>OX451736.1:309818291-310418291 GCA_948472305.1 Vicia faba
AAGCCCATCACCAAATGGCATCTGTAAGCCCATTCCCTCTACCATCACATCACCGAGTGCAAATTTTTGGGCACTCTAGTGTCCAATCTCCTTTTACCCTCGAGTCGCGAAAGACAAACTTACCAATCTAACTCTTCAGGTTCAAGAAGATTGAACAGGGGCAACTGTTGTACCCCCAAAATCTGCCCTCGTATTTTTTCCACAAGAAATCACAGCTTCGGACTTTTCCTGATTTTTCAGACTGGCTCAAGAATCGATCAAACAGACTTTTCTTATCAGTCAGACAAAATTAGGGTTTTCATCGATTTTAAAGCAGTTCAGGCAGGTTGCTAAGGTTTGGTTGATTTTGGCTCAGGTTTTGATCAGGCGGGCGTTTCTTTGACATTTAACCAAGAACCAGGGTTTTGTGCGCGCATTCTCAGAAAGAATTAATTTTGCAGTTCTTTTCAGTTTACTCTGATATTTGGATTGAGGCATTTAAGTTGAGAACTTGCAGTTGTTTTGTTCAATCAGTAAAGGCATATGGACGTTGTTTAATTTAACTGCGCATTACTGTGGCTATTTGAAACACCAGGTTTATTAATTGATCGATGCTAAAACCACAGTGTTTATTAATTGTTTGTTTATTCTAAGTTAGGATAATTGGAATTTATTTCCATTTATTATAATTTAAGAATTTGTAAGTAATTAAATAGACAGCTGGAAAAAAAAGGAATTAGCTGATCAAGATTGGATTTTATTCATCTTTAATTATTTGTTACAATTATTATTTGAATACAGTATTTATTTACAAAGTATTCATAATAATAATGGTTACAGTGATTAAATTTGAAATGAAATTTCATCCTAATTCCTAAGTCTTCATCTTCTATCCAATGCTCCCTCTGCTTCATTTGATTTTATCTGCAAAAAAATAAGAAACAAAAGAAAAGTCAAAGCAGATAAAATAATTAAAGGTAGACAGTTAAAAAGATCATCATTAAAAGCAACTGGCCGGAATCAGTTTGCCCTCTCTGCAAATCACGAGATTTATCCCGGTTCACAAAGAGGGATGAAAGTTGCTTGCAAAAGAAAAAGACATGAATGCACAAAGTTATGATTTTGCACAAATTCAAATTTTCAAGCATACTGCATAAATCAAAAAAAAATTGTCAACCAAGTTTCCAAACAGCATAAAGGCAAACAGAATCACAATCTCAAACCAAGCCAAAGCTGTCAAAATTGTCCAAGTATATCAAGATATCAACAAATCCAAAAAGCCGTCAATAAAGTACACAAAGTATGCAAGAAATATGGAATTATGCAGAGGAAAACAATATTGCAAATAATATTCAAGTCATCACTTTCCAAGGCCAGTTTGCTTTTTCAGAAAGAAGACAAAAATTAAGCAATAAAAATGCTTTCTTTAATCTGGAGAGAGAAGGAGAGAAGAAAAGAGCTTACAGTACAGCAGGCTAAAGGCTAAAAAGAAGATATAAACAGGATGTATCAGAATACATAGAGGAAAGAGGCAGAACCTATGCAGCAGGATATCACAAAGAGTGAAAACCTCAAGCCTTGCAAACCTGTCCAAAGATTTGACCAAGAACGAATATAACACCTCTTGCCCTTAAAAGACAAAAGGGAAAAGACCCTAAAAAGATATACAAGAGCCATCAACCTGCATAAGATATCACACAAGCAAAAAAAAGCCTACAGCCTCCAAGTTCAAAAAGCTCATAAACTCAAAACTTCAACCAAAAAAACACAAGTTCAAAACCTGTTAGCCTGAACCACTGTAAAACAAAAAAAACAGTATCAAGATAACCATCAAACTTCAAGCCAAACCTGTAATGTCAACCAAAACACCAAAAGCCAAACCTGCATAAGCCTTTGCCTCTAAAGACCATAAGCCTTAAACCATTTTTAACCCAACCTGTCAAGCTGATACAAACCTGAAGCAAATAGCATATCCAAGCCTAAACCAGTATCCAAACATACAGAACCAACCTAAACCCTCAGAATGTCGTCATCATTGGGTTAACATACAGGGGCCAGCATCAATATCAAGCATACAAGTTTGCAAACGTACAAGACAACTGAGGCAAAAGGTAGAAGAAGGCAACTCAGCATTTCAAGGCAACACGCCCTCAGAATTGCTTCATCACTGGGCCAATAACAACATTAATATTTCTCAGAGTCAGAGGCTAACAAGAGAAGAAGGCAACCAAACATATCATCAGCAAATATACTCAGAAGCAACATTCAATAGCATATCCAAGCCATCAAGCAAGCATGTCATCATCAAGAAGCCAGCAATCAAGAAAAGGCAACAGAAGTGTTCAAAGAGGAAAAGAAGTGAGCATTTCAAAAGCAACAGAAGTGAAGGGCAAACAGAAGAAGAAGATAAAGAGGCGTTCTCAGATAATCATCATAAAACACGAAAAGGCAAAGACACAGAGTACCGTGGTTACCAAAGCGCACAGCATCACCAAGCCCCCCGCCGTCAAGCCACCGGAAGCGCCTCCAAGTCCATTGTCCTCCTCCCACGAAGGTAGTATAACTTCTTTTCTTTCCTTTCATACACCTCAACAGAAACAACGATAATAACACTTAATCAGAATCAATAAAAGAAACTAAAACATGCAAAGGGAATTGATGTAAACCTTAAAACATAGAAACGAGAAATCATTACCTTTGTACCACACCACTGATTAATCCATGGAGGAAGGAAAACGGACGATGGCGCTGGTGGCTAGGCAAGGAGGAGTTTCATTCAGGATTCATAGCTTGAGAAAGACGAGTGAAGACGAAGAAGATGAGCGTCGTTTTCTGTATCCAACGAACCCTAATGAGCAAACATTGAAAACCTTATACAAATTTGTTGTCACAAAGCGCTGGGCCTTGCCCTCTTCAGTTGCCTTAAGCCCAACGTTTTTTGGACTTGACCCCCCCCCCCCTCCTGGCGCCTCACCTCCCTTCTTACTTGTTCTACTTACTTTGTCTTGGGCCACAAACTCCCTTGAGCCCATTCTATTCTCTTTTTTTGTTTTAACTAACACTCTTTTTATTATCCCATGACATTTTATTTACATAACTTTTTTAAAATAAATCAATTGTTCATGTTAAATCTAAGTAACAATGCTTTTTTTATTTTTCTTTTATAATATAAATTTTGTAAATAAAAATACTTTAACCTTTTTATATACGTATACAAAATTTTCTAGGATAGTTAAAAAGACATAAAAACTTAGTTCTATCAAGTCTAGCTTTTTTTGCCTAATCTAAACTTTGTACATAAACCAAAAAATGTAATTGATACTTTTCTCTAAAAAATTAAAACGTTTCCATTTCTTTTCTTAAAATATTTTGTACATAAAGACAAAAATACAAGAATACAAAAACGAAATAAATAGACAATACTTAATTATTTCATTAAGTTAACATTCCACACCTTGTAAATAATCATACACTTACACAAATACACTTACAATACATATTTTATCTTTCTTATACATTGATACATTTGCTTGTCCCATTTTACATTGCTATTACTTTACATTTGAGATGGCGATTGATTCGATTTGGTTGTAATTATTTGGATACTACCCTCCTATAAGTCTCATCCCCCATTTGTAAATAATTGTACCCCCATCCCCGGATACTCATTTGTAATAGTTTAGGACTTTAAATTCCCGCAATTTATCGCTTTCGAATTATGCCATGATAGATCTAGGGTTGTACGTAAATAAAATCAAACGCTATATAACCTAATACAAAACAAATGCATGAAATCAATACACAATCGCACTTGCACCCCTAGGGTAATCCCGCTTGTTGCCTTCCAAAATGGGCCATGCTTGCACGTCGAGTTTCTTTAGAAAAACAATTCAAATGATCATAAGTCCCTCGATGACGCTTTCGAAAGTTGCCTAAACGGAATGATCATAGTCCCTTCAAGCAAATTGCCAAAGATACTTGGCACCATTGCATTCATGGTCCATACGATGACCCGCGCCTGTCCCGTTAAACATCCTAAACGCAAGATTGTCCACCAAATACAATGGTGAAACAAAAATTGTTAAAAGGGTTAAAACATAGAGAAAACCTTTGAGTAAACTTAGGGGTAGACAAACTCTTAGTTACTTGTCAACTTGCAAAAACACTTGTTTACTTTTCAAAACCACACTCCACAAACACTTTCAAAACAAACTTTCAAAAAAACATTTGAAACATCTTTTCGAAAAGATACACACCTTCGTATATACTCAAACACGAGTCATTACAATGGTTGCCGAAACAAAGGCGTCTATTTCAAAAAAAAATTCAAACACACACACACACCATTTCAAGCAATCGAAAATCAAGGCAAGTGATCTAAAAACCAAGTAACTAAGAGCCCATGGATAACCATGGATGAAAAGGGTGCTAATACCTTCCCTTTTCATAATCTACCCCCCGAACCCACGAAACATCTCAAAAGGTTTTTCCTGTGCTTTTTAACCTTTCCTTTAGGATAAAATAAAAAGTCGGTGGCGACTCTTGCTAAACCGAACAAGTGCGAATACAAATGCAAAACTCAAGTCAGTTCTCCCACCGTATCACAATCATCAATAAATCATGGACGTTTTTGCATGCAAATTTTTACGCTCATTGTTTTTCTCATTTTAACCTTTATCAGTTTTCAAAGATAGCTATGTCTTACACACACTCACATACCAAAATGCAGATCTATATCCACTCAGGATTCCATGGGTAACGATTCTGCTATGGCCTATCATGACTTTGAAAATCCAATCTACCAAGCCAAAGATGAAGGTGGGGAAGATTGTGAGGTACCAGGGGAACTAGTCAGGTTATTGCAACAGGAAGAAAGGACCATACAGCCCCATGAAGAGCCAGTGGAGACTGTTAACTTAGGTACTGAAGAGGACAAGAAAAGAGTCAAGGTAGGTGCCAACCTGGAGCCTAGTGTTAAGAAGAGCTTAACTCAGTTACTACATGACTATGATGAGGTATTTGCTTGGTCATATGAAGACATGCCAGGGCTTGACACTGACATTGTGGTCCATCGTCTGCCGACAAAAGAAGTTTGCCCTCCGGTAAAACAGAAAGTCTGTCGCATGAGGCCAGAAATGTCAGAAAAAATCAAGACTGAAGTCATGAAGCAGTTCAATGCCAGATTCTTAGTTATCACCTCCTATCTACAATGGGTCGCCAATGTTGTTCCAGTGCCTAAAAAGGATGGTAAGGCACGTATATATATGGACTACAGAGATTTGAATAGGGCAATCCCCAAGGATGACTTCCCGCTTCCCCATATCGATATTCTGGTTGACAACACCGCACAGCATAAATTATTCTCTCTCATGGACGGTTTCTCCATATACAACCAGATCAAAATGGCACCTGAGGACATGGAAAAAATGACCTTCATCACAAAATGGGGTACATTCTATTACAAGGTTATGCCATTCGGGTTGAAGAACGTTGGGGCAACCTATCAGCGTGCCATGGTAGCTCTATTTCATGACGTGATCCATCATGAAATAGAGGTCTATATGGATGACATGATATCCAGATCTCAAACTGAAGAGGAGCACCTTGACCATCTGTATAAACTATTTTAAAGACTGAAGAAATATAAGTTAAGGTTGAATCCGAATAAGTGCACTTTTGGGGTGAGGTCTGGTAAACTCTTAGGCTTCATTGTCAGCGGAAAAGGTATCGAAGTGGACCATGCAAAGGTAAAAGCAATACAGGAAATTCCCGCTCATCGCACTGAGAAGGAATTTAGGGGATTCTTAGGACGGCTGAACTATATCGCCCAGTTCATTTCCCATCTAACCGCTACTTGTGAACCAATCTTCAAATTACTGAAAAAAGATCAAGTGGCGAAATAGAATGACGAATACCGGGCTTCCTTCGACAGGATCAAAGAATACCTTCAAGAGCCTCCCGTTTTGATGCCGCCAGTTGAAGGAGGATCTTTGATCATGTATCTAAATGTCTTGGAAAATTCAATGGGGTGTGTGTTGGGGCAGCATGACGAGTCTGGCCAAAAAGAGCATGCAATATACTACCTGAGCAAAAAGTTTACCGACTGTGAAACCAGATATTCGTTGCTCGAGAAAACTTGTTGCACTCTAGCATAGGCTACTCGCCGGCTAAGACAGTATGTGTTGACCCATACTACCTTATTGATATCCAAGATGGATCCAATTAAATACATATTCGAGAAGCCCGCCCTCTCTGGAAGAATAGCAAGATGGCAAATGGTCCTGACTGAATACGACATTCAATACACTACCCAGAAAGCCATAAAAGGAAGTGTATTAGCCGACCACCTTGCTCATCAGGTTGTGGATGACTATCAGTCCATGAAATTCGAGTTCTCAGATGAAGACATCATGTTGGTACACAATTGTGAAGAACTCAGACCATATAAAGGACCTGAATAAGGATCCCGATGGACCTTGGTTTTTGGCGGAGCTTCCAACACACTCGGCAACGGCATAGGTGTTGTGATCATATCCCCTGAAGGATGTCACACTCCTTCACTGCTAGGTTCTGTTTCAACTGTACGAATAATATGGCAGAATATGAAGCGTGTATTATGGGTCTCAAAGTTGCAATAGATTTGGGAATCAAGTCCTTAAGTGTATTTGGAGATTCAGCCTTAGTCATCAGTCAGATCAAAGGAGAATAGGACACGAAGCACCCTAATATCATCCCTTACAAAGAACATGTGTTGACATTGATCCCACATTTTGAAGAAATTACCTTTGAGCATTTTCCACGAGAGGAAAATCAACTAGCGGACGCGTTAGCAACCATGTCATCCATGTTCAAAGTCAGATGGGATAAGGAGGCTCCTCAGATCACCATCGAGAGAATGGACGAACCAGCTTACTGTCACGAGATTGATACTGATGAAGTAATGGACAAGTCTTGGTTCCATGAAATTAAGAGATATCTCGAGGCCCAAGAGTATCCGGAGGGAGCTTCAATCAATGATAAGAAATTCCTGAGAATATTCTCTGTTAAGTTTTTCCTCAGTAATGGCATTCTCTACATGTGAAACCACGACTCTACTTTGCTTTGGTGCATAGACAAGAGTGAGGCAGACAAGATTATGGCTAATTTACACGAAGGCACTTTTGGCACCCATTCTAGTGGGCACACGATGGCTAAAAAGATCCTACGGGCAGGATATTACTGGTCTACCATGGAAGCAGATTGTCATCAGCATTCACGAACCTGTCATAAGTGTCAGATCTATGCTGACAAAGTACATGTGCCTCCAGTTCCTCTAAACGTCCTAACTTCTCCTTGGCTATTCGTGATGTGGGGGCATCGACGTGATTGGAGAAATCAAACCTACGGCTTCTAATGGACACTATTTCATCTTGGTTGCCATTGACTACTTCACGAAGTGGGTTGAGGCAGCATTCTTCGCTTCTGTCACCAAGATGTTGTGGCCCGATTCATCAAGAAGAATCTTATCTATCGATACGGTATTCCGGAAAGAATCATCACAGATAATAGTACAAATCTCAACAATACTATGATCATTGCACTATGTGCGCAATTCAAGATCCAGCATCATAACTCTTCTCCTTACCGGCCGAAGATGGATCGCGTTGTAGAAGCCGCTAATAAAAACATCAAGAAGATCATACAAAAAATGATAGTAACCTACAAGGACTGGCATGAGATGTTACCATTCGCTCTCCACAGTTATCATACCACAACGTGCACATCAACAGGGGCAACTCCCTTCTCCTTGGTATACGGCATGGAAGTTGTTCTACCAATTGAAGTCCAAATACCTTCCGTGAGAATCATAAAGGATGATGGGTTGAGCGAAGATGAATGGATTCAAACTCGATTTGACCAGTTGAACTTGATTGATGAGAAGAGACTTACAGCTGTCTGCCATGGTCAGATGTACCAAAAACGTATGATTAAAGCTTTCAACAAGAAGGTCAGACGTCAGGCATATCAAGCCGGTGACCTGGTAATCAAGCGTATCCTACTACCACAAGGTGATCCCAGGGGAAAATGGACTCCTACATACGAAGGATCATTTGTGATCAAGAGCATATTTTCTGGTGGGGAAATGATCTTAACCACTATGGACGACGATGATCTTCCACACCCTGTAAACATGGATATAGTTAAAAGATACTACGCATAAACAAAGACCTGCTAGGTCGACTGGCCTAGGCAAAAATTAGGGCACCCCGGCGAACCAAAAGGGTTCAAGCAAAAATTAGGGATAAAATACAAAAAAAAATTGTACACCCAGCAAGCTGAAAACCTGAAAGGGCGAGTTGGGCAAAAAAGGGTATCCCGGTGGACTGAAAACCTGAAAGGGCGGTCCAGGAAAAATTTAGGGAATCAAAGCGTATGACTATGTCCCGTTAGATTACCTTACAACCAATATTCAACATCAATCGTCAAACTCAAACGGTACTAATCAATCCAATCAGCTTCGTACAAAGCAGCAAATGGATGAAACACTCAGAGACATGAAGGCTATAGCAGAATGGGAACCCCATGGGATTATTTCACATAGATGTTCTTTTCTTTGTATCAAGTTAATACAAAGATATTCCTTTGAAAGTGAAAAACTATTTGTTTCTCTTTTACTATTCCTGTTTTGTTTACGAAAATGTACAGTGTTTATTTTTGAACATAAGCATTTAAATGTAATTACTGTTTATAAATGAACGCATAAAAAAGAAAACTAAACAAAAGACAATTACTAATGGCTTTTAGAAACAGGACAACATCTATGAACCATTCTACAAAAACCCCACAGGTATTTTCTCCAACAGGGGCAGAAGCAAGAACGTCTCGTTACAGGATCTTCGTCATAACCCCGGCATGTAGCCTAATGGCACCTTTTTGCCTTCATAGCCCCGATGGAGCGAAACTTCCAGTTGCCACTTCAAAGATTCCCCAGCAAAAGTTATTCAGCTTCTCAAGGATTTCCCAGCAGGATTTCATAAAGCCTACAAGCAATACACAACGTTTCTTTTCCCCAACAGAGTTTATTTCTCTGATTATAGAAACCCATCCATCAACACTTCAACTTCAACAAAATATGAAGACTCACACTCCTCATTCCCAGCGGTAGTCAGGGATTTATTTTCCCAATCTGACAACACTGCAGCTGAACAGCTTGCATGCGTATACATCACATACAGGCATCATGAGCATCAATGGCACAAATGCATATATATCACAATCTCATTTATTTTGAGAACATCATTACACCATACAATTCATACATCATGAAATTGTATACAACTAACGTTTTACCTTTTTCAGGAAAGATCAATCAATAGATAAATGTCATCATCTTTTTGAGGTAGTAATCGTCCAAGATTCCTTCATCATCCTGCTGAGGTAGTAATCGTCCAAGATTCCATCATCATCTTTTTGGAGTAGAAATTATCCAAGATTCCTCCATCTTCCTGATGAAGTAGTAATCGTCCAAGATTCCTTCATCATCTTTTTGGAGTAGCAATCGTCCAAGATTCCTTCATCGTCTGTTTGGAGTAGTAATCATCCAAGATTCCTTCATCATCCTGATGAGGTAGTAGTCATCCAAGATTCCTTCATCATCTTTTTGGAGTAGCAATCATCTCAGATTCCTTCATCACACATCATTATCAAAAAAGACATTCTCTAGGAAACAGTTCAGATACGATCCAGATTTGGACATCATTCTATCACTCATTCAAACATACCTTTCAAATACAGTCCAGATACAATTCATTTATGAATATTATTCTGATACTCAATTCAAGACCTCTATTGGTTCAGTTTAAATCTCTCAACAATTTGTCCCGATTCTTTCCCGTAGACATTATTTCTCCGGTTCAGATAAATCACTCCAAGATTTATTCTGATTCTTCTCCAGACCACTGCTGGTTCAGCTTAAATCTCTCAATGATTTATTCTGATTCTTTCCCGCAGATATTTTCTCTAGTTCAGATAAGTCGCTCCAAGATTTATTCTGATTCTTTCCAGACCTCTACTGGTTCAGTTTAAATCTCTCAACGGTTTATCCTGATTCTTTCCAAGTAGACATTTTCTCTGGTTCAGATAAATCGCTCCAAGATTTATTCTGATTCTTCCCAGACCTCTACTGGTTCAGTTTAAATCTCTCAACGATTTACCCTGGTTCTTTCCTGTAGATATCTTCTCTGGTTCAAATAAATCGCTCCAAGAGTTATTCTGTTTCTTTCCAGACCTCTACTGGTTCAGTTTAAATCTCTCAACGTTTTATCTTGATTCTTTCTTGTAGACATCTTCTCTGGTTCAGATGAATTGCTCCAAGATTTATTCTGATTCTTTCCATTCAAAGAAAATTCAAGACCTCTACTGGTTCAGTTTAAATCTTAATGGTTTATCCTGATTCTTTCTGGTAGATATTTTCTCTGGTTCAGATAAATCGCTCTAAGATTTATTCTGATTCTTTTCAAGTTGCAATCAAGTTTAGACTTAGTCTAATTTCTATAAACAATTGCCTTCGGATGGCATCTATAAGCCCATCTCCAACAACTATACATCATTTCTCCAAATGGCATCTTTAAGCCCATTCCCTACACAATCAACCACAACATCATCGAGTGCAAATTTCTGGGCACTCTAGTGTTCAATCATCATCCACCTTCAAGTCACGAATGGCAGATTTACCAATCTAACTCTTCAGATGTAAGAAGATTGAACATGGGCAGCTGTTGTACCCCAAAATTTTCCCTCTCAATTATCAAGGGTTTTCTCACAAATGTTCTCAGGATTCAAGCTTGCACAAGTGCATTGGGATTTTCCAGTACCAGAATTAAAAGGAAACTGTCAAAAAGGGAGAAAACAAATAAAAATAATATTTTGACAAATTTGGAGAAAACAGGCCTCTTTCGATCCAGCCTTTCGATTTGACAAGTGTGTTGCATGCATCCTTGCAATCGAAGGCCATGACATGCTGGCCATATGTGCCCCTTGCAAGACAAACCCTTCGATTTCCCCTCAGCTTCTTTCTATTTCCCAAGTTTGCTGCCTACAAACCTCCTTCAATTGCTCAAAATCAGCTGCCTGCAAGTTACTTCGATCAGGAACATACTGCCTACTGCATGCTGCCTGTAAGCTGCTTCGATTGGGCACATACTGTCTGCTTCCTGCTGCCTACATGTTGTTTCGTTTGGGGAAAGCTTCGTTTGGGCCAAGAGGTGTCTTCATGCAAGATTTGACTAAAGTTCTCGTTTCCCTTGAAGGAACACCCTTCGATTCAGAAGGAACTTACCTCATGCTAAACTGACACAAAGCATTTGACTCCAGCATGCACTTTTTGTTTGGCCACAGGTGACTTCTAGAAAGCAAACCTTCGATTGAACAAAGGTATCTACCTACAAAGCTTTGTTGAAGTTCTGATTCCTTTCGAATCAGCATGCTTCAAATCCAGTGTGGGCCATTCGAAGCAAGCTCGTTTGAAGCAAGTCTTAACAAATCCCAAGACCAAATCTCACTTGTCAGGTTGTTGCTTCTAAATCTTGGCATAATCAGAGGGATGCATGCAGAATCGAAGCTTTATCCATTAGATATTACTATTTCTGGATGAAATAACAAAAAGCTATATTATCTATTTTCATAAAGGGTTATTTTAATCACCAAGTCAGCTCCTTGAGCCCCCAAATTTTATTTTGTCCGAGCACAAGCAAAGTCAAAATCAAAAGCATAGGTCACATCTTCTGCACCCCAACAGGCCCCACTTGTACCCTTCACGCTACATATTTTATTGTTTTACAAAGCTGGTTATTGAAAACATATCCTTTCTTTTCTCTATAAATAGAGAAACATTTGAAAAGCTAAGGGGATCTTTTTGGACCAGGCAAACGAATTTCAAAATTATCCCAAACACTCAAACTCTCAAACTCTCCAACTCTAAAAAATCTTTAACTCTCAAACTCTCCAAATCTAAAAAATCTCAAAACTCTTAGATCCTCCAACTCAAAAAACTCTCAAAACTCTCAAAATATATCAAACCCCTTTGTTACATTATAATCCTTTCGATTCACCTCCCTAACCAATATATAGCAGCCTTTCGATCCACCTCCCTAACACACGTTATCATCCTTTTGATTCACCTTTTCCCCCAGCTTCCATACACCAGCTTTGAAACACTCCTAAAGCCCTCAAAAAACCACTCACGGAAGTCAGTGAATCCTACGATTCACTCCTAACCTCTATATATCAACCTTCGATTCAGTGACCTTTTTCCAAGTAAAGCAATAACTGAAATAGCTCCAGGGAGATCCCAGCCAAGCCTAAATCATCATCAAGCCATACATAGCTCCTTCAACTGGAACTTCAAGAGGTAAGTCTTTTCTTAACTTGAAACTTTTTTCGTTCTAGCTTTATTTGCAAATACATTGTAAAAGGAAAATGTAGATATCTTAGGTAAGACCTTGCCTTAACCTTCGATTTACTATTGTTTATTCATTGAGAATCTTAACTCTGATTTGTTAGCCTTTGGGTTAGTGCCAAATAAATTTATGCTAACCCCTGGGTTGTAGTTATATTTGGATACTACATTTTTAGACTTTAAGACATGTTTATTGTACCCTTCGATTGGCTAGTTGCATAAGCCTTTCAAATCATACTCTGGGGACCTAATATGCTTACAAAGGGTCAGCAAAGAACCTGTGACAAAGTATGAAGTTGCTGCTTCTGGGACTCAAACGAAAGTCAGAGCCTTAATGTTTCCAGGCCTCAAACGAAGGCCAGAACCTGGCTGTTTCCAAGCCTAGGCGAAAAGCGTGACCACCTTGTTTCCAACTCCTAGTCGAAGGATACAACTTGCTGCTGCCAAGCCCTAGAAAGCCATTCGAAGGACACGACTTACCGCTAAAAAGCCCAATCGAAGGCCAATTTTCATGCCTCAGGCCAAGCCCAATTGTAGGCCATGACCTCAGTGATGCCATCCCCCAATCGAAGGAGGCCCATAATTGCCAATCGAAGAGTTCTTCCCCCCAATCGAAAGACACTTATTTTCCTTCATTTTTCTTACTTTTATTTTATTTTCGCCTTCATATTTTTATGCCTTATGATATGGTTGTAATAGTGTAGTTTTTATTTCTTGCATTCGTTATTACTTTTGTACAAATGTTAGTAAAATAGGAAATGTATGGCAAGATAAAAACAACAAATAGACAACCAAAAAATCTAAGACTAAATGTATGCAATCAAACACACTTTGCACACATGCACCCTGTGATACGGTGGGAGAACTGACTATGGTTTTGCGTTTGTTTTCGCAAATGTTTCGGTTGAGCAAGAGTCGCCACCGACTTTTTATTTTATCCTAAGGAAAGGTTTAAAAAGCACAGCAAAAACCTTTGAGATTTTTCTTGGGTTCGGGGAGTAGATTATAGAAAGGGAAGGTATTAGCACCCCTTCTATCCATGGTTATCCATGGGCTCTTAGGTACTTGCTTAGATCAACTTGCCTTGGTTTTCAATTGTTTGAAATGGTGCTTTGTGTGTGGTTTTGAAAAATTTTTGAAAAAGATGCCTTGTCTAGGCTAACCTTGTAACAATTCTTTACTCGAATGTTTTACAAAAGGTGTTTGTCTTTTTGAAAAATAGGCAAGTGTTTTGTTTTGCAAGTTGACAAGTACTTAAGAGCTATCTACCATAAAGTTCTCAAAGATTTTTGTTATGTTTTAACCCTTTTAAACAATTTTATTCCACCATTGCATTTGGTGGACAATCTTGTGTTAGGAGGTGAAAGGGACGGGCGCGGGTCATCGTTTAGACCATAATTGCAATGGTGCCAAGTATCTTTGGGCAATTTTTCCTTGAAAGGGACTTGATCATTTTAGGCAACTTTTCGAAAGCGTCATCGAGGGACTATGATCATTTGATTGTTTGTTTTTGTTTTGCCCAAAGAGACCTAATATGCAATATGGCCCATTATTGAAGGCAACAAGTGGAATACCCTAGGGGTGCAAGTGTGATATGTGTTGTCCATTTTCATGCTTGTTTATCTTTGAAATTAGGTCAAACTATTTTGTTCTTTTTATTTGCATACAAACCCTAATTCTAACATGGTATATTTAGAAAGCGTTAAAGTGCGAAAAGTAAAATTCCTACACTATTACAACACAATATGGGAAGGGGGTACAAATGTTCAAATGGGGGTGTTGTACCCCAAAATTTGCCCTCCCATATTCATCAAGAATTATCAAAGTCAAGGTCACAAAATGCCCCAAGGGTTGTGCAGCTCAACTGTCTCCTAGACAGTCAAAACTAGGGTTTGAGTTCTGGTCAAGGAAATGAACTTCTCAAAGGCCCAATCAAGTCTCACATGCTTAAAAAGATGGTCAAGTATCCTCATGTCAAGTTTCAAGGCATTCAGCTCAAGACTGCACAGTCAAAACCCTAGATTGCACTACAGTCAACTGTAGGGGCAAAATGGTCATTTGACAGTCAAAAGTTCAAATTTTTGGTCAATATATCATTTTGAAGCCACAAACATCATTTGATCAATGCTTGATCATGATTCTCAAAATTTGGCTCAGAAATCATCAAAGATGCAAAAGTTGCTATATTTGGACAGCTGAAAAAGTCAACTGAAATTGACCAGGGCATAACTTTCACATGGATTATCAGAAAATTTCCATCCAAAGCTCATTTTGAAGAGAAAGACATTTCCTACAATTCATCTTCATGTTCCAAGTCCAAGAAATGCTCTCACAAAAAGTTATCAATTTCAACATTATAGGTCATTTTCAAAAGTCAACAAAAAGTGACTTTAAGTCAAAGGCCATAACTTGAGATTGGTAAATCAAAATGACATGGGACCAAAAGCATTGGTTAAAGGACTCAAAGACCTTTCCAAAATGTCCAAGAACATGTGAAAAGCTTAAAAATTGACCAAGTTATGCCTTGTGGAAGTTGGGAAATTTTTGGAAATTTTTGAAAGTCAACATTGATACAAAAGGCCTAAAAATGCAAATGGGCCCAATTTTCTTCCAAATTTCTTCATGCCAAGCCTATGCACGACCACTAGGCCCAAAGGGAAGTATTCTCATATTTTTTAATTATTTATTTGAATTAATATTAATTTATATTCATTTAAATGATTTTAATTCATGAAAAATATAAACCTTAACCTAAAAAATCTTTTTATGCACATTATAAGGTCAATATTTCGTGCTTAATTGATTAGGGCAAGTTTTGATGATAATTGATCTGATTTGGTACAAAAACACCATGAAAAAGATTGTAAAAAATCTTGTAAAATCAAATATGTGAAAACCATTAATTCATGAGATTTTGTTCAATCTTTTGACCTAAAACCATTCCATACAAGTACTACAACACAACCCTAATGCACAAGACTGAAAAAGCTGCGCATAACACACTCTTGCATTCTTGAAAATTGACAAAAAAACTCAAAACTGAAAAGTGCATTAGAGGTCAATTCAAGCTTCGATTTTGATCCCATTAGCATTCTCATACATTCCTGGACATATTCCAACCATTGGCATCAACTCAAACGCCTTGAACTGGTATCTGAACCTCAAACCGTATCAAGAACATCTTGAAATCGCATAGCATGATTTAGACATCCTTTTGCATTTTTATTTGTATATTCTTACTCCTTGTGAAGTTTGTGAACTAACCATGATAGTTAATTGAATTTTTGTGGCATAAACACGAATCCACCATGTGCGTTTTCTAGGTTTTCAGGTTCTCAAAATTGGGGCTTTATCAATACAGTAAAATTGGCCACTGAAATCACCATGGTTGCATTCAGTGTGTTCTTCTGAATAAGACACATCCCTCGCGATAAATTTATGATTCATAGGGAGCTATTCGCTATTTTTTCAAAAGGCCCTAACGCAACACTGCAAAAAACGTTGCCTATTAGTTTTGTTTTACAGGGAAGGGGAAGAAGACGAGGCCGTGTCACGTATTGATTGGTGCGTTTAAAAACGCGCGCGCTTTTCCAGGCCATCAACGCGTTTGCTTTTTGTTATTTAGTTGTTAATATATATTAAATGAAGATAACGTGGTTCAGTGGCAGGGATAGAAGTGTGCAATCTCCAAGACCTGGGTTCGAACCCCAGGTCTGAATAATTCCATATTATTTTTCCAAATCAATTCCCATGCAGATTCCTCATTAGAGCATACCATGCACGCTCAAAATCCAGGGAACACGCGTCCAGTTGCCTGCAAATCAAGGGTCAGGATTCAAAGAACGTCATATACAACAGTCAACGCATCATATCTGATTGGAGAAGTCAACGAACTTCCATGCTTATTGGGCCAGGCCTATTAAATTTGAACCTCCTAAATTGGGGACAGCACCCCACTCTGGTTTGATTTCTTTTTTTTTATTTTATTTATTTTAATTGATTGTTTATTTTAATTATTTGTTTTAATTAACTATTTTAACAAAAATATAAAAACATTATAAAAATCAAAAAATACAAAAAATACAATATTTATTTCATTATAATTATTTTCATAAATAAATTAGAATATAAATTATGTAGAGTAATTAGGTTTTAATTGTAATTCCTTTTTTAATAAAAAATCCAAAAATGTAGAATTTAGGTTAATTGTTAATTCTTTTTATTTCTTTTTTTTTTTCTCACCATAATAATTATTATTTATTTATTTATTTTCATATTTAAATTGTACATAATAAATTTTAGGTTTAATTTAGATTTTATTTTAATTCTTTCTTAATAACTAAAAAATATTAGAATTAGGGTTTGCTTCTTAATTTAATTTTTATTAACTCCTTTTCTTTTAAATCTTAAAAAATACAAAATATCAAAAATATTTAATTTCTTTTTTTATTATTTTATTTTTAATGCTCATTAACTTTTAATTATTTGCAAAAGGGGTCCAACGCCCGTCATTAATCATTTAATTGCGCATTTATTTTATTACCGCTTCTTATAATTTTGTAAATATCCCTAAGCCATGTAATTTACTTTTCGCACTTTATTTCTTCGCATTATTTATTTTTCCGCTAAATCGGGTCCGGTTTAATTTTGGCGATGTGGACCCGCGCCATTTGTAATAGTTGTAGATTTATTTTCCCGCAACTTTTAACTGTTAAATAAGCATGCAAGAATGAATGGCCTTAAATAAAATCAAGCGTAGATCACAATGAACATGACAAGACAAA
This sequence comes from Vicia faba, assembly GCA_948472305.1. Lineage (NCBI taxonomy): Eukaryota > Viridiplantae > Streptophyta > Magnoliopsida > Fabales > Fabaceae > Vicia > Vicia faba. The sequence goes on from OX451736.1 coordinate 309,835,491, forward strand.
TAAATGAAACATGACACACAATTCGTACACACCACCCCTAGGGTACGCCTCACTGTTGCCTTTCGAAAGGTGGTCGTCGAGTAGAGGACGTCTTAGTAAGTCCTCATGATCCGGGAACCTGGCATGAGGGTAGCTTCTAAGGTGTCTTCTCATTGCTCTGGTGATCACCATGTCCCTAAAATCGAATTGACCCGAACACCTCCAACGGTGGTGCTACCTACCTCTCAATGGTGGGATGGCATTACTTTAAGGACATTTACACAGACGAATTCCTTAGGGTAGGTAGGTTCTCAAGGATACTTGCTCTCTTCAAAAACAAATCAAACATCTTTTCACCAACACATTTTCAAAAGCTTTCAAAAGCAAATTTTTCAAACACTCTGACGTACGAGTCGAACTGAAATTTTTCAAAGAAACTTTTTTAAACCCACATTGAAAAGCAAACAAAACATTTTGAAAACACAAATGAGCAAGTATCTAAGAGCCCATGGATAACCATGGATAGAAAGGGTGCTAACACCTTCCCTTTCTATAATCTACCTCCCGAACCGAGAGCAATCTCTATAAGGAATTTTTCTGTGCTTTTGTCCTTTCCATTTGGAGAAAATAAAAGACGGTGGCGACTCTTGCTTCCGCGACATTTCGCGAACCAGCGTTAAACAGTCAGTTCCAGATCCACCGATCACAGAACTGGCGACTCTGCTGGGGAGCTTTTATAAAGTGAGGTGTACCTTAGGGCTAGGTCATAACTGTGTTTTCACTTGTATTGTTTTGCTTGCTTTATTATTGTGGGTTGCATCGGAGATACATAGATCCTAACCCGGATCTGGGGAAACCCTGTTTAGGTAGCATAAGCTGTGAGGGACCTGTCCGGCGTAGACCGACACAGGTGAAGCAGTGGCTACGTTGGTGTGACACCTTAGTCTGTACCGATATCCCTTGTGTCGCAACGAGGAGAATATGGGTCTTCTAAGGAGTCATTAAGCACCAACAGACCTTAGAACCTTAAATGACCCAACTTGGCCAATAGAAACAGTAGCAGTATGCTACGCCCATTGAGGCTAAACTCTCGTGATGGTTCTGGCCGCAAGAAAAGATTGCGATGCTGGAGTTATGACCGATCGAGGGTAGTCAATGATATTGGGATCCTCTAAGAACCCGGTTACTTTGATAGGACAGGTCTTAACCAACAAACTGAAAGAGGGTACTACCCAGACCTCATGCTGGCCTAAACCCTAAGGGCTCTTTTGTGTGACTTGTGTGCCTTCGTACTTGCCTACTTGCGTACTTGTTACCTGACACTTGTTTCTTGCAAGTCCTGTTTATAGTCCTTAACTAGGACTCATGACAGGGTGCACTAAATTTCTTGCAGGTTTTGTTCATAGTCCTTAATTAGGACTTATAATAGGGTGTACTAACCACTTGCAGGTTCTGTTTATAGTCCTTAATTGGGACTCATGACAGGTTTACTAAGTTTCTTGCAGGTCTTGTTTATAGTCCGTAACTAGGACTCATGACGGGGTTGACCAAATTTCTTGCAGGTTTTGTTTATAGTCCTTAACTAGGACTCATGACAGGGTTTATCAAATTTCTTGTAGGTATTGTTTATAGTCCTTAATCGGGACTCATAACAGGATACTGAATTCCTTGCAGGGTCTGTTTATAGTCCTTAATCGGGACTCATAACAGAGTTACTCACATTACCCCATGCATAGCATGACATCATACCATTGCATACCATTGCATACACCCTAACCCATTTCAAGGATCTCAAGGGCTTGTGATGCAGGTCATGATAAACCAACTGCCCAGCAAGGGGCAAAGAGGATTTATTTTCCTCCAGCTAAGGTCGTCAGAGGCTATGACCCACTTGATATGGTGAGCTCTGACTCCTGAAGAAGGTCCCCTTAACCAAGGTTGTTTGGAAATCTAAACCAGACACGATGACTAAAGTCAGAGGCTATGACCCACTGGATATGGTGAGCCTTTGACCCTTAGAAGAAAGACTCTCAACAAATATGAAGGTCTTTCAATCAAACTGCCGGATCCAAATGCTAACCAATTTTTCTTGTTTACCCCGCGAGGTCCTTGAAAACATTGCATGCATATCATACCCATCATTGCATAGCAGGTATCCCTTGTTGCAGGTCACTCACCCTTCTCGCTGTTTATTTCAGCAATGGCTCGCCCACAAGACAACCAGGACTTTCTTGCTCAAGAGACTCGGTTCGGGGAAATCCTCCTGAATCTATCCGAGGGGCAGGAGGAGCTAAGGACACTTCTCACAGAGACCTCCGCCAGGGGCAATGCTGAGGATGGAAAGTTGGAACACCTACAAGCTGAGATGGATGCTATGAAAGCCCAGATGCTGGGGCAGAGGAATATCATTCACCGTCTAGTTCAAAGACAAGAGGAGCTCTGGTTTCTCTTCAACCAACTGCTTCAGGGTGACCTACTGGGGCAAACATCTGAGGGTAAAAAGCCATTCATCATCCAATCATCCTCGAGACAAGAGGATAAAGGGAAAGTTCCTCAAATGACTCCAGTGCCACAAATTCAACGCCAACCTCACCGAGTTCAGCCAGACAAGCCCAGGAGGCAATTCACCCAGCTCAACATGTCGCTGTTTCAAGCTTTGCAACGCCTATTGAGGTTGAATCTAATCACATTAAAGGCTCGTCCCCGGAATCCCAACACAGCATCTCCTGCCTATGACCCCAATAAGAGATGTGCCTACCACTCTGCTAGCCCAGGACATGACACCAATGAATGTTGGGAGCTGAGGAACAAAATCCAGAACCTGATCGATGAAGGGACAGTGGAGTTCACACAAGATGGACAGGTTGAATTTTTCTACCATTCCTCCAAGGATCATCAGTTGAAGTGACAAGCTCCGAGACTAAGAAACTTTTGTTCATTCGAATGTTCAAGTTGTGTTTTCTTTTGACCGTTCAAACATTTATTCATGTTAAACATTGTTATCACATTAATGCATCGCTTATGTCTATTTTGAATCAATATATTCGTATTCACTAAATGCCAATTATTCTCATATTATTTTCATATTTTTTCTGATGTCAACTCTTGATCTAAAATTCTAAGCCTCTTGAGGGAGGATGACGAAAACAATACCATAATCTACAGTATGCTTTTGAACAGACCCCGCTGATGAGGTACAGGCATTGTTTCAATCCCTAAACACTGGAGTTATAAGGATGATAATCCCTCGTCAACCCATCAGAGCCAAAGAAGTAGGAGTTTCTATTTTCGAAAATTAAAACCCTTTATCATAACCCGGGGCAGGGTAGTCCTCTCAGTTGGTCCAAGTGCATGACGAATGGCACCGAAGAGATCTTTACAAAACGAACAAAGACAGTGATGGTTCAACACAATCAAAAGGATAGGCAGTCATCCAAAATCATAAACAAAAAGCCCAAGAAGTCAAAACCTATAAAAAGGGACTTATAAAACTGGGGCATCCCGCTGACTGTAATTCCAAAAAGGAAACAGTTCAGACAAAAAAAGAAAGGGATAACAAAAATCAAGAAAGAGGTCTCACAAACCCTCAACAAAAAATAACTGCCTAGTCAGAATAAATCATCAATGTTTGAACCATCACCGGAAAATCAAAGCAAAGACTCGAACGAGGTCTAACGTACGATCAACTGAGTTTAGGTTTGGAGAACATCACGAAGAGCGGGTGGGTACAAATAAAATTTGAGCCTTTATCCTTTGTTTCTTAAACCGTGAACCAGGCCACGTTATAACCCTCAAAAGTCCTAGCTGAAGCATGGGTTAGTTCGAAAGCATACTGTTACGAAAGGTATCCTGACTCCTGAAGGCCTACGGTAAAATACGGAGTTGACATCACGTTTTACAAACAATCACTTGTTTTATGAAAAAGAATGCATTTTCAAAATCTTCAAGACAGACATAAGCTTTGCATTTTTAACATAACTTTGTTGGCATATGACTTTTTGTTTGAACAGCAGGGAAATTCGCACGATGAATGCCTAATGAACAGAAGCACTTCCAATCAAAGGGCATGGCATGACCATGGTCCATTATCTGGGGCAGTCCAATCAAGATTCGGAGAATCTCTCAAAAGGCCAAATAGCCTGGGGCAAATCTCCGCCTGAGTCACTTGGGGGCATTCCAGCAACAAATCTTGCCTGATCAAACACCCTTTGATGGCATGACAAAACACTTCTGACAGGGGCAATTCCCTACATCCTGAGGACACGGACATAGTCGAAAAAATACTGCGCATAATCAAAGACCCGCTAGGTTGACATACCTAGGCAAAAATAAGGGGCTTCCCGGCGAACCAAAAGGGTTCGGGCAAAATGAAGGGATGAAATGAAAAAAATCTGTACACCCGGCAAGTCGAAAACCTGAAAAGGCGGCTTGGGCAAAAATGGGTATCCCGGTGGACTGAAAACCCGAAAGGGCGGTCCAGGCAAAAGTTAGGGATCAAAGCGTACGACTATGTCCTGTCATTCATATCACTTGCCTACCAGAAGAAGGTTTGTCCGTCAATAACTATCAGCACCTCATAGGTCTTTCTCTCTCACCTCAGAAACAGGGGCAATAAGGAGTCACCTAAGAGCAATCTAATGGTTCTATCCCCCAAGGTGCCAAGATAGGTTCAGCTAAAGAACATAACCGGTACCTCTTAAATCCCCAGGGAGTGGTTCAGTAAAAACAATACCTTCTTCTCCAAGCTATTATCAGATTGTCAAGGAAATTGAGTATCCTCCCGTAGATCTCAACCTCCCCAGCAGCAGCACATATTCAATACAAGCATCCCCGGCAGTCTTGGCCTCAAGATTGTTCCCCGGCGGTATCTCAGTCACTTCCCCTGCATAACAAAACTTCCCCAGGAGTCCAATACAGTTTCCCCAGGAAGTTGGGACTCATATCCCCAAGCAATAAGCTTATCCCCAGTAGATTCTGGAAGCTTATCCCCTCGCAGAGCACGAACGCATCGCCCGGCTTTATTTAAAGAATTATTTCCTTAACAGGATATAACTGGGTTATCCTCAGCCAGAAGCCACGGGAAGAGCGTCGTCGACAAAGCCTTCCTACCCCAGCGAAGTCTATCAACGCTTCCTATACAACAAGGGTTTCCTCAGCAAGTCGTTCTCAATAATTCAGCAAAGCATTTCTCTCCCCACAGAGTACCGCTTCCTAGCATGGTCGTCAGAGTATCTTTTCTCCCCGCAGAATCTTCCATTTGCCAAGTTTATTCCTCAACAGAGTTATCTTCTCCTACCAGTATTCTTGCAACTACCATCCCCAGCGGAAGGGAAATCAATACCTCAACATCAGCCCAGGATACGACTTCCTAGCGCCTGTCAAGGATTTACTTTCCTAGACAAAAACATACATTCATAAAACGTCACATACATCATTATAGCATGCATAGACACATCATATCATACAAGTCTCATTTACATCAAGAACGTCATTGCATATCATGCATTGCATATGACTGACTTTTACCTTTCAGGAAAGATGCAGTTTAAATTCTCAATCACATTTCAAAACCTAGACCGGTCCAGTCAAATCGACCCTAAGATCTCCCTGGTTCTTATCCCAGTAGAAGACACCCAAGATTTTTCTCAACGAGCGTTGTTGAAGATAAAGTCACCCAAGATTTCCTTAACGAGCGTTGTTGAGGTCACCAAGATTTTTCCTCAGCAAGCGTTGTTGAAGTTAAAGTAGTCTTTTGTGGTCCCCTCTCCGACGGTGAGCGTGAGGTGGTAATTCCTTTTTCAAGATGGTCCCCTCTCCGACGGTGAGCGTGAGGTGGTAATTCCTTTTTCGAGATGTTTTCCTCTCCGACGGTGAGCGTGAGGTGATAGTCTTTTGTGGTCCCCTCTCCGACGGTGAGCGTGAGGTGGTAATTCCTTTTTCGAGATGTTTTCCTCTCCGACGGTGAGCGTGAGGTGATAGTCTTTTGTGGTCCCCTCTCCGACGGTGAGCGTGAGGTGGTAATTCCTTTTTCGAGATGTTTTCCTCTCCGACGGTGAGCGTGAGGTGATAGTCTTTTGTGGTCCCCTCTCCGACGGTGAGCGTGAGGTGGTAATTCCTTTTTCGAGATGTTTTCCTCTCCGACGGTGAGCGTGAGGTGATAGTCTTTTGTGGTCCCCTCTCCGACGGTGAGCGTGAGGTGGTAATTCCTTTTTCGAGATGTTTTCCTCTCCGACGGTGAGCGTGAGGTGATAGTCTTTTGTGGTCCCCTCTCCGACGGTGAGCGTGAGGTGGTAATTCCTTTTTCGAGATGTTTTCCTCTCCGACGGTGAGCGTGAGGTGATAGTCTTTTGTGGTCCCCTCTCCGACGGTGAGCGTGAGGTGGTAATTCCTTTTTCGAGATGTTTTCCTCTCCGACGGTGAGCGTGAGGTGATAGTCTTTTGTGGTCCCCTCTCCGACGGTGAGCGTGAGGTGGTAATTCCTTTTTCGAGATGTTTTCCTCTCCGACGGTGAGCGTGAGGTGATAGTCTTTTGTGGTCCCCTCTCCGACGGTGAGCGTGAGGTGGTAATTCCTTTTTCAAGATGTTTTCCTCTCCGACGATGAGCGTGAGGTGATAGTCTTTTGTGGTCCCCTCTCCGACGGTGAGCGTGAGGTGGTAATTCCTTCTTCAGATGTTCCCCTCTCCGGCATGAGCGTGAGGTGATATTCTCTTATGGTCCCCTCTCCAACGGCGTGTGAGGTGGTAATTCCTTCTTCAGATGTTTCCCTCTCCGGCATGAGCGTGAGGTGATATCTCCTTTCAGATTATAATATAGTTCCCTCTCCAGCGGTGAGTAAGGTGACTCCCTTCGAAATTATAATGTCCTTTGGTTCTCTTCCTGACACTACGAAGATGGTAATCCTCATCAAGATTTTCTCAACGAGCGTTGTTGAAGTTAAAATCATCCAAGGTTCACTTATCATTCAGGCTAAGGCAGTAACCATCCCTGGTTCATTCATCAACGTTTGAAGCTCCAGACTCAGTTCCTGTAACCAGTCAGGACATATCTATATCAAGCATCTAAAATCAGCTCCTGCAACGTGTCAGGTACTCATTTTTCTGCTTTGCAGGTATGCAGGTTCTCGCTAAGGAATCTCTTACGCAATCAACATTCAGATGGCATCTATAAGCCCATCATCCCAGCCAGCAATCTCCAAATGGCATCTATAAGCCCATTCCCTCATCATCACCGCTACTATGTGAGCGCAAATTTCTGGGCACTTTAGTGTTCAATCATCTTTTGCCCTCGGATTACGAAAGGCACGTCAGCCAATCTGCATCCTCAGGTCTAAGAAGATTGAACAGGGGCAACTGTTGTACCCCAAAATTTGCCCTCCCATATTCATCAAGAATTATCAAAGTCAAGGTCACAAAATGCCCCAAGGGTTGTGCAGCTCAACTGTCTCCTAGACAGTCAAAACTAGGGTTTGAGTTCTGGTCAAGGAAATGAACTTCTCAAAGGCCCAATCAAGTCTCACATGCTTAAAAAGATGGTCAAGTATCCTCATGTCAAGTTTCAAGGCATTCAGCTCAAGACTGCACAGTCAAAACCCTAGATTGCACTACAGTCAACTGTAGGGGCAAAATGGTCATTTGACAGTCAAAAGTTCAAATTTTTGGTCAATATATCATTTTGAAGCCACAAACATCATTTGATCAATGCTTGATCATGATTCTCAAAATTTGGCTCAGAAATCATCAAAGATGCAAAAGTTGCTATATTTGGACAGCTGAAAAAGTCAACTGAAATTGACCAGGGCATAACTTTCACATGGATTATCAGAAAATTTCCATCCAAAGCTCATTTTGAAGAGAAAGACATTTCCTACAATTCATCTTCATGTTCCAAGTCCAAGAAATGCTCTCACAAAAAGTTATCAATTTCAACATTATAGGTCATTTTCAAAAGTCAACAAAAAGTGACTTTAAGTCAAAGGCCATAACTTGAGATTGGTAAATCAAAATGACATGGGACCAAAAGCATTGGTTAAAGGACTCAAAGACCTTTCCAAAATGTCCAAGAACATGTGAAAAGCTTAAAAATTGACCAAGTTATGCCTTGTGGAAGTTGGGAAATTTTTGGAAATTTTTGAAAGTCAACATTGATACAAAAGGCCTAAAAATGCAAATGGGCCCAATTTTCTTCCAAATTTCTTCATGCCAAGCCTATGCACGACCACTAGGCCCAAAGGGAAGTATTCTCATATTTTTTAATTATTTATTTGAATTAATATTAATTTATATTCATTTAAATGATTTTAATTCATGAAAAATATAAACCTTAACCTAAAAAATCTTTTTATGCACATTATAAGGTCAATATTTCGTGCTTAATTGATTAGGGCAAGTTTTGATGATAATTGATCTGATTTGGTACAAAAACACCATGAAAAAGATTGTAAAAAATCTTGTAAAATCAAATATGTGAAAACCATTAATTCATGAGATTTTGTTCAATCTTTTGACCTAAAACCATTCCATACAAGTACTACAACACAACCCTAATGCACAAGACTGAAAAAGCTGCGCATAACACACTCTTGCATTCTTGAAAATTGACAAAAAAACTCAAAACTGAAAAGTGCATTAGAGGTCAATTCAAGCTTCGATTTTGATCCCATTAGCATTCTCATACATTCCTGGACATATTCCAACCATTGGCATCAACTCAAACGCCTTGAACTGGTATCTGAACCTCAAACCGTATCAAGAACATCTTGAAATCGCATAGCATGATTTAGACATCCTTTTGCATTTTTATTTGTATATTCTTACTCCTTGTGAAGTTTGTGAACTAACCATGATAGTTAATTGAATTTTTGTGGCATAAACACGAATCCACCATGTGCGTTTTCTAGGTTTTCAGGTTCTCAAAATTGGGGCTTTATCAATACAGTAAAATTGGCCACTGAAATCACCATGGTTGCATTCAGTGTGTTCTTCTGAATAAGACACATCCCTCGCGATAAATTTATGATTCATAGGGAGCTATTCGCTATTTTTTCAAAAGGCCCTAACGCAACACTGCAAAAAACGTTGCCTATTAGTTTTGTTTTACAGGGAAGGGGAAGAAGACGAGGCCGTGTCACGTATTGATTGGTGCGTTTAAAAACGCGCGCGCTTTTCCAGGCCATCAACGCGTTTGCTTTTTGTTATTTAGTTGTTAATATATATTAAATGAAGATAACGTGGTTCAGTGGCAGGGATAGAAGTGTGCAATCTCCAAGACCTGGGTTCGAACCCCAGGTCTGAATAATTCCATATTATTTTTCCAAATCAATTCCCATGCAGATTCCTCATTAAAGCATACCATGCACGCTCAAAATCCAGGGAACACGCGTCCAGTTGCCTGCAAATCAAGGGTCAGGATTCAAAGAACGTCATATACAACAGTCAACGCATCATATCTGATTGGAGAAGTCAACGAACTTCCATGCTTATTGGGCCAGGCCTATTAAATTTGAACCTCCTAAATTGGGGACAGCACCCCACTCTGGTTTGATTTCTTTTTTTTTTATTTTATTTATTTTAATTGATTGTTTATTTTAATTATTTGTTTTAATTAACTATTTTAACAAAAATATAAAAACATTATAAAAATCAAAAAATACAAAAAATACAATATTTATTTCATTATAATTATTTTCATAAATAAATTAGAATATAAATTATGTAGAGTAATTAGGTTTTAATTGTAATTCCTTTTTTAATAAAAAATCCAAAAATGTAGAATTTAGGTTAATTGTTAATTCTTTTTATTTCTTTTTTTTTTTTTCTCACCATAATAATTATTATTTATTTATTTATTTTCATATTTAAATTGTACATAATAAATTTTAGGTTTAATTTAGATTTTATTTTAATTCTTTCTTAATAACTAAAAAATATTAGAATTAGGGTTTGCTTCTTAATTTAATTTTTATTAACTCCTTTTCTTTTAAATCTTAAAAAATACAAAATATCAAAAATATTTAATTTCTTTTTTTATTATTTTATTTTTAATGCTCATTAACTTTTAATTATTTGCAAAAGGGGTCCAACGCCCGTCATTAATCATTTAATTGCGCATTTATTTTATTACCGCTTCTTATAATTTTGTAAATATCCCTAAGCCATGTAATTTACTTTTCGCACTTTATTTCTTCGCATTATTTATTTTTCCGCTAAATCGGGTCCGGTTTAATTTTGGCGATGTGGACCCGCGCCATTTGTAATAGTTGTAGATTTATTTTCCCGCAACTTTTAACTGTTAAATAAGCATGCAAGAATGAATGGCCTTAAATAAAATCAAGCGTAGATCACAATGAACATGACAAGACAAATAAATGAAACATGACACACAATTCGTACACACCACCCCTAGGGTACGCCTCACTGTTGCCTTTCGAAAGGTGGTCGTCGAGTAGAGGACGTCTTAGTAAGTCCTCATGATCCGGGAACCTGGCATGAGGGTAGCTTCTAAGGTGTCTTCTCATTGCTCTGGTGATCACCATGTCCCTAAAATCGAATTGACCCGAACACCTCCAACGGTGGTGCTACCTACCTCTCAATGGTGGGATGGCATTACTTTAAGGACATTTACACAGACGAATTCCTTAGGGTAGGTAGGTTCTCAAGGATACTTGCTCTCTTCAAAAACAAATCAAACATCTTTTCACCAACACATTTTCAAAAGCTTTCAAAAGCAAATTTTTCAAACACTCTGACGTACGAGTCGAACTGAAATTTTTCAAAGAAACTTTTTTAAACCCACATTGAAAAGCAAACAAAACATTTTGAAAACACAAATGAGCAAGTATCTAAGAGCCCATGGATAACCATGGATAGAAAGGGTGCTAACACCTTCCCTTTCTATAATCTACCTCCCGAACCGAGAGCAATCTCTATAAGGAATTTTTCTGTGCTTTTGTCCTTTCCATTTGGAGAAAATAAAAGACGGTGGCGACTCTTGCTTCCGCGACATTTCGCGAACCAGCGTTAAACAGTCAGTTCCAGATCCACCGATCACAGGGGGGATATTTAGACAAGGAATTTAAACCTAGCTATTACATCAATTTTGGAATATTTACAAGATAATTAATTGCATAAATTAAATGGAAAATAAAATAAATATGCAAGATGTAAAAAAAGGGTTTTTATATGTATGGAAAAAGGTATTTTTATGTCAAATAAACAAAATAAAAAAAAAGTATTATTTTTGGAGTTTTTGTGTTCTAAGGGCAAAACCCTAATTTCATTAAATAAATATATTAACTATTTAATATGTATAATATTTGATAATTATATACAAAAAATAAAATAAAAATGAAGTATATTCATAAAAAAGTATTTTTTATGTCAAATGTTAATAAAATAAAAAATGTATATATTTTTTGTATTATTTACCTAAATATACTAATATACATAAATATCTTTATTATTTACTAAATAAGTATCATATATATAAAATAATAATATTTAATATTTATAAAAAAAGTATTTTTTGATACAAAATGTTTTCAAAAGAGAAAATGAAATAAAAATCAGAAATAAACTATATTTGCATTATTTTTCTAGTTTTTCTAAATAATAGTATATATATATTATTTATGTATAAATGCCCATATAAACAAATAAATGCCTAAAAAATATAAAAATGGTGTAAAAAATATTTTTTATGTTTTTAATATTATTAGCAAAAATAAATAAGTCAGGAAAAAAAAAGAAAAGTCAAAAAATCATGCAAATAAACAAAATGGGCCTAGGGGGTGTAAAACCAAAAACATGGTGTGAAAAGAAATATCAAAGCAGGCTCAGCCCACGTGGCTTCTTCTTCAACCTCTGGACAGAAAGATGTTCAAAAACGCGCGCCTGATCATCAATTCAAACATCTGGATTCCTTGATCTTTTGCACAAACTTACAACATAAGAAATGTTAAGCATTGAATCACGATTCTAAATATGTAAAGAACTCATCCTAACTCTCAGAAATGAGAGAGAATTTCAACATTCCCAAATCTTAACCTAACTTTTCTTCCATATTCAGACTTTAAATTCTCATAGCTCAGGCAAAATAAATGAAAAGTAAAAGTATGTATAGATTCAGGGGCATGAGTAGAACACTTCTTATTCACAAACCTAGAGCTAACAATGCCTACATTAAGAGTTAGAAGTTCAAGAAAATACCTGTTCAGTTGAAGTTGTATCTGGCAATGGGGGAGCTTTCAGGGCAAGATGATGATCTGTACAGCTTGCCTGAAGTGTAGTGATGCTATTCCAATGCTTACTTTGCTTTGAAAGACCTTGAATCGAGCTATGGACCTTCAACTGCAAAACAAGAAAGTGAAAATGGTGGAACTGACTAGAGGAGTTACAGGTCATGTTTTATGTTTTGGTTAGCTTCAAGTGATGCTAGGGAATGTGTTTGATGAGCTTTTAGCAAGAATGCATGAAAGGAATGAGAGTTGGCACTCAAACTGCAGTAAGAGCTCTGTTTGGGCAGTTTGAGGGTGGTTCTGTATTCTAGAGGGCAATGGAGGTGTTGGAGTCGTGTGCTAGCTCAGTTAGGATGTCTTGAATGTGTACAAAGTATTTGCTTAAGGGTTCTATTGCTGAGATGAAAGTTCTGTTGTGATATGCCCTATTTCTTACACTTTAAGCAAGCAATGGCCACTTTGTGTTCTAGACAGGTAGAGGCCCCCTAAACATGCTGCAAAACCTTGTCTTGATCAGAGTGATTAACTCATAAACTTGTGCCAAAGAGATTTCAAATGTACTTCTTGGATTTTCATTTTGACATAAAGCTTACTTTTGCAAAAATGGTTAAAGTGCTTTATCTATTTTGGGATTAATCCATCATGCAATGCTTGAACACATAGAACATGGTCTTGGCACAAAGAGTTTGCATTAAATTTATGAGTGTTGAATGGTTTAGAGGCCTGTAATCAAGTTGCATGCTGATTTGAGAAATTTGCACAAGTTATGAACATGGAAATTGGCCAATTCAAAAGTGAGTTTTTGCCATATTGCAAAATTCGATTCTCTCAAGTCATGAGGTTGTTTGATGAGTTCTTGGACATTTTGGAAAGCTTGGAATGTGTACTACAATCCATCTTTGAAATGAAAATTGAAATTCCAAGGGGAAGTATGTGAAAAATGGTCTTGAAGTTAGGTAAAAACCTTGCCTAAAAAGGTCAAAATTTCACTAAGTTAAGAATGGTTTAGTACCCTTATTCCAAAAATTGTAACTTGAGATACAAGCTTCTTTTGGGAAAACTTTGTGAATCAAAGTTGTAGATTATGCAATAAGCTACAACTTTCATGTTTTGACTTTTGCTTGAATCCAAATGAATCTTGGTGAGAAAGTGGGGCAAAGTTGGGGAAAAAATTAGGGTTTTTCATAACTTAGAAAAATTCTAAGTTATGAAAAATTCTCATTTCAAACCCTAATTTGCATTTTTTGATTTCTTGATGAACAAGTTTCATGATTTTGCATGTTTTGATGAAAAATGAATCTTGACACTTGATTTTGACCAAAAAGTCAAAGTTTGACTTTTCAGTACACAGTCAAAATTGATCAATTGACTGGGAAATTCAACTGTCAATCTTGTGTACTTGGGATCTTTTGAACTTGTTGAGCATGTCAAGACAATTCCATGGGGTCCTTGAGTCCATATGTGAGCTTGGTTTGCCATTGGCTAGGTCAAACAGTCAAAAATTGCCTTTGTGCAGTCAAAACCCTAAAAATGACCATTTTGCCCTTTTGGTGATCTGATCAAATTTCTTGTGGAATTGTGATCCAAACTTGATCAAATGGTCCATGTGAGTTCATGATGTTGATGTGGGTCAATTTTCATGAGGTTTGACTGTCAATTGGCCACAGTTGACTTTTTCCCCAATACAGTTGATTTCTAGGTCAACTGTCCAATTGACTGGGCAAAACTTGGAATCAAGACTTGAAACTTGATATGGATAAACTTGGGAGTCCAATATGAAGCAAGAAAGTCATCTTAGGCATTTTAGGTCAAAACATCTTTGTGCAAACACAAACCCTAATTTGGGTCAACAGTGCAAGGAGAAGTCTTGAGCAGATGAAACCCTAACTGGATCTTGATTTCCAAGGGATTTGTGATGAGAAATCAATGAGAAATGGGAGGGAAAATTTTGGGGTACAACAGTTGCCCCTGTTCAATCTTCTTGAATCCGAAGAGTTAGATTGGCAAGTTTGCCTTTCGTGACTCGAGGGTAAAAGGAGATTGGACACTAGAGTGCCCTTAAATTTGCACTCGTCAAAGCAAGGGATGCGGGAATGGGCTTAGAGATGCCATTTGGAGATGGGCTTAACGATGCCATCGGGAGGAATGACAGAAACTTGTCGGGGATGGGCTTAAAGATGCCATCTGGAATGAGTATCAGAAAGGTGTCCATGTTTTGGACCATCTCTGGACTGGGGGTCTGAATAAGCAATAGATTGACATTCATTGTTGGGAGGAATCCGTAAATTGTTTTCAAAAATTGCATCTGAACAAGTTGATAGATTAACATCCGTTGTTGGGAAGAATCCATAAACTGTTTTCAGAAGTCTGGAGAAGAATCTGAACAAGCGATAGGTTAACGTCCGTTACTTGGAGAACCCGTGAATTGTTTTCAGAAATCTTGAAGTTGAATAAGCAATAGAGCAGCATCCGTTGTTGGGAAGCGTCCGTAAACTGTTTTCAAAAATTAAGAAGAGTCTGAACAAGCGATAGATTAACATCCGTTGTTGGGAAGAATCCGTAAACTGTTTTCAAAAATTTGGAGAAGAACCTGAACAAGTGATAGGTTAACATCCGTTACTTGGAGAACCCGTGAACTGTTTTCAGAAATCTTGAGAAGAAACTGAACAAGTGATAGGTTAACATCTGTTACTCGGAGAACCCGTGAACTGTTTTCAGAAGTCTTGAAGTTGAATAAGCAATAGAGCAGCATCCGTTGTTGGGAAGCGTCCGTAAACTGTTTTCAAAAGTCGCATCTGAACAAGCGATAGATTACCATCCGTTGTTGGGAAGAATCCATAAACTGTTTTCAGAAGTCTTGAGAAGAAACTGAACAAGTGATAGGTTAACATCCGTTACTTGGAGAACCCGTGGTGTTTTCAGAAGTCTTGAATTTAGAGGAAGAACCGGTGTAGGGTTCCCTGATGATGAGCTCGTGTAACACTGCATCTGGATAAATCTGGAATAAGCATTAGAATGTTGCCGTGTCTGGGTCACATCCGAACTATTCCTGGAAAGAAATCTCGGAAGATAATGATTTTAGTCTTTCGACTGATCTTACCTGAAAAGGTAAAGAGTTAGTTATATGCAATGTCATGATGCATGATACAATGTATGTTATGTGATATGAATGTAAATGAATGCGCATGTAAGCTGGAGAGTTGTCTTGCAAAGGATAGATGAATCCGAGATGGCTGAAGATAACAGTATCTTAACTGCTGCCGGGAAGAATAATTCCTGGTTGTTGCTGAAGAAAAAGGAGTTTGGGTTGTATACCAATCTTCTGGGGAATTCCTGATGACTTCTACTGGGGAGTTCCAATCTAATAGACTCATGATGGGGATGTAAGACCGAGAATCTTCAGTTTGGTGGGAAGTATCTCTGGCGACTTCACTGGGGAACTCAATATTTGCCCTCCCAAAACTCGGTGGGGAGAAGGTTCACTAGTCTGGCTCCGCTAGGGATTGATAATTTGAAGTTTTAGCTCGGCTGGGGATACTGAAACTTAAATTCTGAGGGGAATTGGGTTCTGGAGGATTCTCTGGCTAGGGATAACAAAGATAGGCTCCTCCGGGGGATTGTATTGATAAGTTATGCTGGGGAACTCTGATGAACTCCGCTGGAGTTAGGAAGAATTTTGGCGAGTGCGATCTTCCGTGGAAATTAGCTGAGGATAACCCAGTTATAAGCCCTCATGAGGAATAACTTTGAATAAAGCTCGGGAGAGACGTCCGTACTCTGCGGGGGATAAGCTTCCAGAATCTACTGGGGATAAGCTTCAAGACTTGCTGGGGATATGGATTCCAAATCTCCTGGGGGTTTCCTTTGAAGGGTATCAAGGCATCCAACTGCACCCTTGACCTATTAGTAATCCTCTTTCTTGATTCGTAAGGAAATGATTATGTTCAAATGCATATGCCTATTTAACAAAACATTGGACGTTTCTCAAAATAAAACAAATAGTGCAAGACAAAAGGAAACGACACAAATTTCTGGGAAAAGTATTTGTATTAACTTTTTTATGAGTATATTTGTACAAAGGAGACAACCACCCTAGTAAGAGGATTTCGTTGTAAATATTGAAAAATTTATACAAAATAAAGATGGCTATGTGAAATAATTCCATGGGATTCCATTCCACTACAGCCTTCACAACTCTGAATATCTGTCCATTCAATGCTTCGTTTGCCGATGACTGGATTGATCAGAAGCCTGGAACTGGTTGATGAAGAGATTGTCTTTGAAGTGATCCGACGAGACATAGTCATACGCTTTAATTCCCTAACTTTTGCCTGAATCGCCCTTTCGGGTTTTCGATCCACCGGGAAACCCCTTTTTGCCCAAGCCGCCCTTTCGGGTTTTCAACTTGCCGGGTGTACAGATTTTTTTTATTTTTATCCCTAACTTTTGCCTGAACCGCCCTTTCGGGTTTTCGATCCACCGGGATGTCCATTTTTTCCCAAGCCGCCCTTTCGGGTTTTCGACTTGTCGGGTTATTTTATGCGTAGTATTTTTTGACTATGTCTGCGTTCGCAGGGTGCGGCAAATCGCCGCCATCCATGGTGGTCAGAATCATTGCACCACCAGAAAATATGCTCTTGATCACAAATGGTCCTTCATATGTAGGAGTCCATTTGCCCCTGGGATCACTTTGCGGCAAGATAATCCGCTTGATTACGAGATCTCCGACTTGATACACCTGACGTCTGACTTTCTTATTGAAGGCCTTGATCATCCGTTTTTGATACGTCTGACCATGGCATATAGCAGCGAGTCGCTTCTCGTTGATCAAATTGAGTTGATCAAGTCGGGTCTGCATCCAATCATCTTCATTCAAACCTGCATCCTTCATAATCCTTAGAGAAGGAATCTGGACTTCCATAGGCAAGACAGCTTCCATGCCATATACCAAAGAAAATGGGGTTGCCCCGGTTGAAGTACGTGCCGTCGTACGGTATCCATGCAGAGCAAACGGTAACATCTCATGCCAGTCTTTGTAAGTGACTGTCATTTTCTGAATGATCTTCTTAATGTTTTTGTTCGCGGCTTCAACAGCACCGTTCATCTTCGGCCGGTAGGGAGATGAATTATGATGATAAATCTTGAACTGTTCGCACAATGCGGTGATCATCGTGTTATTCAGATTTGTACCGTTGTCTATGATGATCCTGTCTGGAACACCATACCGGCATATGAGGTTTTGCTTGATAAAGCGGGCAACCACATTTTTAGTAATAGAGGCGAAGGAAGCTGCTTCGACCCATTTGGTGAAATAATCAATGGCAACCAGGATGAAGCGATGTCCGTTGGAAGCCGTGGGCTTGATCTCTCCAATCATATCAATACCCCACATTGCAAATGGCCAAGGAGCAGTCAGAACGTTGAGAGGAACCGGAGGGATATGAACTTTGTCAGCGTAGACTTGGCATTTGTGGCAAGTACGGGAATGTTGATGGCAGTCAGCTTCCATGGTAGACCAGTAATAGCCTGCCCTTAGGATCTTCTTAGCCATTGTATGCCCGCTCAAGTGAGTGCCAAATGTGCCGCCGTGTATATCAGTCATGATCAACTCTGCTTCAGCTTTGTCTACACATAGGAGTAATACACAATCATGGCTTCGTTTGTAAAGGATGCCGTTGCTCAGGAAGAACTTAGCAGCAAATTTCCTTAAGAACTTCTTGTCATTTACGGAAGCTCCTTCGGGATAATCTCTAGTCTCGAGATACCTTTTGATTTCATGGAACCAGGGTTGTTCCACTACTTCTTCGGTATTAATCTCGTGGCAATGCGCAGGTTCATCCATTCGCTCGATGGTGATTTGGGGAGCCTCGTTATCCCAGTTGAGTTTAAACATGGAGGACATTGTGGCTAGAGCATCTGCTAGCTGATTCTCTTCTCGCGGGAAATGCTCGAAGGTAATTTGCTCGAAATGAGGCAACAATGTCAGGACATGTTCTTTGTATGGGATAAGATTAGGATGCTTGGTATCCCACTCTCCTTTGATTTGACTGATAACCAAAGCCGAGTCCCCAAATACGATCAAAGATTTGATCCCCAAGTCTATAGCAGCCTTGAGACCAAAGATGCAAGCTTCGTATTCAGCCATGTTGTTTGTGCAGCTGAAGCAAAGTCGGGCCGTGAAAGGTGTGTGACAGCCTTCCGGAGAAATGAGTACTGCGCCGATACCGTTTCCAAGTGCATTTGAAGCACCATCAAAGTGCAGGGTCCATCGGGATCCCTTTTCAGGTCCGTCATATGGTCTGTTACCTTCAATGTTGTCCAAATTCATGATGTCCTCGTCTGGGAAGTCAAATCTCATGGGTTGATAATCTTCGATAGCTTGATGAGCCAGATGGTCAGCTAGTACACTCCCTTTTATAGCTTTTTGGGTGGTGTACTGGATGTCATACTCAGTCAAGATCATCTGCCATCTGGCTATTCTTCCAGATAAAGCGGGCTTTTCGAAGATATACTTGATAGGATCCATTTTGGAAATCAACAAGGTAGTATGAGTCAACATATACTGCCTTAGTCGGTGAGCAGCCCATACCAAAGCGCAGCAAGTTTTCTCGAGCAGTGAGTAGCGAGTCTCACAGTCGGTAAACTTTTTGCTAAGGTAATAAATAGCATGCTCTTTTCGACCAGACTCGTCATGCTGGCCCAAAACACACCCCATTGAGTTATCCAAGACGGTCAGATACATGATCAATGGTCTTCCTTCGACGGGCGGCATCAGAATAGGAGGTTCTAGCAAATACTCCTTGATCTTATCAAAAGCAGCTTGGCAATCATCGTTCCATTCAACTACCTGATCTTTCTTCAAGAGTTTGAAAATTGGCTCACAGGTAGAAGTCAGATGCGAGATGAATCTGGCAATATAGTTCAAGCGCCCCAAGAATCCTCTAACCTCCTTTTCAGTACGGGGAGCAGGCATCTCTTGTATTGCTTTCACTTTTGCGGGATCGAATTCAATGCCTTTGTTGCTCACAATAAATCCTAGAAGTTTACCAGACCTGACTCCAAAAGTGCACTTATTTGGATTCAGCCTGAGTTTGTATTCTTTCAACCTGGCAAACAGCTTTTCTAGATGTTCATGGTGCTCCTCCTCTGTTTGTGACCGAGCTATCATATCGTCTACGTAAACTTCGATCTCATGATGTATCATATCATGAAATAAATCTACCATGGCGCGTTGATAAGTTGCCCCTGCGTTCTTCAGCCCAAACGGCATCACCTTGTAACAGAAAGTGCCCCATTGTGTGACAAAAGTTGTTTTCTCCATATCCTCGGGGGCCATTTTGATTTGATTGTAGCCCGAGAATCCATCCATGAAGGAAAACACTTTATGCTGAGCTGTATTGTCGATCAAAATGTCAATGTGTGGAAGTGGAAAATCATCTTTGAGGCTGGCCCTATTCTAATCCCGGTAGTCCACACACATCCTGACTTTGCCATCTTTCTTAGGTACTGGCACGATGTTAGCGACCCATTGAGGATAGGACGTAACAGCCAGAAAGCCAGCGTAGAATTGCTTCATCACTTCTGCTTTGATCTTTTCAGACATGTCAGGCCTCATTCGGTGGACTTTTTGCTTGATTGGTGGACAATCCTCTCTTGTGGGGAGACGATGAACCATGATGTATGTGTCTAAACCCGGCATGTCTTCATAAGACCAAGCGAAGATTTCAACATACTCGTTCAACAACTGTATCAGGCGCTCCTTGACTCTTGGTTCCAGATTGGCACCCACTTGCACCTCCTTTCGGTCTTCCTCGGTCCCTAAGTTGACAGTTTCCAATGACTCTTCGTGCGGTAAGATGGCCTTTTCCTCTTGTTGTAGAAGTCTGGCTAATTCCCCTGGTACTTCACAACCTTCGTCATCTTCATACTCGGCTTGATTGACCAGATCGTCAGGGTTATTGAAAGGTATAGCAGAATAGTCACCCATGGAATCCGGAGTGGATGGGTACCTGCATTGGTGAGTGTGGGTGTGTGTAAGGGATAGCCATCTTTAAACAAAAAATGCAAAAGGAAAGAAAATGAACACAAGCAGTTTATCAAATGAAAAACGTCCAATGAATCATTAAACATGGCATATGGATATGAAAAATAATCAAAACCCTTACAAATGGACCTACATGCCCCGGGCAAGGCATGAGGTGAAAGATAGTGTACGGATTGTTTGAAAATAAATATTACAGACCAAATAAGAAATGTTTGACAGATAAATTACTGATGAATAAAAGTGATGGGAACAAAGTCTTTCGCCTCCCAGTTGCACAATCCTCCTTTGACAGTTGGATAAATCCACTCTTCGATGTTGCTCTCTTT
Source organism: Vicia faba (assembly GCA_948472305.1). Classification (NCBI taxonomy): domain Eukaryota; kingdom Viridiplantae; phylum Streptophyta; class Magnoliopsida; order Fabales; family Fabaceae; genus Vicia; species Vicia faba. Next base: position 309,856,073 of record OX451736.1, read on the forward strand.
GTCTTCGTCCTCCAAAGCGTTGATTCCATAGGGAGAAATTTTGACCGGCGCTCTTTCAATCTTCGAACAGCGCATAGCTTTCTGGCCCGCGGCTGTGAACCCTAATCCAAATTTGTCGGTCTTATGTGGAATATCAGGCAACTGCCCCCATGTTGAATTCTTCCCTTCCTTTATTGCGGCCCGTGCGTCCTCCAGAGATGCCATCCTGGCCATCTGCCTCGGTGTCTCAGCTACCAACTTTGCTACTGTTATTTCAGGAAGGACTTCTTCGAAATGCTGAAAAGGCGTCTCAATGAACTCCCCTTCTACCTCCACGTACCGGAAAGAATTCAAGTGGCTAATCATGTACTCCTCTTCACCATGGACAGTAATGATTTTTCCCTTGACAGGATACTTCAACATCTGATGTAAGGAGGAGGTGACTGCCCCAGCATGGTGTATCCAAGGCCTACCCAGCAAGCAAGAGTATGACGGACGGATGTCCATCACATAGAAAGTAGATTTAAACACCTCAGTGCCTATCTTGACGGGAATTTCAACCTCCCCATGGACCATTCTCTTCGAACCATCGAAAGCTCTGACAATAATATCACTCGGCTTCAACTCCAACCCTTCACAATCTAGTCGGTCCAAGGCCTTCTTAGGCAGTACATTCAGCGACGAACCAGTGTCGACCAAGACATGTGCGAGAGTAGTTCCCCAGCACTCGACTGAAATGTGCAAAGCATCATTGTGGTTTCTACCTTTAGGAGTTAGGTCGGCATCAGAGAAACCTAGTCCATTGTCCGCAGTCAGGCTAGCCACGCAATTTTAAAATTGATCTGCAGAGGTTTCCTGGGGCACATGGGCTGCCTTCAGGAATTTTATCAGAGCTTTAGCGTGCGCTTCCGAGCAAAGTAGCAATGCCAGCATGGAGATCTTTGAGGGGGTTTGCCCCAGTTGTTCTACCACATCGTAATCACTCCTTTTGATTATCCTCAAGATCTCATCCATTTCCTTCTTGGAGGTCTCCGGGATGACCAAGGGTTGAGCCCTCGTCCTGGCGAGCTCATCTTGGATTCCCTTACCTTTGTCAGCAGTGGTAGGAGGGACAGCACTAGGAACAACAACATCTTCAATCAAAGGGGTTCTAGCAGAGAGTTTTATTGGTGCAGGGATGACCTTATCGGCAGATGAGGGTCCAAAGATTGCTCTTGGAGGGGAAATCTCTGGAGAAAATATTCTCCCGCTCCTGGTGATTTTGCTCGTGCCTGCAATGTTACTAATGTTGGCTTCTTCATCATCCGAACTTTCTTCAGTTATTTCGATTTGTTTAATACCATGGTAGTAGACGTCACCGCCATAGTTCCATGGTATTGACTTCTCAGAAACATAGGGGACAGGCCCTGGCATTCTTATCTTCAAAGGAACAGATTTCGTAGCTGGTGTAATCTTAACAGGCTTTTTGACGGCCTTGGAAAGATTGGCGTGAATGGTTATGATTGAGACATCTTCGGTATGGGTTGGAACAGCAGAAACTTTTTCAAACAAAATTTGTCGACTATCCATAAGGCCTTGGATGCCTTTCTTCAGTAACAGACAATCAAACGGCAGAGAGTAACAACAATAGCAGTCTTCTTTACATCCCGGGAAGATCCCGACCCTCAACAGATTCAACTTAATGGTTAACAAAGGAGTTATCAGATCATTAACATCAGCAACATACAAATCGTCTTCAATGGTATTGACATTTCGACTGTGCTTCGGCATGGGGGCAGATATCACATTAGGCTTCTCCGGAGCGTCAAACTCCACCTCCTTCGCCTCTATCAGGTCTTGGATTTTATGCTTGAGTGCCCAACAATCATTGGTGTTGTGCCCGACACTGTCAGAATGGTAGGCGCATTTAGCATTAGGATGATAATGCGGAGAGGACGTATTCACATTCTTTGGTGCCTCCTTGATAGTGGTGAGATTCAACTTCAACAGATGGGGAAGCACTTGCACTGGAGTCATATTAATGCGGGTGAACTGCCGTTGTGGCCGTTCCACCCGTTGCTGATTTGGTCTGGACTGGTTATAGCGAGGCTGTTCACTTGAAGGGTTTTGAATCATTACGGCCCCCACGGTCGGTCGGCGCTCAGTCTTACATGCTCTTCTCTGAGAATATACCACAGTTGTTTCCTTCTTAAAAGGCTTCTTCTCAACACTTGCAGCAACACCCTTCTGAATCTTTCCTGACTTGATGCCAGCTTCTATTCTTTCGCCTGTTAAGATCAAATCGGTAAACCCCGCGGAAGAGTTACCAATTAGATGGTTGAAAAATGGCCCAGATAGGGTCCCTAGAAACATATCAACAAGTTCACGGTCGGTTAAAGGAGGCTGCACCCTGCCAGCCAAATCCCTCCATTTTTGTGCATATTCTTTGAATCCCTCGCCTGTTCCTAGTGACATACCCTGAAGTTGGGTACGAGTAGGAGCAAGGTCAGAATTATACTGGTATTGTTTGTAGAAGGCGGTGGCCAAGTCTTCCCAATTTCGGACGCTGGTTCCCTCTAGCTGATAAAACCACTCCAGTTGAGCCCCAGAAAGGCTGTCTTGAAAGAAATGAATCCATTGGTTTTTATCTGCCGTATAGGGTTGGATCTTTCTTACGTAGGACCTGAGATGCATTTTTGGACAGGACAGCCCATCATACCTCACAAAAACTGGCACTTTGAATTTTGGGGGAATCGCAATCCCGGCGACCAAACCCAAGTCTTCAAAATCCAAACCCGGTACTCTTTGTAGCTCCATGGCGGCCAACCTGTCTTCTAAACCTTTGTATTTATCATCAGCTGGAGGGTATTGTTGATCAGAATAATCTTCATCCTCTTCGACCTCCTCTTCTTCCACATCGGACTCGGAAGGTACCGCAGCCCCACCTCCTTTGCTGGTTCCTTCATCATAAATAGGAGGAAATTTAAGCACTCTCCGAGCTTCTCCGTCAAATCTTCTCCCTAAAGTAGCCACCCCGAGTCTCTTTTTCTTCTTTTTCATTGGGTCTTTATTCCCCAGCAAGGTCTTGAGATCCTCCTAACCTTTAGCCAAGGTTGTCAGGAGTTGCTGAAACTGTGCATTTTGAGCTTGTAGGTCTTTGACTGTTTGCTCGAGATCCATCCTACTGAAATAAACAGCAGACAGATAAGGAAACCTGGAGTGAGACCTGCTTATGCACATGATGAATGGTATGCTTATGTATGCAATGCATTCAAGGATTTAGGACATTCAAAATTGTTTCAGACAAAGAAGAACGCACGTCATATTAATAAGAAGAAATTTGTTAGAACATAAATGCCCCATGGGCCAAATATTACAAAAACTTCTTCTCAAGGCAAAAAGACATTGCGCATCCTCTTTGGCGCAATGTAGGTGTTGAGGGCCTCTTGCTCATGGAGTCGGGGGGTAAGCTCTAAAACCTTCTTCTCGCTGGCATAGAAGTTGGCTTCAAAAGTGTTTCGTTCCTCCTTGAGCTGAATCCAACTTTTCTGCATTTCCTCCCACGATGTAGGCATGTCAGGATGTAGGATGGTGTAGGGAACCTCTCCTTCCTTGACGGGCTCTTTAATCACAGGGAGTACATGAGGATAAGGCATCATTAGACTTTGGGCTCGGGCTCGTACCCACTTGAGATAAGGCTCAAGAGGGATGGAGTTCTTGTGTCCCGGAGTCTTGCTATCAACCTTGTTGGGCTTCCCCCAAGCTCTGATGAATCTTTGGCGAAGTCCTTGCGCATCGTTGTCGAAGTCAAAAACTAGGTCAGGAATCAACATGTCATGAGGGCCATCCCTCCGTGCATATCCAAATTGCCTCAAAGCTAGGCAAGGGTTGTAGGTGATACCTCCTCTGATTCCGAGTAAAGGAACATTAGGAAATTCTCCGCAACGATCGACAATGATGACATTTTCTCTGGACCGAGAACACCAATGTACATCAGAGTGAGTAAGAGTCATCAACCGTTGGGACCACCTTGAGCCTTGGTCATTCTTCAAGACAGATTGTGGAAGGTGCGAAATAAACCACCTTGCAAGGAGAGGAGTACAGCACATGAGAACACCCCTCTTTCTCATTGTTCGTGTGTAAAATGAGTGAAGAATGTCCCCAAGCAATGTTGGTATTGGATTTCTGGACAAGAAGATTTTGACGGCGTTGACATCTACCAGCTGATCAGGATTTGGGAACAAGACCAACCCATAGATAAGGAGTGCCACAATTTCTTCAAAGGCTTGTAGGTCCAATGAGTTCCAACATTCTTGTGCCTTCTCAAACAAGAATTTTGCTAAGAATCCTTTGACGCTGCTTCTGGTTTCCCAATGCCCCTTGATGTCGGATGGTTGTAGATGTAATGCTCGAGCAACATCTTCCGGCTTTGGTTCCTTTTCCGTACCGTTGAAGGGTAGTTGATTAAGGATAGGAATTCTCAGGAGTTGAGAAAACTCCTCCAAAGTGGGCACCAACTGGTAATCGGGGAAAGTGAAACAGTGATGAAGAGGGTCAAAGAACTGGAATAGCACCTTCATCATATCCTCTTCAATGTTGGTGTTGACTAGGCTGAGCAGTCTACCATGTCTTTCACTGAAGGATGAGCTTTCCGGAATTCTTGAGGTGAGCTCCTTGAGTTGAGGAGAGATTCTCACAAGGTTGACTTGGATGGTTTTTCTGCGAGGAATTTCCATGACCTACAAAACAGGAACAAAGATGAAGATCCAAACCCTTGAAATGGTTAGTGAATGCATATGATGCTTTATGATGTTTATGATGTATGCACAAAACATATGTACAAGCAATTCACACCAAACCCTAGTTTCAGGCTTTGCATGGGGTTTCATAGGTAAGTACCCTCTTGAGTGTAGTTGGCTTAAAAACCTGTCCTATAAATAGTAACCGGGTTCTAAGGAGCTCAATATCATTGGATTGTTTTCATTGTTCATTGTTTTGGTTTAGCCACTTAACTAGCGACCAAAATATTCCAAGAAAACAACCCTCAATGAGTGTAGTATCGAGTATCTACCAACTTCGGACTGCACCAAAGCCGGTCATCTCACTACCCCTAATAAAAGGCCAAGATGGTCAAGTAAGGTTCTAGGTCATTAGTGCTTAGTGACATCACTCAGCGGCCCCGTACTCTCCTTGATTGAACTCAAGGGTTACCGGTACTCACAAATATATCGCACTAATATAGCTATTGCTTCGACCGTGTCGGTATACCCCGCACAGTTTCCACAACGTATTGCTATCTATGAATGTTTCCCAAAATCCGGGTGTAGGATTGCAAACCCAAACAAAAGAGCCAAGATGTAAAGCAATCAAAACAAACAATTAGTCATGCAAGAGGGTGATCTAAGCCCTAAGGTTACTCCACTTTTAAATTTGTCCCCAGCAGAGTCGCCAGTTCTGTGATACGGTGGGAGAACTGACTATGGTTTTGCGTTTGTTTTCGCAAATGTTTCGCTTGAGCAAGAGTCGCCACCGACTTTTTATTTTATCCTAAGGAAAGGTTTAAAAAGCACAGCAAAAACCTTTGAGATTTTTCTTGGGTTCGGGGAGTAGATTATAGAAAGGGAAGGTATTAGCACCCCTTCTATACATGGTTATCCATGGGCTCTTAGGTACTTGCTTAGATCAACTTGCCTTGGTTTTCAATTGTTTGAAATGGTGCTTTGTGTGTGGTTTTGAAAATGTTTTGAAAAAGATGCCTTGTCTAGGCTAACCTTGTAACAATTCTTTACTCGAATGTTTTACAAAAGGTGTTTGTCTTTTTGAAAAGATGTTTCAAGGTTTTTTGAAAGTTTGTTTTGAAAGTGTTTGTGAAGTGTGGTTTGAAAAATAGGCAAGTGTTTTGTTTTGCAAGTTGACAAGTACTTAAGAGCTATCTACCCTAAAGTTCTCAAAGATTTTTGTTATGTTTTAACCCTTTTAAACAATTTTGTTCCACCATTGCATTTGGTGGACAATCTTGTGTTAGGAGGTGAAAGGGACGGGCGCGGGTCATCGTTTAGACCATAATTGCAATGGTGCCAAGTATCTTTGGGCAATTTTTCCTTGAAAGGGACTTGATCATTTTAGGCAACTTTTCGAAAGCGTCATCGAGGGACTATGATCATTTGATTGTTTGTTTTTGTTTTGCCCAAAGAGACCTAACATGCAATATGGCCCATTATTGAAGGCAACAAGTGGAATACCCTAGGGGTGCAAGTGTGATATGTGTTGTCCATTTTCATGCTTGTTTATCTTTGAAATTAGGTCAAACTATTTTGTTCTTTTTATTTGCATACAAACCCTAATTCTAACATGGTATATTTAGAAAGCGTTAAAGTGCGAAAAGTAAAATTCCTACACTATTACAACACAATATGGGAAGGGGGGTACAAATGTTCAAATGGGGGGATATTTAGACAAGGAATTTAAACCTAGCTATTACATCAATTTTGGAATATTTACAAGATAATTAATTGCATAAATTAAATGGAAAATAAAATAAATATGCAAGATGTAAAAAAAGGGTTTTTATATGTATGGAAAAAAGGTATTTTTATGTCAAATAAACAAAATAAAAAAAAAGTATTATTTTTGGAGTTTTTGTGTTCTAAGGGCAAAACCCTAATTTCATTAAATAAATATATTAACTATTTAATATGTATAATATTTGATAATTATATACAAAAAATAAAATAAAAATGAAGTATATTCATAAAAAAGTATTTTTTATGTCAAATATTAATAAAATAAAAAATGTATATATTTTTTTGTATTATTTACCTAAATATACTAATATACATAAATATCTTTATTATTTACTAAATAAGTATTATATATATAAAATAATAATATTTAATATTTATAAAAAAAGTATTTTTTGATACAAAATGTTTTCAAAAGAGAAAATGAAACAAAAATCAGAAATAAACTATATTTGCATTATTTTTCTAGTTTTTCTAAATAATAGTATATATATATTATTTATGTATAAATGCCCATATAAACAAATAAATGCCTAAAAAATATAAAAATGGTGTAAAAAATATTTTTTATGTTTTTAATATTATTAGCAAAAATAAATAAGTCAGGAAAAAAAAGAAAAGTCAAAAAATCATGCAAATAAACAAAATGGGCCTAGGGGGTGTAAAACCAAAAACATGGTGTGAAAAGAAATATCAAAGCAGGCCCAGCCCACGTGGCTTCTTCTTCAACCTCTGGACAGAAAGATGTTCAAAAACGCGCGCCTGATCATCAATTCAAACATCTGGATTCCTTGATCTTTTGCACAAACTTACAACATAAGAAATGTTAAGCATTGAATCATGATTCTAAATATGTAAAGAACTCATCCTAACTCTCAGAAATGAGAGAGAATTTCAACATTCCCAAATCTTGACCTAACTTTTCTTCCATATTCAGACTTTAAATTCTCATAGCTCAGGCAAAATAAATGAAAAGTAAAAGTATGTATAGATTCAGGGGCATGAGTAGAACACTTCTTATTCACAAACCTAGAGCTAACAATGCCTACATTAAGAGTTAGAAGTTCAAGAAAATACATGTTCAGTTGAAGTTGTATCTGGCAATGGGGGAGCTTTCAGGGCAAGATGATGATCTGTACAGCTTGCCTGAAGTGTAGTGATGTTATTCCAATGCTTACTTTGCTTTGAAAGACCTTGAATCGAGCTATGGACCTTCAACTGCAAAACAAGAAAGTGAAAATGGTGGAACTGACTAGAGGAGTTACAGGTCGTGTTTTATGTTTTGGTTAGCTTCAAGTGATGCTAGGGAATGTGTTTGATGAGCTTTTAGCAAGAATGCATGAAAGGAATGAGAGTTGGCACTCAAACTGCAGTAAGAGCTCTGTTTGGGCAGTTTGAGGGTGGTTCTGTATTCTAGAGGGCAATGGAGGTGTTGGAGTCGTGTGCTAGCTCAGTTAGGATGTCTTGAATGTGTACAAAGTATTTGCTTAAGGGTTCTATTGCTGAGATGAAAGTTCTGTTGTGATATGCCCTATTTCTTACACTTTAAGCAAGTAATGGCCACTTTGTGTTCTAGACAGGTAGAGGCCCCCTAAACATGCTGCAAAACCTTGTCTTGATCAGAGTGATTAACTCATAAACTTGTGCCAAAGAGATTTCAAATGTACTTCTTGGATTTTCATTTTGACATAAAGCTTACTTTTGCAAAAATGGTTAAAGTGCTTTATCTATTTTGGGATTAATCCATCATGCAATGCTTGAACACATAGAACATGGTCTTGGCACAAAGAGTTTGTATTAAATTTATGAGTGTTGAATGGTTTAGAGGCCTGTAATCAAGTTGCATGCTGATTTGAGAAATTTGCACAAGTTATGAACATGGAAATTGGCCAATTCAAAAGTGAGTTTTTGCCATATTGCAAAATTCGGTTCTCTCAAGTCATGAGGTTGTTTGATGAGTTCTTGGACATTTTGGAAATCTTGGAATGTGTACTACAATCCATCTTTGAAATGAAAATTGAAATTCCAAGGGGAAGTATGTGAAAAATGGTCTTGAAATTAGGTAAAAACCTTGCCTAAAAAGGTCAAAATTTCACTAAGTTAAGAATGGTTTAGTACCCTTATTCCAAAAATTGTAACTTGAGATACAAGCTTATTTTGGGAAAACTTTGTGAATCAAAGTTGTAGATTATGAAATAATCTACAACTTTCATGTTTTGACTTTTGCTTGAATCCAAATGAATCTTGGTGAGAAAGTGGGGCAAAGTTGGGAAAAAATTAGGGTTTTTCATAACTTAGAAAAATTCTAAGTTATGAAAAATTCTCATTTCAAACCCTAATTTGCATTTTTTGATTTCTTGATGAACAAGTTTCATGATTTGGCATGTTTTGATGAAAAATGAATCTTGACACTTGATTTTGACCAAAAAGTCAAAGTTTGACTTTTCAGTACACAGTCAAAATTGATCAATTGACTGGGAAATTCAACTGTCAATCTTGTGTACTTGGGATCTTTTGAACTTGTTGAGCGTGTCAAGACAATTCCATGGGGTCCTTGAGTCCATATGTGAGCTTGGTTTGCCATTGGCTAGGTCAAACAGTCAAAAATTGCCTTTGTGCAGTCAAAACCCTAAAAATGACCATTTTGCCCTTTTGGTGATCTGATCAAATTTCTTGTGGAATTGTGATCCAAACTTGATCAAATGGTCCATGTGAGTTCATGATGTTGATGTGGGTCAATTTTCATGAGTTTTGACTATCAATTGGCCACAGTTGACTTTTTCCCCAATACAGTTGATTTTTAGGTCAATTGTCCAATTGACTGAGCAAAACTTGGAATCAAGACTTGAAACTTGATATGGATAAACTTGGGAGTCCAATATGAAGCAAGAAAGTCATCTTAGGCATTTTAGGTCAAAACATCTTTGTGCAAACACAAACCCTAATTTGGGTCAACAGTGCAAGGAGAAGTCTTGAGCAGATGAAACCCTAACTGGATCTTGATCTCCAAGGGCTTTGTGATGAGAAATCAATGAGAAATGGGAGGGAAAATTTTGGGGTACAACACACCCTTAGAGTAATCTCACTTGTTGCCTATTGGAAAAATAGTCACGTCCCACTTTGATACGGTGGGAGAACTGACTTGAGGTTTTGCGTTTCGTCGCAAATGTTGCGGTTTAGCAAGAGTCGCCACCGACTTTTATTTTATCCAAAAGGAAAGGTAAAAAAAGCATAGGAAAGACCTTTGAGATGTTTTCTTGAGTTCGGGGGTAGATCATGAAAAGGGAAGGTGCTAGCACCCTTTTCATCCATGGTTTTCCATGGGCTCTTAGTTACTTGCTTAGATCACTTGCTTTTGCTTTGAAATTGTTTGAAATGGTGCTTTGTGTTTGGTGTGGTTTTGAAAGTATTTTGAAAAGAGGCCACTCGTTTAGGCAATCTTTGTAATGATTCTCGTTCGTAAGAATGTATACAAAGATTTTTGTCTTTTGAAAAAGGTTTCAGTGTTTTGAAAGATGTTTGGAAATGTTTTTGAAATGTGTGTGTGTGTTTGTTTTTGAACATAGCAAGGATTGTTTTGAAATGGAGCAAGTAACTTAGAAGTTATCTACCTACTCAAATGTCTTTCTTGTGCATTTTTATTCCTTTGACATTGTTGACCAACCATTGTTTTGGTAGACAACCCTATCTTTGGATGTAAACGGGACGGGTGTGGGTCATTGTATGACCATGATAGCAATGTTGCCAAGTATCTTAGCATGTTTGGAGGGACCAAGATCATTTTGTTTTAGGCAACCTTTTGATAGTGTCATCGAGGGACTATGATCTTATTTTTGTTTTGTTTTGCCAAGATACTTCGCATGCGTAACATGGACATTTGTTTTAGGCAACCAAGTGGGTGAAAACCTAAGGATGCTTGTGTGCAAAGTGTGTCATTTTTCATGCATTTGATTTGTCTTGGATTAGGTCTTTTCTATTTGTTTGTTTTTGGTCTTGTCATACAAACCCTAGTTTACTAAACATGGTATAAATGCGATAAATTGCATAAATGTAAACTAAGCTATTACAACAATTATTATGGGAGGGGGGATACAAGTTTTTGAATGGGGATATTGCACAAAATAAACCCTAAAAATACTATTACAACCCAATTGAATATTGTGTGCATTAAATAAATAAACAAGTATTTAAAATGCAATAAATATGTATTTATGGAAAATAAAGTTTTGTATTTGTTTAAGGTATGAGAAAATAAAATTAATTAATCCTAGAAAATAAGGAAAAATAATATTATTATTTTTGAAAGGGGGAAACCCTAATTTTTTATTAAAAGAAATATATGTTTCCTATTATTTATTTTGTCCATTTTTTTACAAGAAAAATAATAAATAATACTATGTAAAAATATTAAAAATTAAATATGTATGAAAAATAAATATTTAATGTGTATAAATAATATAATGAAAATATTAAGTAATTTTTTATATATTTATAATTTATTTAAGAAAATAAAGTATATTATCCTAATAAACTATTTTCTATGCCAAAAAATAATATAAAAAATAAAATAAAAGTGTGAAAATAAATAAATTATTTTTGGATATTTTTTATCATTAGAAAAAATAAATGCAAGTAATAAATATAAAAATATGCAAGAAAATGCAAAAATATAAGAAAATAGTCAGGGTGTGCAAAAGTAATACAGGGGGTGTTAAAAGCAAAAACAAAAAGGCCAGGCGCGCCAAAAAGCCCAAGCCAGTCATCCTTGTCCTCCAGCCATTCCTTCTGCGCGCGTGTTTTCGTTCAACCTGTAACTCTCAGATGCTTGCACAAAAACAAAAACGTGTAACATGAAACTTGTGGCATTTTATCTCACGATTTCAACCATATCAATATTGTGACCTAACTCTCAAAGGTCAGAGAGAATTTTAATGGCCCTAATTTGTGACCTAATTATTTTATGAACTTCAAGCTTCAAATTCTCATGACACAGTTAATATAAATGACAAGTATGCATATGTACAGCTTCACCAAGTTATGGACTATATTTTTTCTTCACAAATCGTGGCTTGAGGATGCCTAAATAGAGAGATAGAGTTTTGAAAACTACCTCCTTCAGCTGGATTTGGATATGACAATATGGGGACTTTGAGTGAGGCCTGAGGATCGTGTGAGCTTCCTTGAAGTTCCTTCAAGCTATTCGAATGCCTAGCTTGCTTTGTGGATGGCCAAAACTCCCTGTAGAAGTCAAGCTGCAAGCTCCAAATTTGAAAATGGAAATGGATGAAACAGACTTACAGGTGCAGGATGAATGCTTGGACTGCTTTGGTATAATGTGTATGAAGTGTTTCAAATGTTAAAAGGCAAAACGCACGAGCCAAAATGAAGTTGGCAATGATTTTGCAGAACTGCAATGTTTGGACAGAAAATGGAGTTTTGGAGTTTTGGAGTGTTTTGGATGCTATCAATTCGTGTCCAGCATTGTAATAACTTTGTATATTTGTATAGAATGGATACAAAGTCCACTCTCACTAGTTGTACCAGTTCTAGCATTTTTTGCAACTTTTCTTGCTTTTGAAGAAAAGTTGAAGTGACCGTGCTAACAGGCATGTCCTTGCTTGCTTGTGAGCTGCAAAGGGCTTTTACAAGTTGCTTAAGATCTGTGGAAATTGCCTGCACCAAAGGGACAACTCCAAGGCTCAAGAATGATAAAGTTGCAAAATCCCACTTTATGAAAATGGCATTGTAACCTTTATGCTTAAAATGGAAAAATCTCTTGTACAATGCTCCAAAAGCAAAGATAAAGCCTTTATCCTCTGAGTTTTCATTTAATTATGGAGTGTTGAATGAGTTTAGGACCTGTAATGCAAGGTACAAGCATCCAAGATCATATTTGCAACTTGATACTTTGTGAAAATGGCATGAACAAAAGTGATAAAATGCCAATTTCTCTTCTTCGATTCTCCCTAACCACAAATGATCTTGGAGATTTCTTGGACATTTTAGAAAGCTTGAAATTTTCTCTACAATACATCTTTGAAATTCATTTTGAGATACCTCTTGTAACTAGGTGAAAAATGTCCATGAAGTTGGGTCAAAAACCTGCCTAAATTAGGGCAAAATTTCACTAAGTTATTTAGTTCATGGACATGTGTTCACAAATTCATAACTTGAGATCCAAGCATCTTTTGGGAAAACTTTGTGAAGAAAAGTTGTAGATTTAATGGAGTACTACAACTTCCACGTTGTAAGTTTTCTTTGAATCAAATTGCATCATAGTGAAAAAGTGGTGAAAAGTTGGGAAAAAATAAGAAAATTTCCATACTTAGAAAAATTCTAAGTTACGAAAATTTTCAAATTCAAAACCCTAATTTTCAAAATTGGTTTTCTTGGTGAACAAGTTTCATATTTTGACATTTCTTGATGAATTATGACCCTTGGCACTTGATTTTGACCAAAAAGTCCAAGTTTGACTTTTCAGTGTAGAGTTGACTTTTGATCAGTTAACTGCAAAATTCATCTGTCAATCCTATGAACTTGAGATCTTTTGAACCATGTAATTAGGTAAAGATGATGCTATTGAGTCCTTGAAATCATGCTTGAACTCAATTGGTCATTGGCTAGGTTAAAAATCAGAAATTGCCCTTTCTTAGTCAAAACCCTAATTTTGACCATTTTGCCCTTTTGATGATTTGATCAAATTTCTTGAGGAGTTGTGATCCAAACTTGATCAAATGGTACATATGAGTCTAAAATGTTGTTGTGGATCAAAAATTATGAAGTTTGACTGTAAATTGGCCATGGTTGACTTTTCCCTAATACAACTGATTTTTAGGTCAACTGTCCAATTGACTGAGCAAAAATGTGGTTCAAGGCCTGAAACTTAACATGAGCAATCTTAGAGATCCAAAATGATGTAATAAAGTCACATGAAGCATTGGTGGTCCAAAAATCCTTGTGCAAACTCAAACCCTAATTTTGGGTGATCAGTGTAAGGTGAGGTGTCTTGAGCTGACCAAACCCTAATCTTGTCTTGAGTCCAAGAAGTCTTGTGAGAAAAATCTTGAGAAATGAGAGGTTAAATTTTGGGGTACAACAGCTGCCCATGTTCAATCTTCTTGAACCTGAAGAGTTAGATTGGCGAGTTTTGTCGTTCGTGACTCGAAGGTAAAAGATAATTGGACACTAGAGTTCCCGTAAATTTGCACTCATCAAAGTGTAGTTGAGGGAATGGGCTTAAAGATGCCATTTGGAGAGGTGATAGAATATTGTTGGAGATGGGCTTGTAGATGCCATACAAGAATGTTTGTTGAATTGATAGTCGTAAGTCAAAAAAATGAGTATCAGAATGGTATCTGTATCTGGAACGTATATGGGCTGTATCTGGAGATTGAATATGTACGAGCAATGGAATAGCGTCCGTGTCTGGAGCGTATCCGAGCTTGAATCTGAATGAGTAACAGAGTGACTTCCGTGTTTGGAGTGTATCTGTACTGTATCTAGAATCTGAAATCTGAATAAGCGACAGAATGGCATCCGTATCTGGAGCGTATCTGGACTGGAATCTGAATAAGTGACAGAATGACTTCCGTGTCTGGAGCGCATCTGGACTGGAATCTGAATAAGTGACAAAATAACTTCTGTGTCTGGAGTGTATCTGCACTAGGGTCTGAATAAGCGACAAAATAACTTCCGTGTCTGGAATGTGTCTATACTTGAGATCTGAAAGATGAATCTTGAAGTTGAAGTCTGAATGAGTAACAAAATGGCTTCCGTGTATGGAGCGTATCTGGATTATATCTTGAAGTTGAATCTGAATGAGTATCAGGATGGCATCCGTATCTGGAGCGTATCTGAACTATATCTGAAAGCTGAATCTGAATGAGTAACATAATGACTTCCGTGTCTGGAGTGTATTTATACTGTATCATGAAATCTTTGATCATTGTTAATGATAGTTGTTAATCTTATCCTGAAAAGGGTAAAATGTTAGCTGAAACACAAAGTTATGTTGCATGAAATGTATGATGCAATAAATGTGCTTTATCAATGTTTATGATATATGAATGTAATGTATGCGCATGTAAGCTGATTAGCTGTCTTGCTGAGAAAAAAAAATCCTTGACTGCTGCTGGAGATTAAAAATCCTTGATTGCTGAGGATGAGAAATCCTTGGCGACTGTTGGGGATTAAAAATCCTTGATGACTTTCCTGGGGATATAGGGATCCTTCATGTCTTGAAGTTGGAGTATTGACAAAAATCTGCTGCGAGCAATGCCATATACTGCTTGAGTAACCCGCTTGGGGAATCCAGAGAATTTCGATGACTTTTATCGGGGATTACACAATGGGAATCCATGTTCTGCTGGGAATAGATAAAACTCTGATGACTTCTGCGGGGAATTAAGAATGAGAATCTTCATTCTGTTGGGAAGCAATAAAAACTCTGGGGAAGAAGGCTTACTGCTGAGGAGTAGGTCCGGGAGTTTGGATTGTCTGCCACTCTACTGGGGAATTATCCTAGGTTGGGGAGAGACAAAAGTTAACTGCTATCTGGTTTGATTTTCAGGCTTCAATACAACTTGCTGGAGGATTTAGAGAAACTAGATGGTTTCCGCTGGGGATTGGTAGTTTGAAATTTTGGCTCCGCCGGGGCTTGGTAGTTCAAAGTTTTAGCTCCGTTGGGGATTGAGAGTTTGAAGTTTTAGCTCCGCTGAGGATCTTAATGATGTACTGTAGGGATTGTTCATGGAATAGCCTAAAGACGTTTTCCTATCCTTTCAACCTGTCAGTAATTATCCTTTTTCATCCTGCTTATTTGTAAGCAGTAATTATGTTCAAATGCATATGTTCATTAATGAATCATTGGACGTTTTTGCAAATAAAACACAAGTGTAAAAAGAAAAAAGACAAATTGTTTTTTGTACTTTGAAGAGATATCTTTATATTTACTTTGAATAAGTATTTTGTACAAAGGAGACAGACATCCTAGTAAGAGGACGGTGTCATGAATAAGAAAAATTTATACAAAGAAAGAGAGTTATGTGTAAAAAATCACACGGGGTTCCCATTCCGCTGTAGCCTTCGTGTCTCCGAATATCTGGTCCATTTGCTGCTTCGTCCGAAGATGATTGGATTGATCAGAACCTCCGGGTTTGTCCGTGAAGAGATTGTCCTTAAAGTGATCCGACGAGACATAGTCATACACTTTAATTCCCTAACTTTTGCCTGAACCTCCCTTTCGGGTTTTTGATTCACCGGGAAACCCTTTTTTGCCCAAGTCGCCCTTTCGGGTTTTCAACTTGTCGGGTGTACAGATTTTTTTATTTATCCCTAATTTTTGCCCGAACCTTTTGGTTCGTCGGGATGCCCTTGTTTTGCCTAGGTGTGTCAACCTAGCTGGTCTTTTATGCGTAGTATCTTTTGACTATGTTTGCGTTCGCAGGGTGTGGCAGGTCGTCGCTGTCCATGGTGGTTAAGATCATTGCCCCACCAGAAAAGATGTTCTTGATTATAAATGATCCTTCATAGGTAGGAGTCCATTTGCCCCTGGGATCACTTTGTGGCAAGATGATGCGCTTGATCACTAGGTCTCCAACTTGATATACCTGGCGTCTGACTTTCTTGTTGAAAGCCTTGATCATCCGTTTTTGATACGTCTGACCATGGCAAACAGCAGTAAGTCTCTTTTCATCAATTAAGTTCAGCTGATCAAGTCGAGTTTGAATCCAATCGTCTTCACTCAAACCTGCATCCTTCATGATTCTCAAAGAGGGGATCTGAACCTCAACAGGTAAAATAGCCTCCATGCCATAGACCAAAGAATAGGGTGTTGCCCCAGTTGATGTGCGAGCCGTGGTACGGTACCCATGGAGAGCAAACGATAGCATCTCATGCCAGTCTTTGTAGGTGACTGTCATTTTCTGTATGATCTTTTTAATGTTTTTGTTAGCAACTTCAACTGCACCATTCATCTTTGGCCGATAAGGGGATGAATTGTGATGTTGAATCTTGAACTTCTCGCACAAGGCGATGATCATAGTATTGTTAAGGTTTGTACCATTATCAGTGATGATCCTTTCAGGGATACTGTACCGGCAAATAAGATTCTGCTTGATGAAGCGGGCAACCACATTCTTAGTAACGGATGCGAAGGAAGCTGCTTCGACCCACTTAGTGAAATAGTCAATGGCCACTAGAATGAAGCGGTGTCTATTGGATGTTGTAGGCTTGATATCCCCAATCATGTTGATTCCCCATATAGCAAAGGGCCAAGGAGCTGTTAAGACATTTAGAGGGACTGGAGGTACGTGCACCTTGTCTGTATAGATTTGACATTTATGACAAGTCCGGGAGTGTTGATAGCAGTCTGCTTCCATGGTAGACCAGTAATAGCCTGCCCGTAGAATCTTCTTCGCCATCATATGCCCGCTAGAGTGAGTGCCAAAGGTACCTTCATGCAATTCAGCCATAATCTTTTCAGTTTCAATCTTGTCCACACAACGAAGCAGAATAGAATCATGATTGCGTTTGTACAGGATGCCATTACTTAGGAAGAACTTAGTTGAGAACCTCCTTAAGAACTTTTTGTCATTGACTGAAGCTCCTTCATGATATTCTTGATCCTCGAGATACCTTTTGACTTCATGAAACCAAGGCTGGTCCACTACTTCTTCGGTATTAATCTCGTGACAGTGTGTCGGTTTATCCATTCGTTCAATGCTGATTTGGGGAGCCTCGTTATCCCAATTATGTTTAAACATGGATGACATTGTAGCTAGAGCATCTGCTAGCTGATTTTCTTCTCGCGGGAAGTGCTCGAAGGTAATCTGCTCGAAATGTGGTAACAATGTCAAAACATGTTCTTTGTAAGGGATGAGGTTAGGATGCTTAGTGTCCCACTCTCCTTTGATCTGACTGATGACCAAATCTGAATCCTTAAATACAACTAAAGATTTGATTCCCAAGTCTATGGCAGCCTTGAGACCAAAGATGCATGCTTCATACTCTGCCATGTTGTTCATACAGTTGAAGCAAAGTCTGGCAGTGAAATGAGTATGGCATCCTTCCGGAGATATGAGTAAAACACTGATATCGTTACCAAGTGCATTGGAGGCCCCATCAAAGAACAGGGTCCATCGAGATCCTTGTTCAGGTTCGTCATATGGTATGAGATCTTCAACATTGTCCAATGTCATGATGTCTTCATCATGGAAGTCAAACTTCACGGATTGATAATCTTCTACAGCTTGATGAGCCTGATGATCAGCTAGCACACTGCCCTTTATAGCTTTTTGGGTCGTGTATTGTATGTCATATTCTGTTAGGATCATCTGCCATCTAGCTATCCTTCCAGACAAAGCAGGCTTCTCGAAGATGTATTTTATCGGATCCATCTTAGATATCAGCAAAGTGGTATGAGTCAACATATATTGTCTTAGTCGGCGAGCAGCCCATACCAGAGCGTAGCAAGTTTTATCGAGCAGTGAATATCTGGTTTCACAGTGGGTAAACTTTTTGCTCAGGTAATAAATGTCATGCTCTTTTCGTCCAGACTCGTCATGCTGCCCCAATACGCACCCCATTGAATTCTCCAAAACGGTCAGATACATGATTAGTGGTCTTCCCTCGACTGGGGGCATCAAGACAGGAGGTTCTTGTAAATACTCATTGATTTTATCGAAAGCAATCTGACAGTCATCATTCCATCTAACTACCTGATCTTTCTTCAGCAGTTTGAAGATTGGTTCACAAGTAGATGTTAGGTGAGAAATGAACCTAGCAATGTAGTTTAGGCGTCCCAAGAACCCTCTGACTTCCTTCTTAGTGCGAGGAGCAGGCATTTCTTGTATAGCTTTGACTTTGGCAGGATCAACCTCGATGCCTTTATTGTTGACGATGAAACCCAAGAGTTTACCGGACCGGACTCCGAATATGCACTTGTTCGGGTTCAACCTTAGTTTGTACTCCTTCAACCTGACAAACAGCTTTTGCAAGTGACCAAGGTGTTCTTCTTCAGTTTGTGATCGGGCTATCATGTCATCTACGTAGACCTCTATCTCATGATGTATCATATCATGAAACAAAGCTACCATGGCACGTTGATAGGTTGCCCCGACATTCTTCAGTCCGAATGGCATCACTTTGTAGCAGAACGTACCCCACTGTGTGACAAAAGTAGTTTTCTCTATGTCCTCAGGTGCCATTTTGATTTGGTTATAGCCTGAGAATCCGTCCATGAAAGAAAATACTTTGTGTTGGGTTATATTGTCAATCAGGATGTCGATGTGTGGAAGTGGAAAATCATCTTTAGGGCTGGCCCTGTTTAAATCTCTGTAATCCATGCACATTCTTACTTTACCGTCCTTTTTAGGCACGGGCACAATGTTAGCAACCCATTGTGGATAGGAAGTAACAGCCAGAAATCCAGCATTGAACTGTTTCATAACTTCTGCTTTGATCTTCTCTGACATGTCAGGTCTCATGCGGCGGACTTTTTGCTTCACTGGTGGACAGTCTTCTCTTGTGGGTAGACGGTGTACCACAATGTCTGTATCGAGTCCCGGCATGTCTTCATATGACCAGGCGAAGATCTCGACATAATCATGCAGCAGTTGAATTAGGCGCTCTTTGACACTCGGCTCTAGATTGGCACCCACTCTGATTTCCTTTTTGTCTTCCTCAGTACCCAAGTTGATTGTATCGAACATCTCCTCATGAGGCTGAATAGCTCTTTCCTCTTGTTGCAGTAATCTGGCCAATTCCGCTGGCACTTCACAATCTTTCTCACCTTCGTATTCCGCTTGGTAGATCAGATCTTCAGAGTCACTGAAGGCTATAGCAGTATTGTTACTCATGGGATCCGGAATGGAAGGGTACCTGCATTTGTGAGTGTGGGTGTGTGTAAGGGTATAGCCGTCTTAAAACAATAAAATGTAAAAGACAATGAGCACAAAAGGTTTATATATGAAAAAAGCGTCCATGATTCATTAAATGACATATGAAAATGAAATAAGAACCCTTACAAATGTCCTATGTGCCTCGAGTAAGACACAAGGTTGGAAAAGTACGAATTGTTTATGAATTATTACAGATCCAATAGAAATGGAAAAGATAAATTACTGAGATATGAAAGTAATCGGGACAAAGTCTTTTGCTTCCCAGTTGCACAGTCCTCCACCGACAGTAGGAAATATCCAGTCTTCCAAGCTACCATCTTCTTCGCTGTCTTCCTCAATAGAATTGGCATTGTGACCATGCTTAGGCATTGGAGCAGAGATATCTTTCGGTTTCTCGGTCCCTTCAAACTCAACTTCCTTTGCGTCAATTAGGTCTTGAATTTTGTTCTTCAGAGCCTAACAGTTGTTGGTGTCGTGCCCTGGACTTTCAGAATGGTATGCGCACCTGGCATTCGGATGGTAGTGGGGAGATGCAATATTGGGATTTTTAGGGGCCTCTTTTAGAATGGCCAGATTCAACTTCAAAAGATGTGGTAGGACTTGAGCTGGAGTCATGTTAATCTTGGTGAATTGCCGTACAGGCCTTTCCACCCTTTGCTGATTATTTCTCGGCTGATTGTTTCTCGGCTAGTCTGATGCAGGCTTTTGAATCATAACGGCCCCCACTGTTGGTCGTCGTTCGGTTCTTCCCTGATTTCTCTGTGCATAGACAACAGACACTTCCTTCTTTCTCGTGAAGGTCTTTTTTACAGCAGTAGAGGTAGACGCGTCCTTCTGAATTTTCCCGCTTCTTATACCGGCTTCCACCCTCTCGCCAGTTAAAATCAATTCAGTGAATCCTGCAGAGGAGCTTCCAATCAGGTGATTAAAGAAAGGACCTGATAGGGTTCCCAAGAACATGTCCACTAGCTCCCTTTCAGATAAAGGTGGTTGCACCCTTTCGGCTAAATCCCTCCACTTTTGGGCGTAGTTTTTGAAGCCCTTATTGGACACCATAGCCATACTCTGGAGTTGAGTACGAGTTGGTGCCAAATTGGCGTTGTATTGATACTGTTTATAGAAGGCCGCTGCCAAGTCTTCCCAATTATGCACATCAGCCATTTCCAACTGGTAGAACCAATCAAGTTGTGTTCCTGATAAATTGTCCTGGAAAAAGTGAACCCACAAGTCCTTGTCCGCAGAATGTGGCTGCATCTTTCTGACATATGAGCGGAGGTGCATCTTGGGACAAGACACCCCGTCATACTTAGCAAATAAAGGCACCTTAAACTTAGGAGGGATTACTATTCCAGACACCAGCCCTAATTCCTCGAAATCCAGCCCAGGTACTCTTTGTATCTCCATAGCAGTTAGACGCTCTTCCAGGTTTTTGTATTTGTCATCGGCCGGAGGGTATTGTTGTTCAGAGTAATCCTCTTCTTCCTCTTCTTCTGCTTTAGAATTAGATGGTATTGCCGTCTCCTTTCCTTTTCTTTCCCCTTCCTCAGAGGTTGATGGAAATTCCAAGGTCCTTCTGGCTTGTCCTTGGAACCTTCTGCCCATAATAACCACCCCAGTTGGCTTCTTCTTCTTTTTCTCTTTTTCTTTTTCTAGCAGAGTCTTAAGCTCCTCCTGCCCCTTGGCCAAGGTCAGGAGTAACTGTTGAAATTGTGAATTCTGAGCTTGCAAGTCTTTAACCGTTTGTTCAAGATCCATTTTGCTGAAATAAACAACAGAAGGATGAGGAAACTTGTTGCAAAGACCTGTTTATGCTCATGATGAATGATATGTATTCATGCAATGTTTTCAAGGATTTGAAAAATTCAAATTTGTGTCAAACAAAAAAGAAACACACGTTATATTAATAAAATATAATTTGAGTACATCAATGCCCCTAGGGCAAAATAATACAAAATTCTAAGATAAAAAGACGTTGTGCATCCTCTTTGGTGCAATGTAGGTGTTGAGAGTCTGCTCTTCGTGAAGTAGTCGAGTGTGTTCCAAAACCTTCTTCTCGCTTGTGTAGAATTGGGCTTTGAAAGTATCGCATTCTCCCTTAAGCTGTATCTAACTCATTTGCAGGTCTTCGAGTGATGTTGGCATGTCAGGATGTAGGAGGGTGTATGGAACCTCTCCTTCCTTAACAGGCTCTATAATCACTGGGAGAATGGAGGGGTAAGGCCTCATAAGACTTTGGGCGCGGGTTCATACCCACTTGAGGTAAGGCTTAAGAGGGGTGGAATTCTTGTGTCCCAAGGTCTTACTATCTACCTTGTTTGGCATCCTCCAAGCTCGGATGAACCTTTGACGAAGTCTTTGATTGTCGTTGTCGAAGTCAAAAACCAAGCCTTGAATCAACATATCATGTGGGCCATCCCTTCGGGCATAACCAAACTGTCTTAGAGCCAAGAAGGGGTTGTAGGTGATGCCTCCCCTAATGCCAAGTAGAGGGACGTTAGGGAATTCTCCACAACGGTCGATGATAATAACATTCTCTTTGGATCGAGAACACCAATGAATATCTGAATGTGTAAGTGTCATCAACCTTTGTGACCACCTCAAACCTTGCTCATTCTTCAAGACTGATTGGGGCAGATGAGAAATAAATCATCTTGCCAGGAGAGGATTGCAACACATGAGAACACCTTTTTTCCTCATTGTACGAGTGTGAAAAGAGTGTAAGATATCTCCAAGCAATGTAGGCACCGGGTTGCGTGACATGAAGATTTTGACAGCACTCACGTATATGAGTTGGTCAGGATTAGGGAACAAGAACATCCCATAGATGAGAAGAGTTACAATCTCCTCAAAGGCTTTTAAGTCCAAGGAGTTCCAACAGCTTTGGGCCTTCTCAAACAAGAACTTTGCCAAGAAGCCTTTGACACCACTTCTAGTTTCCCAATGGGTTGTGACATCAGACGAGTGCAAGTGCAGGGCTTGAGCAATCTCTTCTAGCTTTGAATCTCTTTCTGTACCGTTGAAAGGTAGTTGATTGAGAATAGGAATCCTCAAGAGTTGAGATAATTCTTCCAAAGTAGGCACAAGCTGGTAGTCAGGAAATGTGAAGTAGTGATGCAAAAGATCAAAGAACTGGAAGAGAACTTTCATCATGTCTTCCTCTGTGTTGGAAGTGACCAAGTTGAGTAGACGACCATGCCTCTCGGTGAATGGAGAGTTCTCAGGAATCCTTGAAGCTAGCTCCTTGAGTTGTGGAGGAATTCTTACAAGGTTGACTTGGATAGTTTTCCTGCTAAGTGATTCCATATCCTATAAAACAATAACAAAGATGAATTTCCAAAATCCTTGAAATGGTTAGTGGATGCATATGATGCTCATGATGTCCATGATGTTATGCACAAGTATATATGTACAAGCAAATCACACAAGTTCCTATTTTAGGCTTGTATGGGGTTTCATAGGTAAGTACCCTCTTGAAGTTTAGTTGGCTCAACTTGTCCTAGAAATAGTAATCGGGTTCTAAGGAGCTCAATATCACTGGATTGTTTCCTTGTTCATTGTTTCAATTCAAGCCTCTTACCGATGACCAAAATATTCCAAGGAACCAACCCTCAATGAGTGTAGTATCGAGTATCTACCAACTTCAGACTGCACCAAAGCCGGTCATCTCACTACATCCTAAAAGGCCAAGTTGGTCAAGTAAAGATTCTAAAAGTTCGTTAGTGCTTCATGACATCACTCAGCGGCCCCGTATTCTCTTTGATTGACTCAAAGGCTACCGGTACCCACAAATATGTCACACTAACATAGTTATTTCTTAGACCGTGTCGGTATACCCCGCACAGTTTCCATAACGTATTGCTATTTACCTATAATGTTTCCCGAATCCGGGTGGAGGATTCAAACCCAAACAATAGAACCAAAATGTAAAGCAAACAAGTCAAACAATTGTAAGAAAATAAAGGTGATCTAAACCCTAAGGTAACCCCACTTTTATAATTCTCCCCAACAGAGTCGCTAGTTCTGTGATACGGTGGGAGAACTGACTTGAGGTTTTGCGTTTCGTCGCAAATGCCGCGGTTTAGCAAGAGTCACCACCGACTTTTATTTTATCCAAAAGGAAAGGTAAAAAAGCACAGGAAAGACCTTTGAGATGTTTTCTTCAGTTCGGGGGGTAGATTATGAAAAGGGAAGGTGCTAGCACCCTTTTCATCCATGGTTTTCCATGGGATCTTAGTTACTTGCTTAGATCACTTGCTTTTGCTTTGAAATTGTTTGAAATGGTGTTTTGTGTTTGGTGTGGTTTTGAAAGTATTTTGAAAAGAGGCCACTCATTTAGGCAATCTTTGTAATGATTCTCGTTCGTAAGAATGTATACAAAGATGTTTGTCTTTTGAAAAATATTTCAATGTTTTGAAAGATGTTTGGAAATGTTTTTGAAATGTGTGTGTGTTTGTTTTTGAACATAGAAAGGATTGTTTTGAAATGGAGCAAATAACTTAGAAGTTATCTACCTACTCAAATGTCTTTCTTGTGCATTTTTATTCCTTTGACATTGTTGACCTACCATTATTTTGGTAGACAACCCTATCTTTGGATGTAAATGGGACGGGCGTGGGTCATCGTATGACCATGATAGCAATGTTTCCAAGTATCTTAGCATGTTTGGAGGGACCAAGATCATTTTGTTTTAGGCAACCTTTTGATAGCGTCATCGAGGGACTATGATCTTATTTTTGTTTTATTTTGCCAAGATACTTCGCATGCGTAACATGGCCATTTGTTTTAGGCAACCAAGTGGGTGAAACCCTAAGGGTGCTTGTGTGCAAAGTGTGTCATTTTTCATGCATTTGATTTGTCTTGGATTAGGTCTTTTCTATTTGTTTGTTTTTGGTCTTGTCATACAAACTCTAGTTTACTAAACATGGTATAAATGCGATAAATTGCGTAAATGTAAACTAAGCTATTACAACAATTATTATGGGAGGGGAGATACAAGTTTTTGAATGGGGATATTACACAAAATAAACCCTAAAAATACTATTACAATCCAATTGAATATTGTGTGCATTAAATAAATAAACAAGTATTTAAAATTTAATAAAAATGTATTTATGGAAAACAAAGTTTTGTATTTGTTTAAGGTATGAGAAAATAAAATTAATTAACCCTAGAAAATAAGGAAAAATAATATTATTATTTTTGAAAGGGGGAAACCCTAATTTTTTATCAAAAGAAATATATGTTTCCTATTATTTATTTTGTCCATTTTTTTACAAGAAAAATAATAAATAATACTATGTAAAAATATTAAAAATTAAATATGTATGAAAAAAAAATATTTAATGTGTATAAATAATATAATGAAAATATTAAGTATTTTTTTATATATTTAGAATTTATTTAAGAAAATAAAGTATATTATCCTAATAAACTATTTTCTATGTCAAAAAATAATATAAAAAATAAAATAAAAGTGTGAAAATAAATAAATTATTTTGGATATTTTTTATCATTAGAAAAAATAAATGCAAGTAATAAATATAAAAATATGCAAGAAAATGCAAAAATATAAGAAAATAGTCAGGGTGTGCAAAAGTAATACAGGGGGTGTTAAAAGCAAAAACAAAAAGGCCAGGCACGCCAAAAAGCCCAAGCCAGTCATCTCTGTCCTCCAGTCATTCCTTTTGCGCGCGTGTTTTCGTTCAACCTATAACTCTCAGATGCTTGCACAAAAACAAAAACGTGTAACATGAAACTTGTGGCATTTTATCTCACGATTTCAACCATATCAATTTTGTGACCAAACTCTCAAAGGTCAGAGAGAATTTTAATGGCCCTAATTTGTTACCTAATTATTTTATGAACTTCAAGCTTCAAATTCTCATGGCACAGTTAATATAAATGACAAGTATGCATATGTACAACTTCACCAAGTTATGGACTACATTTTTTCTTCACAAATCGTGGCTTGAGGGTGCCTAAATAGAGAGATAGAGTTTTGAAAAATACCTCCTTCTGTTGGATTTGGATATGACAATATGGGGACTTTGAGTGAGGCCTGAGGATCGTGTGAGCTTCCTTGAAGTTCCTTCAAGCTATTCAAATGCCTAGCTTGCTTTGTGGATGGCCAAAACTCCCTGTAGAAGTCAAGCTGCAAGCTCCAAATTTGAAAATGGCAATGGCTGAAACAAAGCTTACAGGTGCAAGATGAATACTTGGACTGCTTTAGTATAATGTGTATGAAGTGTTTCAAATGTTAAAAGGCAAAACGCACGAGCCAAAATGAAGTTGGCAATGATTTTGCAGAACTGTAATGTTTGGACAAAAAATGGAGTTTTGGAGTTTTAGAGTATTTTGGATGCTATCAATTCGTGTCCAGCATTGTAATGACTTGGTATATTTGTATAGAATGGATACAAAGTCCACTCTCACTAGTTGTACCAGTTCTAGCATTTTTTGCAACTTTTCTTGCTTTTGAAGAAAAGTTGAAGTGACCATGCTAACAAGCCTGTCCTTGCTTGCTTGTGAGCTGCAAAGGGCTTGTACAATTTGCTTAAGATCTGTGGAAATTTCCTGCACCAAAGGGACAACTCCAAGGCTCAAGAATGATAAAGTTGCAAAAGCCCACTTTATGAAAATGGCATTGTAACCTTTATGCTTAAAATGGAACAATCTCTTGTACAATGCTCCAAAAGCAAAGATAAAGCCCTTATCTCTGAGTTTGTATTTAATTATGGAGTGTAGAATGAGTTCAGGACCTGTAATTCAAGGTACAAGCATCCAAGATCAGATTTGCAACTTGATACTTTGTGAAAATGGCATGAACAAAAGTGATAAAATGCCAATTTCTCTTCTTCGATTATCCATAACTGATGGGTTTAATCTGTAACGTATAGCCTAAATGTAGTACTGCAAGTGTACAGCCTATCTAAGTAATATATAAGATTATCGAACCACAGAGACCAATTGTCAATCTATCAACTCTATTGCTAAGGTGCTTATCTAAGGCGAACAAGAATATTGATGTGAGTGCAGTGCACAAAGTAAATGAGCGAGGTAAATAACAGTTTTAAAAGACAGGTTGGAATGTAAATCATGTAATCAGATATTGGTCCGGTCATGCGTAGATGAACCTACTTATGGGGCAGTATTTTCTATTGATAGTAAAGAATCAATTTAACGGGAACTTGTAGCTTTTGACTACTAAGAACCGAGTTTACTCTTTAAATTAAATTCCTTTATTGTCACATATAAAGGGTGCCTTCCGCGTTAAAGAGGTAAACCTATTTTTAAGAAATTGATAGTTTTGAATTAACAGAAAAGTGATTTTACTTGGAAAGATTAACTTAAAGAGACTTTTGGCTTTTGACCAAGAGTCAGATTTCAAACCTACAAACGCGTCCGAAAATAGTTCCAAAATCGTTTTTCTAAAAAAGGTCAATGATTCCTATTTAACCAATCAACGGCTTTCGCTCTTTTTGTTTGGTTAAATAATAATCAAGTCGTATCATTAGTTTGGACGGCTTTCGATCTTACCCAATAAACATTTAAACACAATTGACTTAAGTTAGAAGCAAAACATCCCCAGAGTATTTTCACTAGCATGATAATTGGAACACGACCATGATGACAATCATTACATCCTAACCTTTATAGTTTAGCCAGACATAATAAGTGCGAGTCTATAAAACGTGTAGACTATGGTAAGAGCATTTAAAGTCTATAAAACGTGTAGACTATGGTAAGAGCATTTAAAGTCTATAAAACGTGTAGACTATGGTAAGAGCAATTAAATAAAGAAATGCAATAAAATAGAACCTTGCTCCAGTCGGAGACTTGAATCTGATACAAATCTACGGAAAGGTAAGGCTGGTATGATGAACTTCAACCAAAGTGCTCCAAGACTCGATTACAACTCAATCTACACCGCAATAACTCCCCGATGTGAAGAGATTATCACTTTACAGAAACTGATAGTATATGGCTTAAGATTGTACTAAGCTTGGATGAAACTAAAGAATGAAAATCGAAAACTATATATAGAGGATCCTTGAGGTGCGTAAGGACCAGCATGCCCCTTAACTTCTTTTGAGCGGGAAGCTTATTGTGAAGGCCGCGGGCGCGGTGGGGGTGGTCGCGGGCGCGGTGCATGGAACTGCCACATCATGGGAACGTGGCAGTTGATCTCTGGGTGAAAGTGGGCCACGTCATCGCGTTCTCTGTAGCCAGCGCGGTGCTGAACGCCATAAGTGCAGAATATCTTGAAAAACCCTAATTTCTTGGCGTTTTGGCTCGTTTCTTCACAGAAGGCTCTGAAATGCCAAGAATCCTGAAAACAAAAGAAAAAGGAACATAATACGAGAAAATGACAATAAAAACTAAGGAAAACATGTGATATTTGAGTCAGAAACATAGTGCGATTCAGTGCGATCAAATCCTCCCACGCTTAGACCTTTGCTTGTCCTCAAGCAACAACTCTTAGAAGTAGATGAAAGAAAATTATGGTGTATACAGGTTTTGGGCAAAGAGGGCTTCTAAGTCCGAGCAAGGGTGTGTTGTCAGACACTAACTATCTGAATCAAGGGTATCGTAATTACACTACTCGCAGAAATGCGGACATAAACCTCATAAGTATACAGATCGATCCTAATATCCTTACTATGCTAAGACTTCCCTTTTTTACGAGGTCCTTTTTCATTCAGGCGCAATCACATTAAGCCCGTTATCCGTACATACTCATGGTGTAGTGACCGGTTAGTGATTCTGATCTCAAGTGATGGGATTCTGGTACAAGAGTTGGTTTAATCCCTTTTTTATTTTACCCATTTGCAGTTGCGGGGGATCGGACCGTAGTCCGCCCTACCAAGTCCAGCACCAGATACCTCTGAACCAACTACAACGGATATGCCTTATATTTTTTTTTTCTTTGCTTTTGTTAGTGCTTACAACTTTCTTGAGTTGAGTAATCTTTGTGAGGATCACCCAACTTGTAGTCGTATTCATACTTTATTTTATAACTTTTAAGGCAAAATAGAGATCATCCACTTATATTCATCGATCCCACACTTAGAGCATGCTTAGGCCGGAGCTGACTGCTAAGATAAACTACTTGAAGACCTATTTGTACAGTTTTATTCAAAATCATAGCATATTGGGGAGAAAGGATCTAATCTAAATGTTCAAAAAGGCTTACGGTGTAAAAAACGATAACGAATTTTTCAAAAAGTGAGTGCCCAAGAAATAGACCCTATCTAGGACCTGTCTCATAGCCCAAATCCTTAAAAACAACCACAATTCTTTGAAAAAGATTTTGTAAAAATTTTGTAAGGCTAAAAGGTGGGGGAAATGAAAGGGTACACTACGCAGAAAGACTCGCCTATCACATGCATTTTATTAACTACGAATATAGCATACCTAAAAGGAAAAATGCGGAAGGGAAATAAAAGCAGGAAAAATGGAAAATAAAAGCGAAAACGGGAAATAAAAGCGATAAATGCTCCTCCCACACTTAAATCAGACATTGTCCCCAATGTTCCAAAATAAGGTAGGAGGAGGTACCTGAAAACGCTAGTGGGGGCCACTAGGACCTTCACCATCCTGGTTGGTACGACCGGAATGGCGGCTACGGCTGCGACGGCGGCTATCTCGGTCCAAAACAAGCTGCTCCAATCTCTCTGTCAAGGCGGCATTTGCCGCTTGTAGCTCTTGGGTCCGACCAATGAGGGTGCCTTGGGTTGCCTCCATCAATTGGAAGTGACGAGCGTATGTGGTCTGGTGGAGGTGCTGTTCTCTCTGGAAAGCCAGCTGACTTTCCATAATAGTGCGCAGAGAGCTAGCATTTTGTTCTTGGGATGCTTGCATGAAGGCCATGTTATCGGCCGCCTGTTGCTGCAAGGTAGCAAGGAGGGTGTCCCTCTGGGCCTCTCGGGCCATATGCTCACGCCACATGTCCTCAGTGACATGGAAACTAGGAGCTGTACCTACATGTGGGTTAGATGGTGTCGTGTGTGGTGGTGAAAAATGGGGTGGTTCCTCTGTTTGGAAATCGTACTCATCATCAGTGTTGTTACCCTCATTCAAAGGTAGATTTGGGGGCAACGGACCAATAAAAGCAGGAGCGTTGAGATCGTAGGTCCAGTTACGCTCAAATCTAATATCAAAACGACGGGTGCAAGGAATAACAACACTGGGTATAGCAGCACCTCCAACCATGAGGAAGTAACCACCTTCCTTCCTCGTCTTGCATAAACGCATATCCCTGAAAAATTTAAGATTTGCAATCCGAGGAGGAAGTGGCTCAAGGGTGGCAAGTTCCGTATCCAATCCTATGGCACGGGCAATAGTGGTAATCAGTCCACCAAAGGAAATCGGCCCACCTTTTCTTAAAACATGGTGCATGTGGGCAATCATGAATGGGACGGGATTAACTTTGGTGTCTGTGAGGCAGCTCTGCATGATAATTAATTCTTTAGCATTCACCTTGTTTGGGTTTTCCCGAGCAAAGATGGTGGATGCTAAAAGAAATCTAAAGACACGAAGGGCAGGATTGTGGATGTGAGAAGCAAGTAGGCCATCAAAAGATGTTGCATGTTGTTTAGTAATTCGGGCCCAAAATGCTTCAAATGCCCAATCCGTGTCTAAAGGTGCTTCACAAATGGCACCATCCCCATAAGGCAATCCTAACATGGCGGCTAGACCGTCAGTGGAGTAGTCATATTCAACATTAAACATTCTAAATTTGACTCCACCTACGGTGCTAGCAGTGTTAGGAGAGACGTTATAAATTAAAGAACTTAAAAACTCGAACGTCAGCCTAGGGTAGGTTGGTGCTTGAGTAGCAAAAATATCGTGCATGCCTATTTTATCTAGAAGGAAAAATACACTATGGTATATACCTAATGAATATAGACAGTTTTCATCGATATACCTGGTAGAGTGTATTGGTGTTGTCAGCAATTTTTCAAGCCGCTTTAGTTGCCTTTCTCCGGCTTGGCCACCACGCAAAATGTAACCGTGATACTCCATAGGATTTTCTTGTGGATGAATAGAGAGAAAGAATGGGATGTAGAAGTAATGAAGGTGTGAGGAAGAAAAATGAAATAGTGGGGGTATTTATAGGAAAGGAAGAAAAATGGTGGTTGTAAATATTTATGATGAGAATAATGGAAATAAATGTAGTGGGTTGGTATGGGTAATAAAGGAAGTTATGCTGGGTTAAAAATGGAAGAAAATGGGATTGGAAATGGAAAAAGTGGTAAAATGGGGGGAAAAACGAGCAACTAGCCGTTAGGTGACCGTTGCGTCACCGCGGGCGCGGCAGGCCCTACCGCGGGCGCGGTGAGGTCGAGGTCAGTTGGGCTGGCTTGGCTTCCTTTCCATTGGGCTTTTCCTTCCTTGCCATTAGCTTCAATTTTCGGAGGCGTACCTATTTTTCTTATGAATGTGCATATATGTATGTGAATACATATACACATGTATATTTATTTTATTTTTATATTAAAATTATGGTGACCAGAAAAACAAAAACATTAGTAAATAAATGAAACATATGCATATATATATATATAGGTACGGACATTGGGTCACCAAAATATTAACAACGCAGGGAATAGATAATGCAAAATAAAAATGAGTCTGAAAAGGAAATCAACATAATACTAATAATATTGGAACTAGATATCTTGTGAACAATACAGATCTATTGCCAACCGGTAGGATGCTCTGCAGGAGTGTCTGGGCCACGCAGCTCAGTCAGCTGGCGTCGAATCTCTGCCACCTCGTGAGCTAATTCATCTAACTCACCAGCAAAGGTAACATCATTCACTTCCAACTGCAAATGAAGGTCAGTCACCTCATTGCGGAGAGTGGTTATCTCAGTGCGCATAGCAGTCAATAGAGTGCGAATATCAGGTTCCTGCAAGCTGAGGTTATTAGTAAGAACAGTAGTGTGTGTAACCTCGGGTCGGGATGTGTGATCTGGAGTGGAGACCTCGGGAGCAGGAGTGTAGTCTTGAGTGGGATCTTCGGAAGCAGGAGTGTATTCTGGAGTGAGATCTTCGGAAGCAGGAGTGTATTCTGGAGTGAGATCTTCGGAAGCAGGAGTGTATTCTGGAGTGTACTCTGATATCTCACCCCAACCTTCTACATAATAGTTCCAATTAGCAGGGTTGGAAACACAAGTCATCTGAGGGTCTGGCATTGTGAAGGTGTAAACTGTCTGGTCATCGATGAGCAATCTGTACCGATATGGGTGGAAAGAGGCCCTCCTCATGAGCCCACGATCCATGCAAAAGTCTAAATCCAGAAAAGTATATCCACAGTATGGGGTCAGCTGTGCTATCATACTGTCCAAACCCAAAGCAGAAGCGATCTGTGTCACATTCCCTCCAGAATGAATGAGCCCTACAGCGGATCGAGCAGTCTGCTCGAGGCTCTCTATCAGAAAACCTCCACTAGCTATAGGTCTGGCCTGACTAGCACAGTATAGGAAAAGGATCTCCTCAGCGGTGACCAAGTGGTCACAGTAACTCCTCCCAAAGAAAGTGTGGCACAGAACCATCTCGAAGTATCGGAAAGCCGGGTTATGGATCTTCCGGGACAGCTGGGTAGAGGGGTCAAGGCTGGCTCTATCAGTAATGTCCTGCCAAAATTTATCAATATCTCTGTCCATGTAGTAACTCAATGGAAACTCAGTGATAGCGGTCGGTCCAGTTTGGAAACCAAGCAAATCCCCAAATTCTTTGGTAGTCAGGGTATACTCGGTACCAAACAATCTGAAACTTAGGCATCCTCGCTCATCTCCTTCACCCACTCGTGGGTTATAGTCCATAGAGCTAAGAAACTCCATAGTAAGGTTCCTGTAGGTTTTGTGGACATCATCAGCATAAGAATCCCAGCCAAGTTGGTTGCACAGATACCTAATACTTGGCTCAATCCCGAGTGCCTCCATGCAGCTCTGATCGGGGTACCTAGTGGGTACCATAGGTCTAGAAGATAAGGTAGCAAATCGGGCTTTTTGTGCTTCATCTCTGAAAATCACAACCATACCATCGGGGTAATGCATCCTGAAAATATAAACACAAGAAATTAGTCCAGATAAAATATATAAATTACTAAAATAAAATAAAATAAAATTAAGAATAAACCATGGGTTGCCTCCCATGCAGCGCTTGTTTAACGTCGTTTAGCTTGACGATTAGATCTTACTTTATGTGGGTATTGGTGGGTCTATAAGAATATGACTAGAGTAGTCAACAGGCAAATCGCCTCCTTTGTAGAGCTTCAGTCTCTGTCCATTTACCACAAATGGAGCGCATGAATTGTTTTTGATTTCTACTGCTCCAGACTTTAGAACTTTTGACACTTCAAATGGACCTGTCCATCTTGAACGAAGCTTACCAGGAAAAAGTCGTAACCTTGAGTTAAATAGGAGAACAGGATCACCAATGTTGAAATCTTTCTTGATGATTTTTTTATCATGCCACATCTTGGTTCTTTCCTTATATATGATGGCATTCTCATAGGCATTCAAGCGAAGCTCTTCCAGCTTGTGAATGTCCAAGATACGTTTTTCTCCGGATTTTAGGTAATCTAGATTCAAGGATTTAATGGCCCAATAGGCTTTATGTTCTAGTTCGAAGGGTAAATGACAGGACTTTCCATAAACCAATTGATAAGGAGTTGTTCCAATAGGGGTTTTATAAGCCGTTCTATAAGCCCATAAGGCGTCTTTAAGTTTTCCAGACCAGTCTTTTCTGGATAGTGATACGGTTTTTTCTAGGATCTGCTTAATCTCCCTATTCGATACTTCTACTTGGCCACTGGTTTGCGGGTGATATGGTGATGCTACTCTATGTTTTACTCCGTATTTGCTTAGAAGCTTGTCAAATATCTTAGATATAAAATGCGATCCTCCATCACTTATGACTAACCTCGGGGTTCCAAACCTAGGAAAAATAATATTCTTAAACAGTTTGATAACTACCTTGGTATCGTTGGTGGGTGATGCAACAGCTTCGATCCACTTTGAGACATAATCGACAGCTACTAGGATATACTTGTTACCCATTGAGGAAGGAAAAGGTCCCATGAAATCTATACCCCAGACATCAAATATTTCCACTTCTTGGATGTTACTTAAAGGCATTTCATCACGTCTTGAGATGTTCCCAGTGCGTTGGCATCGGTCACATTTTGTAATGTAAGTGTGGACATCGCGCCATACAGTAGGCCAATAAAAACCTGCTTGAAATATTTTGGCGCATGTTTTAGACGTGCTTGCATGTCCACCATAAGGTGAAGCATGACAATGTTTAATGATGTTGCCTACTTCTTCTTCCGTCACACATCGTCTGAATATATTATCTACTCCTCTTTTGAATAGGAGGGGTTCATCCCAAAAGAAGTGTTTAACATCTCTAAAAAACTTCTTCTTCTGTTGGTAGCTTAAATCAGGGGGTATGATATCAGCGGCTAGATAATTCACAATATCTGCGTACCATGGTATGTTGTTCATGGTTGAGATTTCCTCATAGGTCTCTTCTTCAGTTGAGTTTATCCCAGCTATTAATCTTTCATAAGTAGAGTGATCGTCTATAGGTATAAGTTCAGGCTTAAGGTCTTCCAACCTAGAGAGATGATCAGCTACTAAGTTTTCAGCTCCTTTTTTATCCTTAATATCCAAGTCAAATTCTTGGAGTAAAAGTACCCATCTGAGCAATCTAGGCTTAGCATCTTTCTTACTTAACAAGTACCGGATTGCTGCATGATCTGTGTATACTATTATTTTTGCTCCCACCAAATAAGATCGAAATTTATCAATAGCAAAAACTACGGCTAGCAATTCTTTTTCTGTGGTTGTATAATTTAGCTGGGCAGCGTCTAGTGTTCTACTAGCGTAGTAAATTGCATGCAGTTTCTTGTCTTTTCTTTGCCCTAGTACAGCTCCTACAGCAAAATCACTGGCATCGCACATGATTTCAAAGGGTTGTGTCCAATCAGGTGGTCTTATGATAGGTGCTGAAATAAGAGCTTGCTTTAAAACTTCAAAGGCCTCAAGACATTTTTGGTCGAATTCGAACTCGACATCCTTCATCAATAAGTTAGTTAAAGGTTTTGTTATTCCGGAAAAATTCTTGATGAAACGTCGGTAGAACCCGGCATGTCCTAGAAAACTTCTTATTTCCCTAACGGTCTTAGGTGGGTTTAAGTTTTCTATAACTTCTATCTTGGCCTTATCGACTTCTATGCCTCTTTCAGAAATAATGTGTCCCAAGACTATCCATTCATTTACCATAAAGTGGCATTTTTCCCAATTCAACACAAGGTTTACTTCCACACATCTTTTTAAGATTTTCTCTAAGTTCGAGAGGCAGTTTTTGAAATCAAATCCACACACTGAAAAATCGTCCATAAATACTTCCATAATTCCATCTAGGTAGTCGGCGAAAATTGACATCATACAACGTTGGAAAGTGGCAGGTGCATTACAGAGTCCAAAGGGCATTCGTCTATAAGCGAATGTTCCATAAGGGCAGGTAAATGTGGTTTTTTCTTGGTCCTCTGGGTGAATAGGGATTTGGAAAAACCCCCGAATACCCATCAAGATAGCAGAAACATGAGTGTCTTGCTAGACGTTCAAGCATCTGATCTATAAATGGGAGAGGGAAATGGTCTTTTCTCGTTGCCTTATTCAACTTTCTGTAGTCAATACACATACGCCATCCTCCTTCTGTTCGTTTTGCCACATGCTCACCTTTCTCATTTTTCAGAACGGTGATACCTCCTTTTTTGGGTACCACATGGACTGGGCTTACCTATTCACTATCCGAAATTTGGTATATGATACCAGCTTCTAATAACTTAAGAACTTCTTTCTTGACTACATCACTCATGATAGGGTTTATTCTTCTTTGATGTTCTCTTGAGGGTTTTGAATCTTCTTCTAGCATAATCCGATGCATGCATACGGATGGGCTTATACCTCTTAAATCTGAAACTTTATACCCTAAAGCTGAGGGATATTTTCGCAAGGTATCTAAGAGTTGATTTGTTTCTATTTGGTTTAGAGTGGCGCTAATTATAACAGGTCTATTCATCTCCTCATCCAAAAACTCATATCTTAGATTCTTGGGTAGTTCCTTAAGTTCTATAGTGGTTTTCTCAATACGCGGCATAAGGTCATGGGTAAGAGTTAAGCATTCGAAAAGGTTGTCGTCAATGTACGGTTCGATACTCTCAAATCCGTCATCCTCTAAAATAGGGGTTGATGGTAATTTGATTAAAAATTTGTTTTGTTCGAGCTCATTTACACATTCATCAATGATGTCGATGGCATAACACGCATCTCCTATCACTGGTGCCATTAGAAATTTTGATAAAATGAACTCAATCTTTTCATCTCCTACCTCGAAAGTCAGTTTCCCTTTCTTAACATCTATTATAGCTCCGGCGGTCGATAGGAAGGGTCTTCCTAAAAGGATTGGGATGTCTTCATCTTCTTTGATATCCATTACGACGAAGTCGGTCGGAATGTACAACTGACCAATCTTGACAGGTATGTCTTCTAAAATACCCATGGGATATTTGACAGATCTATCAGCTAGTTGTAAGGACATCTTAGTAGGTTGAAGTTCTCCTAATTTTAACCTCTTACAGACGGCCAGAGGCATCAGACTTACGCTTGCTCCTAGGTCTAAAAATGCTTTGTCTATCATATGGTTACCTAGGATGCAAGGGATAGAAAAACTTCCAGGGTCTTTATCTTTCTTGGCGAGTTTATTTTCGGATATAAAATGACATTCTAAAGGCTTGGGATCATCGAGTCGCCGTTTATTGGTCAAAATATCTTTCAAAAACTTAGCATATGATGGTATCTGGGTTATAGCTTCAGTAAAAGGAATCTCAACATGGAGTTTCTCTATTACCTTAATAAACTTTTGGTACTGGTTTTCTACTTTGGTGTTTTTCAGCCTCTGTGGGAACGGAATAGGTGGTCTATAAGGTTGTTGAGTGTTATTCCCTACTTCTGGTTTTGATTGCTTTTCTGGTTTCTCTGGTTCCTCTACCTGGTCTTTGGGCGTAGCATCTTCCATAGGTTTTTCTGATGTGCTTAAGTTAGGATTTCTAGGCCCTTCATAAGCAGTTCCACTTCTTAAGGTGGTAGAATTTGCTTGGCCTTTTGGATTTGGTTGAGTTTGTCCAGGGAATTGTCCTCCAGGTGCAACTTGTACAGAGGTGTTTTAGGCTACTTGGGAAATCTGAGTCTCAAGCATTTTGGTGTGGGTTATTATCTGGTCAAACTTGGTTGCTAGTTGAGTAACCAGTTCGTTCGTGTGAATGT
Organism: Vicia faba; assembly: GCA_948472305.1. Classification (NCBI taxonomy): domain Eukaryota; kingdom Viridiplantae; phylum Streptophyta; class Magnoliopsida; order Fabales; family Fabaceae; genus Vicia; species Vicia faba. The sequence continues at coordinate 309,892,792 of OX451736.1, forward strand.
GTTGGTTCATAAACTCCTTATTTTGCTGGGTTTGAGCCTGAATAAAGGTGTCTATGGTTTCTTTAAGGTTTGGTCTTGGGGGTACTATTTGCATAGGTTGGTTTTGTTTTTGCGTTTGGAATCCTTGAGGTCTCGAAGGTCCGGGATTTTGGATAGGGTTATTGTTTTTGTAAGAGAAATTCGGGTGGTTCCTCCATCCAGGATTGTAGGTATTCGAGAAAGGGTTCCCTTGGGTATAGTTAACTTGGTCTGAGCTTGATTCATTCAAAAGGTTACAGTCAACAGTTTGATGTCCTTGAGTTCCACAGAGTTCGCACTCCGATTGGATTTCTGCTACTGTGGTTGGGTTTTGAGACATGTTCTCGACTCTCAAAGCTAGGGCGTCCATCTTGGCATTAATCATGTCCATGCAACTTACCTCATGCTTTCCTCCATGGCTCTCCTTTTTCTCCACTGTCGCTCGTTCTAATCCCCACTGGGCGTGGTTTTGGGCCATGTCCTCTATTAGGGCACAAGCGTCAGGGTAAGGTTTGTTCATCAACGCTCCGCCAGCGGCAGCGTCTATGGACATCTTTGTGTTGTAATGGAGTCCATTATAGAAGGTATGTATGATTAACCATTGCTCCAGGCCATGGTGCGGACAAGCTCTTAAAAGTTCTTTATATCTCTCCCAGGCATCAAAAAGTGATTCGCCTTGGTTTTGGGTGAAACAAGTGATCAGGTTCCTAAGAACAGCGGTCTTGCTTGGTGGAAAATACCTCGCAAGAAAAGCTCTCCTAAGGTCTTCCCAAGTTGTTATTGAGTTAGTTGGAAGGGCGTCTAACCAGTCGTGAGCTTTACCTCTAAGGGAAAAAGGAAACAGTCTTAAACGGATAGCTTCGGGTGTGGCTCCATTTGCCTTAAGGGTGTCAGCTAACTGGATAAATACCTTTAAGTGTTGATTCGGGTTCTCGGTAGCGAGACCAGCGAATTGGTTTTGTTGTACTAATTGTAATAAGGAGGGTTTTAGTTCAAAGTTGTTGGTAGTTATAGCAGGATTTACTATACTAGAACTAGGTTCCTCGTTAGATGGTTGGGCGAATTCCTTGAGTGGTCTTTGGTTACGATCTTCTGCCATAGCTCTTCTTATCTTGCGAATAAAAAGACGGGCACGAGCGTAACGTTCAGGTTCTACTAAAGGATCTATTAGGTTGCCGGTGCTGCGATTTCTACGCATCTACCGGCTAGAACAGCCTTAGTCTAAGCGGGATAACAATAGGGTACGAAATTTGACGAAGTTGGTCCCCGGCAACGGCGCCAAAAACTTGATGGGTTTAATCTGTAACGTATAGCCTAAATGTAGTACTGCAAGTGTACAGCCTATCGAAGTAATATATAAGATTATCGAACCACAGAGACCAATTGTCAATCTATCAACTCTATTGCTAAGGTGCTTATCTAAGGCGAACAAGAATATTGATGTGAGTGCAGTGCACAAAGTAAATGAGCGAGGTAAATAACAGTTTTAAAAGACAGGTTGGAATGTAAATCATGTAATCAGATATTGGTCCGGTCATGCGTAGATGAACCTACTTATGGGGCAGTATTTTCTATTGATAGTAAAGAATCAATTTAACGGGAACTTGTAGCTTTTGACTACTAAGAACCGAGTTTACTCTTTAAATTAAATTCCTTTATTGTCACATATAAAGGGTGCCTTCCGCGTTAAAGAGGTAAACCTATTTTTAAGAAATTGATAGTTTTGACTTAACAGAAAAGTGATTTTACTTGGAAAGATTAACTTAAAGAGACTTTTGGCTTTTGACCAAGAGTCAGATTTCAAACCTACAAACGCGTCCGAAAATAGTTCCAAAATCGTTTTTCTAAAAAAGGTCAATGATTCCTATTTAACCAATCAACGGCTTTCGCTCTTTTTGTTTGGTTAAATAATAATCAAGTCGTATCATTAGTTTGGACGGCTTTCGATCTTACCCAATAAACATTTAAACACAATTGACTTAAGTTAGAAGCAAAACATCCCCAGAGTATTTTCACTAGCATGATAATTGGAACACGACCATGATGACAATCATTACATCCTAACCTTTATAGTTTAGCCAGACATAATAAGTGCGAGTCTATAAAACGTGTAGACTATGGTAAGAGCATTTAAAGTCTATAAAACGTGTAGACTATGGTAAGAGCATTTAAAGTCTATAAAACGTGTAGACTATGGTAAGAGCAATTAAATAAAGAAATGCAATAAAATAGAACCTTGCTCCAGTCGGAGACTTGAATCTGATACAAATCTACGGAAAGGTAAGGCTGGTATGATGAACTTCAACCAAAGTGCTCCAAGACTCGATTACAACTCAATCTACACCGCAATAACTCCCCGATGTGAAGAGATTATCACTTTACAGAAACTGATAGTATATGGCTTAAGATTGTACTAAGCTTGGATGAAACTAAAGAATGAAAATCGAAAACTATATATAGAGGATCCTTGAGGTGCGTAAGGACCAGCATGCCCCTTAACTTCTTTTGAGCGGGAAGCTTATTGTGAAGGCCGCGGGCGCGGTGGGGGTGGCCGCGGGCGCGGTGCATGGAACTGCCACATCATGGGAACGTGGCAGTTGATCTCTGGGTGAAAGTGGGCCACGTCATCGCGTTCTCTGTAGCCAGCGCGGCGCTGAACGCCATAAGTGCAGAATATCTTGAAAAACCCTAATTTCTTGGCGTTTTGGCTCGTTTCTTCACAGAAGGCTCTGAAATGCCAAGAATCCTGAAAACAAAAGAAAAAGGAACATAATACGAGAAAATGACAATAAAAACTAAGGAAAACATGTGATATTTGAGTCAGAAACATAGTGCGATTCAGTGCGATCAATAACCACAAATGATCTTGGAGAGTTCTTGGACATTTTAGAAAGCTTGAAATGTGATCTACAATCCATATTTGAAATGCATTTTTAGATATCTCTTGGAACTAGGTGAAAAATGTCCATGGCGTTTGGTCAAAAACCTGCCTAAATTAGGGCAAAATTTCACTAAGTTATTTAGTTCATGGACCTATGTTCACAAATTCATAACTTGAGATCCAAGCATCTTTTGAGAAAACTTTGTGAACCAAAGTTGTAGATTTCATGGAGGGCTACAACTTCCATGTTGGAAGTTTTCTTTGAATCAAATTTCATCATGGTGAAAAAGTTGGAAAAAATAAGAAAATTTCCATACTTATAAAAATTCTAAGTTATGAAAATTTTCAAATTCAAAATCCTAATTTTCAAAATTGGTTTTCTTGGTGAACAAGTTTCATATTTTGACATTTATTTATGAATTATGACCCTTGGCACTTGATTTTGACCAAAAAGTCAAAGTTTGACTTTTCAGTGTACAATTGACTTTTAATCAGTTGACTGCAAAATTTATTTGTCAATCTTATGAACTTGATATCTTTTGAACCATGTAATTAGGTCAAGATGATGCTATTAAGTCCTTGAAATCATGCTTGAACTCAATTGGTCATTGGCTATGTTAAAAATCAGAAATTTCCCTTTCTCAGTCAAAACCCTAATTTTGACCATTTTGCCCTTTTGATGATTTGATCAAATTTCTTGAGGAGTTGTGATCCAAACTTGATCAAATGGTACATATGAGTCTAAAATGTTGTTGTGGATCAAAAATTATGAAGTTTGACTGTAAATTGGCCATGGTTGACTTTTCCCCAATACATCTGATTTTTAGGTCAACTGTCAAATTGACTGAGCAAAAATGTGGTTCAAGGCCTGAAACTTAACATGAGCAATCTTAGAGATCCAAAATGATGTATGAAAGTCACATGAAGCATTGGTGGTCCAAAAATCCTTGTGCAAACTAAAACCCTAATTTTGGGTGATCAATGCAAGGTGAGGTGTCTTGAGCTGACCAAACCCTAATCTTGTCTTGAGTCCAAGAAGTCTTGTGAGAAAAATCTTGATAAATGAGAGGGCAAATTTTGGGGTACAACACCCTCAAACATGGGCGTTTTAGAAAATACCCTCGATAAAAGATCGTAGTCCCTCGATGACCCTCGATGTTGCCTACGGTAAACGATCTAGTCCATAAAACGACATTGCTAAACCGTCCCATAGGTTGCCTTCTATGACTATACAAACGTCCCACGCCCGTCCCTTCACATCCAACGATGGGGCTTCTTACCAAAACAATGGTAAGATAGTAACATCTAAAGGAGGAGGAAAAGAACATCCAAGACCTTTTGAGTAGGTAGATTCGCTCGTAGTTACTCGCTTGCTCACAACAAAAACATTATATACACCAACACTCTCATTTTGAAACATTTTCTAAAGACAACACTTTGTACGCGTTCTTATAGAAACGAGAACCATTACAAAGACATTTTTCAAAATACTTTCTAAACCCACACCACAATCATATTCAAACAAAATCAAGTGATCTAGCAAGCAACTAAGAGCCCGTAGATAACTATGGATGAAAAGGGTGCTAATACCTTTCCTTTTCATAATCTACCCCCCGAACTCAGAAAACATCTCTAAAGGTTTTTCCTGTTCTTTTCAGCCTTTCCTTTTTGGATAAAAGAAAAGTCAGTGGCGACTCTTGCTATCCGCAACAATTGAGATCAAACGCAAAAAACCCAAGTCAGTTCTCCCACTGTGTTATAGGTTAGGTAATCTACGGTCCTCAGCTTCAGCAGACTCCCAGGTCGAAAGCAGTACGTCTTCCCGATTACTCGGTAAACGACACTATAGTCCAAGGGGCCTCCACTGAGTGGGGGATCTCAAGTCTCCTTTTGGGGATTATTCCCTCAAAGTTAACATGACTATACCGCCTGTCCTATCTTATGTTTGCCCAAAGTCCGGGTAGAAGACTTATAAGAAATCACCAAGCCCCTGGAAACCAGGAAAATCCAGACAAACATATATACCGCATAATGGGAAGTAATGAACGACAAGTAAAACAATATATACAAACTCATATAAGAGAAACAAACAAAGCTAGGATTGACCCACTTAGGAATGGACCAGCAATAGGTCAATTTGTCCCCAGTAAAGTTGCCACTTTCCTGTCGCACACGCAAATCAGAACTAAGAGAGAACAAAATTGCGACAGTAATGATAGGAAAAGAAATGTAGAAATAAAGATTTGAGATTAAGTCGTCAATTGACTTATCTCAACATAATGAAGTCGCCAGCGCACTTTATTATTTCCAAAGGGAAATGGGAAAAAAGCGAACAAAACCCAAAAAGATTAGAGATCGAGGTACGAGGGTCGGTTATGCAAAGGGAATGTATTAGCACCCTAAGCATCTATGGTACTCCGCAGGACCCACTTTGTTTGGTTTCTTTTAAAAGGAGTGTTATGTAAATGTTTACTTGCTAAAGGAAAAGAATGAATGAGTATTTGGAAACAAAAGAAAATTAAATGTTTTTTTATTATTTTTGTTGCTCGCCTTGGGTCGTAAAACTTAGTGCCTACGTACTCCATCGTGCAATGGGGAAGTCAAAGCACCGTAGTTCGGATAGAAAATACTTGTTTGTTGATTGTTTTTAAACAAGGAGACAAGTCGTCATTGTTAGGAGAAAAATATCAACCAACGCCCACAGAGTGTGAGAAAGATGGACCCTGCGTCAGCAAGAGTGAGGGTTTAAGAACGCCTCTAGTACTCAAGTGGAAAAGTCGACACCTTTATAACCATGGGTATAGTAGAATGTTGCTCGAATATCAATGAGTCATGTCTCACCTTGAAAAAAGTTTGAAAGGGTAAAAGTGCTCGAGCGTACAAAAGAGTTTGAATGAGTTGAAATGTTTTTGTTAATTTTGAAAGATGTCAAAGTATGATTAAATAAATTGAAGTTTGTTTAAAGAAAAGAAGTTTTAAAAGAAAAGCACTCGACAAAGTCGAGGTTTATTATTAAAGCGATTCGAGTTTATAAACAAAGAATATTTTGAAAAAGATGAGAAGGTTTTAAAAATTAAAGAAGATGGGAGGAGATGAAGGGACTATCCTAAAGCATAAGGTAAAAGCTAAGGAAGAGAACCATCTAACCAACAAGAAACCAACACTTGACATTATGAGTCAAGATAGAATTCTCATTCTTTGGATTGAAACCAAGTAAGCAAAGATATTAGACCTCTTGAGAAAACCAAACTTCAAGTGTATCAAGTCTTCGAAAAAATTGGGCAGAGTAATTGTTGTATATGGGTGAATTCCAGATTACAAACAAAGTATGTAATCACAATAACCTGCACACAAAACAAACAAACAACTCAATGTCTTGAGGTAAACCTTAAGATCTCCAGACAAAATATCTATTAAGGTCACAAGGTCTCCAACATAAGCCAAGGTCTCTAATCCTAAGTCCAAGAAGTCAAATACTCCATAATACCAAGGATAGTAACCAAATAGTCCAAGTATCATTAATGTTTTTTATGGTTCATGTTGATTATTAAGTGTCTTTAAAAGGAAAAGAAAAGCTCAAGTGAGCAAAATAAAAATGGCATAAAAGTAAATGCTCAAGTGAGCAAAGATAAAAATAGCATGGAATGTAAATGCAAAAAGTAAATGGTACATAAAGTAAAGAGCATAAAATAAAAGCATAAAATAAAGCCAATTGTTAGAAATTAGTGGTTAGTTGAATGACCATCTTGAAACTTGCATTTGGAACTCATTAGAAGATTGGTAGAACCAAAGCCTCCACACAACAAGTTACATTTGCTTTTTGTCAAGTATATCATCCATTTTGGAATCCTCAAAAAGTAACATTTAATGATCAACGATGTTTAAGTAATCTGCGTTGACCAAAATTGATGAAGATCCATTAGAGGATTGGTAGAACCAAAACCTCCACACAATTAATCTCAAGGTTATTGGATCAAAGAGATCAAATTAACATACTCGGGCTTGCAAGCATAGGTTTGGGCCACAAATGATCATTTATTCGAATCTGGACAAAATTTAGCGCTATGTTAAGCAATCGTAAGTGGACTTATGTAGAAGTCGCACCTATTTTGAGGTTGGTCAATAGCAATCTATGTACTTCATGTTTGGATAAATGATATAGAGATCATCATCCCTTAACATGTAGAACAATTAAAAAAAGAAAGTGATAAGATGAAGAGGGAGGGGAATGATAAGCTAATTTGGATCACTACCTCAAATTTTTTTCATCTTTAAATTCAATCACTCATCTTGATGGATTAAAGCACTAAACATATCATTAATCCAAAGCACCAAAAATGAATTAAATAATTCACTCTTTGGTAGATTTGAATTGATGAACATTTATTCAAATTCGTCTACACCACAAAGTCTATTGAATTTAAAGAGAAATTAGATATTTAAAATTGCAATCTAAACCAACTATCAAAAGGAGTGGGTAGAAAAAGCATTTTGGATCAAAACAGACCCAAAACAAGGCAAAAAAATGCATTTTGTTTCTGTGCAAATTGATTGCACTACAGTGTAAATCGATTTGCACAATGTTGTCTTTTTCAAAATTTGGCGTGAAATGCTTCTGTGCAATCAATTGCACCATGACAACAATCAATTGCACACTGTTACAGTAGGAAAAACAACATTTCAAAAGGCCAAATCCTTATTCAAACTTTCCACCAAACACCTTATGATCATGGATCCAATTGAGCACGAAAACTCCATCAAATTATGAGAAAATAGCACCAATAGAATCACAAAACAATGCTCAATGAATCAACCCAAAGATCAACAAGAGATCACATTGTGAAAGATGGAAAATCCAACTTACCAAAGATAGATCTAGAGAATTATCAAAACAACTTCAAAAATTTGCTTCAAATTCAACCACAAGAATCAATTGCCCAAGCTTTGATGTAGAGAATTGATAAAGAAAAAGTGTTTAGATGAAGGTTTAGCTCAAAGATTAGTTAGCTTCAATGCAAAGCTTACTATCTTTTCTTGAAAATAGAGCTTTGAGTGGATTTGGTAGATGGAGAGAATTGAGAGATTTTTTAGCAAAGTGATTTTGGCTATCAAAAGCTTGAGATTTGAATGAAATAAGGGCTCTATTTATAGAGTTTTAGGCTTGGGATTAGTGGTAATTTGGTAATTGATTCTTGGAGCCAAAATTTGAATTAATGATAATTCTTTCAAAAAAGAAAGAAAAATTGGAGCCAAAATTTGACAAGCTTGAAATTGCTGATTTTTTTTCAAATTTTCACGCTGTGTAATCGATTGCACTACAGTGCAAATCGATTTGCACAGTGTATTTTTTCAAAAATTGCGCAAAATGCACTTTGTGCAATCGATTGTACTCTAGGAGCAATTGATTGTACATTAAAAAAAAATGAAAAAAATTTAATTCTTTTTCCTGTTCATTTCCACTTGACAGACTTACCCGTCCCACTTTTTTTTAACGGATTTAAGGTGGAATGAGGGAGAACGGAATAAACGACTCATTTTACCACCCCTAATTTAACCCCCAAAAAATTTAAGAATGAATGTATACATATTAATATACATTCTTGAAATTCTCGTATAATTATCTTTTTTCTTAATTATTTTAGTCTGAAACACTTTTTATTTGTAGATAAAGGAAGTGCATTGATAATATAAAATAATTTTATATTATTATTTAATAAAAATTTATCATTTAGTTCAATCATAATATCATATAATTAATTTTAAAAAAGAAAATTTAAATACAATTTTTCAGATGTGATTGTTATTATTTTATAATAAAAATATAATAAATATATTTAAATATAAATGAAAAAATGAAAAAAAATTATACATATATAAGAAAAAAATATAAATCTACTCTATTTTTATTGAAAAATAATAACAATCACACTTAAAAAAAGTTGTATTCCAATTTTATCCTTTAAAAATATAAGTGATTTGATAGAACAAGTTATCTGACTGATCTAATATTTTAAGTATATTTTGAGAAAATAGATAAATTTCTGACGTGGCATTTATGACGTGAATAAAGAATAACAAAACTCCACGTGTACAAGCCATTTGTATTTTGTCGTATATAACAAGTCTTTTTGTTCCGTCTCAAAAGTAACTTAGAAAGAAAGAAAAAAAGACCAATTAAAAAGGGTTTAAGCTTTGAGGTACGGTAACTGTTGCGTGGTTTTTGTTCTTTATTCATGGTGGTAGGGTTTTCTTTTCTTTTTCATTTTTTCTCCGTAAATTAAAAAAAAAAAAAAAAACTCTCTCTATATTCTATTCTTTTCTCTAAACAAAGAACAAGTTATTATTAAAATGAAAACTTGATAGAGAAAAAGAATGGAATTATTTTGAGTTGGGATTTGTAGTTTTTTGGTTTCCAATTTCATAGATATATTTCTTTTACATTTTTCGTCAGTTCCAATGTTTTGATTTTCGTTTTCCCAATTATTTCTGTTACTTTATCGCAATTCAACCAAAAAACAAAGGGAGGTTAGTTCTATGTTTTAATGATTCTTAATTCTTAATTTTGGAATTTGAGATCCGATCGGGTTAGGGTGATTTTTTTTTGGGTGTTGATGGGGTTGAATTTAGAGTTTTCTTTTTCATTTTGTTGATTTGGTTTTGAGTTTTGAGATTATTATGAATTTTTTTTTATGACAGAGATAGGTTTTGATACATTTGTGTGTTTCTGGTGAATTGATGAGTTATAAATGTTCATGCTATGGTGTTGAAGAAGAGGCTGAGTAATGGACTAAGGGGATTTCAGGTCCCTGAGATACCTAGATATCCAAGATCTGCAAGAGTAAGTAATTTGAATTATTACTCGCGTCAGTGTTGGTGTCGTGTTACTGGTGTCTGTGATCCATTGATCATAATTGATTTTTATGTGTTTTTTTGCTTGAAGTTGAACATTAGTTTGAACTACTTGCATCTTACTCTAGTTTGAAATTGTTCAGACTAGGGTTCCATTCGAGAAACCGGCTGAGGATGGTCACGCTTGTGCTTTTGAACTACTTGCATCTTTGGCCGGGAAGTTGCTGCAGGAGGGCGAAAGTTCCACTTCTAGCAATGTGTCAGAAGTTAAACTGATAAGCAAAGAGCAATATCGAAGTGGGAATTGCGATGAAAAGAGGAGTGGGAAAGATGTTGAGATTAGTGAGGCTGATTGTATACTAGAATGCATTTCAGGTAGCGATAATGTGAAGTCTGAGATTTTGAAATTGGAGAGTAAGTTTGGAAATGATTCTAATACTAATAGACTCGTAGAATTAACTAACAATCACGAGGCGGGACGTTCTGGCTTCCAGGGGTTATCTGCGAATGATAAGTTTAGTTTGAAGGATCCGTTGGATTTACGCGTTAACTCTCCTTCGTTAGTAGAGTTGAACAATAATGTTAAATCTCCATTTTGTGGGGAATTGTTTCCCAATGCTTCCTTTTTGAAGCACGGGAATGATAATAAGTTACATTTTATTGATGATGACGAAAAGTTTGTTAGGTGCAACAAAGTTTGCACCAAATCGAAGGCTTTTAGACCTTCACGGCGCATTGCTCGCAAAATAATCAGGAAGCGGTTGACTTCCAAACACTGGAAGGTTGCTCCAAAGTTGAAGGATTATGAACATTCTAGATATGGTAAGGCTTTTAACAAATTGTCTTCGTTCACGTGCTTCTTTATCTTTCACATATTTATGTGTATCTATTTCTTGTGGACTGCACTTAGATGAAGTACAAAAAGTATTGTTCTTACTGCCTCTCTCTCAAAGAGACAATTTTACCAAAGAATGTGTAATTTGTAGATAAAGGAATAAAGCCCGCAAGTCGTAAAAGGAAGCCTTATTACAATTTCGAAAGATCTCAGTGTTACACTCTTTCGAAGAGGAAGAAATTATCGGAGAAGGGTTCAATGGTAACTCGTGGTGGAGGATTCAGCAGCGAGAGTGTATCTGATTTACCTAAGAAAGGAATTTGTGGAAATAACCGTAGCGCTAATACAAAAACTCACGTCTCTAAAGATTCTCATGGTAGTTTATTGCGGGGTGTTCATTTGTTTTGATTACCATATGTTCTTTGCATCTTACTGGAATTGATGATTTATCCTTTGGTACAGTCAAGTTTAGAATCAAGTCATTCAGGATTCCAGAACTTTATGTTGAGGTTCCCGAAACCGCAACTGTGGGTTCATTAAAGGTATGGATAGATAGATGGTTTTAATTTTATTCTTCTATGTTAAATTTTAAACTATTACTGTTTCCATTGAGCCTTATTAACAGATTGAAAGTACCGCAGAGCATATTTTCTCGATATATTTTTATTGTTTACAAATTTTTATAGAGGAAAGTCATGGAGGCAGTGATGACTATAATAGGAGGTGGAATGCATGTTGGCGTTCTTGTTCAAGGGAAGAAAGTTAGAGATGACAACCGAACTCTTCGGCAAACTGGTATATCTTGTAAAGAAAATCTAGATAAACTCGGTTTTGTTTTGGAGCCTAGTTCTTCTCAAGCTTCTCCAGTTGTTTGTGCTGGTGATCCTTCTCATTGTGAAGCGTCTGAGCCAATTATGTGAGCCAACGTTTCTTTTGATCACTGTAGCTCAGGTTCTATTTGGATAAGCAACTTAATGAAGCGCTTATAACATAGGCGCGTTAGCGCCTACCATATAAGAGCTTATGTATAAACTATTTCTATAACAAATTATAAGTAAGCTATACATTGTTTTCATAACATATCCCGGAAGAGTTTTTGGAAATAAATGGAAAACATGTTGGTAGGCTATTTCTATAAGCTTGTTCAAACAGTCTCACAAGTGCTTATGCCACTAAATAAACTCAAATATGACAATTGTGATTAATTGGCATCATTTAATTAATGATGAGAAATTAACAGTTTTGGTCATCTTGATGAAATTTGATTATTGTTCATCTCTGTTCAATTGAATGTTTCTTTCGTCTATAAACTAATTTTCATAATTGGAATTTTCTAGGTCTCTAAGAACTCCCTCCATTGAATCGGGGATTTCTGTTGCCAAGCAGGATTCTTCCTTGGTTACTAACACTGGCGACCTTGTTGAAATTAACCATGAATCAGCTTCTTCCGTGGATGACACTATTTCTGGTAAACTAACACGAGATTCTGCAATGCTAGTTCCCATTCCAGATAATAGCTCAGAGGCATTAGCTGCCATTCCCGTGAGTCACAACACCGGACACTCTGAGATTGTACAGCGTCGAACCAGGAGACCGTTTTCTGTTTCTGAAGTGGAAGCACTTGTTCAAGCAGTTGAAGAAGTTGGAACTGGAAGGTTTGATGGCTATATGCTTCACCTGCAGTTTTGGCAGTTAAATTGAGTTGCTGACATTGTTTTCGCTGTGCAGGTGGCGTGATGTAAAGTTGCGATGTTTTGAGAATGCAGATCATAGGACTTATGTAGACTTAAAGGTACTCTGTTCTTTTACCTCCAAATCTAACTTGAGACCAAAACTTAAGGCACATTTGTTTTAGATTCTTTTAAAAATCATTTTTGATATTTTAATTATGTTTGTTGTGAGCTTTTTTCAAAAAATCATGTTGGGTTAGAATATGATTTTTATGCTGTAAGGGAAGATTTAGAGAGAAAAAACCTAGTTTGTGGTGTTTATGCGTTTTCATCCACATTAATGAAAATTTAGTTTGACATGGATAGTTTTTCAACATGTAAGTTTTTTCAACCATAGTTTATGTTTTTCGTAATCTAAAGAATAGTTTCCAAATTATTTATATCAAAATCACTTTTATTTTAATTTATAACTAACAGGCCTTTATAGTTTCTATGAAAAGAAAACAAGTCTAGCCTCAAAATTTTTATTCTTAAACCACTTTATGTTGAATTCAGTTTTCACCAAAGTTAATTCATTCAAAATTAATTTTTGTCACAATTGATTGAATCGAAGCATAGACACTTTACTTTGGTCCATGTAGTCGACTTATTGTGAAAAAACTATGGTTGCTATTGATTGCACAAGTCATTTCCACAACATTTTGTTTATGTTAGACCATCTCCTCTCGTGCCACTTAGGTCACACACCAAATGTGTAGTCCTGGGCATGAAGAGGTGTGTTTAGAGTTCTACATTAGATGAGATATGATCTAACAATGTGTTATAAATGGTTGAATAGCCCTCATCAAGCCAATTTTGTAAGGGTTGAGTTAGTAAGTCATAATCGAAATTAACCCCAGCGGTTGGGCTGTTGGTGGCAGTTTCGGACTTCAGAGTGTGTTATTCTTAAGGTCCCAGGTTCGAGTAATTCTTGTGTTGAGCTAGTTCATATAGAGTTTTGTTCTGGCATTAAATAGAATTATGCAGTTGTTTTTGTTTATCACTTCATTAACTATGTTGTAATGGTAGCATTGTTAATTGCTAATGACTCAATCTTTTGGTGTTTACAGGATAAATGGAAAACTTTAGTTCACACTGCAAAAATCTCCCCTCAACAAAGGAGAGGACAGCCAGTTCCTCAGGAGCTACTCGATAGGGTTTTGGCTGCTCATGCCTTCTGGTCTATCCACCAAGCCAAACATCATGTCAAGCATCAAACCAATGGTGTCCAACCACTTGTGATCATGTAGAAAGACATTTAACGTTATTGACTTGTAACTGTCCTAAACAAACTTGTACATTTGTTTCATATTTTCATGTAATATCTTCCTTACCAAATTCTTTACCGGCCTTCAATTTAAACAGGTTGGCTTTTGTAAATTAAATAAGGAACAAGGTTGTTTGTAAGGTGTAAGAGAAACTTGTTTTCTTTTATTTTTGTAATTTCATTTAATTTCATGAATGTATGTATGTATGTAGACTTGTCAAATACCATGATGACATAACGAAGAAAAGTGAAAATATTCTCCTTATTTCTGGTTGGATGTTTTATTTTCATTTATTTATTTATTAAGTATTGAATATATTAACTATGAACACAATATCTATTAGTCGAAAGCATGGATTCTCTATGCTGCCTCTAATCCAATGGCAAGAGAATTTTGAAATAAAATAAAAATAAAATAAAATATAGTCTTCATTAAAAATGGATGATGGAGATTATGGTGGGACTATGAACATGAGAGAGACTTGAATTATTATAAAGGTTAGCTACTTGGTTAAAAGTAAATATAATAATTAAAATCACTAAGATTAAAATATTCTAATCCGACATAAGTGCTCATTTGGTACAAAACCATAGAGTGAGTTTTATTGACAAATTTAAAGTAGTATTCTACTATAGTTGAGAATCTTTATGTCCATTCGAATGATATCAATGCTCATGCTCTTAAATTGTATAGATCATATTTAATTTTCTAGAAGAAAAAAATTGGCGAATGTCCAACTATAAACAATCATGACTTTTACATTTGGTTGAAAATATCAAAATTCTTTAATAGAGGTGGTCAAAGCAAAATGACGAGAGACTTTAGTCAACCTAAGTTATTATTAGAATTATCCACCTTTTAATATATGCTATTTCATCATGTAATTAATTTTTTAATTAATTTTTCCTTAAATTTGATCTTAGCGTTTTTTTTTTGTGTTTACGAAGATTAGTAAGTCATTTTTTTGAATTATTAGTAGGTCTTCTTTAGTATGACATATTCCATCTGTTTTAAAATATAAAAGAAAAATATAAATCACATTTATTAAGAAAAATATAAATATTATAATTTAGATGAAGAGTTTGTAGTTTTTTTGAAATAAATAGAATAAATTAAATGTAATTTGTATTAAATTTAAATATCATCTTAAGTTAATGTTTTTAACTTATATTTAAAAAATAGTGCATTTTTTTCTTATATTTTGTATAGAGTAATAACTATTAGTTTTTTCTTAGAAAAAAATAAAGGAATTTTTTGAATTCTTTTTAGCAATAATTATGTTTTGAAAAAAAATACACAAGTAATCATGTTTCGAAGAAAATTACGTAAATGATTATGTTTCAGAATACACTTAAACGAAAGAGCCAACTTAGATGGCGCATGCTCTTGCTTTTTGGCTTTAGACGCCATATCACTTGGCGCATACACTTACTTTATGTCATGTGAGATGTCGCATACACTATAATATAGAGAGGATACGTCAAATGAGATTGCTCCTACATGCAAGTGTGTTTTCTATAAATAAAACATCTATTTTCCATCATTATTCACACTTTCTCACATTTTCTTCTCATTTTCTCTCTGTTATATGCATCAAGACATCTCCAATGATTTTCACCAAAGATGGATATGTTATTTTCTCGACCACCAAATCTCCGATGAAAATGAAATTTTGGCACATTCATTCCATGGAGCGTCTGAAGAGAGAGTTAATGCGATGGCTAAAGGGAGACATTGAAGTTGGGGAACAAATTAGAAGGATCCAGAGAAGAAGAACCACCTCACTTGCAACTAGAAGACCCCAATCTTGGTTGGAAGAAGTCAAAACAGACAAAGACGTAATGATGATGATGCATGACTCAGATGAAATTGTTTTGACGATTATAATTTCTTAGATGTTTTATCATGTTGTTTATGTTATATTTACATGTTATATTTTATCGTAACGGTAGTGATGTGTTTCTATTTGTAGTTTGTGTATGGTTTATCGTATCAAATGTTCTTAATGAAAAAAAGTTACGTTTAGATCTTAAAAAAGTGTAGATAGTTTGCATACATTTTTTATATTGTCGAGCTTGTAGCACGAGTGAGAAAAATTTTTCGATTGTGTCCGACCTGACGACATAAACCACACTTTCAGTTGTGATACATTTTCTTTCGGGACGACCTTTTTTATTCCTTCTCATTTGATCATTGTGCCAAACTATTTCCCCTTCATATGCAGACCAATAATCAAGTTTTGCTACCACTAGAAAGCCATTGTTGTATACGCTGAGCAATGTCTCGAACTTGTAAATGGGAGATAAAAGTAGTAATGCATCTTGATGAGTATACGTACATGCCACAATGACATGAGAACAAGGAATACGAAAGACTTGAAATTTTCCACAATCGCACAAACGAGTTGGTAGTATAACCCTATACTCTTGTCTTGGCAACCCCTCATTGTGGTCGATTGTCTCTTTGACAATAAAGTTGTGGCTATGTCGGTTGAACCTTGTAACAAGATGGGTGTTGGCTTTGGCACCTTCTTCCTTAATATATTTCATGCAACTTTCACTCCATAGTTGTCCCGATCGTAACACCGTGTTTCACATTTCACCTCTTTTTACAAACAACGAATCCATCCTAAAATATGTTGATTTCACCAAAGCGGTTACTGGGAGGTTTCATATGCCTTTGAATACACCGTTCATTAATTGAAGAAGATTTGTTGTCATGTGGCTCCATCATTTTCCATTGTCGTATGCCCTTGTCCATTTCTCCACTGGAATATTATCAATCCACCTACCTGCATCCAGATTTGATAATGTGATCTCGTTGCGATATTGTTTGAACGAAGGTTGTGTTAATGCATACCCCATGTTTATAATTGTTTTTTGAAGAGCTCTGTCTTTGATGTCCCGCATGAAATTTTGTACGATATGTCTAACGTAGTAGACATGCGTAGAAGGGGGGTCATGTCAACCATTTGCAGGATTATTGTATATGCACTCTCAATAGATGCATGTCTTTAGAGATCAAGCAGAGACCAGGTTGCAGAGCCACGTTTGTTCAGAGATTCTTGAGAAAGAAACTCCAAGCACCACTAGTCTCTCCCTTGACTAGAGAAAAGGCAATTGGAAAAAAAAATTGTTGCCATCTTGTGCGACTGCCATCAGTAGTGTGTCTTTGTATTTCCTATACAACCACGTTCCATCTATCTGAATAATAGGTTTGTAGGACGCAAACCCTGTGATCCAAGGTTGAAAATCCCAGAACAGTCGACTGAATATTCCATTTCCATTGATAAAAGTATCGTCTGGGGCATTGCTGGCAATGTTTCCATAATATAAACAGTTCCAGAAGCATACGTGTGAAGTGCGTGCAGGTAGCGTGGTAGTTCTTTATATGACTCATCCCAATTTCCATATAACTTTTCAATCGCCTTGGTCTTTGCTAACCACACCTTTCTCTATGACGAAGTATAATTGTATACTGTAGTGATGTGAGAGATTATGGTTTTCACCTTCAATGACGGATCATTATTGACGAGAGGTAGGATTTCTTGACATATTAGACCATAATTTAGTTTACGATGATCTTGTGATTGAGTAGAATTAACACACGTATGTGCGGACATAGAATCTATCACCCAACAATCACTTCTTAACCTGTATGATGCAGTAGCCTAAACATACAATCTGGGTGAACACACTTGAGCTTGTACCTTTCTAGATTTACTCGTTCTACCTTAAAATCGACAGAGTTTAACATATGAAACTTTTTTATAGCTTGCACACAATCTTCTCTTGAATGAAATTTGTCTTTCTCTTTTAAATTTTCATCTGACTGTATATATGAGTTGAAAAAAACATCCGATTATGGTTCATCTCCACCCATGTTAAAGTTTGTCATGTGTGAAGGTGGTGCGAAGATTTCATTTGGAGGTATTTCAAGTAGCGTATTGTCTTCGGAATCATCGTTGACCATGTTGTCAAACTCTAACTCTTCATCTTTCTCTTTTTCGTCAACAACATCTACTTTTGCCTCTTCATATTCGATGGGATCAACCACTTATGATTGAGTTGGTTATGATAGATGATGCTCCTACATCATAATGTACAACTCAATCGATTCATACCCATAATACTTATGACTAGAAAACATATTTTGAAGTTCCTCGTCATCTTGAACCTCTACCTTATAAAATATTATTTGGTTCTCACAAAAAAAATATATTTTGGTAGAAGATGTGTGACACCGGACCTCGTGCAAGTTTGACCTCTAGTCATTTTTTGAAATACAAGAAATTGGATTTTCTTTTTAAACAAAATCGGATTTTATCAGTGTTTCTAAATAAAAAACCAGAAGTGGGACAATTATACGTTTCATCGTTGAAATATGCACTGATAACATATTATGGTGCATAGGACATTGTGTTTGCGTGTTTGCGTGTTTGAGTGTTTGAGTGTTTGAGTATTGATAACATTAGGTGCATGTAGGAGAATAAATAAGATTCATTTGCCTTGAACAAGACAAACTTGCTCCGCCAATCAAGCTCCAATCGGGATGGCACATCCTCTTAATGTTGGGCTTATGCGCCAACTAGAATGACACATCCCTATTAGGCCTGTCACCTAACATGCATGTGTCTTACATTGTCCATATGCTGTCATCTTACACTGCCCCTACGCTGCCACCTACTCTGCATGTAGGTCTGTCCCACGCCACTTTGAATGGCGCATGCACTCTATTTTGCATGTAGGCACCATCCCACTTGGCGCCATAGTGATACGTCTTCTGCATGCATGCAACCCCCAATCACCTCATTAACTCGCCTTTATATGAATTATCCTATAAATATGGATCCTCAGAGACTTGTTTTGCATCACCAATCCTCACACTCTCTGATACAAACTCTTACACTGTCTTATACAATTTCAAATATGGTTCTTCTCATAATGGACGATTCTCACAGGAATAAGAGAAAACATTGCGGCGCTTGTAAGTTTATATAAGCTCTTATATATTCTTTTATATTATATATTTTTTTATAAAATTATTAATTTAGTTATCTTATAGACTCTTACACTATTTACATTTTGAATTTAGGATACTAAAAGATTTAGATGTCGCTCACACAACTACATTACTCCGGACCTGTTTTTGGAAATGTTATAAAATCTCAAACTGCACGATTGATTCCAAATTTATACTTGCAATGTTGGAAAGTTGAAGACCCGAGACACACATTTCATCTACCAGTAGGTGAATGTATCGTCACACTAGAGGATGTGTACATGTTATTAGGTCTCCCTATCGATGGTAAAACGGTGAATGGGTCGGTTCAACAACCTAATTCTCTATGCGAGGATTTGTTGGGCAAATATATGGTAGAAGCAACTGGTGCTAGGGACTAAGGTATATTACTAACCGTACTTAAAAAGCATTATGAGACTCTTGAGTTGAATGAAAATTCGACCGAGGAAGCAAAAATAACTAAAGCTAAAAATTATATTATGATACTATTTGGAAGCCTGTTATTTCACGAAAGTACAGGGAATAGTGTAAATTTTATGTATTTAAGTTTTCTTAGGAACTTTGATAAAACAAGAAAGTATAGTTGGGGTTCCGCTGTTTTAGCCCAACTATACAGTTCATTATATAAAAGCGCAACAAATGAAAAATCTACTTTTTATGGATGCGCTTTCTTGCTCCAAGTATGAGGTTGGTGGAGAATAGAGTCTCTAAACCCCGTCAACAATAATGCATTCATTTTCCCCTACTCAACAAAGTAAGTCAATAGCTTAAATAATTTATTATTCATCCTTTCGTCAAATAGATGTATAATTTTTTTTTCATTCTTTAGATACTGTGTAAGGGGTATGGATTACAATAAGAATCCAAGATTCAATGTCGCTCTATATCATAATATTTTGGATCACCTTGGCGGATGATGTACGCGGTACCTCTAAACTTTTCTACTTTTAAATTATTTATTTTTAACATTTTCATTATTATGATTAATTTTTATGCATAATTTATCTGGAGATCATATTTAGGTTTGGACCATGAACCCAACCCCGAGGATGCACCAGTTTGAACTGCAAAGACTGCAATCATACGATTCAACATTATGGAGATGCACCACAGTGAGTGTGTTAAGATACATTTCAGCATGCATCAAGAAATACCATGTGATTCAACTTCTTTGTCACCTTGGCATCTCAAAAGGGTCCACGCCCAACAGAGTATTAATAATTGGAAAGATTTCGCTCTGAAATAGTGTAAGATGTGGCATAGGCATCACCAACATGTCTTACAATTCTCTGTTTTCCTCAACCAGAATAGTATGCGACACACACATATCAGTATATTGATTGGTACAAATCAGTTACTAACCTTGAATTGCACGTGTCTCACCCGAGGTATTTGATCGACCCACGCACACAATGGGCACAATCCTCAAATCCCCAACAACAAACCCAACACACATCAACCTCTCACCAAACACCACGATGATACAGATCCACAAACACCCAACCCCAATCACCACCTCAATATCAATACACCCATATGCCGCACACTCAACCCCAATCCCAACCTCAATACCAATACACCCATATGCCCCACACCCAACCCAATCTCAACCTCAATGTCAATACACCCACATGTCCCGCACATAATTCTAGTACTCTGAACAAAGACCATAAATCCAACATCCTGATGTAGGTACCTCATCATCTCACCTTAGCCCATATATAAGCCTACCTAAAGAATATAACCCAACCAACCCAACTTACCATCAATCATCACATCACCATAGCACCCAACAATTGCGGTACCAAACTCCACAAGTTTTTCATTTCCTTTTTACCCTCTTATTCAAACGACTGGTGCTATCAACCACTCATGGAACCCCACCCCTACCAATACGACCAAACTTTGAGGGCATGAGTAATCTATTGTTTCAAAGTGAATCTTTCGGATATGCTGATCTGACGGATTTTATGGATCCTGAACACATTGACTTCGCTGGTTCCTCGATCCAACCGCAACAGGAAATTCGTCGAAACGCACCACGAGTTAGACGAGGAAGCGAGTGCGGAACCACGTTTCATTATCGAGTTTCAGGGGACAACTAAATCATATGTAACAATTATTCTCATTATGTAATCGTTCAATTGTTATTGAAAATTGAACATTCATTAAACAAAATCGTTTGATTATTGTCTTTTATTTAAAATAGAAAGGAAAAAAATCTACCTCACAAAAGCACTTAAGCGCCATCTGAGATGACTTAAGGCAAACACATGACACATATGCGTCATCTCACTTGGCGCATCCATATAAAAAGCAAGAGCACGCACCACTTGAATTGATTATTTCATTTAAGTGTATTCTGAAACATGATCATTTGTGTAATTTTTTTTGAAACATAATTATTTTTATTTTTTTTCAAAACATGGTTATTGCTAAAAAAAAATTCGAATTTTCTTCTAAAGTTTTTAGTTTTATAAAGATTTCTAAAATTTCCATTCTTAAAAAAATAATAAAAATAATGGTTTTTGCAAAAAAAAAAAAATCTCTAAAATTCCCACTCTTAAACCTCTGGCAGGGTATTGTAACTGAAAAAAGCTACGGCGGAGGAGGGGCGCAAAGAAGTGAATGATCGATGGTTGGGAGTGGAGCGCCTGATTTCTTCTACAAAGAGGCTCAACGCCTCGGCTACGTGGCTCGCTCGGCGTTCAAATTGGCTCAGATACAGAGACAGCATAAATTAATCAAACCCGGTTCTTCCGTTCTCGACTTGGGCTGCGCTCCCGGTTCATGGCTTCAGGTCGCTTGTCAGAGCTTGGGCCCATTCCACAACGGTGGCTCTGTTCTCGGCATCGACCATAAGAAAGTTAAAGTTCCTCCTCTTTGTGATTCCAGGGTTCAAACTGTTTCTGCTGATGTCTTGACCCTCCCTAAACACCAACTCAGAGACCTTTCTCCTAAGGTTAGTTTTGTACACACCAGAAACACACCGATATTTTCAAGTCAATAATAATTTAAGAAAATAAATAAATTAAATGTAATTACAAACTTCGGTATTAGTGTAAGACACATACACATACACTTATTTCTGAGGTATCTGTGCTACTAGTTAGTTACAACACACAATTAGTTAGTTAGTTACAACACAATAGCACACAACCAGTTAGTTAGTTAGTTACAACAAAATTAGTTAGTTAGTTACAACGCACAATTAGTTAGTTAGTTAGTTACAACATAGTTAGTTAGTTACAGCATAATTAGTTACAATACAGTTAGTTAGTCCTAACATTGTGTCTTTGATTTTCCTTTCTGCAGCAAAAAGGATTTTCTGTAATACTCTCAGACATGTGTCCGTTGGTATCTGGAATCACGACTAAAGATGCTGCTTTATCATTTGAACTAGGGATGCGAGCGTTAGATTTGGCTGTTGGCAGGGTGGCTTCTGTTTGTAATTCTGATGCTGATAATCAGGACGAGGAGCCATGTGATGATGATCTGTCAAGTTTGGATGACAGAGGAGTGTTGCGAGTTGGAGGCCATCTTGTTATCAAGCTTTTGGAGAGTGAAGACGCCAAAGGTGGATTTGTGGTTTCATTTTTTTCTCAAGCGAACTTGTGTTAGTTGATTTGGTTGTGTATATGTTATTCAATCAACCGGTTTAATATCTTTGCTGCAGAAATCAATCAGATTTGTAAACCATTGTTTATGAAGTCGTCGTGGTTGAGACCTAAAGCCACTAGACCTTCGTCGAGAGAGATATATTTGATATGTCAAGGTTTAAAGCCGGAAATAAAGAAATAGCTTGGCGTGAGCAGAATGCAAATTCATGTGAGTTGCAACCATAGTTCGACGCTTTTTTATTCTGTAATGTAGTGTTGTCAAATCGTGGCTATAGTAGCATTATAGCGTGCACTTTTTAGTGTTGTGACTATAGCAATGTAGCATAGAGAAATTTGAATAAACTGCTATTTTCTGCAATCCAGGATAGATGATATTGCTGTATTTCGGAATGTGTAATTGGGAAATTCATGAATTTACATCCGAGTTTTGATGCTAACATTGTTCTTTGAACTTTAACTATGTAATGCCTTCTGATTTACTAAGGGTGGTAAGACATTATGTATTTATGTTTGAAAATAGCATTTTATTGTTTATTGCTCATTCAAAATCTGATATGATTGAAACACTAGCTTGCATCTCTCACTCATCTCTGTTTCTCCCTTTTGCAATGCCATACATTTCTTGTGAATTTTTTGCTCTCTTCAAAATTCTCTACAAGCTACAGTCTATAATCTCATTTTCAAAGGATATAAAATCTGAATTTTCCTCACTCTCTATCTCTCAGTGATACGAGTATTCCCCTAAATTTGCTTCATTTGTGCCTGACACTTTGCTCGTCAAGAACTTTTGAGTTAGTTTTGTTATTCAACAATGACTTGAAACTGTTCTTTCCTTCTTCTTCTGTCTTTTTAATTTTAGGAACAATGTTTTCTCCGTTTCTAAGCTCAACTGAGCTTCAATTCAAGCTCATTTTTGGGTTTTAGAAGAACTTTTTATTCAGGTATCGTCTTCTCATATTCATTGTTAGATGAGGATAGTTAATTTGTTTGTAGAATGCTGAGTAAGTTGTGGCGGAACGTGGATATGTACTTTTATGCTCAGCATATTCTCAGTCTGATTGTCATCCTTCCTCTCATCTGTGCTCATCTTTTTTTTCTCCTTGCTTTAAAAAACAAAAACCACTACCATCCATCATTCATCATGAACCATCAAAAACTCTTGAGAAACAATAATCATTGTTACAATTATTTGAACGTACTAGTCAGGTATGATGCGCCGGAGAGATAGCTAGTAGTACGTAGATGTAAATTGAAATTCACCAAAATCCATCATGAACTACCACCTCTCTTCAGAAACAACAATCACTGTTACGATTATTCGATTTAAAATGACTAATCATGCCATCATCCTTTTGCAATTTATACAATGCTGTCAAAGACAGTGCGTCGTCGACAAGATGTCTGGTGGTATGTGGATGGAATGCACAGCTGGGTGTTGTTAATGCTGCTATCTGGTGCTTGACTTTTTGTGGTATCTCCTATATGTTGAAATATTAAATTAGATTTGTTAAAATATTAGATTAGATTAGATTTAATATTTAAATATAATCTAAATTGTGTAGACCCAAGCTCAATTAGGATTGTGTATAAATAGTTCCAGTCTGTATCATTATTTGTACAATTCAATAATACACATCCTTATTTCCTTTATTATTTTCTCTATTCTCTCATCACTAAAAGTGTCTCACGCACTAACAAATTAGTATCCAGAACTTTCGGTTATTGTTCTTGATCGAGTTTTCAAGAATTTCACGTTTCCAGGACAAATGAATCATCCGCTGCGAAGATGGCTAGTGATAAGGGCATTCTGAATTCTCTTCTAATGCTTGACGACAAGAATTGGATCCGATGGAAAAAACAGATGCAATCCTTGTTTGGCTTCCATGAAACCCTAGAAATAGTTGCCAACGACGTTCCTGCTTTGACTGCAAATGCAACCGACGAACAGAAAAAAGCCCACAACAAAGTCAAGAAGAAAGATTGCAAGACTGCTTATTGCATTCAGACGGCGGTCGATGCTGTTAATTTTGACAGAACCTCTCATGCGGAAACGACGAAGGAGGCATGGGATATTCTGGTGAAGTATTACGAAGGAGGTGAGAAAGTCAAGGTTGTCAAGTTATAAACCTTGCATCGACAATGAGTTGTTGTCGATGGGAGAAGATGAAAAAGTTGCAGAATGTGTCGAAAGTTCAAAAACTCGTCCATCTCATGAAGGGTTGTGGTGAAACCATAACTGATAAGATGATAGTTCAGAATGTAATGAGAACGTTGACCTCTCACTTTGATCACATTATCGTAGCTATTAAAGGAAATTCTTGTATCATATATGTGATGTCGAATGAGATGTCACGACACAAATATCTGAGGAACAAAGTAAAGTGCAACAATAATAAAAGCAGTAAAAAAACACAAGGGATTGTTAACCCAGTTCAGTGTACAACAACACATACTACGGGGGCTACCAATCTAGGGACAAATCCACTAAATAATATCAATTCATAGACCCTCAGTAAATAACCAGTTTACGGTCTAATCACTTAATCACTACCCGTGCTATACTTCTACCTAAGACTCGTCTAGGTATGAGGTCCTCCTCAAATCCATTCAATCACTTACAATGAAGAAACAACGGAAATAATAAGTTTAGAAGACTTCAATCGTTCAATGCTTAAAAGTTTATGAATGATACACAATTAACAATCCAAATAACAACTCAAGTGTTAAACCAATACTTAGAGTGTATTACAAATAAAAATCCTTAGACTTCTCAAACAGAAAGAAATTCTTCTTCTTCAAAAGTTGTTGTTTCCTGAATAAGGAAGCAGGTCCTTATATATGTGCAGTTGTGGGCTTGGGCTGAAAAATAAATATTTAAACCTTTTAAATATTTCCATCAAAACAGGCCAAGATATAATCCATAAAGATAATTCAAATAGAAAAATATTCCTCCATATTTTTCGCAGCCTATGAGATACAAGTCCTGAATTATGGCGCGCATGAAAGCAGAAAACAGAAAACATGAACTGATATGAGATGCGTTCAGTTCAAGAGGCAGATGTCAAGACATCTGCTTTGACAACATTCAAAACAGTTTGCTACAAATGTTAAGACATTTAGCAAAACATCATCCAAACATTGTTTTACCAAAATTGCTGTCAACAAACACTTACAAACCCCCCCTTTAGCAAATTTTGGCTAAAATATTATCAGAGCATATTATCATAATATTATCAGAGCAGCAGCATAAGCAAAGCAATCAAAACAAAAACTCAGTTAGCTGTTAGCTGTTAGCAAAGGAAGGTGTTAAAACATCTTCTGAGACATGAGACTCCCCCTCAAGTATTGAGCTCCCCCTTAATCATTGGCCAGTCAGTTAGTTTCTCTCTCTCTTTTTAGTCATAATATTCCAATTAATAGGATGCATTCAAGATAATATCAGTAATATAGGTACAAATCATAGAATCCAAATATCAAGCACATGCAAGTGCCAAAAAAAAGGTTCAGATAAATAAATATCAAATAGTCTAACTGTCTGCAGGACCAGTAGACTTGGTTGAGTCAGAACTTCCTTCCTCACTAGAATCTCCTCCTTCAGAGCTTACTCTATCATCAAAGTTGTTGTCCTTTTGCAGCTCCTTGATCATCTTTTCAAAAGATAGCTTCCTTGTTGAGCTAACTCTGATCACATCATCTAGTTCTATGCAAGCTTCCCTTAATTCATTGATCATGTCATCCTTGGTGGAGGTCTTGTTTTCAGCAGGTGCAGATGTTAAAACAATGTCTGGGACATATTTTCCTGAAAAAATCTTGAAGTGAAGGGTCAAAGCAGACTCCCTCTTGCACACTACATCATTACAACTTAGAATTCCAGGATGCTGATTGAGAATAATTCCACAGATCAGGGAAGGAAAAGAAATTGGCATCTTAATGACACAAGTTCCTGCATGCTTAATAGTTCGATCAAATATGTAAGTACCATAATCAAAAAGTTTCTTGTTTCCAATAGCATAAATAAACTTTCCTAAGTCAATAGTGATGGTTGAAGTATGATTAGTGAGAACCCAATTAGCAACTTCAATTCTATGCAAAATAGCATATTTCACACTCAGCTTGCTAACAAGAAGTTTATTCTTCATGGGCCACTCACTCACTTGATTAGCAGTGATGGCTCTTCACACTTGATTATCTGTTACTTCCAGCTCACAAAAGTCATCTTCAGTCCTATCCAGAAATCTATTTATGATCACAGGGCAAAATTCTACACACCTACCTCTAACATACACATTTCTAAACTCCTTACTTTTATGATCAACACAGTCAATAGGAATATTAACAATAAACTCCTTAACAAGAGTCTCATAGCATTTGGCAAACCTGGTAACAGTTCTCATCAATCCAGCATGAGATATCAGCTCCATGATTTCTTTGCATTCAAGATCACCATCTCCCAATTCTCTTTCCAGGGCAATTCTTTTTTGAAACACATACTTTCATTTTTCAACATTCCCAACAGAATGGAAGAAAATGTTGTCCAGGGGGGCATCAGGTACCCTTACAGAAATCTTCTTGCTTGCAGATTTTTTTAAGAGAGATGTCATGGAAATCTTGCTCGACATCATAGTCAGAGTCAGCTTCTTCAACTAACACAACTTTCTTTTTACTTTTAGATCTTTTTACATCATCATCATCATCAGTGGAGCTATCAGCTCTAGCTTTTCTTTTGCTAGAGGGAGGAACCACTTTACTTCCAGGGTTTGGGGGACCGTACATGATTTTCTTCTTGGCAGTCTTAGCAGGGGGTGTGACACTTGCATCCTTCACTTTCCTTGATTTGATCCTTCTTGCAATACCAGGCACCACATTAGTAATGAGCTCATTGTCAGACAGCTCATCTACATTAACTACATTCTCAGCATTTTGACCTTCTGCATCCTTGGAGGCAGCAATATCTTCCTTAGAAGGAGAGTTCCCCTCAACATCTTGTTCAACATTTTCTTGTTCCACTTCCTTTAGAGAAGAGGTAGCAAGCTTCTCAAGTTTTCTTTCAACAATATCTTTCATGAAGGTGGATGATTCAGCATCAGTACTTTTAGGGTTGCTTCCTTTGTCAGCCGGAGGAGGCATGCAAGCAAGGGGAGTAGAAATCCAAGGCACAGTAAAGCCTTCATTTAACACTCTGTCTACTAGTCTTCTAATGCTTCTATCAACATTAACAATCTCCTCTTTTGTCCTATTATCAGTAGCAGTGGAAGCGTTACCTTTATCATCTTTGGATTTCTTAGCAGGTGATGATATGGGTTTCTTGACCTTTTTCTCAAGCGGAGGGATAGTTGATAGAGGATTAACATCAAGTACTCTATCAAGAGAGATTTTCTCAGGGAGGTTGACAGATTTTGAGGAAGACGATGTATGATGATGAGACATCTTTGAAGATTTTTGAGCAAGGAGATGAAGAATGACCAGGGTTCTTTTTCTGTAGAGGAGAATGAAGAGTTTGTGAAAGTAGAGAGATGAAATTTCGTAGCGCGTGGGAAACACTTTTAGGCAATATTGTAATGATTGCTTTCGAAATTTTATTTGTTGGAAACACAAATAATATAATATCACTTTAATGATATTCCCACACGCCCTTAATTGCTATTGTTGTACCCCAAAATTTGCCCTCCTCTTTTTCCACAAGAAATCACGGCTTCGGACTTTTCCTGATTTTTTAGACTGGCTCAAGAATCGGTCAAACAGACTTTTCTCGTCAGTTAGGACAAAATTTAGGGTTGTCATTGATTTTAAAACAGTTCGAGCAGATTGCTTAGGGTTTGGTTGAATTGGCTCAAAGTTTGATCAGGCAGGCGTTTCTCCAGTGTTAAGTCAAAAAACAGGGTTTTGCGCGTATATTTCTCAGAAAGAGTTAGTTCTATCAATGCTTTTCAAATTACTCTGAGATAAGGACTGAGGCTGTTGATTGTTAATTTACAGTTGTTTGGATTTAATCAGTGAAAAGAGGCATGTGGACGTTTTGTTTGATTAACTGTGCATTGCTTTGGATAATTGGAGCGCCGGGTTTATTATTGATTGATGATAGGACCACAGTGTTTATCAATTGATTATTTATTTTAAGTTAGAATAATTGGAATTTATTTCCATTTTATTATAATTTAAGAATTATAAACAATTAGATAAACATTTGAAGAAGAATTAACTGATCAAAATGGATTTTTATTCATCTTTAATTATTTGTTACAATTGTTATTTAAATACAGTATTTATTTACAAAGTATTTATAATAATAATGGTTACAATGATTAAGATTGAAATAAACTATGTCCTAAATTTCCTAATCTTCATTCTTCTATCCAATGCTCCTTTGCTCAATTATTTTTCATCTGCAAAACAAAGAAAAAGAAAAAAAGTCAAAAGCAGATAAAAGAGACAGACAGTTAATTTAAAAATTCATCATTAAAAGCAACTGACCGGAATCAGTTTGCCCTCTCTGCAAATCACGAGATTGCTCTCGGTTCACAAAGAGGGATAGAATGTCTTGCAAAAATGTGAAATGCACAAATTCAAATTTTCAAGCATACTGAGTAAATCCAAAAATTGTCAACCATGTTTCCAAACAGCATGTACAAGTAAAGGCAAACTGAATTACAATCTCAAACCAAGCCATAGCTGTCAAAATTGTCCAAGGTTACCAAAAGATATCAAACTCCAAAAGCTGTCAAAAAAAGGTACATAAAGTATGCAAGAAACATGGAAAATATGCAGAGGAAAACAAGTGCAAACAATGTTCAGATACATCACTTTCCAAAGGCCAATTTGCTTTTTCAGAAAAGACAAAAATTAAGCAATAAAAGTGCTTTTCTTTAATCTGGAGAGAGAAAGAGAGAGGAAAGCAGCTTACAGTGCAGCAGGCTAGAGGCTAAGCAAAAGATATAAACAGGATGTATCAGAATACATAGAGGAAAGAGGCAGAACATATGCAGCAGGATATCACAAAGCGTGAAAACCTCAAGCCTTGCAAACCTGTCCAATGATTGACCAAGAACGAATATACAAAAGATATAACAGTTCCTGCCTTTCAAGGACCATAAGGCAAAAACCCTAAAAAGATATACAAGAGCCATCATCCTGCATAACATATCTCAGAAGTCACACAAAGCCTAAGAACTTCCAAGTCCATCAAACCTTAAGACAAACTGTATCAAATATCAACAAGCTTGAAGTCTAAGCTCCAAACCTCAACAAACCTTAAACCTGCATATGCCTTAAACACTCAACCTGCTGAAACCAAACAGAACCATCAAGCCTCCAAGCCTCAAGCAAAAAACCTGCCTGAAGCCTTTCAACCTGTCAAAGCCTTCACCTGCTAAACTGTTTCAAACACTCAAACAAATACACAAACAGCAAAGCAAGAGCCCAGACCTGCATCAAGCCTCAAGGCCCTCACGCCTATAACTTGTTTTCAAGCATACAAAGCCTGTAACTACAAACCTAAACCTGTCAAGCTTCAACTTATCAAACAAAGCATAACCTGTCAAAGGCCATAACCTTACACCTGTAACACAAACGGGGCCAAGCCTAAAGCTTCAAAATCATAAGGCCCTCAGAGATGACCTCATCATAGGGCCATCAAGCAAAGGGGTAAACAGAAGCAAAAAGGGCAAACAGAAAGAGAGGCAAGCACATCAAAGCCAACATACTGAAGCAGGCAGATAAACAATACTCAAATCAATATTGCAGAGCAAGCAGTCAAAAGAAGGAAAGAGGCGTTTTCAGACAATCATCACTAAACGAGAAGAGGCAAAGATAAAGATACCAGGGAAGGATTCAAAGCAAGCTTGCATCACTATCTCTTCGCCCTTGGCCGCCTGAAGCGATTCCAAATCCAGCTCCTCCTCCATCTCCCAAAAGTCTCCATTAGGTATAATTTCTCTCCCTTTTCACGCACCTCAAATGGAAAAAATAATAACAACATAAACGAAATCAGAACACGAAACTAAACATGCAAGGAAGAGAAATTAACAACATATAAAATTCGAAACTCTAAATGCGTTAAGGAAGCAGAAACCGTCACCTTTTAATCTCGCTTCGCTGGATCAAGGAGGGAAGAAGGGACAAAGATGGAAGCCTGGTGGCCATGGGCGAAGAAGCTCATTCAGTAACTTGGTGAAGGAGAAGAAGAGGATAGAAACGAAGAAGAGCGCCGCGTCTCTGTATACACCAAACCCTAATCCTCTTTCTGAAACAAAAATCAATTAACCCTAAAACATTTGTGAGACGCCAATGGGCCTTGCCCTTCAAAACGCCTGAAGCCCATTAAAGCCAGCACACACCCCATTTTGTTTTTCTTCTGATTATTTGTTTGGGCCTCCAAATTCCCTTTTGGCCCATTCATCTTTTTTTTATATTTTTTTTAACTAATATCTTTTTATCATATCATATCTCCCTTTTAATAAATTAACATATCATTTTTTTATATCAATTTTCATTAACTCTTTGATTTTCTTTTTTATAACAGAATTTAATTTTGTAAATAAAAAATTATAACACATTAACTCTTTTACATAAAATGTTCTTAATTAATTTTTATTTTTTTAAGCTAGTATACATAAAATAGATTTCTTAAAACATTTCTTTTTTTTTTATTAAATCTTTTGTTTTGTACATAAGGCATTAATTTTCTTAAAACATCTTTTTTTCCTTCTTATAAAAACCCTTGTATAAAATATTCATAGAAATACATAAAAAAAAATAGATTTTAACTTAAACATTTTCTTTTATTAAATTTTCTTTTCTTTGTACATACTTAACCAAAATACAAAACAAGAATACAATACTTAAATACACATTTCTCAACTTGTAAATAAATCACATTCACATGCACATACACATTTACAATACACATTTTATCTTTCTTATACATTGATACATTTGCTTGTCCCTTTTTACATTGCTATTACTTTACATTTGAGATGGTGATTGATTCGATTTGGTTGTAAATATTTGGATACTACTCTCCTATAAGTCTCATCCCCCATTTGTAAATAATTGTACCCCCATCCCCGGATACTCATTTGTAATAGTTTAGGACTTTAAATTCCCGCAATTTATCGCTTTCGAATTATACCATGGTTAGACCTAGGGTTTGTATGTAAATAAAATCAAACGCTATATAACCTAATACAAAACAAATGCATGAAATCAATACACAATCACACTTGCACCCCTAGGGTAATCCCACTTGTTGCCTTCCAAAATGGGTCATGCTTGCACGTCGAGTTTCTTTGGTAAAACAATTCAAATGATCATAAGTCCCTCGATGACGCTTTCGAAAGTTGTCTAAACGGAATGATCATAGTCCCTTCAAGCAAATTGCCAAAGACACTTGGCACCATTGCATTCATGGTCCATACGATGACCCGCGCCTGTCCCGTTAAACATCCTAAAACACAAGATTGCCCATCAAATACAATGGTGGAACAAAATTGTTAAAAAGGGGGTTAAAACATGAAAAAAAAACCTTTGAGTAAATTTAGGGGTAGACAACTCTTAGTTACTTAACAAACTTGCAAAAAAACACTTGCCTACTTTTCAAAACCACACTCCACAAACACTTTCAAAACAAACTTTCAAAAAAACATTTGAAACATCTTTTCGAAAAGATACACACCTTCGTATATACTCAGACACGAGTCATTATAATGGTTGCCGAAACAAAGGCGTCTATTTCAAAACATTTTTCAAAACACACACACACACACACCATTTCAAGCAATCAAAAATCAAGGCAAGTGATCTAAAACCAAGTAACTAAGAGCCCATGGATAACCATGGATGAAAAGGGTGCTAATACCTTCTCTTTTCATAATCTAACCCCCGAACCCACGAAACATCTCAAAAGGTTTTTCCTGTGCTTTTTAACCTTTCCTTTAGGATAAAATAAAAAGTCGGTGGCGACTCTTGCTCAACCGAACAAGTGAGAATACAAACGCAAAACTCAAGTCAGTTCTCCCACCGTATCACAGAACTGGTGACTCTGCTGGGGAGATCATTTAAAAGTGGGGTTACCTAAGGGTTTTTAGATCACCCTCTTGCATGATTAATTGTTTGCTTTGATTGCTTTACCTTTGTGGTTCTCTTGTTTGGGCTTGAAATCCTACACCCGGATTTGGGAAACATTCATAGATAGCAATACATTGTGGAAACTGTGCGGGGTATACCGACACGGTTGAAGCAATAGCTATATTAGTGCGACATATTTGTGAGTACCGGTAACCCTTGAGTTCAATCAAGGAGAGTACGGGGCCGCTGAGTGATGTCACTAAGCACTAATGACCTAGAACCTTACTTGACCATCTTGGCCTTTTATTAGGGGTAGTGAGATGACCAGCTTTGGTGCAGTCCGAAGTTGGTAGATACTCGATACTACACTCATTGAGGGTTGTTTTCTTGGAATATTTTGGTCGCTAGTTAAGTGGCTAAACCAAAACAATGAACATGGAAAATAATCCAATGATATTGAGCTCCTTAGAACCCGATTACTATTTATAAGACAGGTTTTTAAGCCAACTACACTCAAGAGGGTACTTACCTATGAAACCCCATGCAAGCCTGAAACTAGGGTTTTGTGTGATTTGCTTGTACATATGTTTTTGCATACATCATAAACATCATAAAGCATCATATGCATCCGCTAACCATTTCAAGGGTTTGGATCTTCACCTTTGTTCTTGTTTTGTAGGTCATGGAAATTCCTCGCAGGAAAACTATCCAAGTCAACCTTGTGAGGATCCCTCCTCAACTTAAGGAGCTCACATCCAGGATTCCCGAAAGCTCTCCCTTCAGTGAAAGACATGGTAGACTGCTCAGCCTAGTCAACACAAGCATTGAAGAGGACATGATGAAGGTTTTGTTCCAGTTCTTTGATCCCCTTCACCACTGTTTCACATTCCCCGACTACCAATTGGTGCCCACTTTGGAGGAATTTTCTCAACTCCTGAGAATTCCTATTCTTAATCAACTACCTTTTAATGGTACGAAAAAGGAACCAAAGCCTGAAGATGTTGCTCAAGCACTATCTTGCGACCATCTGACATCAAGGGGCATTGGGAAACTAGAAGCGGTGTCAAAGGTTTCTTGGCAAAATTCTTGTTTGAGAAGGCACAAGAGTGTTGGAATTCCTTGAATCTACAAGCCTTTGAAGAAATTGTGGCACTCCTCATTTATGGGTTGGTCTTGTTCCCAAATCCTGATCAGCTTATAGATGTCAACGCCGTCAAGATCTTCTTATCCAGGAATCCCATACCAACATTACTTGGGGACATCCTCTACTCATTTTACACACGAACAATGAGAAAGAGGGGTGTTCTCATGTGCTGTACTCCTCTCCTCGCAAGGTGGTTTATTTCGCACCTTCCACAATCTATTTTGAAGAATGACCAAGGCCTAAGGTGGTCACAACGGTTGATGACTCTCACTCACTCTGATGTACATTGGTGTTCTCGGTCCAGAGAAAATGTCATCATCGTCGATCGTTGTAGAGAGTTCCCTAATGTTCCATTGCTTGGCATTAAAGGGGGCATTACCTACAACCCTTGTCTAGCTTTGAGACAATTTGGATATGCACGGAGGGATGGCCCTCATGACATGCTGATTCCTGACATAGTTTTTGACTTCGACAACGATGCGCAAGGACTTCGCCAAAGATTCATCAGAGCTTGGAGGATGCCTAACAAGGTAGACAACAAGACACTGGGGCACAAGAACTCCATTCCTCTTGAGCCTTATCTCAAGTGGGTAAGGACCCGAGCCCAGAGTCTAATGATGCCTTACCCTCATGTTCTCCCTGTGATTAAAGAACCCGTTAGGGAAGGTGAGGTTCCCTACACCATCTTATATCCTGACATGCCAACGTCATGGGAGGAGATGCAGAAGAGTTGGATCCAACTCAGGGAAGAAAGGGACACTTTTGAAGCCAGCTTCTACGCCAGTGAGAAGAAGGTTTTGGAGCTTACCCGCCGACTCCATGAGGAAGAGACCCTCAACACCTACATCGCGCCAAAGAGGATGCGCAATGTCTTTTTACCATGAGAAGTTTTTGTAATATTTGGCCCATGGGGCATTTATGTACTAACAAAATTTCTTCTTATTAATATGACGTGTGTCCTTTTTGTCTGCAACAATTGTGAATTTCTAAATCCTTGAATGCATTGTATAAATAAACATATCATTCATCATGTGCATAAGCGGGTCTCCACACCAGGTTTCCTTATCTTTCTGCTGTTTATTTCAGTTAGATGGATCTCGAACAGACGGTCAAAGATCTACAGTCTCAGAACTCACAGTTTCAGCATCTTCTAATGACCTTAGCAAAGGGTCAGGAGGATCTAAACGCCCTGCTGGGGAACAAAGAGCAAGTGAAAAAGAAGAAGAAAAGAGTCGGGGTGGCTACCCTGGGAAGAAGGTTTAAGGGTGAAGCCAGAAGAGTTCTTGAATTTCCCCCTACATCTGAAGAAGGAACCAGCAAAGGAAAAGGGGTTGCGGTACCGTATGAATCCGAAGCTGAAGAGGAAGAGGCGGAAGAAGATGAAGACTACTCAGAACAACAATACCTGCCGGCCGATGACAAATACAAGAGTTTGGAGGACAGGTTAGCAGCTATGGAGCTGCAGAGAGTTCCAGGCTTAGATTTCGAAGATTTGAGATTAATTGCTGGAATTGTGGTCCCCCCGAAGTTTAAAGTGCCAGTTTTTGCAAGATATGATGGGTTTTCTTGCCCAAAGATGCATCTAAGGTCGTATGTCCGAAGAATCCAACCTCACACATCTGACAGAAACCTTTGGGTACACTTCTTTTAAGATAGCCTGTCTGACACACAGCTGGATTGGTTCTACAATCTCGAGAGATCAGAGGTACATAGTTGGGAGGATCTGGCAGCTGCTTTTTATCGCCAATATCAGTATAACTCTTACCTGGCACCAACCCGTACTCAGCTACAGAGTATGGGGATGGCCTCAGGTGAGGGATTCAAGGAATATGCCCAGAAGTGGCGCGATCTGGCCGGAAGAGTGCAGCCACCTCTTTCTGATAGAGAGCTTGTTGATATGTTCCTGGGGACCCTGTCTGGTCCATTCTTTAACCACCTGATTGGTAGCTCTTCCGCAGGGTTTACCGAATTAATTCTGACTAGTGAGCGGGTAGAAGCCGGCATCAAGAATGGGAGGATTCAGAAGGATGCCTCTGCATCTACAACTGTTAAGAAATCATTTCCGGTGAAGAAGGAAACGACTGTTGTGTATTCTCAGAGAGGAGCAGAAAGAAATGAGCGTCGGCCGACTGTGGGGGCCGTGATGATCCAAAATCCATCAAACGATCAGCCTCGTAATAACCAGTCCAGACCTAAACAGCAATAGGGAGAACGGCCACCACGGTAGTTTACCCGCATCAATATGACACCTGCGCAAGTTCTTCCACATTTGTTGAATTTAAATCTCACCAAGATTAGGGAAACACCGAAGACTGTGAATACTGCTTCACCGCACTAT
The DNA here is from genome assembly GCA_948472305.1 of Vicia faba. Taxonomy (NCBI): domain Eukaryota; kingdom Viridiplantae; phylum Streptophyta; class Magnoliopsida; order Fabales; family Fabaceae; genus Vicia; species Vicia faba. The sequence continues at coordinate 309,928,538 of OX451736.1, forward strand.
CATCCCAATGCTAAATGCGCCTACCATTCCGATAACGTCGTACATGACACAAACGATTGTTGGGCGCTAAAAAATAAAATTCAAGACTTGATAGATGCAAAAGAGGTGGAGTTCGATGCTCCAGAGAAGCCAAACGTGATATCTGCTCCGATGTCGAAGCATGGTCGAAATGTCCATGCTATCGAGGAAGATTTGTATGTTTCCGATGTCAGTGACCTGAGGACTCCGCTGTTAACCATCAAGTTAAATCTGCTAAGAGCCGGGATTTTCCCGGGATGTAAAGAAGACTGCTACTGTTGTTACTCTCTGCCATTTGACTGCCCGTTACTGAAGAAAGGCATCCAAGGCCTGATGGACAGTCAACAAATTCTGTTTGAAAAGGTTCCTGCTATTCCAACCCTTACTGAAGATGTCTCAATAATCACCATTCACGCCAATATTTCCAAGGCCGTCAGAAAGCCTGTTAAGATTACATCAGCTACAAAGATTGTTCCCTTGAAAATAACTATGCCGGGGCCTGTCCCCTACAGTTCTGACAAGTCAATACCATGGAATTACGGTGGAGAAATCTACTACCATGGTGTTAAACAAGTTGAAGTGATCGAAGGAAGCTCTGATGAAGAAGAGGCCAGCATCGGAAACATTGCTGGTACAAGCAAGGTCACCCGAAGCGGGAGAATATTTTCTCCAGAGATCGCCCCCCCAAAGGCAATCTTTGGACCCTCAGCTGCTGCCAAAGTTAATCCTGCACCAATAAAACTTTCCGCCGAAACTCCGTTGATTGAAGAAACTGTTATTCCCGTTATTGTCCCTCCTACTTCTGCTGATAAAGGTAAAGGGACCCAAGATGAGCTCGTCCGGACGAGGGCTCAACCTTTGGTCATCCCGGAGACCTCTAAGAAAGAGATGGAGGAGATCCTGAAGATAATTAAAAAGAGTGATTATGACGTGGTGGAGAAACTGGGGCAAACCCCCTCGAAGATCTCCATGTTAGCATTACTGCTTTGCTCTGAGGCACACGCCAAAGCATTGATCAAATTCCTGAAGACAGCCCATGTACCCCAGGAAACCTCTGCCGACCAATTCCAAGACTGTGTAGCCAGTCTTACAGCAGACAACGGTTTAGGTTTCTCTGATGCTGACCTGACCTCAAAAGGAAGAAAACACAACGATGCATTACATGTGTCAGTAGAATGCCAAGGAACTACTCTGGCCCATGTTCTGGTCGACATTGGTTCTTCTCTGAACATGCTGCCCAAGAAGGCTCTCGACCGTTTAGATTGTGAAGGCTTGAAGTTGAGGCCAAGTCATATCATTGTAAGGGCATTTGACGGGTCGAAGAGAATGGTACACGGAGAGGTAGACATTCCCATTAAGGTTGGCACAGAAGTGTTCCCCTCAACTTTCTATGTGATGGAAATCCGTCCGTCATACTCTTGCTTACTGGGAAGGCCATGGATACATAACGCTGGGGCAGTTACCTCCTCCTTACATCAAATGTTGAAGTGCCCTGTCAAAGGAAAGATCATAACCGTGCACGGTGAAGAGGAATATATGATCAGCCACTTGAACTCCTTTCGGTATGTAGAGGTAGAGGGTGAATTCATTGAGACACCATTTCAGCACTTCGAGGAAGTCTCTCCTGAAGTGGCAGTGGCAAAAGTGGTAGCTGAGGTACCAAAGCAGATGGCCAGGATGGCATCTCTAAAAGACACGAAAGCCGCAATGAAGGAAGGGAAGAGATCAACATAGGGTCAGTTGCCTGATGTTCCTCACAAAACAGACAAGTTTGGATTAGGTTTCACTACTGCGGGGCAGAAAGCTATGCGCCGCTCAAAGGTTGAAAGAACGCCCATCAAGATTTCTCCTTATGGAATCAACGCTTTGGAGGGTGAGGACAAAGAGGCCAACATTAAAGATTGGATCTACCCAACCGTCGAAGGAGGACTACGCAACTGGGAGGCAAAAGACTTTGTCCCCATTACTTTTATTAATCAGTAATTATCTGTCAAACATTTCCTGTTGGTTTGTAATAATTACTCTTGAACAATCCGAACACTACTTTTTCACCTCATGCCTTGCCCGAGGCATGTAGGTCCATTTGTAAGGGTTTTGATTATCTTCATATCCATATGCCATGTTTAATGATTCATTGGACGTTTTTCATTGATAAACTGCTGTGTTCATTTTCTTTCCTTTTTGCATTTTGTTTGTTTAAGGATGGCTATCCCTTACACACACCCACACTCACAAATGCAGGTACCCATCCACTCTGGATTCTATGGGTGACTATTCTGCTATGTCCCTCAATAACTCTGAAGATCTGGTCAATCAGGCTGAGTGTGAAGATGACGAGGATTGTGAAGTACCGGGAGAGCTAGCCAGACTTCTACAACAAGAAAAAAGGGCCATCTTGCCTCACGAAGAGTTGTTGGAAACTGTCAACTTAGGAACAGAAGAAGACTGGAAGGAAGTACAAGTGGGTGCCAATCTGGAGCCAAGTGTCAAGGAACGCTTGATACAGTTGTTAAATGAGTATGTTGAAATCTTCGCCTGGTCTTATGAAGACATGCCGGGTTTAGACACAGACATCGTGGTTCACCGTCTCCCTACAAGAGAATATTTTCCACCGATCAAACAAAAAGTCCGCCGAATGAGGTCCGACATGTCTGAGAAGATCAAAGCAGAAGTGATGAAGCAATTCAACGCTGACTTTCTGGCTGTTACATCCTATCCATAATGGGTTGCTAACATCGTGCCAGTACCTAAAAAAGACGGCAAGGTCAGAATGTGTGTGGACTACCGAGATTTGAATAGGGCTAGCCCTAAAGATGATTTTCCGCTACCCCATATCGACATTTTAATTGACAACACAGCTCAGCACAAAGTGTTTTCCTTCATGGATGGCTTCTCGGGCTACAACCAAATTAAAATGGCCCCCGAGGACATGGAGAAAACAACCTTTGTTACACAATGGGGTACTGTTGCACCCCAAAATTTGCCCTCCCATAATCTTCAAAGTTTTGCCAAGCATCACCTCAAATGGCTCAAAGTTTACTCAAGAGCTACACAGTCAAGCACCCTCCTAAGCCAGTCAAATTAGGGTTTTGATTCTTGCAAGGAAGATGAGGTTTTCAAGGGCTAAATCAAGTCCCATATGCTCATATACATTGTCAAGCATCTACATGTCAAGTTTCAAGGCTCACAAGGTCAAGTTGCACAGTCAAAAACCCTAATTGCTTCACAATCAACTATAGGGGTAAAATGGTCATTTGGCCGTCAAAAGTCAAAAAATTTGGTCAACATCTTATTTTGAATCCACAATCATCATTTGATCAGGTCTTGATCATGATTCCACAAGAATGGCTCAAAAATCATCAAGATGCAAAAGTTTCCATTTTTGCATAGTTGAAAAGTCAACTGTAGCTTGACCAAAGCATAACTTTTTCATGGTTCATCAGAAAAATCCCATCCAATGCTCATTTTGAAGGGGAGGACATTTCCTACAATTAATCTTCACATTCCAAGTCCAATAAATGCTCTCACAAAAAGTTATCAATTTCAACATTATAGGTCATTTTCAAAAGTCAACAAAAAGGCATTTTAAGTCAAAGACCATAACTTGAGATTGGTAAATCAAAATGACATGGGACCAAAGGAATTGGTTAGAGGACTTCAAGACCTTTCCAAAATGTCCAAGAACATGTCCATATGATCAAAATTGGGCAAGATATGCATTGGAGAAGTTGGGAAATTTTGTGAAATGGCCAAAGTCAACTATCCTTGAAACTTCAATTTTTGACAAAAGGGCCCACTTTTTTCCACTTGGGTCAGCCTTGTCATGCCACCCACGTGTCCCATGATTAAATTCAAGATTAAACATTTATTTTTTCTATTTTTATTTAATTTTATTGATTTAATTCATTTTAAATCCCTAAAATTCAAATAAAAATCAAAAAAATTAATTGAGAGATATCTTGTGGCTTGAATGACTTTGATGTATCATAATACACATACCAAAACCGTGCCAAGTCCATTTTAAGCATAAAAATTCAAATTTGAACAAAATTGGCAAGTTGCTTTAATGGTGGTTATGGAGAAATCCAAAGTTTAATTGCAATGGTTAAAGGCTCCTAAGTGTGACTTATTCTCACTCATTACTATATATACAAGCCTTGCAAGCCTCATTCACAACCTCTAAAAAGTGCACAAACGGCCAGAGCAAAGTTCAAAATTTGTCAAAAAAAGTGTGAGATCAAAAGGAGTTTTTGCAAGCATTTTCAGGCCAAGAGGAGAACGTGACTCTCTTCTTTGCCATACCCTGAAGCTAAAGCAACCCTTGCCACGTCTTAAGGTCCATTATCAAGCACTGTAAGTATTCCCAGGTCCCCCAATTGCCTTGTTTCCATTTTTTCTCAATGTATTCCTGTGCAGGTTTCTAAAAGTGGTACACCATGTGCCCTGACGCTTCAGTATGTCAAGTGTCTACAAACAACAATCCAGTGGCCAGGAAATGATGAGCACCATGCTTTTTAGTCAACCATACGCACATGATTCCAGGAGTCAACGTGACTTTGTGCAAATGGGCCACAACAATACTAAACAAACCCTCAATTTTGGCCCAACACCCCTATGGTTCTATTTTATTTTCTTTTGTTTTCTTTTCCTTTTTTATTTTCTTTTAACTAATTTTTTTTAATTACTATCATTATTGTTAATTAACCTAACATAATTAATATTTTTCATAAAAAAAATCAAAAAAAGAAAACGTTTTATTATTTATTAACTTATCTTGTAAATAAACTATAATTAATTAATTAGTTTAAATAGGCAACTTTAATCCTTTTTTTAACAACTAAAATAAATTTAGAACTAGTTTTTTTTTCTTCTTTTAATCTTAATCCCTTTTGTTTTATTTTCATTAAAAACATAAAAACACAAAAAATATTTTCTTAATTAATTAATTAATTAGTTATTAATTTTAGTTTCATTAATTACAAAAAAAAAGACAAAATTCAATTCTTATTCAAAAAAGGGTCAAAACCCTCATGACGTTCCAATTTAATTTCTATTCGCGCGTTATTTTTATATTTTGATTATTATGTAACTGCTTCCAAGAATGTAATAGTAATTAGGTTTACCGCTTTCTTTACTTTCCGCACTTTATCAAAACGGGTCTTTGTTTTTTGGCGATGTATAGACCCGCGCCTTGTAATAGCGTAGCTTTACATTCCCGCACTTTAATTTTCCGCACTCCTAACTGTTAACAATGCATGAAAGAATGTATGTAAATAAAATCAATCCGTAGCTCACAAATGACATGTACAAAGACAATTAACTGAAAAACAACACACGTGCACACACCACCCCTAGGGTACGCCTCACTGGTTGCCTCGAACGTGGTCATCAAGTATAGGGTGTCTTAAAGGTCGCCCTTCTGTCCAAAAGATCCAGTTGCCTCGAAACGGTTGCCTCGGATAAAAAAAGGATCTAGGACATTAGGGTTACTTCTAAGACGTCCTACCATTGCTTCGGTGACCATACTGTCCCGATAATCGAATTGACCCGAACACCTCCAACGATAGTGCTACCTACCTCTCAATGGTGGGATAGCACTATCTAAAGAACTCTTACACAGCTTAATTCCTTAGAGTAGGTAGATTCTCTTAAGTACTTGCTCTTTTCAAACAAACAAAACAACTTTTCACACCTCACACTTTCTAAAAGTTTTCAAACAAAACACTTCATACACTCTTGAGGACTGATACAAGAGTTACTTAGAAGTTTTCCAAACGAAACTTTTTCAAAACCCACACACACTTGAAAAACAAACATCTTTTGAAAACATAAGAGAAAGAACCTAAGAGTCCGTGGATAACCACGGATAGAAAGGGTGCTAACACCTTCCCTTTTTATAAATCTACCTCCCGAACCGAGAAACATTCTCGAATAAGGAATTTTGTTGTGCTTTTGTCCTTTCCAGGTTGGAGAATATAAAAGACGGTGGCAACTCTTGCTTACCGCGACATTTTGCGAAACCAGCTTAAAAACAGTCAGTTCTATTTCCACCGATCACAGAACTGGCGACTCTGCTAGGGAATATAATAAGTGGGGTGTACCTTAGGAATAGTTCATAATCATGTTTTCAATTGCTTGCTTTGTTTGATTTAAATATTGTGGGCCTGTCTTGGAGTTTCATAGATCCTAATCTGGATCTGGGGGATACCTCTTAGAAAGTAGCAATAAACTGTGAGGGAACTGTGTGGGGTATACCGACACGGTTGAAGCAGTTTGCTACGTTGATGTGGCACTTTGGTGAGTACCGGTAACCCTTGAGTCAAGTCAAGGAGAGTACGGGGCCGCCGCGTGGTGTCGTGAAGCATCAACTGACCTTAGGAACCTTACTTGACCATCCTGGCCTCTTTAGGGGTAGTGAGATGACTGACTTTGGTGCAGTCCGAAGTTGGTTGATACTCGATACTACACTCATTGAGGGTTGCTTTCTTGGAATATTTTGATCGCCAGTCCAATGGCTAAATCAAAACAATGAACATAGAAAACAACCCAATGATATTGAGCTCCTTAGAACCCGGTTACTTTTGATAGGACAGGTTTTTGAGCCCACCAACTTTAAGAGGGTAGTACCCCAAACTTCATGCTGGCCTAAACTCTAAGGGCTGTCTTGTGTGACTTGTGTGCTTTCAAACTTGACTACTTGCATGCTTGTTATCTAACACATGAGTTTCTTGCAGGGTTTGTTTACAGTCCTTAACCTGGACTCATAACAGGGTTTACTTACATCACTCCACGCATAGCATGACATCATGCCATCATACCATTGCATACATCCTACATAAGGACTAATCCATTTCAAGGATCTCAAGGGTTTGTGATGCAGGTCATGATGTCTAGCAAGGGGAAAAGGGGATTTATTTTCCTCTAGCCAAGGTTGATAACTTGAGTCAGGGGCTATGACTCACTCGATATGGTAAGCCTTGACTCTTGAAGAAGGACTCTCAGCAACATGAAGTTCCTTCAATCAAGCTACCCAAATTCAAATTCTAACAAGTTTCTCTGTTTACCCTGCGAGATCCTTGAAAACATCGCATGCATACATACATATCATTGCATTACAGGTACTCTTTTCCACAGGTTGCTTAATCTTCTTCGTTGTTTATTTCAGCCATCATCATGAATCCTGAATCATCCAATGAACAAGATATCAAGGCCCTCCAGGCCCAGAACGCCCAGTTCCAAGAGCTGGTCATGAGCTTAGCCCAGGGACAACAGGAATTGAAGACTCTGCTTTTGAAGAAAAAGAAGAAGAGGACTATTTTGTTCAACCCTAGACGCAGATCTGGGAATACACTGCAGAATGAAGCTGAGCGGACTACTCCATCTGTTGGGGAAGGCAGTCACCAAGAGGGAAGGGTTCCTAGTCTCGTGGTCTCTGACACCGAGACGGATTTCAATGATGAACAGTACCCTCCTGTTGAGGACAGGTACAAGCAACTAGAGGACCGTCTAAATGCCATGGAGATTCAACAGGTGCCCGGTTTGGACTTTGGAGACCTAGGCTTATCTTTTGGGGTGGTGATCCCTCACAAGTTCAAGGCACCTGCCTTTGTAAAATACGACGGGGCTTCCTGCCCTAAGCTGCACCTCTGTTCATACGCGAGGAAGATCCAACCCTACACGGCAGACAAGAATCTATGGGTCCATTTCTTCCAGGAGAGTCTTTCAGGGACTCAACTCGATTGGTTCTATCAGTTGGATGGAACCAGTATTCGTAACTGGGAGGACTTGGCAACTGCTTTTTATAAGCAGTATCAGTATAATGCCGACCTCGCTCCTACGCGTACCCAACTCCAGGGTATGTCACTTGGGACGAGTGAAGGTTTTAAGGAGTATGCGCAAAGATGGAGAGATCTGGCTGGAAGGGTGCAGCCGCCTTTGACTGACCGTGAGCTCGTTGACATGTTCTTGGGGACCCTGTCTGGTCCCTTCTTCAACCATCTGATTGGGAATTCTTCTGCTGGGTTTACAGATTTGATCTTGACCGGGGAGAGGATAGAAGCTGGTATCAAGTCTGGAAAGATACAAACTGGTGACTCCTCGAACACTGAGAAGAGACCATCCAAGAAGGAATCTAGTGCTATCAACGCGGTGGTTATTTCAAAACCGGCTGGTGCTCCTCAACATCGCAACCAACAAAGGGAATAGAGACCTAAAAGGCAATTCACTCCCCTCGGCATGACCTTGTCCCAGATATTACCACAGCTGCTGGAGACCAAGTTGGTAACTCTAAGGGACCCTCCTAAGAATCCCAACAGGACACCTTCAAGGTATAACCCCAACGTTCGCTGCGCTTATCATTCTGACAGCCCGGGGCATGCTACAGATGATTGTTGGACTTTGAGAAACAAGGTTTAGGATCTGATCGATGCAAAGGAAGTCCAGTTCGACTCTCCAGAGACTCCCAATGTGATCACTTCTCCCTTGCCAAAATATGGCTAGGATTGGAAATTTTTTGTTCATTCGAATGTTCAAGTTGTATTTTTCTTTGATTGTTCAAACATTGTATTCATGTCAAACGTTGTTATTTCATTAATGCATTACACATGTCTGTTTTGAAGTAATTATTTCGTATTTACTATATGCAAACTGTTTTCATATTTTTGTGATGATCAACTCTCAATTAATAATTCTAAGCCTCTTGAGGGAGGATGACGAAAACGATACCACAATCTTTACAGTATGCTTTTGAACAGACCCCGCTGATGAGGTACATGCATTGTTTCAATTCCTAAACACTGGAGTTATAAGGAAGATAATCCCTCGTCAACCCCTTTGAGCCAAAGAAGTAGGAGTTTTTCTTTTCGAAAATTAAAACCCTTAATCATAACCTGGGGCAGGGTAGTTCTCTCAGTTGATCCGAGTGCATAACGAATGGCACCAAAGGAATCCTTACAAAACAAAAGACAATGATGGTTCCGAATGATCATAAAGACAGGCAGTCATCATTTCTCAAAATAAAAGCCCATTAAGTCAAAACCTATGAAAGAGACTTACAAAACTGGGGCATCCCGCTGACTGTAATCACAAAAGAAACAGTTCAGGCAAAAATAGGGATAACAAAATCAAAAAAGAAAGAGGTCCTACAAACCCTCAACACAAGAGGAAATGACTTCCTATTCAAAATAAACTGTCAGTATCCGAACCATCACTGGTATATCAAAGCAAAGACTCAAACAAGGTCTAACGCACGATCAGCTGAGTTTAGGTTTGAAGAACATCACGAAGAACGGGTGGGTACAAAAAAATTGAGCCTTTATCCTTTGTTTCTTAAACCGTGAACCGGGCCACGCTACAACCTTTAAAAGTCCTAGCTGAAGCATGGGTTAGTTCGAAAGCATACGGTTACCAAAGGTATCCTGACTCCTTAAGGCTCGCTGTAAAATCCTGAGTTGACATCTTACAAAATTTGCTTGTTTTACTGAAAAAACACATTTTCGAAAACTTCAAGACAGACATAAGCTTTGCATCTTTAAATAACATTGTTTGCATATGACTTTTTGTTCGAACAGCAGAGAAATTCGCACGACGAATATCTAAGTGAACAAAAGTACTTCCAACCAAGGGGCAGACATGATCATTGTCCATCATCTGGGGCAGTCCAGTCAAGATTCAGGGAATCTCTCAAATGCCAAGCAGTCAGGGGCAAACCTCAGCCTGAGTCACTTGGGGCATTAGACATGGATTCCAGCAACGAATCTTGCATGATCAAACATCTTCTGGTAGCATGGCAACACAACAACATGGGCAACTCCTTACATTCTGAGAGCGTGGACATAGTCGAAAAAAATACTACGCATAATCAAAGACCTGCTAGGTTGACACACCTAGGCAAAAATGAGGGCTTCCCGGCGAACCAAAAGGGTTCGGGCAAAAATAAGGGATGAAAATGAAAAAAATCTGTACACCCGGCAAGTCGAAAACTTGAAAAGGCAGCTTGGGCAAAAAAGGGTATCCCGGTGGACTGAAAACCCGAAAGGACGGTCCAGGCAAAAGTTATGGGTTAAAGCGTACGACTATGTCCCGTCATCTTGTCATTTTCCTACCAGAAGAAGATTTGTCAAATCGGCAGTCCTCAAGCACCTCTACAGGTACCTTCTCCCACAGAAGCTGGGGCAATAAGAGCTGCCCAAACTGTGCAGCTGTTTTCCTCCAGGTACAAGGTAGATTCAGTTGAAGAATTTGACCAAGATACCTTCACTCACCGATGAGTTAGACCAGAGTCATAAATACTCTCCCCAAGCAGATTTAGTCTACTGTAGCCTTAAGGAAGTTTGGGCATCCCCAGAAGATCTCAATATTTCCCAGCAAACGGAGTATACAGATGTTCCTAAGCAAGCATCCCCGGCAGTCTTAATGTAAGATTGTTCCCCGGCGAAATACAGACATCCAGTGGAGCCACTTCCCCCAGTATAGTTCAAAAGTTTCCCCGGGAGAGTTGAATCAATTTCCCCAGTAGATTCTGGAAGCTTATCCCCAGTAGATTCTGGAAGCTTGTCCCCTGCAGAGCACGAATGCGTCCCCCCCGGCATTATTCAAAGGTTATTCCTCACCAGAGCTTATAACTGGGTTATCCTCAGCTAATTGCCACGGAAAGATCGTCCTCGGCGAAGCTCTTCCCATCCCCCAGCGGAGTTCATCAAATCTTCCAACATAACATATCAACGGTATCCCCAGCGGAGTTATCATCAATTTCAAAACCTCAGCGAAGTATCTCTTCCCACAGAGTATTCCCCGCAGAGTAATCTCTCCAACAAGTTTATTACCCCAACATAGTCATCTTCTCCTACCGGTTTATTCTTGCAACCATCATCCCCAGCGTAAACGAAGAATTCTACTCTTCAACGTCAGCCCAGGATTCAAACTCCCGGCATCCGTCAAGGATTTATTTTCCTAGACGAGAATACATTCATAAACATCGCATCGTCATGATACATGCATATACACATCATACAATCTCATTTTATGTTGAGAACATCATCACTTGATCCATGTCATGCATTGCATGTGACTGACCTTACCTTTCAGGAAGGATACAGTTAAATGATCAGCTATGTCAAAGAAGACAGATACAGTCGAAAGAGACCAATCCAGTCAAAGAAGACAGATTCAGTCAAAAAAGACAAGTCCAGCTAAATCCCAAAGGTTTTTATGATGCTCATCCAGTCAAAGAAGACAATCCGTCATTATAGACACCCGTCATTGAAGACAACCCGTCATTATAGACACCCGTCATTGAAGACAACCCGTCGTTATAGACACCCGTCATTGAAGACAATCAGTCCTTATAGATACCCGTCATTGAAGACAACCCGTCGTTATAGACACCCGTCATTGAAGACAATCCGTCATTATAGACACCCGTCATTGAAGACAACCCGTCGTTATAGACACCCGTCATTGAAGACAACCCGTCATTGAAGACACCTCGTCATCGAAGACATCCCGTCATTAAAGACAACCCGTCATTGAAGACAACCCGTCAGTATAGACACCCGTCATTGAAGACACCTCGTCATTGAAGACATCCCGTCATTGAAGACACCTCGTCGTTGAAGACTACCCGTCATTGAAGACACCCCGTCATTGAAGACACCTCGTCATTGAAGACATCTCGTCATTGAAGATAACTCGTCATTGAAGACAACCCGTCAGTATAGACACCCGTCATTGAAGACACCTCATCATTGAAGACATCTCGTCATTGAAGACAACTCGTCATTGAAGACAACCCGTCAGTATAGACACCCGTCATTGAAGACACCTCGTCATTGAAGACATCTCGTCATTGAAGACAACTCGTCATTGAAGACAACCTGTCAGTATAGACACCCGTCATTGAAGACACCTCGTCATTGAAGACATCTCGTCATTGAAGACAACTCGTCATTGAAGACAACCCGTCAGTATAGACACTCGTCATTTAAGACAACTCGTCATTGAAGACAACTCGTCATTTAAGACAACTCGTCATTGAAGACAACCCGTCAGTATAGACACCCGTCATTGAAGACACCTCGTCATTGAAGACAACTCGTCATTTAAGATAACCTGTCATTGAAGACAACTCGTCATTGAAGACAACTCGTCATTGAAGACAACCCATCAATATAGACATCTCGTCATTAAAGACAACTTGTCATTGAAGACAACCCGTCAGTATAGACACCGGTCATTGAAGACACCTCGTCATTGAAGACAACTCGTCATTTAAGACAACCTGTCATTGAAGACAACTCGTCATTGAAGACAACTCGTCATTGAAGACAACTCGTCATTGAAGACAACTCGTCATTGAAGACAACTCGTCATTTAAGACAACCTGTCATTGAAGACAACTCGTCATTGAAGACAACTCATCATTGAAGACATCTCGTCATTGAAGACAACTCGTCATTGAAGACAACCCGTCAGTATAGACACCCGTCATTGAAGACACCTCGTCGTTGAAGACTACTCGTCATTGAAGACAACTCGTCATTGAAGACAACTCGTCATTGGAGATCACTCGTCGTTAAAGACAACCCGTCCATGAAGATAACCAGTCCAAAGAGACAACTCGTCAAGAAAGACAAAACCTCCTATGGTTCAGTTAAATCCTAAAGATTTTTCTGAGATAACCTGTCAGTAGAGACAACCCATCAACCTTTTGAAATTCCAGATTCGATACCTGTATCTAGCCAGGGCATGTCTGTGAGCGACTGAGTGAAGATCAACCCCTGTAACAGGCCAGGTAATTATCTTTCTTTCTCAGGTACGCAAGTTCTCGCTAAGGAATCTCTTACGCGATCGACACCTAGATGGCATCTATAAGCCCATCCACCTATCAACAATCTCCAAATGGAATCTATAAGCCCATTCCCGACAAGGTTCTGTCACATCTCCAGATGGCATCTGTAAGCCCATTCCCGCCATCACACTGCTGATACTCTACTATGTGAGTGCAAATATCTGGGCACTCTAGTGTTCAATCATCTTCCACCCTCGGATCACGAAAGGCACACAAGCCAATCTACATCCTCAGGTCTAAGAAGATTGAACAGGGGCAAATGTTGCACCCCAAAATTTGCCCTCCCATAATCTTCAAAGTTTTGCCAAGCATCACCTCAAATGGCTCAAAGTTTACTCAAGGGCTACACAGTCAAGCACCCTCCTAAGCCAGTCAAATTAGGGTTTTGATTCTTGCAAGGAAGATGAGGTTTTCAAGGGCTAAATCAAGTCCCATATGCTCATATACATTGTCAAGCATCTACATGTCAAGTTTCAAGGCTCACAAGGTCAAGTTGCACAGTCAAAAACCTTAATTGCTTCACAATCAACTGTAGGGGTAAAATGGTCATTTGGCCGTCAAAAGTCAAAAAATTTGGTCAACATCTTATTTTGAAGCCACAATCGTCATTTGATCAAGTCTTGATCATGATTCCACAAGAATGGCTCAAAAATCATCAAGATGCAAAAGTTTCCATTTTTGGACAATTGAAAAGTCAACTGTAGCTTGACCAAAGCATAACTTTTTCATGGTTCATCAGAAAAATCCCATCCAATGCTCATTTTGAAGGGGAGGACATTTCTTACAATTAATCTTCACATTCCAAGTCCAAGAAATGCTCTCACAAAAAGTTATCAATTTCAACATTATAGGTCATTTTCAAAAGTCAACAAAAAGGCATTTTAAGTCAAAGACCATAACTTGAGATTGGTAAATCAAAATGACATGGGACCAAAGGCATTGGTTAGAGGACTTCAAGACCTTTCCAAAATGTCCAAGAACATGTCCATATGATCAAAATTGGGCAAGATATGCATTGGAGAAGTTGGGAAATTTTGTGAAATGGCCAAAGTCACCTATCCTTGAAACTTCAATTTTTGACAAAAGGGCCCACTTTTTTCCACTTGGGTCAGCCTTGTCATGCCACCCACGTGTCCCATGATTAAATTCAAGATTAAACATTTATTTTTTCTATTTTTATTTAATTTTATTGATTTAATTCATTTTAAATCCCTAAAATTCAAATAAAAATCAAAAAAATTAATTGAGAGATATCTTGTGGCTTTAATGACTTTGATGCATCATAATACACATACCAAAACCATGCCAAGTCCATTTTAAGCATAAAAATTCAAATTTGAACAAAATTGGCAAGTTGCTTTAATGGTGGTTATGGAGAAATCCAAAGTTTAATTGCAATGGTTAAAGGCTCCTAAGTGTGACTTATTCTCACTCATTACTATATATACAAGCCTTGCAAGCCTCATTCACAACCTAGAAAAAGTGCACAAACGGCCAGAGCAAAGTTCAAAATTTGTCAAAAAAAGTGTGAGATCAAAAGGAGTTTTTGCAAGCATTTTCAGGCCAAGAGGAGAACGTGACTCTCTTCTTTGCCATACCCTGAAGCTAAAGCAACCCTTGCCACGTCCTAAGGTCCATTATCAAGCACTGTAAGTATTCCCAGGTCCCCCAATTGCCTTGTTTCCATTTTTTCTCAATGTATTCCTGTGCAGGTTTCGAAAAGTAGTACACCATGTGCCCTGACGCTTCACTATGCCAAGTGTCTACAAACAACAATCCAGTGGCCAGGAAATGATGAGCACCATGCTTTTCAGTCAACCATACGCACATGATTCCAGGAGTCAACGTGACTTTGTGCAAATGGGCCACAACAATGCTAAACAAACCATCAATTTTGGCCCAACACCCCTATGGTTCTATTTTATTTTCTTTTGTTTTCTTTTCCTTTTTTATTTTCTTTTAACTAATTTTTTTAATTACTATCATTATTGTTAATTAACCTAACATAATTAATATTTTTCATTAAAAAAATCAAAAAAAGAAAACGTTTTATTATTTATTAACTTATCTTGTAAATAAACTATAATTAATTAATTAGTTTAAATAGGCAACTTTAATCCTTTTTTTAACAACTAAAATAAATTTAGAACTAGTTTTTTTTTCTTCTTTTAATCTTAATCCCTTTTGTTTTATTTTCATTAAAAACATAAAAACACAAAAAATATTTTCTTAATTAATTAATTAATTAGTTATTAATTTTAGTTTCATTAATTACAAAAAAAAAGACAAAATTTAATTCTTATTCAAAAAAGGGTCAAAACCCTCATGACGTTCCAATTTAATTTCTATTCGCGCGTTATTTTTATATTTTGATTATTATGTAACTGCTTCCAAGAATGTAATAGTAATTAGGTTTACCGCTTTCTTTACTTTCCGCACTTTATCAAAACGGGTCTTTGTTTTTTGGCGATGTATAGACTCGCGCCTTGTAATAGCGTAGCTTTACATTCCCGCACTTTAATTTTCCGCACTCCTAACTGTTAATAATGCATGAAAGAATGTATGTAAATAAAACCAATCCGTAGCTCACAAATGACATGTACAAAGACAATTAACTGAAAAACAACACACGTGCACACACCACCCCTAGGGTACGCCTCACTGGTTGCCTCGAACGTGGTCATCAAGTATAGGGTGTCTTAGAGGTCGCCCTTCTGTCCAAAAGATCCAGTTGCCTCAAAACGGTTGCCTCGGATAAAAAAAGGATCTAGGACATTAGGGTTACTTCTAAGACGTCCTACCATTGCTTCGGTGACCACACTGTCCCGATAATCGAATTGACCCGAACACCTCCAACGATGGTGCTACCTACCTCTCAATGGTGGGATAGCACTATCTAAAGGACTCTTACACAGCTTAATTCCTCAGAGTAGGTAGATTCTCTTAAGTACTTGCTCTTTTCAAACAAACAAAACAACTTTTCACACCTCACACTTTCTAAAAGTTTTCAAACAAAACACTTCATACACTCTTGAGGACTGATACAAGAGTTACTTAGAAGTTTTCCAAACGAAACTTTTTCAAAACCCACACACACTTGAAAAGAAAACATCTTTTGAAAACATAAGAGCAAGTACCTAAGAGTCCGTGGATAACCACGGATAGAAAGGGTGCTAACACCTTCCCTTTCTATAAATCTACCTCCCGAACCGAGAAACATTCTCGAATAAGGAATTTTGTTGTGCTTTTGTCCTTTCCAGGTTGGAGAATATAAAAGACGGTGGCGACTCTTGCTTACCGCGACATTTCGCGAAACCAGCTTAAAAACAGTCAGTTCTATTTCCACCGATCACAGGTACCTTCTGCTACAAGGTGATGCCGTTCGGATTGAAGAACGCAGGGGCAACTTATCAACGCGCCATGGTAGCTTTATTTCATGATATGATACATCATGAGATCGAGGTCTACGTAGACGATATGATAGCTCGGTCACAAATAGAGGAGGAACACCTTGAGCATTTGCAGAAGCTGTTTGCCAGGTTGAAAGAATACAAACTCAGGCTGAATCCAAGTAAGTGTACTTTTGGAGTTAGGTCTGGTAAACTTCTAGGGTTTATTGTCAGCAACAAAGGCATTGAAGTCGATCCAGCAAAAGTGAAAGCAATACAAGAGATGCCTGCTCCCCGTACTGAAAAGGAGGTTAGAGGATTCTTGGGGCGTTTAAACTATATTGCCAGATTCATCTCTCATCTGACTTCTACCCGTGAGCCAATTTTCAAACTATTAAAGAAAGATCAGGTAGTCGAATGGAATGACGATTGCCAAGCTGCTTTTGATAAGATCAAGGAGTATTTGCTAGAACCTCCTATTCTGATGCCACCCGTCGAGGGAAGATCATTGATCATGTATCTGACCGTCTTGGATAACTCAATGGGGTGTGTTTTGGGCCAGCATGACGAGCCTGGTCGAAAAGAGCATGCTATTTATTACCTTAGCAAAAAGTTTACCGACTGTGAGACTCGCTACTCACTGCTCGAGAAAACTTGCTGTGCTTTGGTATGGGCTGCTCGCCGACTAAGACAGTATATGTTGACTCATACCACTCTGTTGATTTCCAAAATGGATCCTATCAAGTATATCTTCGAAAAGCCTGCTTTATCTGGAAGAATCGCTAGATGGCAAATGATCCTAACGGAATATGACATCCAGTACACCACCCAAAAAGCTATAAAAGGGAGTGTACTAGCTGACCATCTAGCTCATCAAGCTATCAAAGATTATCAATCCATGAGATTTGACTTCCCGGACGAGGACATCATGAACTTGGACAACATTGAAGGTAACGGACCGTATGACGGACCTGAAAAGGGATCCCGATGGACCCTGTACTTTGATGGTGCTTCAAATGCACTTGGAAACGGTATCTGTGCGGTACTCATTTCCCCGGAAGGTTGCCACGCACCTTTCACGGCCCGACTCTGCTTCAGCTGTACCAACAACATGGCTGAATATGAAGCTTGCATTTTTGGTCTCAAGGCTGCTATAGACTTGGGGATCAAATCTTTGATCGTATTTGGGGTCTCGGCTTTGGTTATCAGTCAAATCAAAGGAGAGTGGGATACCAAACATCCTAATCTTATCCCATACAAAGAACATGTCTTGACATTGTTGCCTCATTTCGAGCAAATCCCCTTCGAGCATTTCCCGCGAGAAGAGAATCAGCTAGCAGATGCTCTGGATACAATGTCTTCCATGTTTAAACTCAATTGGGATAACGAGGCTCCCCAAATCACGATCGAGCGAATGGATGAACCTGCGCATTGTCACGAGATCAATACCGAAGAAGTAGTGGAACAACCCTGGTTTCATGAAATCAAAAGGTATCTCCAGACTAGAGAATATCCCGAAGGAGCTTCAGTAAATAACAAGAAGTTCCTAAGGAAGTTTGCTTCCAAGTTCTTCCCGAGCAACGACATCCTCTATAAACGCAGCCATGATTGTGTTTTACTCCGATGTGTGGACAAAGCTGAGGCAGAGTTGATCATGACTGAGATACACAACGGTACATTCGGCACCCACTTGAGCGGACACACGATGGCCAAGAAGATTCTAAGGGCAGGCTATTACTGGTCTACCATGGAAGCTGATTGCTATCAACACTCCCGTACCTGCCATAAATGCTAACTCTACACCGATAAGGTGCACATTCCTCCGGTTCCTCTCAATGTGCTGACAGCTCCGTGGCCATTTGCAATGTGGGGCATTGACATGATTGGAGAGATCAAGCCCACTGCATCCAATGGACATCGCTTCATTCTGGTCGCCATTGACTATTTCACCAAATGGGTTGAAGCGACTTCCTTCGCCTCTGTTACAAAAAATGTGGTTTCCCACTTCATCAAGCAAAACCTCATATGCCGGTACGGTGTCCCCGACAGGATCATCACAGACTACGGAACCAATCTGAATAATACTATGATCACTGCTTTATACGAACAGTTCAAGATTTATCATCACAATTCATCTCCCTATCGGCCGAAGATGAACGGTGTTGTTGAAGCTGCGAACAAAAACATTAAGAAGATCATTCAGAAAATGACAGTCACTTACAAGGACTGGCATGAGATGTTACCGTTTGCTCTGCACGGATACCGTACCACAACACGTACTTCAACCGGGGCAACCCCATTTTCTTTGGTATATGGCATGGAAGCTGTCCTGCCCATGGAAGTTCAGATTCCTTCCTTAAGGATTATGAAAGATGCAGGTTTGAATGAAGATGATTGGATTCAGACACGACTTGATCAACTCAATTTGATCGACGAGAAGCGACTCGCTGCTGTTTGCCATGGTCAGACGTACCAAAAACGGATGATCAAGGCTTTCAACAAGAAAGTCAGACGTCAGGTATATCAAGTCGGAGATCTCGTGATCAAGCGGATTATCTTACCACAAAGTGACCCCAGGGGCAAATGGACTCCTACTTACGAAGGACCATTTGTGATCAAGAGCATATTTTCTGGTGGTGCGATGATTCTGACCACCATGGACGGCGATGATTTGCCGCACCCCGCGAACACAGACATAGTCAAAAGATACTACGCATAAAATAACCCGACAAGTCGAAAACCCGAAAGGGCGGCTTGGGCAAAAATGGGCATCCCGGTGAACCGAAAACCCGAAAGGGCGGTTCAGGCAAAAATTAGGGATAAAACAAAAAAAATCTGTACACCCGGCAAGTCGAAAACCCGAAAGGGCGGCTTGGGCAAAAAGGGGTTTCCCGGTGGATCGAAAACCCGAAAGGGCGATTCAGGCAAAAGTTAGGGAATTAAAGCGTATGACTATGTCTCGTCGGATCACTTTAAGGACAATCTCTTCATCAACCAGCTCCAAGCTTCTGGTCAATTCAGTCACCGGCAGGCGAAGCATTGAATGGACAAATATTCAGAGTTGTGAAGGCTATAGCAGAATGGAATCCCATGGAGTTATTTCACATAGCCATCTTTCTTTTGTATAAAACTTTCAATTTTTACGGCGACATCCTCTTACAAGGATGCCTGTCTCCTTTGTACAAAGATGCTCATAGAAAGTTAATACAAATACTTTTCCAAATTTGCGTTGTCTTCCCTTTTTCCCTTTTGCACTTATGTCTAGTCGAGAAACGTCCAATGTTTTGTTAAGTAGGCATATGCATTTGAACATAGTCATTTTCTCACAAATCAGGAAAAGATGATTACTGATAGGTTGAAGGTATGGATAGATATCTCGATGCCGTTTCCGAAGAATTCCCCAAACAGAGCTAAACTCCAGGATCCTCAGCAGAACAGGAGCTTTCTCAAAGCTGATCTCCCCAGCCAGAGAGCCTTCCAGAACTTAGTCCCCCTCAGGGATAAGTTTCAGCACCCCCAGTGGAGCCCTAAAATCTAAAAATCCTATCCCCAGCGGAGCTAAAACTTCCAACTATCAATCCCCAATGGAACCAGACCAGTGAACATTCTCCCCACAGAGATACTTCCCACCAGACTGAAGATTCCCAGTCATACCTCTCCAGCACAAGTCTACCAGGTTCTGAACTCCCCAGCAGAGATCATCAGAATTCTCTCACCCCGCAAGTCATCAAGGAGTTTCGATCCCCAGCAGTGGTCCTAAGATCCCTCAACAAGTGAAGATCTTGTTCCCCAAGCAGTTAGCAAACAACAAGGATTCCTCATCCTCAGTAACCCCAGAGTTCTTCTATCCCCAACTTTGGTTATGGGTTTATTTCCCCAACATTTGTCCAGGATTTATTCTCCAGAACAAATTACATTTTCAGATTGATCGGTCGTTCAAAAACTCCTTCATCATCTGTTGGAAACTACAGTCGTCAAGGATCAAATTCTCACAAGATTCAAGTTACAAAGCCCGGATTTGACCGGATAGTATCTTAATCCCTACAGCATATTGTGAAGCCCGGAGTACGACCGGATAACAATGCCAGACAACCACCAAGCCTGGATTACGACCAGATAGTGATGTCCCCTCAGAACAAGCTATGAAGTCCGGATTCGACCAGATAATAGTTTAAATCCCTTAGCAAGCTATTGTGAAACCTGGATTACGACCAGATGACAATACAAATTTCTGTGAAGCCTGGATTACGACCAGACAACAGTCAAGAATACTACGAAGCCTGGAGTCGACCAGATAGTGGTATATATTTAACACAAGCCGTGAAGCCCGGATTTGACCGGATAGCAGCTTAGCAAGCTATTGTGAAACCTGGATTACGACCAGATGACAATACAAATTTCTATGAAGCCTGGATTACGACCAGACAACAGTCAAGAATACTACGAAGCCTGGAGTCGACCAGATAGTGGTATATCTTTAACACAAGCCGTGAAGCCCGAATTTGACCGGATAGCAGCTTAGCAAGCTATTGTGAAACCTGGATTACGACCAGATGACAATACAAATTTCTGTGAAGCCTGGATTACGACTAGACAGCAGTCAGGAATACTACGAAGCCTGGAGTCGACCAGATAGTGGTTTATCTTTAACACAAGCCGTGAAGCCCGGATTTGACCGGATAGCAACTTAACAAAGCTATTGTGAAGCCTGGATTGCGACCAGATGACAATACAAATTTCTGTGAAGCCTGGATTACGACCAGACAGCAGTCAGGAATACTACGAAGCCTGGAGTCGACCAGATAGTGATATATCTTTAACACAAGCCGTGAAGCCCGGATTTGACCGGATAGCAGCTTAGCAAGCTATTGTGAAGCCTGGATTGCGACCAGATGACAATACAAATTTCTGTGAAAGCCAGGAGATCGACCAGATAACAATTAAGCATTAGCAGGATGAAGACTCTCATTCTCAGTTCCTCGCAGAATATTCGAATATTCTCCAGTGAAGATATCTTCAAGACAGGAATCTCTAGTAGGTTGGCATACAACCCAAACTCCTGATCCCCCAACAGTGGTCCCAGGACTTCTCATCTTCAACGATCAAAAGATTCTTTCCCTACCCAGCAGCAGTCAAGGAATTATTTTCCCCAGCAGTAGTCAAGATTCTTTTATCTCCAACCATCCAGGATTCATCTATCCTCAGCAGGACAGCTCATCAGCTTACATGCATATTCATTACATTCATATCATAAACATTGATATAACATACATTGCATCATACATTTCATGCAACATGACTTCGTGTTTCAGCTAATCTCTTACCCTTTTTCAGGATAAGAATTAGTAAACTTCAAATTCAAGACTTCTGAAAACAGTTTACAGGTTCTCCAGTAACGGATGTCGACCTATCGCTTATTCAGATTCTTCTCAGCTTTTGAAAACGGTTTACGGACGCTTCCCCATCAACGGATGCTGCTCTATTGCTTATTCAACTTCAAGACTTCTGAAAACAGTTTACGGATTCTCCAAACACGGATGTCAATCTATTGCTTGTTCAGAACCCCAGTTTAAGAAACGTTCCAAAACATGGATACCTTTCTGATACTCGTCCACTCACCGATGACATACAGTTCAACATTTCCAGATGGCATCTATAAGCCCATTCCAGACAAGATTCTGTCACATTCCAGATGGCATCTTTAAGCCCATCACCAAATGGCATCTTTAAGCCCATTCCCTCTACCATCACATCACCGAGTGCAAATTTTTTGGGCACTCTAGTGTCCAATCTTCTTTTACCCTCGAGTTGCGAAAGGCAAACTCGCCAATCTAACTCTTCAGGTTCAAGATGATTGAACAGGGGCAACTGTTGTACCCCAAAATTTGCCCTCCTCTTTTTCCACAAGAAATCACGGCTTTGGGCTTTTCCTGATTTTTTAGACTGGCTCAAGAATCGATTAAACAGACTTTTCTCATCAGTCAGGACAAAATTTAGGGTTGTCATTGATTTTAAAACAGTTCGAGCAGATTGCTTAGGGTTTGGTTGAATTGGCTCAAAGTTTGATCAGGCAGGCGTTTCTCCAGTGTTAAGTCAAAAATCAGGGTTTTGCACGTATATTTCTCATAAAGAGTTAGTTCTATCAATGCTTTTCAAATTACTCTGAGATAAGGACTGAGGCTGTTGATTGTTATGTTGCAGTTGTTTGGATTTAATCAGTGAAAAGAGGCATGTGGACGTTTTGTTTGATTAACTGTGCATTGCTTTGGATAATTGGAGCACCGGGTTTATTATTGATTGATGATAGGACCACAGTGCTTATCAATTGATTATTTATTTTAAGTTAGAATAATTGGAATTTATTTCCATTTTATTATAATTTAAGAATTATAAACAATTAGATAAACATTTGAAGAAGAATTAACTGATCAAAATGGATTTTTATTCATCTTTAATTATTTGTTACAATTGTTATTTAAATACAGTATTTATTTACAAAGTATTTATAATAATAATGGTTACAATGATTAAGATTGAAATAAACTATGTCCTAAATTTCCTAATCTTCATTCTTCTATCCAATGCTCCTTTGCTCAATTATTTTTCATCTGCAAAACAAAGAAAAAGAAAAAAAAAGTCAAAAGCAGATAAAAGAGACAGACAGTTAATTTAAAAATTCATCATTAAAAGCAACTGGCCGGAATCAGTTTGCTCTCTCTGCAAATCACGAGATTGCCCTCGGTTCACAAAGAGGGATAAAATGTCTTGCAAAAATGTGAAATGCACAAATTCAAATTTTCAAGCATACTGAGTAAATCCAAAAATTGTCAACCAAGTTTCCAAACAGCATGTACAAGTAAAGGCAAAATGAATTACAATCTCAAACCAAGCCATAGCTGTCAAAATTGTCCAAGGTTACCAAAAGATATCAAACTCCAAAAGCTGTCAAAAAAAGGTACATAAAGTATGCAAGAAACATGGAAAATATGCAGAGGAAAACAAGTGCAAACAATGTTCAGATACATCACTTTCCAAAGGCCAATTTGCTTTTTCAGAAAAGACAAAAATTAAGCAATAAAAGTGCTTTTCTTTAATCTGGAGAGAGAAAGAGAGAGGAAAGCAGCTTACAGTGCAGCAGGCTAGAGGCTAAGCAAAAGATATAAACAGGATGTATCAGAATACATAGAGGAAAGAGGCAGAACATATGCAGCAGGATATCACAAAGCGTGAAAACCTCAAGCCTTGCAAACCTGTCCAAGGATTGACCAAGAACGAATATACAAAAGATATAACATTTCATGCCTTTCAAGGACCATAAGGCAAAGACCCTAAAAAGATATACAAGAGCCATCATCCTGCATAACATATCTCAGAAGTCACACAAAGCCTAAGAACTTCCAAGTCCATCAAACCTTAAGACAAACTGTATCAAATATCAACAAGCTTGAAGTCTAAGCTCCAAACCTCAACAAACCTTAAACCTGCATATGCCTTAAACACTCAACCTGCTGAAACCAAACAGAACCATCAAGCCTCCAAGCCTCAAGCAAAAAACCTGCCTAAAGCCTTTCAACCTGTCAAAGCCTTCACCTGCTAAACTGTTTCAAACACCCAAACAAATACACAAACAGCAAAGCAAGAGCCCAGACCTGCATCAAGCCTCAAGGCCCTCACGCCTATAACTTGTTTTCAAGCATACAAAGCCTGTAACTACAAACCTAAACTTGTCAAGCTTCAACTTATCAAACAAAGCATAACCTGTCAAAGGCCATAACCTTACACCTGTAACACAAACGGGGCCAAGCCTAAAGCTTCAAAATCATAAGGCCCTAAGAGATGACCTCATCATAGGGCCATCAAGCAAAGGGGTAAACAGAAGCAAAAGGGGCAAACAGAAAGAGAGTCAAGCACATCAAAGCCAACATACTGAAGCAGGCAGATAAACAATACTCAAATCAATATTGCAGAGCAAGCAGTCTGAAATTCTGGCTGCAGATACTCAATGTCACGTTCAATGTTATGACACCGTATCTGACTTACTATATGACAGTAAATACAAAAACAATAAAGAACACAGTCAATTGTTTACCCAGTTCAGTGTGCAACAACACCTACTCTGGGGGCTACCAAGCCAGGGAGGAAATCCACTATAAGAGATGTTAATTCAGGAATAAACCAACCAGTTTATCTCCTTCACTTAAGACCTACCCAATGCAATTTCAATCTAAGTACAACTTAAACCTGAGTTCCTACTCACTCCCCCTCAATCACAGCAGTGATACATAAAACAATTTGACTAATGATTTGATGAAGACACTCTTCAAAAACATACACTTGATTAAGCTTCACAGCTTTTTAATCAAGTAACACAACCACTCTTGCTTCACAGCTTTGAGTGATACACAACTAACTTGACTCTGCTTCACAGCTTTGGTCAAGGAGCATTCAAACACTCTTGCTTCAAAGCTTTGAGTGCTACACAACCCTTACAATTAAAAACCTATTCCAAGTCACTCATCATAATGATAATTGCTTGGAGTACAATAATTAAACCTATACAGATTACAAATGATCTTCTGATCAAAAAGGGATACCTTGCAAAACAGCAGCTCTGTTGAATATATAGCAGCTGCAACTTCAGTTAGGGTTTCCACAAAAACCTAGGGTTAATTCCGTTTGACCTTAAGACTAGGTCACATGACTTTATTAACCAGGTTAGGGTTGAGCTAGGTTACCCCTCAGAAAACGCAGGATTCTGTTCTGGAAAGACTGAGTTGTTTTCCTGAAAAAACTCAGAATTAACCAACCTGCAAACCTGTTAGTTCAGAACAGGATGTCTTAACATCTGTTATGACATCTGAGAAAACCTGTCTACTGATTTAGCAAAATGTGATCATTTTGCAAAATGCTCAGATACACACTTATAAACATCAGTTCCTGAATGACAATATTTTTCTGCAAAGGTACCTAATGAATCAGTACAAACTAAACTAGAATGTTATGACATCAGTCATGACATTCACACATACACTTGGATTTTACCAAAAATGCAAGCCAATACCTAAACAACTACAAACTCCCCCTTTGGCAGATTTTTGGCTAAAGGCCCTAAGCAATCAGAGATAGATAGCAGCAGAAAGAAATGACTGCAGAAAAATAGAATGTCTAATTGAGCAAGTACTAATTAAGTAAGTACCAAAATATTCTCCCCCTCTTTAGCCACAAATGGGCCAAAGATACATGTTCATAAAGATTATACAGTTATCCAAAACAAATAATCAGAGCAGCAGCAGAAAAAAAAACTGAACACACTTCCAAACTCCACCAGATATCAGCACCAACCAGCAACACCACCAGACAACAACCAACCTTTAAGCACTGTCATCAGACTCAGAGGAGTCGGGCTTCTTCCTTTTCTTGTGAGCAATATCAGCATTCTTCTCTTTGTCTGATGTCTCAACATCCTTAGAGACATCTGGATTTGAACTTTCTTGATTCAAAGGAACAGAAATGCCAGGAACTGAGTGGTTTTCGTTCAGAATTCTTGAAACAATTTTTGCTATTGCTTGATTAACATAGGCTGACCCTTCCCTATTTGCAATTTCAGGGGGAACTGAAGAAGAAGGATGAGATGGATTACCAGAGGCAGAAGCTTGGGACTTTCCTGCATGTCTTGTTCTCAACTCTTTGACCTTGGTGGGGTTAGTTCCCACTTTTCTACGAGAAGAAATCTCCAAGACTTCAGAGTCCAGACAGGAAGAGATTGTCCTAGAATCTTGATCAGAGGAAGAGGTTGAAATAGTCGTATTGGATGATGATGGTGTTTGAGACATTTTGACAGTCCTAGAGGACCAACAACAACTGAAGAGAAATTTCTGATTGAGAGACTGGGTTTTGATGAGGAGACGAGAGGGGAAGAAAGAAAAGGAGTGTCTATTCAACTTCTTAAAAGAATTGTAGGAAATGGGAAAATATAATTTTAACCCAATCAGAACAAGCATAACTCCTTTAATCCTTGTTTTAAGCAAAATTAATTGCTACAATTCCTCATGTTGGCAAATACCCAACTTACCCCTTAAGTTTTCAAATTGATTTGCATCTAGAGCCTTGGTAAAAATGTCAGCCAGCTGTAGCTCAGTGGCAACATGTTCCAATTTGATTGTCTTCTCTTCTACAAGGTCTCTGATAAAGTGATGTCGTATGTCAATATGTTTGGTCCTGCTATGCTGAATGGGATTCTTGGAAATGTTGATTGTACTCAGATTGTCACAGTACAATGTCATAACATCTTGTGTGACATTATACTCAGTGAGCATCTGTTTCATCCAGATCATTTGAGAGCAGCTACTACCAGCTGCAATGTATTCAGCTTCAGCAGTAGAAAGAGACACACAATTTTGTTTCTTGCTGAACCAGGAAACCAGATTATTTCCCAAGAAGAAACATCCTCCAGAGGTGCTTTTTCTATCATCAGCACTACCAGCCCAATCAGCATCACAGTAGCCAGTCAGAGCTGGTTCACAGCCATGAGTATACATCAATCCATAGTTGTAAGTTCCACTTACATACTTCAAAATTCTCTTCACTTGATTGATATGACTGACTTTGGGATCATCTTGGTATCTTGCACAAACACCAACTGCAAAGGCAATATCAGGTCTGCTAGCAGTTAAGTACAACAAGCTTCCTATCATGCTTCTGTATAGACTTTGATCCACCTTAACCCCACTTGAATCTTTGGAAAGCTTTAGATGAGTAGGAGCAGGAGTCCTTTTGTGACTTGCATTCTCCATACCAAACTTCTTTACAATGTTCTTAGCATACTTGCTTTGAGATAAGAAGATTGAGTCCTCCATCTGTGAGACTTGCAGTCCAAGAAAATAAGTTAGTTCTCCCATGAGACTCATTTCGAATTCAGCCTGCATCTGGTCAGCAAAGTGTTTAACCATATGTTCTGACATTCCTCCAAACACTATGTCATCAACATATATTTGGGCAACCATCAACTTTCCTCCTTCAGTTTTGACAAAGAGAGTTTTGTCCAAGCCTCCTTTTCTGTAGCCTTTGTCTGAGAGAAACTTTGTTAACCTGTCATACCATGCTCTAGGAGCTTGTTTCAGGCCATATAGGGCTTTTCTTAATTTGTAGACATGATCAGGGTGGGTTGGATCCACAAAGCCTTTAGGTTGTTCCACATAAGCTTCCTCATTCAAGTACCCATTTAGAAAGGCACTTTTCACATCCATATGAAATAACTTGAACTTCAGAAGACAAGCAATTTACAATAAGAGTCTGATTGATTCCAGCCTGGCTACAGGTGCAAAGGTTTCATCAAAATCAACCCCTTCAACCTGGGTGTATCCTTGAGCAACAAGTCTTGCCTTATTTCTGGTGACAACTCCTTCAGCATCTGACTTGTTCTTGAATATCCATTTTGTCCCAATGATGTTAGTTCCTTCAGGTCAAGGAACCAGCTCCCAAACTTCATGTTGCTTGAATTGGTTCAGTTCATCTTGCATTGCACCAATCCAATATTCATCAGTTAAAGCTTCCTTGACATTTCTTGGTTCCATTTTGGACACAAAACAAGAGTTTGAGATGATTTCTCTAGATCTTGTGATGACTCCACTATTAGGATCTCCTATGATGAGATCTTTTGGATGATCCTTCTGAATTCTGATGGAAGGGATCTTGCTAGCTTCCTTTGATTCAGATTCTGTTGTGGTGGAGTTGGGTAGGTCATTCTGTTGGGTTGAAGTCTCAAAGAATGTCTCAACAGTACAAGGAACATCTATTTCTTCATGATAATCATCAATTATAACATTTATTAATTCCATCATGGTTTTGGTTCTGGAGTTGAATACTCCATAAGCTCTGCTGTTTGAGGAGTATCCTAGAAATATGCCTTCATCACTTTTAGGGTCCAGTTTTCTTCTTTGTTCACGATCAGCCAGAATATAGCATTTGCTGCCGAACACATGGAAGTACTTCACAGTTGGTTTTCTTCCTTTCCAGAGTTCATATATGGAGGATGAGGTTCCCTTCCTCAAGGTGACCCTGTTATGAACATAGCAGGCTGTATTCATAGCTTCAGCCCAAAAATACATAGGAAGTCTTTTGGCATGTAACATTGCTCTGGCAGATTCCTGTATGGTCCTGTTTTTTCTTACCACAACTCCATTTTGTTGAGGTGTTATAGGAGAAGAAAACTCATGACTAATTCCTTCTGAAGAACAGAAATCATCAAACTTGCTGTTTTCAAATTCCTTGCCATGATCACTTCTGATTCTGACAATACTCCCTTCCTTTTCTCATTGAATTCTTTTGCATAATTCTTTAAAGACTTCAAATACATCAGATTTTTCCCTAATGAAATTAATCCAGGTGAATCTGGAAAAATCATCCACAACCACATAGGCATATCTTTTTCCACCAAGACTCTCTACTTGCATTGGTCCCATCAGATCCATATGAAGAAGTTCTAGAACCTTAGAGGTGGTCAGATGTCTTGACTTTGGATGTGACATCCTAGTCTGCTTACCAACCTGACATTCACCACAAACTCTTTCTTCATCAATTTGTAGTCTTGGAATCCCTCTGACTACCTCCAAGGAGATAATCCTCTTCATACCTCTTAGATGAAGATGGCCAAGTTTTTGGTGCCACAGTTTCACCTCTTTTTCTTCTTTTGCAATGGAACACACAGATGAGAAATTAGTGTTCTCAGGCTCCCACAAGTAACAGTTGTCTTTGGATCTGACTCCTTTCATAACTATCTCTTGTTTGTCATTGATTACAAGACATTCAGATTTTGAGAAATTGACCTTGAATCCTAGATCACACAATTGACTGATACTAATGAGATTAGCAGTCAGCCCTTTTACCAGCAGTACTTCATTCAGACTTGGAACTCCAGGGCAGTCCAAATCACCAACTCCTTTGATTTCACCTTTAGCACCATCTCCAAAGGTCACAAAACTGGTGGTGTGAGGCTTAACATTATTGAGGAGGTTCTTGATTCCAGTCATGTGTCTGGAACATCCACTGTCAAAGTACCAGTCTTCCTTTGCAGAGACCCTCGGGGAAGTGTGGGCTATCAGGGAAGTAGCCTTTTTCTTCCATTTAGGAGCATGTGGTACCTTTTTAGACTTAGGTTTGACACCTGAGTTCTGATTAGGGTATCCATGCAATCTGAAGCAGAAGGGCTTTATGTGGCCATATCTCCCACAATGATGACATCTCCATCTTTGGTACCTTTTCCTCATATGTCGTTGTTCCTGATGTTGAGAGTTGTGTTGAGACATCTGTTTTGACATTTGCTTACCAGTACCAGATTTCTTTGCTTCCATAAATCCTAGTCCAGATTTATTTCCCACATTTTGTCCAACCTGAAGGATCTCTTCCAATTTGTCTGTTCCATTTGTCAGCATCTTGACAGATTTGGTCATTTGATTCAGTTGTGAGTTCAGCAATTGAACTTCTCCTTCTAGATTACTTATAGTTTCAAGGTTTGCCCTTTTTTCAGCTTCCAGCTTTATGATGAGTTTTGATTGTTTCTCATTCTGCACACAGACTTCAGTACTTCTGATACACAATTTCTTGTAAGTATCAGCCAGTTCTTCAAAAGTCACCTCTTCATCACTAATGTCACTTTCAGAGGTACAAACACCAGTTAAAGCAGTAACTAGTTTGGCAGATTCTTCTTCAGAATTACTTTCTGAATCAGAGTCAGACCAAGTAACTGTCATTCCTTTCGTTTGTTTCTTAAGAAAGGTAGGACATTCAGCTAGAATATGCCCATATCCTTCACAACCATGGCATTGAATTCCTCTGCCTTGATTTCCCTTCTCTTCTGACCTTGGTCTTCTGCTGGAACTGTCAATGTCAGAGGGAATGTTATGAACATTAGACCTTGACTTTGGATCTATTCTTTTGATGAGTTTGTTGAACTGTCTTCCAAGCATGGCTATAGCTTCTGAAATATTTTCTTCAACATCAGTGTTGGACACAAGTGCTATGCTCTTGTTCTTCTTGTCACTATTATCAATGATCCCCATCTCAAAAGTCTGAAGAGACCCAATAAGTTCATCCACTCTCAACTTGCTGATGTCCTGGGCTTCCTCTATGGCAGTTACCTTCATTGCAAATCTTTTAGGCAAGGATCTGAGAATCTTCCTCACCAGTTTTTCTTCTGACATCTTTTCTCCCAGAGCTCCTGAGGTATTGGCAATCTCCAAGATGTTCATGTGAAACTCATGAATGGTTTCATCTTCCATCATTTTTAGATTCTCAAACTTGGTAGTCAACATCTGAAGCCTTGACATTTTTACTTTGGAAGTGCCCTCATGAGTAGTTTTGAGAGTGTCCCAAACTTCCTTGGCCAGTTCATATTGATGTACTAGTCTGAAAATGTTTCTATCAATTCCATTGAACAAGGCATTTAAAGCTTTGGAATTTCCCAGGGCTAACTCATCTTCTTCTTTACTCCAATCTTCCTCAGGCTTCAGACTGATTGTCCCATCTTTCTCAGTTATGGTGGGATGGATCCATCCTTTGTCAGCAGCTCTCCAAGCCTTTTTGTCCAGAGATTTTAGGAAGGCAATCATACGAGGTTTCCAGTAGTCATAATTAGTTCCATCCAGAATGGGTGGTCTATTTCCAAAAACTCCTTCTTTGTCCATAGTGCCAGAAAGTGATATCCCTAGATCTCACCCAGTAATACAGGCAGGGTGCCTGCTCTGATACCAATTGAAATTCTGGCTGCAGATACTCAATATCACGTTCAATGTTATGACACCGTATCTGACTTACTATATGACAATAAGTACAAAAACAATAAAGAACACAGTCAATTGTTTACCCAGTTCAGTGTGCAACAACACCTACTCTGGGGGCTACCAAGCCAGGGAGGAAATCCACTATAAGAGATGTTAATTCAGGAATAAACCAACCAGTTTATCTCCTTCACTTAAGACCTACCCAATGCAATTTCAATCTAAGTACAACTTAAACCTGAGTTCCTACTCACTCCCCCTCAATCACAGCAGTGATACATAAAACAATTTGACTAATGATTTGATGAAGACACTCTTCAAAAACATACACTTGATTAAGCTTCACAGCTTTTTAATCAAGTAACACAACCACTCTTGCTTCACAGCTTTGAGTGATACACAACTAACTTGACTCTGCTTCACAGCTTTGGTCAAGGAGCATTCAAACACTCTTGCTTCAAAGCTTTGAGTGCTACACAACCCTTACAATTAAAAACCTATTCCAAGTCACTCATCACAATGATAATTGCTTGGAGTACAATAATTAAACCTATACAGATTACAAATGATCTTCTGATCAAAAAGGGATACCTTGCAAAACAGCAGCTCTGTTGAATATATAGCAGCTGCAACTTCAGTTAGGGTTTCCACAAAAACCTAGGGTTAATTCCGTTTGACCTTAAGACTAGGTCACATGACTTTATTAACCAGGTTAGGGTTGAGCTAGGTTACCCCTCAGAAAACGCAGGATTCTGTTCTGGAAAGACTGAGTTGTCACTACAAGAAAAAAAGAGATTTACGACACATAAATTGCGACAGTTCCCACAAAACCGTCCTTATTCCTGAATTGCGACAGTTGTCACGACGGTTAGGCTCAACCGTCGTAGATTTTCAAGCATTATTCCTGAATTGCGACAGTTGTCACGACGGTTAGGCTACTTTTTTTTATTCTTTTACTTTCCCACTTTTTTTCAGCAACACAATATCATAATATCAACACAATATCATAATATTTTCAGCAACTAATATTTATTATTAAATTATAAACAAAATACAACAAATAAAAATATAAAAAAACAAAATAGGAGTAACAAACAAAATTGAAAGAGGATTAGGTTTTGTGAAAGAGCTTTTTATCCGATTGAAGCAAAGAACCACCCCCGGAAGTACGATGTTGCGCCTAGAATGGTGAAGCTTCCATTCTTCGATTCGACTCAATCTTCTTCATCTTCTGCGCGATTTTTGTATCATCCGAATATCAAGGTATATAAATTATTGATTCAATCTTCTTCTACTTCTTTTCAATTTTCTTTCGATTTTACCGTGGTGATGTGTTTCGGTTGAAGTTGCAGAATCAGTTGCATTGATGAAGATGATGAACGAATGAAGTTATTGATTCAGTGAAGATGCATTGAGGACGATTGAAAAACGGAAGGTGATGATGCTGTTTTGAGATAACCAGAAGGTGAGTTTTTCTTTCTTTCTGTGAATCTCCTTCTGAGTTTTTTGTGTGATTTTCTGATTGAATGAATCGTGAGCCAAGTGAGAGAGTGAAAGTTTTGTATGATGTAAAGGACTTGTGATGATAATGGTTTTGTAATGCTTGTGAACAACTTGTAATGAACATGATAGACTACGGTGGCTCCATATTCAGAATTTCAACCGCCGGTCACTGCAATTTGAGTGTTCATTCAGTATATTAAATCCATCCTCTTTGTCGAGAAAGGGTCTTGATGTTCATACTGTCCATCTCCATAGGCTACTGATGCGCTTTCAACATTTAGAGTCTTTATCCTTATGTGGTTGTACGGAGCTCAATGATTCAGGATTAACCCGTCTGCTAAGCTATGGTTCGAATTTACAGAAACTTAATCTAGATTGTTGTTTGAAAGTTACTGATTACGGGCTATCCCTGGTTGCTTCTGGTTGTCCCTCATTGACGTCAATTAGTCTCTATCGGTGTATCAACATTTCTGATGACGGATTAGAGACTTTAGCCACTGCTTGTTTATCTTTGAAATGCATAAACCTCTCGTACTGCTCACAAATATCCGACAAAGGGTTGAAAGCTCTTACTCAGAGGTGTCGTCAGCTTCAGGCAGTTAACATATCACACTGTGAGAGTATAAGAGGTGTTGGCTTCAAAGGGTGTTCAAAATCTCTCACACATGTAGAGGCTTGGTCTTGTAAGCTCAACCCAGAAGGGGTGACGGGAATAATTAGTGGCGGTGGTATAGAGTATCTAGACGTATCTTGTTTAAGTTGGTATCCCTTAGGAGATACCTTGCTTGGAATAAGATTGTCCTCAAACCTCAAAGTCCTTAACTTTCGAATGTGCAGATCTGTTTCCGATACTTCTATTGTTGCAATATCCATGGGATGTACACTACTTGAAGAATGGAACTTAGCATTATGTCATGAGGTGAGGATATCTGGATGGCAAGCAGTGGGGTTATATTGTCAGAATTTGAAGAGACTGCATGTTAATCGATGCCGTAATCTCAATGATAATGGCCTGCAGGCATTACGAGACGGTTGCAGAAGTCTCTCGGTTTTGTACTTGAATGGTTGTGTTCACGTGACTCCTTTTGCATTAGAGTTATTCAAGTCTCACAGAGCAAATGTTTGTATAAAGGATGAAGAGGTAATGTGCATCAATCCTTACTACTTGATTGTTAAGTTTTGTAATATTCTATCTTAAATACTCACAGATTAACACATGCAATGAATTGTCGGATTTTGGCTATTTTATTATTATGGCTTGTGGAATCACTGTTTTGCAGCAAATAGGTTTAGTTCCATATACATATTTCTGTTTTGAATTATCAGGTTGTTTCTTATGCTGAAATTGGTGTTATGCTCACCACTCCTAATTTTTTGTTGTTTTAGATATCAGCTTAATTTTCATGTGTTTCATGCTGAAATTGTGTAGTTTTATACTTAATTTTCATGTGTTTCATTCTTGGTTGAATAATATTAAATTTCACAGGGGTCAATTTAATTGGAAGGTTTAGAAGAAAATGCAAAGGCCAATGAAACTTCTTAGTTAGTGGTGAGTTACATGAAAGAGGAAACATTTTAGGGATTATGTATTCCTTATTTGTATGTTGAAGCAATTTAAGAGATGAAGTATTTTCTTAGAACCTTGACAGCCTACCATGTTATTGCAAAGGTATATTTTTTATATAGTTTATTCATCACACATGTAAGTTTCTCAATCTTCGTGGTACTTTTTCTTCCATTTCGATAATGAATGTGTTTCTTCGTCATAGCTTCCCATCAGGTGAGCAAGGTTGGTGCTTATTCAAGAATAAAGCAAGAACTAGAGTCAAAGAAACAAGAATTCACCTATGAAGAAGTATTAAGCATTACCAGAAACTTTGAAAAGGTGGTGGGGGAAAGAAGCATCTGAAATAGTCTACCACTATAAGTACAAGTAGTGTGATTTGGATATAGAGACACTGTATTTTGCAACTGAACTTCCCAAAATAGTCTGTTCATTTTTTACCGGAGCAGCCACTCATGGAGTCAATTTTTTGTTTTTTGTGTTGGTATTGGGTAAGAAGTTAATTGACATTGTTAGTGTTTTAAGATATCCTTAAGAAGCTTGGTGCAGAGGAGTTACTTCTTGTGTGAGGTTAGTTTGTAGTGCCCTTTAAACATTATGAACACTGATTAGTTCTTCTTTCATTACCTATGACTTTGACGAAACCTTTATTTTAAGCAAACAGAAAAACTAGAGCCATTGTGCTAATTATATTCAAAATAAGTACTAACATGACACGTATATAAACTTATATCATTTGTTACTTTTTGATGATTGGAGTGATGGAATGCATATCACCGATGATCACACTACATGCACTAGATAGCTCTTACATTGCATTGGCCATGACATTATTCTTATTTTCATGTCTGGGTAGTTAATCTTAAAGGTCTGCATGATGCAATAGCTACCAGTATAGAGATCATTTTCATGAGAATGCATCAGTAAAAGAGCTGTTTTTGTCAATACACTCTGCACTCAGTCCAAAACAAGTGACCCGGAGTAGGAGCAGATGAGTTTGTTACATGTCAAAACCCTTCCAGCGAAATGAAGTTTACTCCTTATAGTACAAATTTGTTCTTTGAAGGTTCAAAGTATCCTCGGTGATGCATGAATGCGCATAACAAAATTCTATTATATCTTGTTTTGTTTCGGTTATTGTATTACTAGAGTCGGTACTTCAAATACACATATTTGTTTGCTGTAGCCAATCTTTTTTGGCAGGAAACTCTTGACACTGCAGATGAAGGGTGGTGCAACTATATCTGTTTTTTGGGAACTATGCAGTTTGTTGATGGTAAATACAATATTCTATTTAACATTCAAGGTTTTGTTTGGAAGGATGACTTCTGTATATTGATTGAATCGTATCGTATGAATGCTAGACACCTCTGTTCTCTCTGTTCAATTTTGATGCATTTAGCTTTCAACTGTTTTGGTCACTTTTTCTTGTTTCTAAATGCTTGTGAACAATTTCATATGCCCATCTAAATGATTTCAGAGGCAGCTCTAGAGCAGAAAATAGGACCTCCTGTCGAAAGGCCTCTCTTACTCCCTCCATCTCTAATAATGGACTGATAAGATAAATCAATATTTCTTTGAGATGAAAGAATTCCGTTCACTTAATGTTTGACTTCGGAGATTTCGGAGCTAACCTCTTTTTGTTATAGTTCCTGAAAATCGGAAAATCTCACTTGTTATAGGTAACTTGTAGCAAAGTTATAAGGTGGTATAAGCATATTACAATGTGCAATAATTCATAAATCTTTTCTCCCAATAATAAGTACCGGTATCTCACGGAAATCTCACGCTTCAATAGCAAAAGCAATGTCTCCTTGCATTATTTTACAAATGGTTTCCCAACTGAATTAATAATACTGAGTTAGTAAATATTTCAAAACAATTGGATTGCTCATTTCAAAACAATGTTGAAAAGTGATAGAAAATAAAATAAAAATACTATAAATAAAAAAATATTAAAGTAAATAATAATTTAAATAAAAATATTATTTGAAATTTATAAATCAGATTACGACGGTTAAAGTCAAATTCACGACGGTATATAACCGTCGCAAACAACAACAACAAAAAATAAAGTCAAATTCACGACGGTATATAACCGTCGCAAACAACAACAAAAACAAAAAATAAAGTCAAATTCACGACGGTATATAACCGTCGCCATCTGTTGTGCGTGACAGTTTTTGCAACCGTCGCGAAATAGGCTGGGGACGCACGATTCTGCGACGGTACTTCTACCGTCGTAGATTGTAAATTGCGACGGTTTTAACCGTCGTAATCAGCCAAAATAACCGTCCCAATCTATCATTTTTCTTGTAGTGTGTTTTCCTGAAAAAACTCAGAATTAACCAACCTGCAAACCTGTTAGTTCAGAACAGGATGTCTTAACATCTGTTATGACATATGAGAAAACCTGTCTACTGATTTAGCAAAATGTGATCATTTTGCAAAATGCTCAGATACACACTTATAAACATCAGTTCCTGAATGACAATATTTTTCTGCAAAGGTACCTAATGAATCAGTACAAACTAAACTAGAATGTTATGACATCAGTCATGACATTCACACATACACTTGGGTTTTACCAAAAATGCAAGCCAATACCTAAACAACTACACAGTCAAAAGAAGGAAAGAGGCGTTTTCAGACAATCATCACTAAACGAGAAGAGGCAAAGATAAAGATACCAGGGAAGGATTCAAAGCAAGCTTGCATCACTATCTCTTCGCCCTTGGCCGCCTGAAGCGATTCCAAATCCAGCTCCTCCTCCATCTCCCAAAAGTCTCCATTAGGTATAATTTCTCTCCCTTTTCACGCACCTCAAATGGAAAAAATAATAACAACATAAACGAAATCAGAACACGAAACTAAACATGCAAGGAAGAGAAATTAACAACATATAAAATTCGAAACTCTAAATGCGTTAAGGAAGCAGAAACCATCACCTTTTAATCTCGCTTCGCTGGATCAAGGAGGGAAGAGGGGACAAAGATGGAAGCCTGGTGGCCATGGGCGAAGAAGCTCATTCAGTAACTTGGTGAAGGAGAAGAAGAGGATAGAAACGAAGAAGAGCGCCGCGCCTCTGTATACACCAAACCCTAATCCTCTTTCTGAAACAAAAATCAATTAACCCTAAAACATTTGTGAGACGCCAATGGGCCTTGCCCTTCAAAACGCCTGAAGCCCATTAAAGCCAGCACACACCCCCTTTGTTTTTCTTCTGATTATTTGTTTGGGCCTCCAAATTCCCTTTTGGCTCATTCATCTTTTTTTTTTCATTTTTTTTAACTAATATCTTTTTATCATATCATATCTCCCTTTTAATAAATTAACATATCATTTTTTTATATCAATTTTCATTAACTCTTTGATTTTCTTTTTTATAACATAATTTAATTTTGTAAATAAAAAATAATAACACATTAACTGTTTTACATAAAATATTCTTAATTACTTTTTATTTTTTTTAAGCTAGTATACATAAAATAGATTTCTTAAAACATTTCTTTTTCTTTGATTAAATCTTTTGTTTTGTACATAAGGCATTAATTTTCTTAAAACATCTTTTTTTCCTTCTTATAAAAACCCTTGTATAAAATATTCATAGAAATACATTAAAAAAAATAGATTTTAACTTAAACATTTTCTTTTATTAAATTTTATTTTCTTTGTACATACTTAACCAAAATACAAAACAAGAATACAATACTTAAATACACATTTCTCAACTTGTAAATAAATCACATTCACATGCACATACACATTTACAATACACATTTTATCTTTCTTATACATTGATACATTTGCTTGTCCCTTTTTACATTGCTATTACTTTACATTTGAGATGGTGATTGATTCGATTTGGTTGTAAATATTTGGATACTACTCTCCTATAAGTCTCATCCCCCATTTGTAAATAATTGTACCCCCATCCCCGGATACTCATTTGTAATAGTTTAGGACTTTAAATTCCCGCAATTTATCGCTTTCGAATTATACCATGGTTAGACCTAGGGTTTGTATGTAAATAAAATCAAACGCTATATAACCTAATACAAAACAAATGCATGAAATCAATACACAATCACACTTGCACCCCTAGGGTAATCCCGCTTGTTGCCTTCCAAAATGGGTCATGCTTGCACGTCGAGTTTCTTTGGCAAAACAATTCAAATGATCATAAGTCCCTCGATGACGCTTTCGAAAGTTGCCTAAACGGAATGATCATAGTCCCTTCAAGCAAATTGCCAAAGACACTTGGCACCATTGCATTCATGGTCCATACGATGACCCGCGCCTGTCCCGTTAAACATCCTAAAACACAAGATTGCCCATCAAATACAATGGTGGAACAAAATTGTTAAAAAGGGGTTAAAACATGAAAAAAAAACCTTTGAGTAAATTTAGGGGTAGACAACTCTTAGTTACTTAACAAACTTGCAAAAAAACACTTGCCTACTTTTCAAAACCACACTCCACAAACACTTTCAAAACAAACTTTCAAAAAAACATTTGAAACATCTTTTCGAAAAGATACACACCTTCGTATATACTCAGACACGAGTCATTACAATGGTTGCCGAAACAAAGGCGTCTATTTCAAAACATTTTTCAAAACACACACACACACCATTTCAAGCAATCGAAAATCAAGGCAAGTGATCTAAAACCAAGTAACTAAGAGCCCATGGATAACCATGGATGAAAAGGGTGCTAATACCTTCCCTTTTCATAGTCTACCCCCCGAACCCACGAAACATCTCAAAAGGTTTTTCCTGTACTTTTTAACCTTTCCTTTAGGATAAAATAAAAAGTCGGTGGCGACTCTTGCTCAACCGAACAAGTGCGAATACAAACGCAAAACTCAAGTATGTTCTCCCACCGTATCACAGCTACAAACCCTCATATAAACAAATACCTAATTTTCTTCTTAAGTTCTCAAACTGATTAGCATCCAAAGTCATAGTGAAGATGTCAGCCAGTTGCAATTCAGTGGCTACATGTTCTAAGGCAACAATCTTCTCTTCAACGAGCTCTCTTATGAAGTGATGCCGGATATCAATATGTTTGGTTCTGCTGTCTTGAATGGGATTCTTTGATATGTTTATGGCACTTAAATTGTCACAGAATAATGTCATGACATCTTGTTTGACATTGTATTCTGTTAACATTTGTTTCATCCAAACTAATTGAGAACAACTACTTCCTGCAACAATATACTCAGCCTCAGCAATGGACATAGACACACAATTTTATTTCTTGCTGAACCAAGATATGATATTATTTCCCAGAAAGAAGCATCCTCCTGATGTACTTTTTCTATCATCAGCACTTCCTGCTCAATCATCATCACAATAACCAGTTAAGGCAGAATTATATCCATGAGAGTATAGCATACTATAGTCACTCGTCCCATTCACATATTTGAGAATTCTCTTCACATGGTTGGCATGGCTAACTTTAGGATCAGCTTGATATCTTGCACACACCCCTACAACAAAGGCAATGTCAGCTCTACTAGCTGTGAGATATAGAAGACTGCTTATCATACTTTTGTACATACTTTGATCCACACCTACTCCTTTTTCATCTTTAGACAACTTCAGATGTGTGGGAGCAAGAGTTCTTTTGTGGTTGGCATTTTCCATCCCAATTTTTTTTACTATATTCTTGGCATACTTTCTCTGAGATGAAAATATGGAATCTTCCATTTGTTTAACTTGCAGACCAATAAAATAGGTTAACTCACCAACAAGACTCATCTCAAATTCTGACTGCATTTGCTTGACAAAATGTTGAACCATCTCATTTGACATCCCATCAAACACAATATCATCAACATAAATCTGTGCAATCATGATCTTCCCTTCTTCTTTCTTGACAAAAAGAGTTTTGTCTATGCCACCTTTCCTGTATCCATTCTCAACAAGAAATTCTATCAGTCTCTCATACCAAGCTCTTAGAGGTTGCTTCAATCCATACAGAGCTTTCTTCAGTTTGTAGACATGTTTAGGAAAACTTAGATCAACAAATCCCATTGGTTGTTCCACATAAACTTCTTCATTCAGATAGCCATTTAAGAAGTCACTTTTTACGTCTCTTTGAAATAATTTAAATTTTAGTATGCATGCAACTCCCAAGAGTAGTCTGATTGATTCAAGTCTGGCCACAGGGGCAAAGTTTCATCAAAGTCAACTCCTTCAATTTGAGTGTATCCTTGTGCAACTAACCTTGCCTTGTTTCTAGTAACCACCCATGTTTCATCAGATTTATTCTTGTACACCCATTTTGTGCCAATCACATTTGTCCCTTCAGGTCTTGGAACAAGATCCCAAACTTCATTTCTACTGAATTGTTCTAGCTCTTCCTGCATATCATTAATCCAGAACTCATAAGTTAGGGCCTCTTTGACATTCTTAGGCTCAATTTTTGACACAAAGCAAGAGTCTGATATCCCATCTCTTGATCTGGTAGTAACTTCTTTATTTAGATCTCCTATGATAAGCTCCTTAGGATGATCTCTATGGGTTCTAATTGAAGGTCCTTTATTGAGATGACTAGGCTCAAGATCTTCTTGGGGTGGATTAGAATTAATACTTTTGTCATTTGATTCTGTTGGAATATCAGACAAAGATGTTCCAACATCTTCTGAGACATCTTCAATATTCCATCCTCTATCATCAATAATAACATTTATTGACTCCATCATAACTTTGGTTATGGAGTTAAAAACTCTGTAAGCTCTGCTATTTATAGAGTAACCCAGGAATATTTCTTCATCACTCTTGGGATCCATCTTCCTCCTTTGTTCACGATCAACTAAGATGTAACATTTACTTCGAAAAACATGAAAGTATTTAACAGTTGGTTTTCTTCCCTTTCATATTTCATATAGGGTGGCTGAAGTGCCTTTTCTTAGAGTGACTCTGTTATGGATATAACACACAATATTCATAACTTCAGCCCAAAAATGATAGGGTAGCTTCTTAGCATGAATCATGGCTCTAGCAGATTCTTGAAGGGTTCTTCTCTTGCGTTCCACAATCCTATTTTGTTGAGGAGTAATGGGAGAAGAGAATTCATGGATGATTCCTTCAGAAGAGCAAACATCAACAAGTTTGTTGTTCTCAAATTCCTTTCCATGATCACTTCTGATTCTTATGACATGACTATCTTTTTCCCTTTAAAGTTTTTGACAGAGATCTTTAAACACTTCAAAAGTTTATGATTTTTCTCTAATAAATCTTATCCATGTGTATCTAGAGAAGTCATCTACAACAACATAGACATACTTTGTTCCACCAAGACTTTCAACCTGCATAGGTCCCATCAAGTCCATGTGAAGAAGTTCCAAAACTTTTGATGTAGTAAGTGTTGGATCTTCTGATGTGACATCTTAGTCTGCTTTCCAATCTGGTAGTCACCACTACCTATTCCTTCTTCTATCTTGAGCTTAGGAATCCCTCTCACTGCTTTTCCAGATATAATTCTTTCCATGCCTTTCAGATGCAATTGCCCTAATTTTTGATGTCATAGTTTAACTTCATTTTCTTTGGATAAAACACATGTTGAGGAGAAGTTCAACTCTTGAGGAACCCATAGATAACAGTTGTCTTTAGATCTGATTCCTATCATAATAACTTCATTCTTTTAATTGCACACAAGACATTCTTCCTTGGTGAAGTTTACTTTGAATCCTTGATCACACAATTGGCTTATACTTATCAGGTTAGCTGTTAAATCTTTAACAAGTAACACATCATCAAGTTTAGGGACTCCTGAACAATCAAGCTTGCCAACACCTTTGCTTTCACCTTTTTCACCATCACCAAAAGTCACATAACTGGTGGAACGAGATTTAATATCCACCAACAAATTCTTGACACCTATCACGTGTCTAGAGCAGCCACTGTCAAAGTACCAGTCATCTTTGGTTGATACTCTGAGGGAGGTGTGAGCTATGAAACTAGCAACATTAGACTTGGGAACCCACTGTTTCTTCTTTTTGCTAATTTGGGGAATCTGATTAGTTTTGGGAAGAGGAGTATTTTTAGGATACCCATATGTTGTACCCCAAAATTTGCCCTCTCATTTCTCAAGGGATCATCCTGGTGTTGGCTCCTAAATTCGACACCCACGTTCTATTATCATATAGATCATTAATTATGAGTTAGAAGAGTTTCCTACACAAGAAGGCTTCGATCAGCTCTTCACATCGAAGGCTTATCAAAGAATGACAAGATACTTAGAGAAATTTATCTAAGTTGGAATCATGTTGTTTTCAACGTCGAAGGAGAAACCTTTCGACCAAGGTCCCTGATGCCCAAGATCGAACGGTTTGAATTTCGAATTGTTGGAGGGAAAACGGTTCCCAGCAGTTACCAAGCGCAACGTGGCGTGGAAGTAGGCGTCGAGGGTTGTGAACGTGCCATGTGGTGTCACCACGAAGCGATGTAACTTCCCAGTAGTTACTTAGGATTTTTGGTATAAATACTAAGTGTTCACATAGTTATTAAGGGTGTTCATCATTGTATACAAGTCACTCATTTAGATTCAAGTACCCAGCGTGAGAGAAAGAATCATTGAGAATGTATGTGTGAAACACCATTTACCTTAATCGAAATCTTTTACATTCAAGCAATTTATCGCTTTCACTTATTTATCTCAGCCGAAGTCATCTATTTAACAAGCCTTTAATGCTTTTATTTACTTTATCAAGCTTTTCTCCATGCAATTTACTTAAAGTGTCTCTACCTTACTTGCGTTAATCACCATTAGGATTAGTCGAAACTCTCTATTTTAAAGCATTTAAACGATAAAAATCAGCCATGTCTTAGGATCAATCTGATCGATCCTGCGAGTCACCAAATAAGTTACCTTTTGGAAGATCAGCGGTTGTTTACCATTTTTCACGGTAAACAAATTGGCACACCCGGTGGGACCTTGTGTTAATTTTACGAGTTTAATCGTTTTTTATAAAATATACTCCTTTTTCGAGAGTATTGCATGTTATTGAGAAGTGGTAGAATATACACCAACAAAACCAATACTAGGAGAAGAAGTAGAGAAATGGCGAATCCGCCAAACAATGGAGAAAACCCACAAACAAACGTGGGAGCGACGGTTATCCCAACCATAAGCGAAGTGGTAACCGCTGGTTCAACGCCAGCAGTAACGGTTACACAAGCGGGGCCAATACCTTCATTTACAGGCCCCAGAATGCCTTTGGGAACTCCCCCACCAAGGGGAAACCAAGGAACCAGACCATATGTTCCCCCAAGTTTTTTGACAGTCTGGTTAAATCGAGAACCACCCTACGGCATGCCAACTTCTGAATTGACTAGCCTGACGAACTCTACGTCCACCTTTTCAGAACCTTTAGTGAGCGCCTCTTCGCCACTCCAAGGCTCTGGAGTTGGTATGGAGAACATGGGTAGGAACCAACTCTTAGGAGGAACGTCCCACATAATGCCTGGCCTTACGAATGCCTCGACAGCAGTCTTAAGGCAGCAAATGGACGAAAGCAACCACGACATGGTTCAAATGTTGGCGCAAACTTTAAGTACAACGCTAAATCCTCTAATACAGAATACCACCCAGTCGAATCAGCAAATGACAGCGCAAATGTCGCGTCTGGCTGACTTTTTTGGGGTACCCCAACCCATTCGACAGCCCCAAAGGGCACAGATAAGGGGAAACCAAGGCATACTTCTAGAGGAAGAAACCACTATTAACCAAGTCCAGCAGTCTGTCGAAGAGAACTTTAGGGTACAAATAGAACAACCCGGGGTCGAAGAGCCGAGAGTCGTAGCCCCGGAAATAAGGATGGTTAATAGAAACCAAAATGCTGACGAAGTAGTTCAGCAAATCCAATACCAGAATGTTGGTTTGGAGAATAACTTGACAGCCATGATTGAAAGAATCATGATGCAAAACGGGATGAATACGGGCTTCCGTAGGCCCAACTTCACATTCCCGCTGTCGGAATATGTGTTACAA
Organism: Vicia faba; assembly: GCA_948472305.1. NCBI lineage: Eukaryota > Viridiplantae > Streptophyta > Magnoliopsida > Fabales > Fabaceae > Vicia > Vicia faba. The sequence continues at coordinate 309,972,635 of OX451736.1, forward strand.
ACGGACTTGCCTCCTAGATGCAAAGTCCCTAAGTTCACTAAGTTTTCAGGGGACACGACAGAATCCACTGTCGAACATGTGGCAAGATATTTAATCGAAGCCGGAGAAATCTCAAACAATGAGAACCTAAGGATTAAGTATTTCCCAAGTTCCCTAACAAAGAATGCGTTTACTTGGTTCACAACTCTCCCCCCCAATTCGATCCACCATTGGACCCAGTTGGAGAGATTGTTCCATGAGCAATTCTACATGGGACAAACCAAGATAAGCTTGAAAGAGTTGGCTAGTGTAAAGAGGAGATTCACTGAGCCTATAGACGAATACCTTAATAGGTTTAGATTGCTCAAGGCAAGATGCTTTACGCAAGTGCCAGAGCACGAGTTAGTCGAAATAGCCGCTGGAGGTCTAGATTACTCCATTAGGAAGAAATTAGACACTCAGTACCTGAGGGACATGGCCCAATTGGCCAATAGGGTTCGACAGGTAGAACGCCTTAAAGCTGAAAAAGCTAGGGCGACGAAAACTCATAAAAGAGAAAAGATAGCATATGTCGAAATGGGCGATGAAGATCCAGAAACATTTGACGAACTTATAGCCGTCGAGGAGAGTGAGGTCGATTTAGCTGAGTTAAAACGAGGGCCACCATACTCTTGCAAATTACTAGTCCCCTCAAGTGGAAAAAACCCCACTGAGTCTGAAAAGGCCAATGATAGGTTCCCTAAAAAGACTTACAGTTTCAATATTACGAAATGTGATGAAATTTTTGATTTAATTATAAAAGATGGCCAAATGATAATACCCCCAGGGGTAAAAGTGCCTCCTCTTGATCAAAGAAAGAAAAGAGGCTATTGTAAATATCATAACTTTCTGGGCCATAAAACATCTCAATGTTTTCTTTTCAGGGATCTCGTGCAAAATGCTATCAAAGAAGGGAGGCTGAAGTTCGCTGACAAGGCCCCCGCGAATGTGGATTCGAGCCCTTTGCAGGCGGAATCCCACTATGCTGAACCCTCAGGGGTAAATGTGATCGAAGCTTCTAGGAGTCAGGTGAAAAGGCCGGGGATAACTATGGTCGAAGTCACCAAAGATCATATCAATATGCCAATATTTGGCAGTTTTTCTGGGAACCTTTCTAGAAAAACAATTGAAGCAGTCCAAAAGGCCGCTGAGGGCCCAAAACTGGAAACAGGTGGAGTCTCAAAATGTGGAACTAAACCCACTTCCTACTTGGCTGCGGTGCAAGGCCAAACAAAAGACCTGGAGGCTCAAATGAAGCAAATGACTCTTGCTACTAAAGACAACATGAATGTCAACATGGTCGAAATCTCTGAATCAAAAGTTTCAGAGGAAGCCATCAGGCAAGAGCAAGCAAACAGAACAGCGTTCCCCCGAGAGAACGAAAATCTGGCAGAATTCTTGCAATGACGCCAGAAGAAAAAAATCAGAAGTAATGTTGTGTCCTCGATGCAGCTCTATTTTTGACAAGAAAGCTGCTGAACACATCGAAGGTGTGAGAGCAGCAAACAAAAAATGGAGTAAAAATGCCCAAACAAGTGCAGCCTCTGATGTTCGACACGATCCTAGAAGAACCTATCAAAAGGGTTCAAGTCAGGAAAAGAGGCCACTAACTTTCATGCCTCCAACCAATGTGCCAGTCGATACATGGCTTAAAACATCGAGTCAAAAGAGACCCAACGAAGAAAGGTGGCATTCCTTTGAAGTGCCAAGAGGTTCATCTTTGACACTCAAGAAAGAACCTCATGTAGGTTCCACCAAAGTTGCTCAAGTATCAAGTAACTACAAGGGAAAGAACCCAATGTCTCGATCCCAGTGGAGAAGGTACCAAAGGCGGCGCAAGGCTGAGAGAGAGGCTGCCAACGAACCAAAACCAGAGTCGAGCTCAAATGTCCCCCAGTGAAAGCAAAGAAAGCCTTTAGAGAGGGAACCAGTGGCTAATAGATTGGTATGGCCTGATCAAGACGAAGTTGGTGACGAAGATAGCTCCGAGTCCTACGACACATTAGACATCATGATAAATATAGTTTCGGTCTTGCCAAGAGAATTTGACCGCCAAATGGAAGTCGAAGCAAACGACTGGGAAGTCGAACAAGAGATGGCCAAGCATAGGCCAGTATGCTACTTTGTCATGGGTAATGGTTGCACTGAAGAGCAAAATGGTTTCTTCGAACCACCAACTGAGGTGATGAAAAGTCACCTCAAGCCTTTATTCATAAGGGCAAAGCTCGAAGAGGCCACTGTAAACAAAATCTTGGTGGACTGTGGGGCGACTATCAACATAATTCCCCACTTCATGCTAAGAAAAGTAGGCAAGAATGATGAAGACATTAAGCCTCATAATATGGTCCTATCGAACTACGAAGGCGGAATCGGGACCACCATGGGTGTGATTCAACTAGACCTCAAAGTGGGATCCATCCTTCGACCAACCATGTTCATGGTCATATCGGCTAAACCAAATTACAACCTACTGTTAGGCCGAGAATGGATACATGGTGTCGGAGCAGTACCATCGTCGATGCACCAAAGGGTGATATTATGGCGTCCCGATGGGATTGTCGAGAATATAGAAGCAGATCAGAGCTACTACTTAGGCAAAGTTAATCACCTAGGGAGAGCTGACTTCGACAAAAATTTGGCTCACATTGGGCCATGTCCAGCACCTGACTTCGACATGGCGCCAGCGCCAAATGCTTTTTGTTCCTTGTACGTGCATCCTGATCATGGGTTTCAATGGGATAAAGAAGACTTGTCTCACATTGATTTCAGTGGGCTAACTGATATCCAACCAACTGGTTGGGGAAGCGAATTCAGTGATAATGACTGAGTCGCAAGCGTTACAACGAATTTCGACTTACGTAGCCGAAACAAGAATGATAGCGGCTCTCGAAGCCGAAGTAAAATATATGGCCACCAAGGCCAATGACCAAGTACTACCTTCTGCAGGTCCTAGAAAAGATTTCGACCCAGAGCCACCAGATATAGGTCCTGGAAAAGATTTCGACCCAGAACCTCCCGATATCTCGACAGAAGGAATGCAGGAACAGAGGCTCGACGCCATTTACGATGATGAGCCTTTGGGTTTCAAAAAGGACCCCCTGGCGAACAACATCAAAATGTTAGCACATGATCCTTTAGAAGAAATCGACTTGGGCGAAGGGTTAGATAAAAGACCCACTTACATAAGTGCCAAAATAGACCCAGAGCTCAGGGTCGAAGTGATCCAATTACTGAAGGAGTTCAAGGACTGCTTTGCATGGGATTACGACGAGATGCATGGTCTCGACAGAAGATTGGTAGAACTTCAGTTGCCAATCAAACCTGGGAAAAGCCTGTCAAACAAACTCCAAGACGCTTCGCTCCAGAAATACTGTTGAAGATCAAAACGGAAGTCGAAAGACTGCTGAAGTGCAAATTCATACGAACTACGAGGTACGTCGAATGGATTGCAAACATTGTGCCAGTTATTAAGAAAAATGGTACATTGAGGGTGTGCATAGATTTCAGAGATCTGAATGCTGCAACACCCAAAGATGAATATCCTATGCCTGTGGCGGAAATGCTTGTCGACTCTGCCGCTGGCCACGAGTACCTGAGCATGCTCGACGGTTACTCAGGATACAATCAAATTTTCATTGCTGAAGAAGATGTGTCGAAAACAGCTTTTAGATGCCCTGGGGCCTTAGGCACTTACGAATGGGTAGTAATGCCTTTTGGCCTAAAAAACGCTGGGGCAACATATCAGCGAGCAATGAACTCTATCTTCCATGATTTTATTAACACTTTCATGCAAGTATATATTAACGATATTGTTGTAAAATCTGTTTCCAGGAAGAACCATATAGACCACCTTCGATAATCATTCGAAAGAATGAGAAAGCATGGTCTGAAGATGAACCCTTTGAAGTGTGCGTTCTGTGTGAAAGCTGGAGATTTCTTGGGCTTCGTCGTCCACAAGAAAGGAATCAAAATCAACCAGAACAAGACGAAGGCAATCTTGGAAGCGAAAGCGCCAACGAACAAGAAGGAACTGCAATCTCTACTGGGCAAGATAAACTTCTTAAGGAGATTTATATCTAACCTAAGTGGAAAAGCGCAAGCCTTATCACCCTTACTTCGATTGAATAAGGAAGGGTTCGAGTGGGGGCAAGAGCAACAAGAAGCCTTTGACAAGATCAAAGGGTACCTCACCAAGCCACCTAATTTGGTGCCTCCTTGTAGAAATAGAAGTATGAGATTGTACATAGCTGCATCCGACAAAACTTTGGGAAGCATGTTAGCCCAAGAGGATGAAAATGGAGTCGAAAGACCCATTTACTACCTTAGCAGAGTTTTGAACGATGCAGAAACTAGATATAGCGAAGTTGAAAAATTATGTCTATGTCTTTATTTCTCTTGTACAAAGCTCAAACAATATATAAAACCAGTTGATGTGTATGTTTCGTCCCATTTTGATGTTTTCAAATACATGTTGTCGAAACCCATCTTGCACAGTCGAATTGGCAAGTGGGCGCTAGCATTAACTGAGTATTCGTTAACCTTTATGCCTCTCAAGGAAGTAAAAGGACAAGTGGTAGCAGACTTTATAGTCGACCACTCAATTCAGGTACAAAATATAAATTACTTGGAGATAGAACCCTGGAAATTTTACTTCGATGGTTCCAGCCATAAAGATGGAACGGGAGTAGGGGTCTTAATTATTTCTCCAGAAAAAATTCCAACAACATTCAAGTACAAGATAGAAGGTACTTGTTCGAACAATGAGGCTGAATATGAAGCTCTAATTACTGGCCTTGAAATATTGTTGGAATTGGGGGCAACTCAAGTAGAAATAATGGGAGACTCAGAGTTAGTCATTAAGCAAATCACAAAAGAGTACAAATGTATAAGAGAAAATCTCATTATGTACTTTGTGATAGCAAATCGTTTATTGAAAAAATTCAAAGTGGTTAATATTCGACACATACCTAGATTGGAAAACCAACTAGCCAATGATTTGGCATAAATTGCATCTGGGTATAGGATTTCAAAAACGAGATTACAAAGAGCAATCGAAGTCCGAGAAAAAATGAGAGCAACCAGCTTGTCTCCAACTGATTTGGAATCGACAAGACTAGGATATGCCGATCAAAGGGATTTCGAAATTTCGTTCATAGGTAATTTATCGGAGCAAGATTGGAGGAAACCCATTGTAGATTATCTACAAAATCCAGCAGCTTTGACAGAACGAAAAATAAAATATAGGGCGTTAAGTTACGTACTCATGGGGAATGAGTTGTTTAAAAAGACGCCTGAAGGGGTATTATTAAAATGCTTAAGCAAAACCGAAGCATACATAGCCCTGTCGACTACGCATGCTGGAGCATGTGGGGCTCACCAAGTAGGTCATAAGATGAAATGGTTGTTGTTTCAACAAGGACTATATTGGCCCACTATCTTGAAAGATTGTGTCGAGTTCGCGAAGGGTTGCCAAGAATGCCAAGTCCATACTGGTATCCAACATGTACCAGCAAGCGAGCTTCACTCAATAGTGAAACCTTGGCCTTTTAGAGGATGGGCGTTGGATCCTATTGGAGAGATTCGACCAGCATCATCGAAGAGCCAGAAGTATATACTGGTAGGCATTGATTATTTCATTAAATGGATCGAAGTTATCCCTTTAGTCAATTCAGACCAAGAAAATGTCATTGAATTTATTCAAAAGAACATTATCTACAGATTTGGAATCCCTGAGACTATAACAACTGATCAAGGGTCATTGTTCACTGGTCGAAAGATGCAGGAATTCGCGCAAGAAACAGGCTTCAGACTCCTAACATCAACACCTTATTACGCGCAGACAAATGGTCAAGTCGAAGCGGCGAATAAAATAGTGATTGGCCTGATAAAAAAGCATGTAGGAAAGAAGCCAAAAAATTGGCATAAAACGTTAGACCAGATCTTGTGGGCTTGTCGAACGTCCCCAAAGGAAGCCACAGGTACAACACCATATCGGCTAACTTACGGTCATGACGCAGTACTGCCAGCAGAAATTTGTCTTCAATCAGCAAGGGTTCAAAGACATCAAGATATTCCCCCTGAGGTTTATTGGGATATGATGTTAGACGAATTGGTAGATTTAGACGAAGAAAGACTACGAGCTCTCGACCTACTAAGAATTCAGAAGAAAAGAGTGGAAGACTCTTACAATAAGAAAGTAAAACCTAAGGCATTCTCTCCTGAAGAACTAGTTTGGAAGGTAATTCTTCCCATGGATCGAAAAGATCGAAGCATGGGAAAATGGTCACCCAAATGGGAAGGACCCTTCAAAATTATTCAAACTTTTTCTGGTGGAGCATATGAGGTCGAAGAGTTAAGCGAAGATAAAAGTCTCTTGAGAGTAAACGGAAAATATTTGAAAAAATATAAACCTATGCTCCAAGAGATCAAAATAAATAACAATTAATGATTAAGTTAACAATAAAGCCAAAATGGAAAATAACATTGATAAGCCAAAATGGCTACAAAAATTACAGAATATTCGAGTACATGGTCAATGAAGTACAAAGCAAATTAAAAAGGGACGGAAGCTTTGAGACAAAGATATTTTGCTCGCTGTAACTCCAGTCGTTTGTTGCACAAGGCATTCACCTGAGAGATTTTGGCAATCTGGTCATCTAGAGCCTGGGACCTTTCAGCAAACTCTAGGCCTCGAGCAACTTCATCTTGGCTCTCCGCGTATGAAACAGTCGAAAGAAGTTCTTCCTTGCGCTTAGTATTAGCGTTTAACCTGGCTTCCAACTCCTCAATTTGCGCCCGTATAGAGGCATTATCCTGATTGATGGCTTCGATTTCCTGTTGCTTGGACGTTCTCTATTTCGACAACTCTTTAATTCGAGAGGTCGATTCAGCTACTTCAGTCCAAGCAGAAGAACTCTTTCCATGCAGCGTTTCGAGTTGGTTGTTGAACCCCCTTCGACGATTGTAATCCGCAGAGGCTTGGTTATCAATGGAGTATAACTCCAAGATGAAGCTGGAAATCTCTGGAGAAACAGCAAGCAAATCGACTGCACCCAAGACAGTCCCCAAACAAGATTGGGCAGTAGGATCCCCCTCCAAAGCCTTCATTAGGTCCCTCTTGAAGAATTGAGCCTTAACTTTCTTCAAGGCCTCATCGAGAGGAGAAGTCGAAGTAGACTTCCCTGATGCAGTAGAAGCATCATGACTAGGGTCAGATGAATTTTCCCTGCTCTCGACAATGGCGTTCAGATATCCAATTGGATCATTTTGCTTCAAGAGAGCCAAGTTCTCTTTAGACCTGGGCTTTGTCGAGGTAACCTTTTCTGCGACAATGTTGGCTTGGGGCTGAATATTTTCAGCAGCATCAGCGTCAACATGACCCTCTTCATCATGTTGCTCTTCTGTCTCGTTGACCACTTGAACCTCCTCCTGGTGGTGCTCCTCAGGGGCACCCTCTGTCTCAGCAGGAAACTCATCATCCACCAGTTCCTCTTCGCGTTGTCTGCTATGGTCAGCAGAGTCCTGCGGTTCCGAAGTTTGATTCACTTTGTTAGCAGAACTGACGAAAGAAGAAGTATTGCAGGTGGGTTCCCCTGCGCTGTTTACGAAGGTATCAGAACCTTCGACGGGATGCCTAGCTGGCGCTGAAGTGCCAGCCGTTTCCTGAAAGTAGAAAAAAACTTTGATTAGAGAGATGCACAATCGAAGGTGATCATCGACACTTAAGTTAAAAGTGGTCGGAGACATTACCTGTAAAGGAACCTCAGCCCCAGGGCTAGAGTTGTCGCTCTCAACAGGATTACTGAGCAAGACATTTAGCTCCTCCTCCGTGGGTTCTTTGATAATCACAGGGGGGCAGCCTGGGTTTATTCCCTGTGACTTTAGTTCTTATCGCAGGTCGAGGTTCAGGAGCAGGAGCAGACTTTTTTAGCTTCCTCCGTTTGAGAGGAACAGGAGGAGATTCCTCCTCTTCGCCACTCGAAGTTTCGACCGTTAATATGGGTCGCTTCTTAGGCGCAGGTTTCTGAAAATCCCAAACAGAGTCGATTTAAAACACAACATCGAAAACCAGGATGTTTAAAACCAAAGAGGGAAATAAGGAAAAATTGTTACCTGTACTGGAGGTTTTGCAGAGGGACCTCCACCCTGACTGCTGTCTGTGGCCTTCTTAGCCACAGGTTTTCGAACAACTGAAAGAGAAACGTTCACAAGTTATAATTGACAGATATAAGTTGAAATGAAAAGACAAATATAATTTAAAGAGGGGACGTATATTTCTTTATTTTATCGAGGACCATGACGAAGGACTTCTTGAGTTCGTCTGCAAAGTCCTTCTCGTCGAAGAACTCTTCGACATAATATCTCTTCCACCAGTCTTCAAAGGCTGGTGAATAGAGGAAGTTGAGTTGGTAGTCGAACAATGATAGTACGGTCCGACCAACGTACCTACTAATATGCCTAGTTACGGCGTCTTCAGAGTAGTCATTAGAAAAGAACAACAATGATTTCTCCCGAGGATAAATCGGAGAAGGAAGCGATTAGATAATGCCAAATTGTCGAGAGACAAGATTCGGCTGGTAGGCAATCAGGCTCAGCTTATTTTTCGAACTCTTGAAACACAACGACATTATCCTTGGGGTGAGAAACGCTTCCCACATTGTTGTATGCTCTTCGAAGTGAGGATCCTCTGGTGATTTAGGATGGGGCCTGGTAAACCATCCTGGACCACACTTTCGACCGGAGAAAGGGGCCATTGTCGAAGTGAATTCCTTCCTCCCCGCAAACATCTGAACGAAGTTTGCGAAGGTCTTTTGTAGTTCCAGCCCATCCTCAGTAGGAGTCAATAAGGCGAGCCTGGTGCCTTCAACGCGCCTTCTGGCTATCTCAGGAGCCTTTTCATTTATTTGAGTCTTCTGGGGTAGAAAAGACTCGAAAGTGGCATTCAGCCAGAGTTGAAGTAGCCAGAAGGGACCAACAAGCAACAGGCTGGCTCTATTTTCGATTACTTTTAATTGAGCCGCTCCACTGCTTATCGACTCGTACAAGTTTGCCAATATTAATTCGGCCAAACAGATGTTTTGGCCGTGATGAAGCTGAGTAGTGAGGGTGACCATCTTCTTCGTCACCTGCTGGGATTTCCTGCAGAACACGAAGCGCGACAGCCAAAGGGCTAGAAACGCGATGTGCTCCACATCAGTCACCGCAGTCGTCGATTTGTCGTGGTAATGATTGGTGTAAGTGGTGTAGGTGGGTTTGGTAGCAGAAAACCCAATCTGGTCTTCAGACATTTCCTCTGGGTCGAAGTAGTCCTCAGTTGGTCGAAGACTAGCAATTACGGCCACATCGAAGAGAGTGGGCGTAACCATTCCACAAGGCAAGTGGAAGGTATAGTGAGTGTAGTCCCAAAACAGCAATGAAGCTACCAGCATGTCGGGACAGTAGTTAAGACCAATTTTGGACAACATGACCAGGTCATAAATGCCCATGCCTTTCCAAATTGAAGCCTGGCACTTCTCCATCTTGTTGAGCCAAGCGGTATATTCTGGTGTAAGGCTAGGGCTAGATCGAAAAGCCCTAACCCCCTGTTCAAAAACCGAAGATCTATTTTCTCTTTCGCAGGATCTTCAGTATCATCTTTTGCCTTCTTTGAGCACCCAATGGGTTTGAGTGCCTCATGCGCGGGGAAGAAACCCTCAATTTTTGTGGGGTCAGTAATGCATGTTGAAAGAGGGCCTGACATGGCAAAAACCTGGTTGGAATACCCAACGGGAATCAGCAGTTGAGAGCCATAGGTTTTGCGCTCAGCATCACCCATGGGTTCAGGAACCCATCGGATTCCCATAGAATTAACTACCGGAGCAGTTGAGAAGGTTTCTGGTTGAGCAGTCTTGGAGAGAATGCTAGCTCTTGGGGCATTGGGAGCACGAGTACGTGAAGCCATTTTTGGTTTAAATGAGGGTGAATGAAGAATAAAGATTATTGGGTTTGGAGAGGAAGAAGCAAAGGGATGTTTGCAGAAGATTTCGTTCGATCGAAGGTTTGGATGCGAGAAAGCATAAAGAGTCCAAATGAAGCACTTAGTGCTATTTATAGTGATTGGAAAATCACAGGGCTCGAGGTCATTTAATGCCACAGACGGGAGTGGGGCACGTGGCACGCATTGGCGCTGTAGCCGTTCTGAAAAACGGAAATGTTGCAGCATGCTTCCTCGATTTCAGAGAATGGTCATGATGACAACGTATGAAAGGCCATCGTGCGTGCGAAGTGCCTTACTGAAGTGACATCTTGGGAAAAGTTGAAATGATGATTTTTGGAGATTGTCAGATGGTTGGTAGGAGACGAAAAGCGCACAAACTAATTTGTGGCTGAGAGTGAAGGACAGGTGTCGAATGGAATATCAAAGAATGCCTCTTTCTTCTAAGCGTCGAAATAAGACATTCTTGGGGGGCAATTTGTTGGCTCCTAAATTCGACACCCACGTTCTATTATCATATAGATCATTAATTATGAGTTAGAAGAGTTTCCTACACAAGAAGGCTTCGATCAGCTGTTCACATCGAAGGCTTATCAAAGAATGACAAGATACTTAGAGAAATTTCTCTAAGTTGGAATCATGTTGTTTTCAACGTCGAAGGAGCAACCTTTCGACCAAGGTCCCTGATGCCCAAGATCAAAAGGTTTGAATTTCGAATTGTTGGAGGGAAAACGGTTCCCAGCAGTTACCAAGCGCAACGTGGCGTGGAAGTAGGCGTCGAGGGTTGTGAACGTGCCATGTGGTGTCACCACGAAGCGATGTAACTTCCTAGCAGTTACTTAGGATTTTTGGTATAAATACTAAGTGTTCACATAGTTATTAAGGGTGTTCATCATTGTATACAAGTCACTCATTTAGATTCAAGTACCCAGCGTGAGAGAAAGAATCATTGAGAATGTATGTGTGAAACACCATTTACCTTAATCGAAATCTTTTACATTCAAGCAATTTATCGCTTTCACTTATTTATCTCAGCCGAAGTCATCTATTTAACAAGCCTTTAATGCTTTTATTTACTTTATCAAGCTTTTCTCCATGCAATTTACTTAAAGTGTCTCTACCTTACTTACGTTAATCACCATTAGGATTAGTCGAAACTCTCCATTTTAAAGCATTTAAACGATAAAAATCAGCCATGTCTTAGGATCAATCTGATCGATCCTGCGAGTCACCAAATAAGTTACCTTTTGGAAGATCAACGGTTGTTTACCATTTTTCACGGTAAACACCTGGACCCTCAGGTTTGCTTCCATCCAATTTCAAGCCTTGAATTACAAACTTTCCAAGAAAGTCATTCACAAGGACAAAATAGTCATTTGCATACTGAAAAGTCAAACTTTGACTTTTGAATCAAACAAGCTTCAAGAATCATATTTCATCAATACATGTTGGAATGTGAGATTTGTTTCATCAAGATATTCAAAAGTCAGAATTACTTTGGATGAGTCAAATTTCTAAATACTTAGAATTTTTCTAAGTGTTTAAGAAATATGACAAGCTCAGAACTTCTGATCAGATTATCACCATGATGCAAGCTGATTCTGGAAGAACTTTTGACACAATAGTTTTAGATCTCAATGAGATCTCAAACATTGCAGAACAAAACTTCTCCTAGAAATGCTGGGATTTCAAGCTACAAATCCTTGAAGACACGTCCATGAAATTGAAACTTTCAGCAAATTCTGGACCTTTCCAAAACAGGACATGGTTAGAACTTCTGGGCTAGTTGTCAATTAGGTTCAGTCAGAAGTTGCAAGAGCAATCCAAAGAGGACTTAATAAGCATGTCATAAGCTTTCTGTAAAGTCTGAGAATTCGCTCAGAACATGCTGAAGCGAAGAGATTAAAGGATCAGAAGTTGGATGTCTTGTTCTAAGTTGCGCTGATGCTGAACTTCTGGCTCAGATCTAGGCTATGATGCACAATCTCTTAGCGCAGGATTTCTGGTTTGATAAATCTCATCATCATTTAATGCTCACAACCACTTTTGAGTTTTTATCCAAAGGATTTCCCCACGTGTGAGATAAAAGTACAATTGCTGTCCTTGAAAAGCAAACTTTTGTACAAGTTTATATTGGGCCCATGCTTTGCTTTTGCCTCTGAGGGTACTTTTCCTTAATTCAAGCTTACAAATACAGCTTAGGCACGGCTAAAAGCTGTTAACCTTACTTGTTTGAACTTGCTTCAAGAACAAGTCAATGTCTAGTGTATGATGGTTGTACTTTTGACTTCTCCAAGCTACTAAATCCTTGCCTATAAATTGAACTTCATTTGCAACTGAAGAAGGGGGAAGAATTGGAAAAAAAATTAGCCTTGAAACCTTACTGAAATTTCAAAGAACTGGAAACTAAAAGCATAAACACAAAAACCTGCTAAGCTTTTGTTTCTTTTCACGACCAAACTCTAAATTTCTTGCACATCTCTTAGACAAATTAGAAACAATCCCAACTTCTGTTTACAGACTGCAATTCCATCTCCACCAACTTCCATTTTAAAAAAAAACCAGAACTTTGATTCTTGGTTGTTCCAGAATTTTCCAACCATTCCTTATCTCAAATTAAAGATTGTTCCAGCCTTTTGAGCACGTGAGAAAGCTGACCAGAAATATCACAACAGCCTGAACCAGACTCTAATTCAAAATAATCTCCAGAAGCAAGGTAAGTTTCTTCTGACTTGTGTCTCATTTCTTAGACATTTCTAGACTTTCATTTTCAAAAATACAATGTAGATATCATAGCTCTGGTTCTGTACATACTCAGATTTCATGTATTTTTTCCTAAGTAGAGAGAATCTCAGTTCATAACTTCTTGAGGAAACTAGGACTCAAAATTAGGATTAGAAAAATTCATGCTCGCTTCTGATTTACAGTTCTAATATTTTATACTTCTGAAACCATGATGAAACTTACTATAACTGTTATGTGTGCGTTTTCTGTTTTTGTTGAGAAATGGCTAAGCTGCAAATGCTCTAACTGGCGTGGAGATGAAACTCATCATCAAAACTTACTTTGTGTTATATGTTTATGTTTTTGCTTCTAATACCGGATGTATAGCCACCCCAGTGGTAGAGAGTGTATGTATAAGACATTAGTGTTAAGGGTCCTGAGTTCTAACCCCATAAACACCCCCTTTTTTTACATTTATTTCCCGACACTTTTACCCCATTAATTGGACCAGAACTTCTAGATCAATCCCTTTGATTGCTTATCAAAACATTGATCCTGGACCAAAACTTCTAGACATTCCCCATCCAACAGCATTGACACTTCACTTACCCATTATCAGAATTTCCAAATGACCAGCTACATTAGAACTTCTAGATTCTCAATAACCAGAACTTCTTACCTTCCAGTAATATTAGAACTTCTAGGTTAACAGTTGCATCAGAATTTCTAGGATTTCCTTTGTCTCCAACAACCCTAGAACTTTAGTGTACCCGGACTCAGAACTTCTGACCGTCCCCTTTTCTGCTAACATTTTCCTTCTGACTTGCAGCGCACCAGAGTGAGAGCTTCTTACTTCAACAATGCGCTGATTTTGATTTTGCCCCCATTTTCTCTTATTATTCTTTATCATCATTTTTATATTCATTAATCAAAAAACACCAAAAAACATTTTTATATTCACATACTTTATTTTATTTCTTTTAAAACCAAAATACTAAAGATATTTTACAAAAACAAAACAAGTCTCTTTCAATTATTGTACATTATTTTAATATGGTTGTAATAGATAATTAGGACTTTAATTTCTTGCAATTCCCATTTGTAAATTTGTACACCCCATCCCCCTAATGATTGTAATAGCGTAGAATCTTTACTTTTCTCACTTTTATTGCTTTCATACATTGTTAGTAATTAAGGCGTGTATGGAAAGACATAAAATCAACAAATGGATAACCCTAATCAAGACTAAATACATGCAATCAAACACACTTTGCACATATGCACCCTTAGGATAATCTCACTTGTTGTCTATCGGAAAATAGTCATGTCCCTCAAACATGGGCGTTTTAGCAAAAGACCCTCGATAAAAGATCGTAGTCCCTCGATGACCCTCGATGTTTCCTTCGGCAAACGATCTAGTCCCTAAAACGACATTGCTAAAACGTCCCATAAGTTTCCTTTTATGACTATACAAAAACGTCCCGTGCTCGTCCCGTCACATCCAACGATGGGGCTTCTTACCAAATCAATGGTAAGATAGCAACGTCTAAAGGAGAAGGAAAAGAATATATAAGACCTTTTGAGTAGGTAGATTTTCTCCTAGTTGCTCGCTTGCTCACAATAAAAACATTTCATACACCAACACTTTCAAAACACCTTTCAAGTTTGAAAACATTTTCAAAAGATCAACACTTTGTATACATTCTTACGAACGATAATCATTGTAAAGTTTGCCTAAACGATGGCGCCTTTTCAAAATACTTTCAAAAACCACACAAAGTACAATTTCAAACAAAAGCAAGTGATCTAGAAAGTAACTAAGAGCCCGTGGAAAACTATGGATGAAAAAGATGCTAATACCTTCCCTTCTCATAATATACCCCCCGAACTCAAGAAAACATCTCTAAAGGTCTTTCCTGTTCTTTTCAGCCTTTCCTTATCGGATAAAAGAAAAATCGATGGCTACCCTTGCTAACTGCAACATTTGCAATAAAACTCAAAACAACAAAGTTAGTTCTCCCACTGTATCACACCATACAACTTGAAATAGAAGGGCCTTATATGACCAAGCCTTCTGTGATCGGTGGATCTGGAACTGACTGTTTAACGCTGGTTCGCGAAATGTCGCGGAAGCAAGAGTCGCCACCGTCTTTTATTTTCTCCAAATGGAAAGGACAAAAGCACAGAAAAATTCCTTAAAGAGATTGCTCTCGGTTCGGGAGGTAGGTTATAGAAAGGGAAGGTGTTAGCACCCTTTCTATCCATGGTTATCCATGGGCTCTTAGATACTTGCTCATTGTGTTTTCAAAATTGTTTGTTTGCTTTTCAATGTGGGTTTAAAAAGTTTCTTGGAAAAATTTCAGATCGACTCATACGTCAGAGTGTTTGAAAAGTTTGTTTTTGAAAGCTTTTGAAAATGTGTCAGTGTGAAAAGTCTTTTTGAGTTTGTTTTGAAGAGAGCAAGTATCCTTGAGAACCTACCTACCCTAAGGAATTCGTCTGTGTAAATGTCCTTTAAAGTAATGCCATCCCACCATTGAGAGGTAAGTAGCATCACCGTTGGAGGTGTTCGGGTCAATTCGAGGTTCGGGACGTGGTGATCACCAGAGCAATAGGAAGACACCTTAGAAGCTACCCTCATGCCAGGTTCCCGGATCATGAGGACTTACTAAGACGTTTTCTACTCGACGATCACCTTTCAAAAGGCAACAGTGAGGCGTACCCTAGGGGTGGTGTGTGCGAATTGTGTGTCATGTTTCAGTTATTTGTCTTGTCATGTTTGTCGTGTTCTACGCTTTGTTTTAATTTGTCCATTCATTCTTGCATGCATATTTAACAATTATAAAGTTTGCGGGAAAGGTAAATCTAAAGCTATTACAAAGGCGCGGGTCCACATCGCCAAAATTAAACCGGACCCGATTTAGCGAAAAATAAATAATGCGAAGAAATAAAGTGCGAAAAGTAAATTACATGGCTTAGGGACAATTACATAATTATAATTAAACGACATAAGATAAATGCGCAAATTAAATAATTGAAACGAAACTAAGGCGTTGGACCCCTTTTGCAAATAATTAAAATTAATAAGAATTAAAAAATTAAATGATTAAATGTTTTTTTGATATTTTTGTATTTTTTAGATTTAATAAGGAAAAGAAATTAATGGAAATTAAATTAAAAGACAAACCCTAATTCTAGTATTTTTTATTTGTCATGAAAGATTTAAATATAGTCTAAATTAAACCCTAAATCACTTATGTACAATTTTTTAATTATAAAAAATAAAATAATAACATAAATAGTATTGTGAGAAATAAAAATTAAAAATACATTAAAACTATCAATTAACCTAATTCTACACTTCTTTGGATTTTTATTAAAAAAGGAATTAAAATTAAAATCTAATTACACTACATAATTTACATTCTAGTTTATTTATGAAAATAATTGTAATAAAAGAAATATTATATTTTTTCTGTATTTTCTGATTTTTATAATGTTTTTATATTTTTTGTTAAAAATAATTAATTAAAACAAATAATTAAAATAAACATAACAATTAAAATAAATGAAATAAAAAGGAAATCAAACCAGAGTGGGGTGTAGTCCCCAATTTAGGAGGTATGAATTTGGAAAGCCTGGCCCAATAAGCATGGAATTTCATTGACTTTCTGGATCATGTGTCATGCGTTGACTGATATTCATTGCACTCCTGGAATCCATGCCCTTGATTTGGTTGCCTGGGACACGTGGGCGATGAATATTGAGTGTGTATGGTGAACGTCCTCAAGCGCGCTGCATAAGAATTTTTTATGAAAAATAATGTGAAACTTTTGCCAGACCTGGGACTTGAACCCAGGTCTTTGAGGTCACATGCCTAACACGTTACCACTGAACCACATGCATTTCAATTAACATATGATAAACAATAAAGAATATAATAATAACGCGTTAGCTGTTTTGGACTTTCGCGCGAAATTCAAACTGTCCAATGGTTGATGGACACGATGTCATCTCCTTCCCCTACCCTGTAACACAAACACTATGGGAACGATTTTTACAGCGTTGTCAAAAGATGCCTATGGGAAAATAGCGATTAGCACCCTGTGCTTCATAAATTGTTCGCGAGGGTCCAGGTTGCTTCGTCTTGATATGCTGAGTCCAGCCATGGTGGTTTAAAGGGACAATTTCACTGTATTGCAAAAGCCCTAAATTTAAGAACCTGAAAACCTAGAAAACGCGCATGGTAGATTCATGTTTATGCCATAAAAATCCAATTAATTATGATGGTTAGTTCACAAACTTCATAAGAAACATGAATATACAAACAAAAATGCAAAAAGATGTCTAAATCATGCTATGCGATTTCAATATTTTCTTGGTTCAGTTTGACTTTGTGATACCGTTTCAAGGCGTTTGACTTGTTGTTCTTGATTGAGAAACGTTTAGGGACGTCTCAGGATGCTAATGAAACAAAAATCAAAGCTTGAATCGTCCTAAAAGCTAGTTTTCAGTCTTGAGTTTTTTGTGAAAAGTTTCAATATGCAATGGAGTTGTGGGGCGCAGCTTGCAGTCTTAGAGCATTAGGGTTGTGATGTTGATCATATATGGAAGCAATTAGGTTAAAAAGATTCAATAAAATCCATCTCCATAATTGTTTTCAATCTTTGATTTGTTAAAGATCTTTTACAATCTTTTTTCATGGTGTTTTTGTTCAATCATGTGCCAATCATACCAAAACTTGCCTATTTAAGACTTACACGAAATATTGAGCTTATAATGTGCATGAAAAGATTTTTTAGGTTAGTTTGATATTTTTCATATATTAAAATGATTTAAATGAATATAAATTAATATTAATTCAAATAAATAATTAAAAAATATGGAAATACTTCCCTTTGGGCCTAGTGGTCGTGCATAGGCTTGGCATGAAGAATCTTGGAAGAAAAATGGGCCCATTTGCACTTTTAGGCCTTTTGCATCAATGTTGACTTTTCAAAATTCCTAAAAATTTCCCAACTTCCACAAGGCATAACTTGGTCAATTTTTAAGCTTTTCACATGTTCTTGGACATTTTGGAAAGGTCTTTGGGTCCCTTAACCAATGCCTTTGGTCCCATGTCATTTTGATTTACCAATCTCAAGTTATGGCCTTTGACTTAAAGTCACTTTTTGTTGACTTTTGAAAATGACCTATAATGTTGAAATTGATAACTTTTTGTGAGAGCATTTCTTGGACTTGGAACATGAAGATGAATTGTAGGAAATGTCTTTCTCTTCAAGATGAGCTTTGGATGGAATTTTTCTGATAATCCATGTGAAAGTTATGCCCTGGTCAATTTCAGTTGACTTTTTCAGCTGTCCAAATATAGCAACTTTTGCATCTTTGATGATTTCTGAGCCAAATTTTGAGAATCATGATCAAGCATTGATCAAATGATGTTTGTGGCTCCAAAATGATATGTTGACCAAAAATTTGAACTTTTGACTGTCAAATGACCATTTTGCCCCTACAGTTGACTGTAGTGCAATCTAGGGTTTTGACTGTGCAATTTTGAGCTGAATGCCTTGAAACTTGACATGAGGATACTTGACCCTCTTTGTAAGCATGTGGGACTTGATTGGGCCTTTGAAAAGTTCCTTTGCTTGACCAGAACTCAAACCCTAGTTTTGACTGTCTAGGAGACAGTTGAGCTGCACAACCCTTGGGGAATTTTGTGACCTTGACTTTGATAATTCTTGATGAATATGGGAGGGCAAATTTTGGGGTACAACAGTTGCCCCTGTTCAATCTTCTTAGACCTGAGGATGCAGATTGGCTGACGTGCCTTTCGTAATCCGAGGGTGGAAGACGATTGAACACTAAAGTGCCCAGAAATTTGCGCTCACATAGTAGCAGTGATGATGAGGGAATGGGCTTATAGATGCCATTTTAGAGGTTGCTGGACAGGATGATGGGCTTATAGATGCCATCTGGACGTTGATCGCGTAGGAGATTCCTTAGCGAGAACCTGCATACCTGCAAAACAGAAAAATGAGTACCTGACACGTCGCAGGAGCTGATTTTAGATGCTTGATATAGATATGTCCTGACTGGTTACAGGAGCTGAGTCTGGAGCTTCAAACGCTGATGAATGAACCAGAGATGGTTGCTGCCTTAGCGTGAATGGTAAGAGAATCCCGAATGATTTCAACCTCAACAACGCTTGTTGAGAAAATCTTGGTGAGGATTACCATCTTCATAGTGTCAGGAAGAGAATCAGAGGACATTATAATCTCAAAGGGAGTCACCTCACTCACCGTTGGAGAGGGAACTATATGAAATTATAATCTGGAAGGAAATATCACCTCACTCGCCGTTGGAGAGGGAACATCTGAAGAAGGAATTACCACCTCACACGCCGTTGGAGAGGGGACCACAAGAGAATATCACCTCACGCTCATGCCGGAGAGGGAAACATCTGAAGAAGGAATTACCACCTCACACGCCGTTGGAGAGGGGACCACAAGAGAATATCACCTCACGCTCATGCCGGAGAGGGAAACATCTGAAGAAGGAATTACCACCTCACACGCCGTTGGAGAGGGGACCACAAGAGAATATCACCTCACGCTCATGCCGGAGAGGGAAACATCTAAAGAAGGAATTACCACCTCACACGCCGTTGGAGAGGGGACCATAAGAGAATATCACCTCACGCTCATGCCGGAGAGGGAAACATCTGAAGAAGGAATTACCACCTCACACGCCGTTGGAGAGGGGACCATAAGAGAATATCACCTCACGCTCATGCCGGAGAGGGGAACATCTGAAGAAGGAATTACCACCTCACACGCCGTTGGAGAGGGGACCATAAGAGAATATCACCTCACGCTCATGCCGGAGAGGGAAACATCTTGAAGAAGGAATTACCACCTCACACGCCGTTGGAGAGGGGACCATAAGAGAATATCACCTCACGCTCATGCCGGAGAGGGGAACATCTGAAGAAGGAATTACCACCTCACACGCCGTTGGAGAGGGGACCATAAGAGAATATCTGTTGAGTCTTTATCAGAAAAATCTGTTTGGAGTCGATTTAACTGGACTAGAGAAATCCTTGAAATATGTTTGAGAATTTCAACTGCATCTTTCCTGAAAGGTAAAGGTCAGTTATATGCAATGCATGATATGGATCAAGCAATGATGTTATCAATATAAATGAGACTTGTATGATGCAATACGTTATGCATGTATGTGATGATTCATGTATGTTTTTGTCTAGGAAAATGAATTCTTGACGGGTGCCGGGAAGTCATATCCTGGGCTGATGTTGAGGAAGAGATTTTGCTTCCGCTGTGGATGATCCGTTGCAAGAATACCGGTAGGAGAAGATAACTCCGTTGAGGAATAAACTTGGCGAATGGAATAATTCTGCGGGAGAAAAGATACTCTAGCGATCATGCTGGGGAGTGCTACTCTGTGGGGACAGCGATGCTTTGCTGAGTTGATGAAGATAACTCCGCTGGGGATACCGTTGATGAGTCATGCTGGGGATATCCTTGTTGTGCTGGAAGTGTTGATAGACTTCGCTGGAAGTAGGAAGATACTTTGCCGAGGGACGCTCTTTCCGTGGCTTTTGGCTGAGGATAACCCAGTTATATCCTGTTACGGAAATAACTCTTTAAATCAAGCCGGGATGACGCGTTCGTGCTCTGCGAGGGATAAGCTTCCAGAATCTACTGGGGATAAGCTTGCTGCTTGGGGGAGATATGAATTCCAACTTTCCTGGGGAAATCGGGTTGGACTCTTCTGGGGAGTTTTGATATGCTGGGGAGGTGACTCCCTTGAATGTTGAGATACCGCCGGGGAACAATCTTTAGGCCAAGACTGCCGGGGATACTTGTTAAGAATATATGCTGCTGCTGGGGGAGTATTGAGATCTACGGGAGGATACTCAATTTCCTTGGGACTTGATAATTTTGCTTGGAGAAGAATGTATTGACTTGTTGAACCACTCTCTGGGGAATTAAGATACACTTGGCCGTGTTCTTTAGCTGAACCTACCTTGGTACCTTGGAAGATAGAACAATTAGACTGCTCAGACAACTCTTTATTGCCCCTGTTTCTAGTGTCACCTGCAATGAATTCCTTTGTTTCGTATGCAAATATTTATGAATTAGCAAGTTATTGTCAATGCATACATCACAAATTGAACCTTGGACGTTCTTCGCAAAACAAAACAGAAAAAAGAAAAACACTTGGCACATTTAACTGAAGATATCTTTTTATTGATTTTTGAATGGCCTGAAAATAGGCGTTTTGTATACAAGAGGCTGACGTCCTAGTAAGAGGTACGTCGCCGATCAAAAGAGTTTATACAAGTTTGTACAAGAGAAAGTAAAACAGGTGTGTGAAAGATGAATGATCCACTGGGTTTCAACTCTGCTATTGCCTTTATAACTCCGAGCGTCTCATCACTTGACGACCTTGGTTGAAGGTGAAGCTGACTGATCGATGTCGTTTGAGCTTGATGCGGATACCGGATTCTGGATGCAAAGTGATCAATGAGACATAGTTTTACGCTTTTATCCCTAATTTTTGCCTGGACCGCCCTTTCGGGTTTTCAGTCCACCGGGATACCCATTTTTGCCCAAGCCGCCTTTTCAGGTTTTCGACTTGCCGGGTGTACAGATTTTTTTCATTTTCATCCCTACATTTTGCCCGAACCCTTTTGGTTCGACGGGAAGCCCTAACTTTTGCCTAGGCATGTCAGCCTAGCGGGTCTTTTTCATGCGTAGTATTTTTTAACTATGTCTGCATTGGCGGGGTGAGGAAGGTCGTCACCATCCATGTTGGTTAAGATCATTGCTCCTCCTGAGAACACATGCTTAACCACAAATGGCCCTTCATATGTAGGGGTCCATTTGCCCCTTGGATCACTCTGAGGAAGTATGATTCTCTTGATAACCAGATCCCCAACTTGATATTCCTGTGGTCTGACCTTTTTGTTAAATGCCCTGATCATCCGTTTCTGATACGTCTGACCGTGGCAGATAGCAGCAAGTCTCTTTTCGTCAATGAGATTGAGTTGGTCAAGTCGTGTCTGGATCCAATCATCTTCGTTCAGATTTGCATCCTTCATTATCCGGAGAGAGGGAATTTGCACTTCGATTGGCAAGACTGCCTCCATGCCATAAACCAGAGAGAAAGGAGTTGCCCCGGTTGACGTCCTAGCTGAAGTACGGTACCCATGCAGAGCGAACGGTAACATCTCGTGCCAATCTTTGTAAGTTACTGTCATCTTTTGCACGATCTTCTTGATGTTCTTATTTGCTGCTTCTACGGCCCCATTCATCTTCGGTCTGTAAGGAGAAGAATTGTGGTGCTGTATCTTGAACTGTTCGCAAAGCTCAGCAATCATCTTATTGTTCAGATTGGTGCCGTTGTCTGTAATGATTCGCTCAGGGACGCCGTATCGACAAATCAGATTGTGCCGAATAAACCGTGCCACAACAGTCTTGGTTACTGTAGCATAGGATGCTGCCTCAACCCACTTCGTAAAATAATCAATCGCCACTAGGATGAAGCGATGTCCGTTGGATGCCGTAGGTCTGATCTCGCCAATCATATCTATGCCCCACATTGCAAACGGCCAAGGCGCAGTCAGAACATTCAGGGGAACCGGAGGAACATGCACCTTATCTGCATAGATCTGGCACTTGTGGCATGTCCTGGAGTGTTGGTAGCAGTCAGCTTCCATGGTGGACCAGTAATATCCTGCCCGTAGGATCTTTTTAGCCATAGTATGTCCACTGGAATGCGTACCAAAGGTCCCTTCATGTAACTCTTCCATGATTCTTTCTGCTTCAATTTTGTCCACACAACGCAGTAAGGTTGAATCATGGTTTCTCTTGTACAAGATGCCGTTGCTTAGGAAGAACTTGGCTGCGAACCTCCTCAGGAATTTCTTATCGTTGACAGAGGCACCTTCAGGGTATTCCTGAGCTTCCAGATATCTCTTCACTTCGTGGTACCAAGGCTTCTCAGTTACCAATTCAGTTTCGATATCACAACAGTATGCCGGTTCGTCCAGTTTCCAAATGGTAATCTGGGGAGCTTCATTATCCCATTTAACCTTGAACATTGAAGACATTGTAGCTAACGCGTCCGCTAACTAATTCTCTTCTCTTGGAAAATGCTCAAAGGTTATCTTTGTGAAGTGGGGAATCATGGTCAACACACATTCTCTGTAAGGAATCAAGTTTGGATGTTTCGTATCCCACTCTCCGTTGATCTGATTGATCACAAGGGCGGAATCTCCGAAGACACTGAGGAACTTGATCCTTAAGTCGATCGCAGCTTGAAGACCCATGATACATGCCTCATACTCCGCCATGTTGTTGGTACAGTTGAAACATAGCCGGGCAGTGAGTGGAGTATGAGTACCTTGAGGAGATATGATGATGGCGCCGATACCATTTCCCAAAGCATTGGAAGCTCCGTCAAAGTGCATAGACCATCGGGATCCTGGTTCAGGTCCTTCATCCGGTCCAGGTACTTCACAGTCAGTTACTATCATGATGCTTTCATCCGGAAACTCGAAGTTCATTGATTGGTAGTCATCTACAGCTTGATGAGCTAAGTGGTCTGCCAATACACTCCCCTTGATGGCTTTCTGGGTTGTGTACTGAATGTCGTATTCCGTCAAGATCATTTGCCATCTTGCAATTCTCCCAGACAGAGCAGGCTTTTCGAATATGTACTTAATAGGATCCATCTTTGAGATCAACAAGGTAGTGTGAGTCAGCATATACTGTCTCAGCCGGCGAGCAGCCCATACCAAAGCGCAGCAAGTTTTCTCAAGCAGTGAGTATCGGGTCTCACAGTCGGTAAACTTTTTGCTAAGGTAATAAATGGCATGCTCTTTTCGGCCAGACTCGTCATGCTGCCCCAGCACACACCCCATTGAGTTGTCTAGCACTGTCAGGTATAATATCAGAGGTCTCCCTTCAACCGGTGGCATAAGGATGGGTGGTTCTTGGAGATACTCTTTAATTCTGTCGAAAGCAGCCTGACATTCATCGTTCCAACGTACTACCTGATCTTTCTTCAGCAGCTTGAAGATTGGCTCACACGTAGCAGTCAGATGAGAGATGAATCGAGCAATGTAATTCAGGCGCCCTAAAAAGCCTCTGACCTCCTTCTCTGTCTTGGGCACTGGCATCTCTTGAATAGCTTTGACCTTAGCAGGGTCCACTTGAATACCTTTATCACTGACCACGAAGCCTAGCAACTTCCCAGATCTTACCCCGAAGGTGCACTTGTTCGGGTTCAATCTTAACTTGTACAGTTTCAACCGGTCAAACAACTTCTGCAGGTGATCTAGATGCTCTTCCTCAGTCTGGGACCTAGCGATCATGTCGTCCACATACACTTCGATCTCATGATGGATCATATCATGAAATAAGGCAACCATGGCACGTTGGTAGGTTGCCCCAGCATTCTTTAATCCGAACGGCATGACCTTGTAACAGAAGGTGCCCCACTGAGTAACAAATGTAGTCTTTTCCATGTCTTCAGGTGCCATCTTGATCTGATTGTAGCCTGAAAAGCCATCCATGAAAGAGAATACCTTGTGCTGAGCTGTATTATCCACAAGGACATCAATGTGAGGTAAGGGGAAGTCATCCTTGGGGCTGGCCCTGTTTAGATCCCTGTAATCGACACACATTCTGACCTTACCGTCCTTTTTAGGTACCGGCACCACATTAGCAACCCACTGAGGGTAAGAAGTCACTGCAAGAAACCCGGCATCAAACTGTTTCATGACCTCGGCTTTAATCTTTTCAGACATCTCTGGACGCATCCGACGAACCTTTTGTTTAATTGGAGGGCAGTCTTCCCTAGTCGGCAAATGATGGACAACAATATCAGTATCCAACCCTGGCATGTCTTCGTAGGACCAGGCAAAGATCTCCATATAGTCATATAACATCTTGGTTAACCGTTGCTTCACGCTGAGCTCTAGGTTGGCACCAATCTTTACCTCTTTTCTGTCTGCCTCAGTACCCAGGTTTATAGTTTCCACTGGCTCTTCATGGGGTTGAATTGCCCTCTCTTCCTGAAGTAACAGTCTTGCAAGCTCGCCAGGCACTTCACAATCATCTTCACCTTCGTCTTCGGCTAAGTTGATCGGATTTTCGAAGTCATAATTGGCATTAGCAGAGCTGTTATCAGTAAGATCCAGAGTGGATTGGAACCTGTATGAGTGAGTGTGTGTGTAAATACAGCTGCTTTAAAAAATTATGTAAAGGAAAGGAAAGATAGAAAAGGAACACAATATTTGCAATGCGAAAAATACGTCCAAGATTTTCATTCATGATGTATAAAATGACAGTTCATATGCCCTCACAAATAGAACCACGGTGCCTCGGGTAAGATACCGGGCCATAGAGTTTATCATTGTTTATTACAAAATAGCAAAACATGGGAATTCATTACTGTGTCACAAAGGTAACAGGGGTATGATCCTTTGCACTCCAATTGTTCAATCCTTCTTTGGCCGTCGGATAAATCCAGCTGTTGAATTCGGCTTCGTTCACTTCAAGGTCTTCCCCGACAGCATTCGCTTCTGAACCTTTAATAAATACCGGAGGCCTTCCGATCTTCTCTTTCCTCATAGCTCTCTGCCCTTCTGAGGTGAAACCCAGCCCAAGTTTATCAGCCTTCTGGGTGAAGTCTGGCAGTCTGCCCCAGTTAGCACCTTCACCCTTTTGCACTACAGCCCTGGCATCCTTTAGGGAAGCCATCTTCAGAGGACCACCTGCTTCTGCTGTTTCTGCTGCGATTGGAAACACCTCCTCGAAATGCTGAAAGGGGGTCTCAATGAACTCCCCATCCATCTCAATGTATCTGAACGAGTTTAGGTGGCTCACCATGTATTCTTCCTCACCTTGCACGGTGACGATCTTCCCTCTGACGGGGTACTTCAGTTTTTGATGCAAGGTAGAGGTCACTGCCCCAGCCTTATGTATCCAGGGTCGACCCAGCAGACAAGAGTAAGATGGACGGATATCCATCACATAAAAAGTGGAGTCGAACACCTGAGAGCCCACACGAATCGGAATGTCCACCTCCCCATGGACCATCCTCTTTGAACCATCAAAGGCCCTGACGATAATGTTGCTGGGTTTCAAATCCAGGCCTTCACAATCTAGACGATCCAGAGCCTTCTTGGGTAGCACATTCAAAGATGACCCAGTATCAACCAACACATGTGCCAAGGTGGTGCCCCTGCATTCGATTGAGACATGCAGAGCATCATTATGATCTTTCCCCTTTGAGGTCAAATCAGCATCTGAGAAGCCCAAGCCATTATCTGCCGTCAGACTTGCCACGCAATCAGTGAACTGGACCGCAGAGGTTTCATGTGGCACATGGGCCTTCTTGAGGAATGAGATGAGGGCCTTTGCATGGGCCTCAGAGCACAGCAGTAAAGAGAGCATGGAGATTTTGGAGGGCGTATGCCCCAACTGTTCCACAACGTTAAAATCGCTCTTCTTTATAATCTTCAAAATCTCCTCCATCTCTTGTGGGGAGGCCTCAGCAGCTATGGGTACGGGTGCCTCCATCTGGGCAGGCTCAGTTTCAATTCCCTTGCCCCGAGCATTGGATGACTCGGCAGCAGGAGAAACAATAGGATCAGCAGCAGGAATAACAACTTGATCAGCAACGGGAGTAGGTGTATTTGCAGGAATTATCAGGAGTGGTCTTCTAGCAGCAGGTGGCGCAATGTCAGGCGAGAAGAGCCTGCCACTGCGGGTAACTTTGGCCGGGCCAGTGATGTCACAGATGCTGGCGCCAGCATTGAACTCTTGTTTAACTCCGTTTATATATACATCTGCCCCATAGTGCCAAGGGACAGCTTTGTTGGATACATAGGGCAGGGGCCCAGGAACAGTGATAGTAACAGGTGCGACGGTCAGAATTTGAACGGGCTTCTTCTGGAGAGCCGGGATCGGATTGTTGAAAATAGTCACCACAGAGACTTCTTCCATTGGAACCATACGAACAGCAGACTTCTTGAATAAAATCTCCTTGCTATCCATTAAGCTTTGGATGCCTAACTTTAGCAAGGGACAACCGGATGGGGACACAACACAGAACAGGCAACCCTCACTACAACCCGGAAATAAACCGGCCTGCAGTAGGTTCTTCTTAATGATCTTTAAAGGAGTGGCTAGATCATCCACAGAAACAGCATAAACATCTTCATCAACAGCATTTACCCCGTGCTGAGGCATAGGGGCAGTAACTACATTCGGCTTTGCGGGCGCCTCGAATTGTATCTCTTTAGCATCGATAAGGTCTTGCACCTTATTCTTTAACGCCCAACAGTCATCAGTGGCATGCCCCGGGCTGTCTGAATGGTAAGCACAACGGGCATTCGGGTTGTACTTAGGAGAGGTAGTGTTTGAGAACTTTGGCGCCTCCTTGACAGTCACCAAATTGGTGGATAGTAACTGTGGCAGGATTTGCGATAGGGTCATGCTTAACCGGGTAAACTCTCTCCGAGGTCTATCAGCCCTTTGAGGATTGTTTGGCCGGGGAGCGGCAGCAGGCGTAGCAATCATGACCGCACTGACAGATTGGCGGCGATCAGGTCTTTCTGATTTCCTAGAACCATACACGGCACTAGACTCCTTTTTAAACGGCTTCTTTTCTGCACTAGATGATGCACCCTTTGCAATCTTCCCAGATTTCAGCCCAGCTTCGATTCTCTCTCCAGTCAAGATTAAGTCAGTGAAACCAGCAGAAGAATTCCCAATGAGATGGTTGAAGAACGGCCCAGATAGGGTCCCCAAGAACATGTCCACTAACTCTCGATCAGTCAAAGGTGGCTGCACCCTGCCAGCCAGATCTCTCCACTTCTGCGCGTACTCTTTAAAACCTTCACTTGCACCTAACGACATACCCTGGAGTTGGGTACGTGTGGGGGCAAGGTCGGCATTATACTGATACTGCTTGTAGAAAGCAGTAGCCAGCTCCTCCCAGTTACGAACTTTGGTCCCATCCAGCTGATAGAACCATTCGAGATGAGTCCCTGAAAGACTCTCCTGGAAGAAGTGGATCCATAGATTCTTGTCCGCAGAGTACGGCTGAATCTTTCGAACATAGGACCTCAAATGCAGCTTGGGACAAGATGCCCCGTCATACTTGGAGAAGGTGGGAGCTTTGAATTTATGTGGAATAATTACACCAGTTGACAAACCCAGATCTCCAAAATCCAGCCCAGGTACCTGTTGCACCTCCATAGCCTTTAACCTGTCTTCCAGTTGTTTGTACCTGTTGTCTTCAGGAGGGTACTGCTCTTCATCAAAATCTGTCTCGTTGTCGGAGACCACCGGACTAGGAACCCTTGCTTCTGCCTGAGAAGGACTCTTGCCAACAGAAGAAGCAACCTCTTCATGGTGTAGAGTATTACCCAACCTTCGGCCCGTGTTGAATAGAACAGTTCTTCTTTTCTTCTTCTTCTCCTTCTTCAGGAGCATGGTCTTCAGTTCTTCTTGGCCTTTAGCTAGACCCAGGATTAATTCTTGAAACTGCGCATTCTGCGCCTGGAGAGCCTTGATTGAAGTCTCAGTTGATTCAGATCCGGGATTCATGATGCTGAAATAAACAGCGAAGAACTGTAAGCAACCTGAAAAAGGGAAAAACCTGCTATGCACATGATGTATGAAATGCGTATGCAATGCATTCAAGGGTTCGAAAGTTCAAATTCATTGTAGACAAGAGAAGAACACACGTTATCATTAAAGAAATCATTGTTTAATACATCAAGGCCTCATGGGCAAAAAGGAAATACAAAAGTCAAGTCAATCCCAAAATACACTGCGCATCCTCTTCGGAGCTATGTAGGTGTTGAGGTTCCTCTCCTCGTGCAACAGACGGGTGAGCTCCAAGACCTTCTTTTCACTGGCGTGCAGACTAGTCTCAAGAGAATTCCGCTCTTCTTTAAGCTGGATCCAGCTCTTCTGCATCTCTTCCCAGGATGTGGGCATATCAGGGTGCTGAATAACATGAGACACTTCCCCTTCCAAGACAGGTTCTTTGATTACTGGGAGCATGTGAGGATAAGGCATCACTAACTTCTGAGAGCGGGCGCGTACCCATTTGAGATAAGGCTCCAAAGGGATGGAGTTCCTGTGCCCCAGTGTCTTGCTGTCTATCCTACTGGGCATCCTCCAGGCTCTGATAAATCTCTGACGAAGTCCTTGAGTATCACTGTCGAAGTCAAAAACTATGTCAGGAATCAGCATGTCATGAGGACCGTCCCTCCGAGCATAACCAAACTGTCTCCAAGCCAGGCATGGGCTATAAGTAATACCTCCTCTGATTCCAAGTAAAGGAACATTAGGGTACTCCCCACAACGATCAATGATAGTGACATCTCCTCTGGACCTAGGGCACCAATGTATATCTGCATGTGTAAGAGTCATCAACCGTTGTGACCATCTCAAACCCCGCTCATTCTTTAGGACAGATTGTGGAAGGTGCGAAATAAACCACCTTCCCAGGAGAGGAGTGCAACACATAAGGACACCTCTTTTTCTCATGGTTCGAGTGTAACATGAGTGAAGGATGTCCCCCAGCAATGTAGGTATAGGGTTCCTGGACATAAAGATCTGAACGGCACTGATATCAATGAGCTGATCTGGATTAGGGAACAACACCAAACCATAAACAAGGAGGGCTACCACTTCTTCAAAAGCTTGCAAGTCAAGAGAGTTCCAACATTCAAGGGCTTTCTCAAACAGAAACCTGGCTAAGAACCCTTTGACACCACTTCTAACTTCCCAATGTCCCTTGAGGTCAGATGACTGTAGGTGCAAGGCTTTAGCGATCTCTTCAAGCTTAGGTTCCCTTTCTGTGCCGTTGAAAGGCAGCTGATCAAGGATAGGGATCTTCAGGAGCCGGGAGAACTCCTCCAATGTAGGTACCAACTGATAGTCCAAGAAGGTAAAGCAGTGATGCAGAGGATCAAAGAACTGGAACAGGACCTTTATCATATCTTCCTCAATGTTGGTGTTGACCAAGCTGATGAGGCTTCCATGCCTGTCACTGAATGAAGAGTTCTCGGGAATCCTGGATATAAGCTCCTTAAGCTGAGGAGGGATCCTTACAAGATTGACCTGAATTGTCTTTCTACGAACAGTTTCCATGTCCTACAAAACAAGAACAAAGATGAAAATTCGAACCCCTGAAATGGTTAGTCAATGCACATGATGCTGGATGATGTCATGATGCTATGATTAAACACACCACAGATATTTACAAAGACAAACATGTAAGGCACACAAGGCACACAAGACAAGCCTTTAAGGTTTAAGGCCAGCATGGGGTCTGGGTAGTACCCTCTTGAGTTGGTGGGTTCAACCTGTCCTAATCAAAGTAACCGGGTTCTAAGGTTCCCAATATCACGGGATTGCTTTCATTGTTCATCGTTTCGATTTAGCCACTGAACTGGCGACCGAAATATTCCAGGAAAGCAACCCTCAATTGAGCGTAGTATCGAGTATCAACCAACCTCGGACCGCACCAAAGTCAGTTATCTCACTACCCTAAAGAGGCCAAGATAGTTCAATTAAGGTTCCTAAGGTCTGTTGATGCTTCACGACACCACGCGGAGGCCCCGTACTCTCCTTGACTGAACTCAAGGGTTACCGGTACACACCAAAGTGCCACATCAACGTAGCAGACTGTTTCAACCGTGTCGGTATACCCCGCACAGTTCCCTCACAGCCTTGTTGCTACTTTCTAGGAAAGGTATTCCCCAGATCCGGGTGTAGGATCTATAGAACTCCCAAGCAACCCACAATTTAAAGCACACAAGGAAAACAATTGAAAACATAGTTATAAGCTAGCCCTAAGGTAAACCTCACTTTATTTAATGTCCCCAGCAGAGTCGCCAGTTCTGTGATCGGTGGATCTGGAACTGACTGTTTAACGCTGGTTCGCGAAATGTCGCGGAAGCAAGAGTCGCCACCGTCTTTTATTTTCTCCAAATGGAAAGGACAAAAGCACAGAAAAATTCCTTAAAGAGATTGCTCTCGGTTCGGGAGGTAGGTTATAGAAAGGGAAGGTGTTAGCACCCTTTCTATCCATGGTTATCCATGGGCTCTTAGATACTTGCTCATTGTGTTTTCAAAATTGTTTGTTTGCTTTTCAATGTGGGTTTAAAAAGTTTCTTGGAAAAATTTCAGATCGACTCATACGTCAGAGTGTTTGAAAAGTTTGTTTTTGAAAGCTTTTGAAAATGTGTCAGTGTGAAAAGTCTTTTTGAGTTTGTTTTGAAGAGAGCAAGTATCCTTGAGAACCTACCTACCCTAAGGAATTCGTCTGTGTAAATGTCCTTTAAAGTAATGCCATCCCACCATTGAGAGGTAAGTAGCATCACCGTTGGAGGTGTTCGGGTCAATTCGAGGTTCGGGACGTGGTGATCACCAGAGCAATAGGAAGACACCTTAGAAGCTACCCTCATGCCAGGTTCCCGGATCATGAGGACTTACTAAGACGTTTTCTACTCGACGATCACCTTTCGAAAGGCAACAGTGAGGCGTACCCTTAGGGTGGTGTGTGCGAATTGTGTGTCATGTTTCAGTTATTTGTCTTGTCATGTTTGTCGTGTTCTACGCTTTGTTTTAATTTGTCCATTCATTCTTGCATGCATATTTAACAATTATAAAGTTTGCGGGAAAGGTAAATCTAAAGCTATTACAAAGGCGCGGGTCCACATCGCCAAAATTAAACCGGACCCGATTTAGCGAAAAATAAATAATGCGAAGAAATAAAGTGCGAAAAGTAAATTACATGGCTTAGGGACAATTACATAATTATAATTAAACGACATAAGATAAATGCGCAAATTAAATAATTGAAACGAAACTAAGGCGTTGGACCCCTTTTGCAAATAATTAAAATTAATAAGAATTAAAAAATTAAATGATTAAATGTTTTTTTGATATTTTTGTATTTTTTAGATTTAATAAGGAAAAGAAATTAATGGAAATTAAATTAAAAGACAAACCCTAATTCTAGTATTTTTTATTTGTCATGAAAGATTTAAATATAGTCTAAATTAAACCCTAAATCACTTATGTACAATTTTTTAATTATAAAAAATAAAATAATAACATAAATAGTATTGTGAGAAATAAAAATTAAAAAGACATTAAAACTATCAATTAACCTAATTCTACACTTCTTTGGATTTTTATTAAAAAAGGAATTAAAATTAAAATCTAATTACACTACATAATTTACATTCTAGTTTATTTATGAAAATAATTGTAATAAAAGAAATATTATATTTTTTCTGTATTTTCTGATTTTTATAATGTTTTTATATTTTTTGTTAAAAATAATTAATTAAAACAAATAATTAAAATAAACATAACAATTAAAATAAATGAAATAAAAAGGAAATCAAACCAGAGTGGGGTGTAGTCCCCAATTTAGGAGGTATGAATTTGGAAAGCCTGGCCCAATAAGCATGGAATTTCATTGACTTTCTGGATCATGTGTCATGCGTTGACTGATATTCATTGCACTCCTGGAATCCATGCCCTTGATTTGGTTGCCTGGGACACGTGGGCGATGAATATTGAGTGTGTATGGTGAACGTCCTCAAGCGCGCTGCATAAGAATTTTTTATGAAAAATAATGTGAAACTTTTGCCAGACCTGGGACTTGAACCCAGGTCTTTGAGGTCACATGCCTAACACGTTACCACTGAACCACATTCATTTCAATTAACATATGATAAACAATAAAGAATATAATAATAACGCGTTAGCTGTTTTGGACTTTCGCGCGAAATTCAAACTGTCCAATGGTTGATGGACACGATGTCATCTCCTTCCCCTACCCTGTAACACAAACACTATGGGAACGATTTTTACAGCGTTGTCAAAAGATGCCTATGGGAAAATAGCGATTAGCACCCTGTGCTTCATAAATTGTTCGCGAGGGTCCAGGTTGCTTCGTCTTGATATGCTGAGTCCAGCCATGGTGGTTTAAAGGGACAATTTCACTGTATTGCAAAAGCCCTAAATTTAAGAACCTGAAAACCTAGAAAACGCGCATGGTAGATTCATGTTTATGCCATAAAAATCCAATTAATTATGATGGTTAGTTCACAAACTTCATAAGAAACATGAATATACAAACAAAAATGCAAAAAGATGTCTAAATCATGCTATGCGATTTCAATATTTTCTTGGTTCAGTTTGACTTTGTGATACCGTTTCAAGGCATTTGACTTGTTGTTCTTGATTGAGAAACGTTTAGGGACGTCTCAGGATGCTAATGAAACAAAAATCAAAGCTTGAATCGTCCTAAAAGCTAGTTTTCAGTCTTGAGTTTTTTGTGAAAAGTTTCAATATGCAATGGAGTTGTGGGGCGCAGCTTGCAGTCTTAGAGCATTAGGGTTGTGATGTTGATCATATATGGAAGCAATTAGGTTAAAAAGATTCAATAAAATCCATCTCCATAATTGTTTTCAATCTTTGATTTGTTAAAGATCTTTTACAATCTTTTTTCATGGTGTTTTTGTTCAATCATGTGCCAATCATACCAAAACTTGCCTATTTAAGACTTACACGAAATATTGAGCTTATAATGTGCATGAAAAGATTTTTTAGGTTAGTTTGATATTTTTCATATATTAAAATGATTTAAATGAATATAAATTAATATTAATTCAAATAAATAATTAAAAAATATGGAAATACTTCCCTTTGGGCCTAGTGGTCGTGCATAGGCTTGGCATGAAGAATCTTGGAAGAAAAATGGGCCCATTTGCACTTTTAGGCCTTTTGCATCAATGTTGACTTTTCAAAATTCCTAAAAATTTCCCAACTTCCACAAGGCATAACTTGGTCAATTTTTAAGCTTTTCACATGTTCTTGGACATTTTGGAAAGGTCTTTGAGTCCCTTAACCAATGCCTTTGGTCCCATGTCATTTTGATTTACCAATCTCAAGTTATGGCCTTTGACTTAAAGTCACTTTTTGTTGACTTTTGAAAATGACCTATAATGTTGAAATTGATAACTTTTTGTGAGAGCATTTCTTGGACTTGGAACATGAAGATGAATTGTAGGAAATGTCTTTCTCTTCAAGATGAGCTTTGGATGGAATTTTTCTGATAATCCATGTGAAAGTTATGCCCTGGTCAATTTCAGTTGACTTTTTCAGCTGTCCAAATATAGCAACTTTTGCATCTTTGATGATTTCTGAGCCAAATTTTGAGAATCATGATCAAGCATTGATCAAATGATGTTTGTGGCTCCAAAATGATATGTTGACCAAAAATTTGAACTTTTGACTGTCAAATGACCATTTTGCCCCTACAGTTGACTGTAGTGCAATCTAGGGTTTTGACTGTGCAATTTTGAGCTGAATGCCTTGAAACTTGACATGAGGATACTTGACCCTCTTTGTAAGCATGTGGGACTTGATTGGGCCTTTGAAAAGTTCCTTTGCTTGACCAGAACTCAAACCCTAGTTTTGACTGTCTAGGAGACAGTTGAGCTGCACAACCCTTGGGGAATTTTGTGACCTTGACTTTGATAATTCTTGATGAATATGGGAGGGCAAATTTTGGGGTACAACACCTTCCACAGTGATGACATCTCCAGGGCTGGGGATTCTCCCTGGTGTGTTCAAACTTCTTCTTACCCTGATGTTTCCCATGATGTCCTTTCTTGCTATGATGTTTATACATTTGATTCGACATCTTTGGTTTAGATTTGGCCAGAGTGGAATGTGATGAAGGTTCCTCTGAGTTAGGTTTCTTTTTCTCATTAAACCCTAGACCACTCTCGTCTCCAGTCACTCTCCCATCTTGAAGAATTTCATCTAATTTGTCAGATCCATTATTTAGCATCTTGAGAGATTTGACCATTTTATCAAGGTTTGAATTCAAGGAAGTCACTTCACTTTCCAGATTAGTAATAGTTTTTAAATGCTCTTCCCTTTCTGCTTTCAGTTGAGTTGCGAGGACTTTTTGTTTCTATCCTTCAAGGCACACTTCTGAACTTCTGAGACATAATTCTTTGTATGAAGCAGCTAACGCATCAAAGGTTAGTTCCCCATCACTAGATTTTGTACCCCAAAATTTGCCCTCCCATATTCTTTAAGAAATTGCCAAGTCAAGCTGCAAAATTCCCCAAGGGTTGCACAGTGCAAAGATCTCCTATACAGTCAAAATTAGGGTTTTGATTCTGATCAAGAAAATGAAGTTTCCAAAGGTCCAATCAAGTCTCACATGCTTACAAATATGGTCAAGTATCCTCATATCAAGTTTCAAGACTTTCAGCACAAAATTGCACAGTCAAAAACCCTAATTGCACTACAGTCAACTGTAGGGGCAAAATGGTCATTTGACAATCAAAAGTTCAAATTTTTGGTCAACATATCATTTTGAAGCCACAAACATCATTTGATCAATGCTTGATCATGATTCTCAAAATTTGGCTCAAAAATCATCAAGATGCAAAAGTTTCCTTATTTGGACAGCTGAAAAAGTCAACTGTAAATTGACCAGGGCATAACTTTCACATGGATTATCATAAAAATTCCATCCAAAGCTCATTTTGAAGAGAAAGAAATTTCCTACAACTCATCTTCATACTTCAAGTCCAAGAAATGCTCTCACAAAAAGTTATCAATTTCAACATTATAGGTCATTTTCAAAAGTCAACAAAAAGGGACTTTAAGTCAAAGGCCATAACTTGTGATTGGTAAATCAAAATGACATGGGACCAAAGACATTGGTTAGAGGACTCAAAGACCTTTCCAAAATGTCCAAGAACATGAGAAAAGCTTAAAAATTGAGCAAGTTATGCCTTGTGGAAGTTGGGAAATTTTTGGATATTTTGAAAAGTCAACATTGATTCAAATGACCTAAAATTGCTAATGGGCCCATTTTTCCTCCACAAATCATCATCCATGGCATGTGCACGACCACTTGGCCCAAAGGGAAGTATTTTCTCATTTTTTATTTATTTATTTGAATTTTTTATTTATAATAATTCATTTAAATCAAATTAAATATATGAAAAATATGTAATCTAGGTTTTATAATCTCTTTGTGCACAAAATCCACTCAATAATTCGTGTGAAATCAAATAAGGAAAGATTTGGAGTAAATTGATCATAATTGATACAAGAACACATGGAAAAGATTGAAAAAGATCCTTAAAAATCAAATTTCCAAAAACCATGAATGCATTGGATTTGCTCTACTTTTCTTGACCTAATTGATTCTATACATAAGCAAAAACACAAACCTAATGCTCATACACACTGAGCTGCGCCCAAAAGCCATTATCAAAACTTGAAATTTTTCTCTAAAAACTGAATTCTGAAAACTCACTTCCAGGGTGATTCAAGACATAATTTTTGTTCCATTGGCTTGCTGAAGGTCCATTGAACGTGTCCCAATCATAAACGCTCGTCAAAACCTCAAGAATCGTTGTACAGAAGCTAACCTTTCTCACTTTTTTTTCATTATCGTGTTTTGCATTCTATGCACTTTCATGACATTTTGTTCATATGTTCGTGATCAGTGAAGTATTTGCAAGCTAACCATATGCTTTAATTATATTTTTATGCTGTGTATACGATTATGCCATGATTACTTTCTAGGGTTTACAGGATTTGAAATTGGGGGTTTTTGAATGAGGAAAAATTAGAACCCCTGAGTACCACCATTGGCATGAGCACGTCTGGACGAAGAAGAAGCCCCTATCGCGCCTAATTTATGGACCCCCTAGACCTAATCGTTATTTTTCCAAAACCGGCCTAGGAGAACGCGTGCAAAACCGTTGCCTAACGTATTTGTTTTTTTCAGGAAAATAATACAACGAAGAAGATGAATTCGTGGCGTGCATTGGTTGGCCCTTTTGAAATTCGCGCGCAAAGACCCACTAACGCTTTTATTTCTTTTATATTATTTGTTTGTTATTATATATTAACATGTACAGATTAGCTCAGCTGGCAAGCGTTGTTGTTGTTAACGCACATGACCTGGGTTCGAGCCCCAGGTCTTCAATATCCCAATATTATTTTTCAATAAAAGTTCACATGCGCTTCAAGACTGAGGACGCACCATACACTTCCAAATCCAGCATGCCACGCGTTCAGCTTCATCCATCACAAGGCTCAGAATTGAGGAACATGGTAGATCCAAGTCAACGCTTCAGCATGCTACCAGAAAAAAGTCCAAATAGGCCAAAATAAATGGGCCAGATTACTGAATCTATACCTCCACTTTGGGGACTACCACCCCCCTAGGTTTGCATATTTTTCACTCTTCTTTATTTTCTTTATTTATTTAAATCTATTTCTTTTAATTATTATTTGTTTAAATTAATTACTTATTTTCATAAATATAAAAAATGCATAAAAATCAGAAAAGATAAAAAATATAATAAATATTTTATTTTAATATTTCTTGTAAAAAAATGCATGTAAGTTAATTAGTTTAAATTAGGGTTTTAATTTTAATTCCTTTCATAACAAAATCTAAAAAATATAGAACTAGGTTTAATTAATGTTTTATTCTTTTTTTTTTCTTTTTCACAATAATATTATTTATTTTATTTATTTTCATAATTAAATTTGTATATAAAAATTAGGGTTAATTTAGGTTAAATTCTAACGTCTTCTTAATAAATTAAAATAAAATAGAATTAGGGTTAGCGTTTAATTGCAATTAATTTTTTCTATTAAATCCTAAAATATTAAAAAATACCAAAAACATTTCTTTTAATTAATTAATTCCATTTAATTTTTATTTTGCAAAAGGGTCCAACGCCCTCGTTTCGTTTAATTCTCATTAATTCGCGTATTTATTTTATTTCATTATAATACTTATGTATCTCTCCCGAAGCCATGTAAATTACTTCTCGCACTTTTATTTTCTTTATTTTTTGTCAAATCGGGTCCTGGTTAAATTTGGCGATGTGGACCCGCGCCTTTGTAATAGTTTAGAACTTTTAATTTCCGCATCTTTTTAACTGTTAATAAATGCATGCAAGAATGAATGATAAAATAAAAACAAATGCATAGATCACCTTGACATGAATAAGACAAAATAACTGAACATGACACACAAATCACACACCACCCCTAGCGTACGACTATGTCCTGCCATCTGTCTACCAGAAGAAGGTTTGTCCGTCAACAACTATCAGCACCCCACAAGTGCCTCCCCCATAGAAACAGGGGCAATAATGAGCGGTCTAAGCAATCTGATTGTTCTATCCTCCAAGGTATCAAGGTAGGTTCCGTTGAAGAACATAACCAATACAGTTCAATACTTCCCCAGAAGATAATCCAATCTAGTTCCCCAGAAAACTGGAATTCATCTCCCCAAGCGGTAAGCTTATCCCCAGTAGATTCTGGAAGCTTATCCCTCGCAGAGCACGAACGCGTCGTCCGGCTTTATTTAAAGAGTTATTTCCTTAACAGGATATAACTGGGTTATCCTCAGCCAAAAGCCACGGAAAGAGCGTCCCCGACGAAGTCTTCTTACCCCAGCAAAGTCCATCAACACTTCCAACAACAAGGATATCCTCAGCAAATTACTATCAACAATCAACAGGGTGTCTCTCTCCCCACAGAGTATTGCTCCCCAGCAAGATTACTAGAGTATCTGTCTCCCCGCAGAATCTTCCATTTGCCAAGTTCATTCCTCAACGGAGTCATCTTCTCCTACCGGTATTCTTGCAGTTATCATCCCCCAGCGGAAGCAAAACCTATTCTTCAACATCAGCCCAGGAGTGACTTCCCGGCACCCGTCAAGGATTTATCTTCTTAGACAAAAATACATTCATAAACATCACGTAAACATCATTATAGCATGCATACGCATCATACTACACGAATCTCATTAATTTTGAAGACATACAGTTCATGCATCATGATTTTGCATACAATTATGTTTTACCTTTCAGGAAAGGTCAATACAAAGATGACCACTATCAACCATCGCAATTCTTTCTAGATATAGCTTCAGATATGATCCAGATATGGTGACGTTCTGATGTTGCTTCCAGATTTCCTTCTAGATATAGTTTCAGATATGATCCAGACATGGTGACGTTCTGATGCTGCTTCCAGATTTCCTTCTAGATATAGTTTCAGATATGATCCAGACATGGTGACGTTCTGATGCTGCTTCCAGAATTCCTTCTCGATATAGTTTCAGATATGATCCAGACATGGTGACGTTCTGATGCTGCTTCCAGAATTCCTTCTAGATATAGTTTCAGATATGATCCAGACATGGTGACGTTCTGATGCTGCTTCCAGATTTCCTTCTAGATATAGTTTCAGATATGATCCAGACATGGTGACGTTCTGATGCTGCTTCCAGAATTCCTTCTCGATATAGTTTCAGATATGATCCAGACATGGTGACGTTCTGATGCTGCTTCCAGATTTCCTTCTAGATATAGTTTCGGATATGATCCAGAGATGGTGACGTTCTGATGCTGCTTCCAGATTTCCTTCTAGATATAGTTTCAGATATGATCCAGACATGGTGACGTTCTGATGCTGCTTCCAGAATTCCTTCTCGATATAGTTTCAGATATGATCCAGACATGGTGACGTTCTGATGCTGCTTCCAGATTTCCTTCTAGATATAGTTTCAGATATGATCCAGAGATGGTGACGTTCTGATGCTGCTTCCAGATTTCCTTCTAGATATAGTTTCAGATATGATCCAGATATGGTGACGTTCTGATGCTGCTTCCAAATTTCCTTCCAGATATAGTTTCAGATGTAAACCAGATATGGTGACGTTCTGATACTGCTTCCAGAAGTCCTTTTTAGATGTTTCCCTCTCCGACGATGAGTGTGAGGTGATATTCTCCTATGGTTCCCTCTCCAACGGTGTGTGAAGTGGTAAGCCCTTTTCAGATGGTTCCCTCTCCGACGGCGTGTGAGGTAGTAATTCCTTCTTCAAGATGTTCCCCTCTCCGACGATGAGTGTGAGGTGATGTTCTCCCATGGTTCCCTCTCCGACGGCGTGTGAGGTAGTAATCCCTTTTTCAAGATGTTTCCCTCTCCGACGATGAGCGTGAGGTGATAATCTCTGATGTTTCCCTCTCCGACGGTGTGTGAGGTGACAATCCCTTTTCCTATGATTCCCTCTCCGACGGCGAGTGAGGTGATTCCCTTTCAGATTATAATAGCTTATGATTTTCTTCCCGATATTGCAAAGATGGTAATTCCCGCCAAGACTTTTCTCAACGAGCGTTGTTGAAGCTAAAGTCGCCCAAGGTTCTCCTACCATTCATGCTAAGGCAGTAACCATCCCTGGTTCATTCATCAGCGTTTGAAGCTCCAGATTCAGCTCCTGTAACCAGTCATGACACATCTATACCAAGCATCTAAAAATCAGCTCCTGCAACGTGTCAGGTACTCATTTTTTTCTTTTGCAGGTATGCAGGTTCTCGCTAAGGAATCTCCTACGCGATCAACATCCCGATGGCATCTATAAGCCCATCACCCCATCCAGCAATCTCCAAATGGCATCTATAAGCCCATTCCCATCATCACTGCTTACTATGTGAGCGCAAATTTCTGGGCACTCTAGTGTCCAATCATCTTCTACCCTCGGATTACGAAAGGCACGCCAGCCAATCTGCATCCTCAGGTCTAAGAAGATTGAACAGGGGCAACTGTTGTACCCCAAAATTTGCCCTCCCATATTCTCCAAGATTTGTCAAGTCAAGGTCACAAAATTCCCCAAGGGTTATGCAGCTCAACTGGCTCCTAGACAGTCAAAACTAGGGTTTGAGTCCTGATCAAGAAAATGAAGTTTTCAAAGGTCCAATCAAGTCTCATATGCTTACAAATATGGTCAAGCATCCTCATATCAAGTTTCAAGGCATTCAGCTCAAAATTGCACAGTCAAAACCCTAGATTGCACTACAGTCAACTGTAGGGGCAAAATGGTCATTTGACAGTCAAAAGTTCAAATTTTTGGTCAACATATCATTTTGAAGCCACAAACATCATTTGATCAATGCTTGATCATGATTCTCAAAATTTGGCTCAGAAATCATCAAAGATGCAAAAGTTACTATATTTGGACAGTTGAAAAAGTCAACTAAAATTGACCAGGGCATAACTTTCACATGGATTATCAGAAAAATTCCATCCAAAGCTCATTTTGAAGAGAAAGACATTTCCTACAATTCATCTTCATATTCCAAGTCCAAGAAATGCTCTCATAAAAAGTTATCAATTTCAACATTATAGGTCATTTTTAAAAGTCAACAAAAAGGGACTTTAAGTCAAAGGCCATAACTTGAGATTGGTAAATCAAAATGACATGGGACCAAAGGCATTGGTTAAAGGACTCAAAGACATTTCCAAAATGTCCAAGAACATGTGAAAAGCTTAAAAATTGAGCAAGTTATGCCTTGTGGAAGTTGGGAAATTTTTGGAAATTTTGAAAAGTCAACTTTGATCCAAATGACCTAAAAATGCAAATGGGCCCATTTTTCTTCCAAGTTTCTTCATGCCAAGCCTATGCACGACCATTAAGCCCAAGGGGAAGTATTTTCTCATTTTTTAATTATTTATTTGAATTTATATCAATATTAATTCATTTAAATTATTTAAATATGTAGAAAATATAAACTTGACCTAAAAAAATCTTTTTATGCACATTCTAGACTCAAGATTTCGTGCACATGCTAATTAGGAAAGAATTGGACTAATTGAGCTTAATTGATACAAAATACATGAGAAAAAGATTGAAAAAAGATCCTTAACAAATCAAATCTCCAATTCATAAAAGCAATGGATTTTGATCCAATTTTCTTAACCTAATTACTCACTACATATGCAGGATGAGAAACCTAATTGCATTGGACTGAATACTGCGCAGCAATTGACATCACACACTTGAAAAATTGCTTGAAAAACAAAAAACTGAAATCAACTCTAGAGGTCGATTCAAACCCTAATCTTGATCCCATTAGCTTCCTTGGGTAACTCTGAACGTGTGCCAACCACAAACAACAAGCAAAGCTCCAAGAATTGGTAGATTATGTTCAAACTGAGTCACGAAATTCTTGAAATCGTATAGCATAATTCAAGCATCTTTTTGCATTTTTCTTTATTGATTCATGCTCATAATGATGTTTCTAAGCTAACCAACGTATTCAATTGTGTTTTTGTGCCACATATGCGAATCTACCATGTTTGGATATTAGGGTTTGCAGGTTTTAAAATTGGGGTTTCCCAAACCAAGTGAAATTAGGACTCAAGGCTATGACCATTGCAATCAGCATACTCCAATGAACAAGAAGCATTAGTCGCGATTGATTTATGAGCTACATAGCGCTATTCGCTATTTCTTCTAAAGCTGCCTAAACCCACGCATCCAAAACCGTGGCTGAAAGTTCTTGTTTTCAGAAAAATAAAATAGAACGAGGAAGACGATGTGTTGTCAGCCAATGATTCGCTAGTTTGAAATTGCGCGCGTTTTTAACCATTACGCGTGGGTTTTTGCTTTTTGTTATTCATTTACTATAATATGTTAATTGAAACGTGATGGCTCAGCTGGCAGGTGGACGTACTTGTAACCCTCATGACCTGGGTTCAAGTCCCAGGTCTGGACAAATTCCATATTATTTTGCCATAATAATTCCCATGCAGGCATCACACTAAGGATCATCATACACGCTCAGTGATCAGCGCCCACGCGTCCTGGGAGATCCATCAAAGGGCTCAGAGTCAAGGTGTATGGTGGATGCTGGTCAACCTTGCCACACGCTACGCAAAAAGTCAATGGACCAAGGCTTGTTGGGCCAGACCATTCCAAATTACACCTCACAAATTGGGACTACACCCCACCCTGGTTTGCTAATTTTATTTATTTTTCTTATATCTTTTTAATTATTATTTTATTTGTTTTGTTGTTTTAATTCAATAATTATTTTTTTTACAAAATATGAAAACATCAAAAAATACAGAAAAATCAGAAAAAGACCAAAAAAGAATAAATATTTTTATTATAATTATTTTCCTGTAAATAAATTAATATATAATGAATTTAGTTTTAATTAGGATGTTTGCAATTTTAATTCTTTTCATATTAAATAAAATAATTAGAATTAGGTTAATTAACAATTTCCACTCCTTTTAATTTTCCCTTTTTATCATAATATTATTATTTATTTATTTTCATAATTAAATTGTATATAAATAATTTAGATTTAAATTAGGTTAAAAATTCAATCTTTTTCTTAATAACTTAAAAATAGTTAGAATTAGGTTTAATATTTCATTTTAATTTTAATTAATTCCCTTTTCTCCTTAAAACCTAAAAAACACAAAATACCAAAAAACATTTGACTTTAATTCTAATTAATTCACCAACTTTAATTTTTTTGCAAAAGGGTCCAACGCCCATGTTCATAATTTATTTGATTTCGCGCATTTATTTTATGTCGTTTATTATAATTATGTAATTGTCCCAAGGCCTTGTAACGATTATACTGTTCGCACTTTTACTTCGCTTTCTTTATTTTCCGTCAACTCGGGTCCGGTTAATTTTGGCGATGTGGACCCGCGCCATTTGTAATAGCTGTAGATTTATTTTCCCGCAACTTTTAACTGTTAACAAAAAGCATGCAAGAATGAATGTCCTAATTAAAATCAAGCGTAGAACACAAATAAACATGACAAGACAAATATCAATGAAACTGACACACAAATTCGCACACACCACCCCTAGGGTACGCCTCACTGTTGCCTTTCGAAAGGTGATCGTCGAGTAGAGGATGTCTTAGTAAGTCCTCATGATCCGGGAACCTGGCATGAGGGT
Organism: Vicia faba; assembly: GCA_948472305.1. Taxonomy (NCBI): domain Eukaryota; kingdom Viridiplantae; phylum Streptophyta; class Magnoliopsida; order Fabales; family Fabaceae; genus Vicia; species Vicia faba. Next base: position 310,016,250 of record OX451736.1, read on the forward strand.
AGCTTCTAAGGTGTCTTCCCATTGCTCTGGTGATCACCATGTCCCTAAAACTCGAATTGACCCGAACACCTCCAACGGTGGTGCTACCTACCTCTCAATGGTGGGATGGCACTACTTTAAAGGACATTTACACAGACAAATTCCTTAGGGTAGGTAGGTTCTCAAGGATACTTGCTCTAATCTCAAAACAAACTCAAAAAGACTTTTCACACTGACACTTTTCAAAAGCTTTCAAAGCAAACTTTTCAAACACTCTGACGTACGAGTCGAACTGAGATTTTTCAAAGAAACTTTTTAAACCTACATTGAAAAGCAAACAAACCATTTTGAAAACACATATGAGCAAGTATCTAAGAGCCCATGGATAACCATGGATAGAAAGGGTGCTAACACCTTCCCTTTCTATAACCTACCTCCCGAACCGAGAGCAATCTCTTTAAGGAATTTTTCTGTGCTTTTGTCCTTTCCATTTGGAGAAAATAAAAGACGGTGGCGACTCTTGCTTCCGCGACATTTCGCGAACCAGCGTTAAACAGTCAGTTCCAGATCCACCGATCACAGAATTGGCGACTCTGCTGGGGACTTAACTTAAAGTGAGGTGTACCTTAGGGCTAGGTCATAACTATGTTTTCAATTGTATTGCTTTGTGTGCTTTAAATTGTGGGTTGCTTGGGAGTTCTATAGATCCTAAACCCGGATCTGGGGATACCTTTCTTAGAAAGTAGCAACAAGGCTGTGAGGGAACTGTGCGGGGTATACCGACATGGTTGAAACAGTCTGCTACGTTGATGTGACACTTTGGTGTGTACCGGTAACCCTTGAGTTCAGTCAAGGAGAGTACGGGGCCTCCGCGTGGTGTCATGAAGCATCAACAGACCTTAGGAACCTTAATTGAACTATCTTGGCCTCTTTAGGGTAGTAAGATAACTGACTTTGGTGCAGTCCGAGGTTGGTTGATACTCGATACTACGCTCAATTGAGGGTTGCTTTCCTGGAATATTTCGGTCGCCAGTTCAGTGGCTAAATCGAAACGATGAACAATGAAAGCAATCCCGTGATATTGGGAACCTTAGAACCCGGTTACTTCTGATAGGACAGGTTGAACCCACCAACTTCAAGAGGGTAATACCCAGACCTCATGCTGGCCTAAACTCTAAGGGCTTCTCTTGTGTGACTTGTGTGCCTTCGTATTTGACTACTTGCATGCTTGTTATCTGACCCTTGATGTCTTGCAGGTTTTGTTCATAGTCCTTAATTGGGACTTATAACAGGGTGTACTAACCACTTGCAGGTTCTGTTTATAGTCCTTAATTGGGACTCATGACAGGTTCTACTTAGGTTTCTTGCAGGTTTTGTTTATAGTCCTTAGTAGGGACTCATAACAGGGTATACTGAATTTCTTGCAGGTCTTGTTTATAGTCCTTAATTAGGACTCATAGCAGGGTACTAAGTTTCTTGCAGGTCTTGTTTATAGTCCTTAATTGGGACTCATAACAGGGTACTAAATTTCTTGCAGGGTTGTTTATAGTCCTTAATTGGGACTCATAACAGGGTTTACCCACATCACCCCATGCATAGCATGACATCATACCATTGCATACATCCTAACCCATTTCAAGGATCTCAAGGGCTTGTGATGCAGGTCATGATGAACCAACTGCCCAGCAAGGGGCAAAGAGAATTTATTTTCCTCTAGCTAAGGTCGTCAGGGGCTATGACCCACTGGATATGGTGAGCCTTTGACCCTTGACGAAGGACTCTCAACAACATGAAGTTCCTTCAATCAAGTTACCGGTTTCCAACTCTAACAAGTTTCTCTGTTTACCCTGCGAGGTCCTTGAAAACATTACATGCATGTCATACATCTCATTGCATTGCAGGTATCCCTTTGACAGGTTGCTTACCCTTCTCCGCTGTTTATTTCAGCCGCTCGTCATGAATCCTGAATCATCAGCCGAGCAGACTATCAAGGATCTCCAGGCTCAGAACGCCCAGTTCCAAGAGCTGATCATGAATCTGACCCAGGGGCAGCAAGATCTGAAGGCTCTGCTCTTGAAGAAGGACAAGAAGAAGAAGAGGACTGTTTTGTTCAGCCCTAGACGCAGATCTGGGAATACACCGCAAATTGAAACTGAGAGGACAACCCCATCTGTGGGAAAAAGCAGTCATCAAGAGGAGAGGGTGCCCAGTCCAGAGGTCTCTGACAATGAAACAGATTTCGACGACGAACAATATCCTCCGGCTGAGGACAAGTACAAACAGTTGGAGGATAGGCTGAATGCTATGGAGACCCAACAAGTACCTGGGCTGGATCTTGGAGATTTGGGTTTGTCAACTGGTGTGGTTATTCCCCGGAAGTTCAAAGCACCATCCTTTACTAAGTATGACGGGGCGTCTTGCCCCAAGCTGCATCTAAGGTCCTATGTTCGGAGGATTCAGCCATATACGGTGGACAAGAATTTATGGATCCACTTCTTCCAGGAGAGTCTTTCAGGGACTCATCTCGAATGGTTCTATCAGCTGGATGGGACCAAAGTTCATAACTGGGAGGAGTTGGATACTGCTTTCTATAAGCAGTATCAATATAATGCCGACCTTGCTCCTACGCGTACCCAACTCCAGGGTATGTCGTTAGGTGCAAGCGAAGGATTTAAGGAGTACGCTCAGAAGTGGAGAGATCTTGCTGGAAGGGTACAACCACCTCTGACCGACCGCGAGCTCGTCGATATGTTCTTGGGGACCCTGTCTGGTCCGTTCTACAACCACCTAATTGGGAATTCCTCTGCTGGATTCACAGATCTTATCTTGACTGGGGAGCGAATAGAAGCTGGTATCCGGTCTGGGAAAATTCAAGAGGCTGCACCTTCTGATAAAAAGCCTCATCATGGAAAGAAAGAATCCAATGTTGTGCATGGTAAAAAGAGCCGTCATGAGGTAGGGGCCATCTAGATCTCTAATCCCGGACCTGCTCAACAAGGACAGGGGCAACAGCGAAAGGAGAAACGGCAGTACACCAAACTCAACATGTCGTTGGATCAAGCATTGCAACAAATGTTGAAGGCAGGGCTGATCACCTTAAGGGCTCCTCTTCGGAATCCGAACACTTCTGCTCCCAACTATCATCCCAACGATAGGTGCGCGTATCATTCTGATAGCCCGGGGCATACTACAGACAACTGCTGGCCTCTCAAGAACAAGATCCAAGATATGATCGACGCTGGAGAGATTCAGTTTGAAGTGCCAGAGACTCCGAACATAATCACATCTCCGTTGCCCAATCATTGAAGCCTTTTGTTTATTTGAATTTTTGAGCTGTACTTTTCTTTGCTTATACAAACAATTAATGTCATAGCAAACTCTTTTATTCTATTAATGCATTGCATATGTCTGTTTTGGAAATTAATACAATTATTTTCATTATGTTCAAATATCTTTTCATATTTTTTCTGATGTCAACTCTGGATCTAAAATTCTAAGCTTTTTGAGGGAGGATGACGAAAACGATACCACGATCTTTACAGTATGCTTTTGAACGGACCCCGATGATGAAGTACAGGCATTGTTTCAAATCCCTAAACACTGGAGTTATAAGGATGATAATCCCTCGTCAAACCCTCTGAGCCAAAGAAGTAGGAGTTTTTATTTTCGAAATTTAAAACCCTTAATCACAACCTGGGGCAGGGTAGTCTCTCAGTTGATCCAAGTGCATAACGAATGGCACCGAAAAGATCTTTACAAAACGAACAAAGACAGTGATGGTTCAGAACAATCAAAAGGACAGGCAGTCATTATCAAAAAAATTTCATAAATGAAAAGCCCAAAAAGTCTAAACCTACAAAGGGGACTTATGAAACTGGGGCATCCCGCTGACTGTAATTCCAAAAAAGGAAACAGTTCAGGCAAAAAAGAAAGGGATAACAAAATCAAGAAAGAGGTTTCACAAACCCTCAACCAAAACAAAGATGACTTCCCATTCAAAATAAGTTATCAACATCTGAACCATTATTGGAACATCAAAGCAAAGACTCAAGCAAGGTCTAACGCACGGTCAACTGAGTTTAGGTTTGGAGAACATCACGAAGAGCGGGTGGGTACAAATACTTTGAGCCTTTATCCTTTGTTTCTTAAAACCGTGAACCAGGCCACGTTATAACCCTTAAAAGTCCTAGCTGAAGCATGGGTTAGTTCGAAAGCATACTGTCACGAAAGGTATCCTGACTCCTGAAGGCCTACGGTAAATACGGAGTTTGACATCACGTTTTACAAACATTCACTTGTTTTATGAAAAGATGCATTTTCAAAAATCTTCGAGACAGACATAAGCTTTGCGTTTTTAACATAACTTTGTTTGCATATGACCTTTTGGTTAAACAGCATAAAAATTTGCACGATGAAAGTCTAATGAACAGAAGTACCCCCAATCAAGGGGCAGACATGAGCATTGTCCATTATCTGGGGCAATCCAATCAAGATCCAGAGAATCTCTCAAAAGGCCAAAAAGCCTGGGGCAAATCTCTGCCTAAGTCATTTGGGGCACTCCAGCAACGAATCTTGCACGATCAGACACCTGCTGGCAATATGGCAACACAAGCAGCCAGGGACACCTCCCTGCATTCTAAGAGCGTGGACACAGTCGAAAGATACTACGCAAAATCAAAGACCCGCTAGGTCGACGTACCTAGGCAAAAATAAGGGCTTCCCGGCGAACCAAAAGGGTTCGGGCAAAATGAAGGGACGAAATGAAAAAAAAAAAAAAAAAAAAATCTGTACACCCGGCAAGTCGAAAACCTGAAAAGGCGGCTTGGGCAAAAATGGGTATCCCGGTGGACTGAAAACCCGAAAGGGCGGTCCAGGCAAAAGTTAGGGGTTAAAGCGTACGACTATGTCCTGCCATCTGTCTACCAGAAGAAGGTTTGTCCGTCAACAACTATCAGCACCCCACAAGTGCCTCCCCCATAGAAACAGGGGCAATAATGAGCGGTCTAAGCAATCTGATTGTTCTATCCTCCAAGGTATCAAGGTAGGTTCCGTTGAAGAACATAACCAATACAGTTCAATACTTCCCCAGAAGATAATCCAATCTAGTTCCCCAGAAAACTGGAATTCATCTCCCCAAGCGGTAAGCTTATCCCCAGTAGATTCTGGAAGCTTATCCCTCGCAGAGCACGAACGCGTCGTCCGGCTTTATTTAAAGAGTTATTTCCTTAACAGGATATAACTGGGTTATCCTCAGCCAAAAGCCACGGAAAGAGCGTCCCCGACGAAGTCTTCTTACCCCAGCAAAGTCCATCAACACTTCCAACAACAAGGATATCCTCAGCAAATTACTATCAACAATCAACAGGGTGTCTCTCTCCCCACAGAGTATTGCTCCCCAGCAAGATTACTAGAGTATCTGTCTCCCCGCAGAATCTTCCATTTGCCAAGTTCATTCCTCAACGGAGTCATCTTCTCCTACCGGTATTCTTGCAGTTATCATCCCCCAGCGGAAGCAAAACCTATTCTTCAACATCAGCCCAGGAGTGACTTCCCGGCACCCGTCAAGGATTTATCTTCTTAGACAAAAATACATTCATAAACATCACGTAAACATCATTATAGCATGCATACGCATCATACTACACGAATCTCATTAATTTTGAAGACATACAGTTCATGCATCATGATTTTGCATACAATTATGTTTTACCTTTCAGGAAAGGTCAATACAAAGATGACCACTATCAACCATCGCAATTCTTTCTAGATATAGCTTCAGATATGATCCAGATATGGTGACGTTCTGATGCTGCTTCCAGATTTCCTTCTAGATATAGTTTCAGATATGATCCAGACATGGTGACGTTCTGATGCTGCTTCCAGATTTCCTTCTAGATATAGTTTCAGATATGATCCAGACATGGTGACGTTCTGATGCTGCTTCCAGAATTCCTTCTCGATATAGTTTCAGATATGATCCAGACATGGTGACGTTCTGATGCTGCTTCCAGAATTCCTTCTAGATATAGTTTCAGATATGATCCAGACATGGTGACGTTCTGATGCTGCTTCCAGATTTCCTTCTAGATATAGTTTCAGATATGATCCAGACATGGTGACGTTCTGATGCTGCTTCCAGAATTCCTTCTCGATATAGTTTCAGATATGATCCAGACATGGTGACGTTCTGATGCTGCTTCCAGATTTCCTTCTAGATATAGTTTCGGATATGATCCAGAGATGGTGACGTTCTGATGCTGCTTCCAGATTTCCTTCTAGATATAGTTTCAGATATGATCCAGACATGGTGACGTTCTGATGCTGCTTCCAGAATTCCTTCTCGATATAGTTTCAGATATGATCCAGACATGGTGACGTTCTGATGCTGCTTCCAGATTTCCTTCTAGATATAGTTTCAGATATGATCCAGAGATGGTGACGTTCTGATGCTGCTTCCAGATTTCCTTCTAGATATAGTTTCAGATATGATCCAGATATGGTGACGTTCTGATGCTGCTTCCAAATTTCCTTCCAGATATAGTTTCAGATGTAAACCAGATATGGTGACATTCTGATACTGCTTCCAGAAGTCCTTTTTAGATGTTTCCCTCTCCGACGATGAGTGTGAGGTGATATTCTCCTATGGTTCCCTCTCCAACGGTGTGTGAAGTGGTAAGCCCTTTTCAGATGGTTCCCTCTCCGACGGCGTGTGAGGTAGTAATTCCTTCTTCAAGATGTTCCCCTCTCCGACGATGAGTGTGAGGTGATGTTCTCCCATGGTTCCCTCTCCGACGGCGTGTGAGGTAGTAATCCCTTTTTCAAGATGTTTCCCTCTCCGACGATGAGCGTGAGGTGATAATCTCTGATGTTTCCCTCTCCGACGGTGTGTGAGGTGACAATCCCTTTTCCTATGATTCCCTCTCCGACGGCGAGTGAGGTGATTCCCTTTCAGATTATAATAGCTTATGATTTTCTTCCCGATATTGCAAAGATGGTAATTCCCGCCAAGACTTTTCTCAACGAGCGTTGTTGAAGCTAAAGTCGCCCAAGGTTCTCCTACCATTCATGCTAAGGCAGTAACCATCCCTGGTTCATTCATCAGCGTTTGAAGCTCCAGATTCAGCTCCTGTAACCAGTCATGACACATCTATACCAAGCATCTAAAAATCAGCTCCTGCAACGTGTCAGGTACTCATTTTTTTCTTTTGCAGGTATGCAGGTTCTCGCTAAGGAATCTCCTACGCGATCAACATCCCGATGGCATCTATAAGCCCATCACCCCATCCAGCAATCTCCAAATGGCATCTATAAGCCCATTCCCATCATCACTGCTTACTATGTGAGCGCAAATTTCTGGGCACTCTAGTGTCCAATCATCTTCTACCCTCGGATTACGAAAGGCACGCCAGCCAATCTGCATCCTCAGGTCTAAGAAGATTGAACAGGGGCAACTGTTGTACCCCAAAATTTGCCCTCCCATATTCTCCAAGATTTGTCAAGTCAAGGTCACAAAATTCCCCAAGGGTTATGCAGCTCAACTGGCTCCTAGACAGTCAAAACTAGGGTTTGAGTCCTGATCAAGAAAATGAAGTTTTCAAAGGTCCAATCAAGTCTCATATGCTTACAAATATGGTCAAGCATCCTCATATCAAGTTTCAAGGCATTCAGCTCAAAATTGCACAGTCAAAACCCTAGATTGCACTACAATCAACTGTAGGGGCAAAATGGTCATTTGACAGTCAAAAGTTCAAATTTTTGGTCAACATATCATTTTGAAGCCACAAACATCATTTGATCAATGCTTGATCATGATTCTCAAAATTTGGCTCAGAAATCATCAAAGATGCAAAAGTTACTATATTTGGACAGTTGAAAAAGTCAACTAAAATTGACCAGGGCATAACTTTCACATGGATTATCAGAAAAATTCCATCCAAAGCTCATTTTGAAGAGAAAGACATTTCCTACAATTCATCTTCATATTCCAAGTCCAAGAAATGCTCTCATAAAAAGTTATCAATTTCAACATTATAGGTCATTTTTAAAAGTCAACAAAAAGGGACTTTAAGTCAAAGGCCATAACTTGAGATTGGTAAATCAAAATGACATGGGACCAAAGGCATTGGTTAAAGGACTCAAAGACATTTCCAAAATGTCCAAGAACATGTGAAAAGCTTAAAAATTGAGCAAGTTATGCCTTGTGGAAGTTGGGAAATTTTTGGAAATTTTGAAAAGTCAACTTTGATCCAAATGACCTAAAAATGCAAATGGGCCCATTTTTCTTCCAAGTTTCTTCATGCCAAGCCTATGCACGACCATTAAGCCCAAGGGGAAGTATTTTCTCATTTTTTAATTATTTATTTGAATTTATATCAATATTAATTCATTTAAATTATTTAAATATGTAGAAAATATAAACTTGACCTAAAAAAATCTTTTTATGCACATTCTAGACTCAAGATTTCGTGCACATGCTAATTAGGAAAGAATTGGACTAATTGAGCTTAATTGATACAAAATACATGAGAAAAAGATTGAAAAAAGATCCTTAACAAATCAAATCTCCAATTCATAAAAGCAATGGATTTTGATCCAATTTTCTTAACCTAATTACTCACTACATATGCAGGATGAGAAACCTAATTGCATTGGACTGAATACTGCGCAGCAATTGACATCACACACTTGAAAAATTGCTTGAAAAACAAAAAACTGAAATCAACTCTAGAGGTCGATTCAAACCCTAATCTTGATCCCATTAGCTTCCTTGGGTAACTCTGAACGTGTGCCAACCACAAACAACAAGCAAAGCTCCAAGAATTGGTAGATTATGTTCAAACTGAGTCACGAAATTCTTGAAATCGTATAGCATAATTCAAGCATCTTTTTGCATTTTTCTTTATTGATTCATGCTCATAATGATGTTTCTAAGCTAACCAACGTATTCAATTGTGTTTTTGTGCCACATATGCGAATCTACCATGTTTGGATATTAGGGTTTGCAGGTTTTAAAATTGGGGTTTCCCAAACCAAGTGAAATTAGGACTCAAGGCTATGACCATTGCAATCAGCATACTCCAATGAACAAGAAGCATTAGTCGCGATTGATTTATGAGCTACATAGCGCTATTCGCTATTTCTTCTAAAGCTGCCTAAACCCACGCATCCAAAACCGTGGCTGAAAGTTCTTGTTTTCAGAAAAATAAAATAGAACGAGGAAGACGATGTGTTGTCAGCCAATGATTCGCTAGTTTGAAATTGCGCGCGTTTTTAACCATTACGCGTGGGTTTTGCTTTTTGTTATTCATTTACTATAATATGTTAATTGAAACGTGATGGCTCAGCTGGCAGGTGGACGTACTTGTAACCCTCATGACCTGGGTTCAAGTCCCAGGTCTGGACAAATTCCATATTATTTTGCCATAATAATTCCCATGCAGGCATCACACTAAGGATCATCATACACGCTCAGTGATCAGCGCCCACGCGTCCTGGGAGATCCATCAAAGGGCTCAGAGTCAAGGTGTATGGTGGATGCTGGTCAACCTTGCCACACGCTACGCAAAAAGTCAATGGACCAAGGCTTGTTGGGCCAGACCATTCCAAATTACACCTCACAAATTGGGACTACACCCCACCCTGGTTTGCTAATTTTATTTATTTTTCTTATATCTTTTTAATTATTATTTTATTTGTTTTGTTGTTTTAATTCAATAATTATTTTTTTTACAAAATATGAAAACATCAAAAAATACAGAAAAATCAGAAAAAGACCAAAAAAGAATAAATATTTTTATTATAATTATTTTCCTGTAAATAAATTAATATATAATGAATTTAGTTTTAATTAGGATGTTTGCAATTTTAATTCTTTTCATATTAAATAAAATAATTAGAATTAGGTTAATTAACAATTTCCACTCCTTTTAATTTTCCCTTTTTATCATAATATTATTATTTATTTATTTTCATAATTAAATTGTATATAAATAATTTAGATTTAAATTAGGTTAAAAATTTAATCTTTTTCTTAATAACTTAAAAATAGTTAGAATTAGGTTTAATATTTCATTTTAATTTTAATTAATTCCCTTTTCTCCTTAAAATCTAAAAAACACAAAATACCAAAAAACATTTGACTTTAATTCTAATTAATTCACCAACTTTAATTTTTTTGCAAAAGGGTCCAACGCCCATGTTCATAATTTATTTGATTTCGCGCATTTATTTTATGTCGTTTATTATAATTATGTAATTGTCCCAAGGCCTTGTAACGATTATACTGTTCGCACTTTTACTTCGCTTTCTTTATTTTCCGTCAACTCGGGTCCGGTTAATTTTGGCGATGTGGACCCGCGCCATTTGTAATAGATGTAGATTTATTTTCCCGCAACTTTTAACTGTTAACAAAAAGCATGCAAGAATGAATGTCCTAATTAAAATCAAGCGTAGAACACAAATAAACATGACAAGACAAATATCAATGAAACTGACACACAAATTCGCACACACCACCCCTAGGGTACGCCTCACTGTTGCCTTTCGAAAGGTGATCGTCGAGTAGAGGATGTCTTAGTAAGTCCTCATGATCCGGGAACCTGGCATGAGGGTAGCTTCTAAGGTGTCTTCCCATTGCTCTGGTGATCACCATGTCCCTAAAACTCGAATTGACCCGAACACCTCCAACGGTGGTGCTACCTACCTCTCAATGGTGGGATGGCACTACTTTAAAGGACATTTACACAGACGAATTCCTTAGGGTAGGTAGGTTCTCAAGGATACTTGCTCTAATCTCAAAACAAACTCAAAAAGACTTTTCACACTGACACTTTTCAAAAGCTTTCAAAGCAAACTTTTCAAACACTCTGACGTACGAGTCGAACTGAGATTTTTCAAAGAAACTTTTTAAACCCACATTGAAAAACAAACAAACCATTTTGAAAACACATATGAGCAAGTATCTAAGAGCCCATGGATAACCATGGATAGAAAGGGTGCTAACACCTTCCCTTTCTATAACCTACCTCCCGAACCGAGAGCAATCTCTTTAAGGAATTTTTCTGTGCTTTTGTCCTTTCCATTTGGAGAAAATAAAAGACGGTGGCGACTCTTGCTTCCGCGACATTTCGCGAACCAGTGTTAAACAGTCAGTTCCAGATCCACCGATCACAGGAACCTTAGAACCCGGTTACTTTGATAGGACAGGTTGAACCCACCAACTTCAAGAGGGTACTACCCATACCCCATGCTGGCCTTAAACCTTAAGGGCTTGTCTTGTGTGCCTTACATGTTTGCCTTTGTAAATATCTGTGGTGTGTTTAATCATAGCATCATGACATCATCCAGCATCATATGCATTGACTAACCATTTCAGGGGTTCGAATTTTCATCTTTGTTCTTGTTTTGTAGGACATGGAAACTGTTCGTAGAAAGACAATTCAAGTCAGTCTTGTAAGGATCCCTCCTCAGCTTAAGGAGCTTATATCCAGGTGTGATACGGTGGGAGAACTGACTTGAGGTTTGCGTTTGTATTCGCACTTGTGCGGTTGAGCAAGAGTCGCCACCGACTTTTTATTTTATCCTAAAGGAAAGGTTAAAAAAGCACAGTAAAAACCTTTTGAGATATTTCGTGGGTTCGGGGGGTAGATTATGAAAAGGGAAGGTATTAGCACCCTTTTCATCCATGGTTATCCATGGGCTCTTAGTTACTTGGTTTTTTAGATCACTTGCCTTGTTTTTCGATTGCTTTGAAAATGGTGTGTGTGTGGGTGCTTTTGAAAATGTTTTTGAAGAAGATGCCTTGTCTTAGGATAACCTTGTAATAATTCTTTACTCGAATGTTTTACAAAGGCGTATATCTTTTCGAAAAGATGTTTCAAAGGTTTGAAAAGTTGATTTTTTGAAAGTGTTGTGGATTGTGGTTTTTGAAAAGAAGGCGAGTGTTTTTGCAAGTTTGATCTCAAGTAACTAAGAGTTTTTGTCTACCCTATTGTACTCAAAGGTTTTTGTCATGTTTTAACCCCTTTTAACAGTTTTGTGCTACCATTGAAATTGGTAGACAATCTTGCGTTTAGGAAGTTTATTCGGGACGGGCGCGGGTCGTCGTATGGACCATGAATGCAATGATGCCAAGTGTCTTTGGCAATTTGCTTGAAGGGACTTGATCATTTTGATAAGCGACTTTCGAAAGCGTCATCGAGGGACTTATGATCATTTGATTCGTTTTGCCAAAGATACTTAACGTGCAAGCATGGCCCATTTTGGAAGGCAACATGTGGGATTACCCTAGGGGGTGCAAGTGTGATTGTGTATTGATTACATGTATTTGTCTTGTATTAGGTTATCTAGCGTTTGATTTTATGTACATACAAACCCTAGGTCTAATCATGGTATAATTGGAAAACTGTAAATTGCGGAATGTAAATCTACGCTATTATAAAATGGTATCCGGGAGTGGGGGTGTAAATGTACAAGGGGATGAGACTTATCGTATTTACAACCAAATCGAATGTCACAATCAAAATATAAATATCGAATGTATAAATATAAGATAAAATGTGTGTAGGGCAATATATTGTGTAAGTGCAAATGTGAGACGTACATGTATATGAATTGTGTAATTATGTACAAGTGCGATATGAAATTGAGTCGTATTAGGGTTTGACTTAGATATACGTTTTTAAATGTATTTTTGATTTTGTATGTTTATGTACAAAAGAAAAATGAAGTGTTTTGATTGAGTGTTAAGTTTCTAATTGGAAAGTATTTTAGTCAAGTGTTTATGAGTTTAATATTAGAGAAAAATGAATTGAATTGTTATGTACAAATATGTATGTTAATGTGTATTATTAAAAAATGTTTTCAAGTTAATTGAATTAAGTATATATAACAAAGGAGTGTTTTAATTATATTATGTATAATGTAAAAATGTATTCTAAAATAATTTTGTAAAGAAGAAAAAAATGTTTATATAATATAAAAAGAAGATTAGTGTTTATGTTTTGTTAAAAAAAAGTGATTTAGTGGGCTTAGGCGGATATTTGCAACGGGTCAGGCCCATGGTTTGGAAGCAACATTTTTAGGGTTAGGGAATTGTTTGTTCAATTGGAAACGCGGTAGGGTTTGAACGGCGCCGCTCACTGAGTTCCGTCTCCTTCCTCGTTCATTCTTGAGTGTTTCTCTTTGCTTCGAGGCCACCAGCGCTACCCCTACATTTCCTCCTCCTTTCAGCTCGAGTTCAAAGGCCTCAATACAAAAAGGTTCGCTTTAGATGTTTTCTGATTCTTTTCTCTTTTATGAATTGCATGCATTATTTGATTCGAATTTGATTCTTAAGTTTGTATTGCTATGGAGGTGATGGAGAAGAAAGAGGGAGAAACAACTGACTACCTGACTTGGAGAAGGAGGAGGAAAAAGGATGTGGCGCTCAGGAGGCTCGATGGCGGAGATTCGGTGATGAAGATGCTGGCTTGCTTCTTGATGACCCTGGTATCTTTTATCTAGTTCCTTAGGGTTTTTGATGATGATTATTAACTGAAAAAACAAACCTTGAAACGATTCACTTCTTCACCTCTTCTACTTCGCTGGCTTGTTGGTTTGGACTGTCTTTGAATGTTACTTCTGTATCTTCTCTTCCAGTTGCCTTGATTTGTTGGTTTAAACTCTTGCTTGATGTATGTGATTGCTTATGTTGTCGCCTATGTGTGCTTGCTTGCCCAAGGATAAACCTAGGGTTCTGAGGGCCTAGGTTGCCTTGAACATTTACTTCCTTGGTGTTGCCCTTGACGCTTTCTCTCTTCTTCTCTTGTTGCCCTGTGATGATCCCAGAGGTCTGAGGGCTTTGTACGTGCGCTTCTGGATGCCTGTTTATGTCGGATGCTATATATTTGAATGCCTTTGAATCGTTTATCGCCTATGATGAGGGAAGAAACTCTGAGGCTTGGTGTTTGGTTTGAATGCTTGGCTAGGTCTTAATGGTTTTGACAGTGGTTTAAGGCATTTGGTAGGTGTTCAGGCTTGACAGGCCTGTAGAGGCCTTTGTTTTCTTCTTTCGAACTGTGTGTTTGATGGTTTATTGACAGGCATGGTGAGCTTTGGTTTATCAGGTTCTGGTATATGCAGGTTCTGACTTTGAAGCTTAGAGGCTTCAGTTCAGCAGGTTCAGTCTTTTTGAGTTTGTATGTTTAATGCAGGGTATGCTCCAGGTTTTTTACTGATGCAGGTTTAATGGTTTAGGGGTTAGACAGGTTTGAGGTGTTTGTGAGGAGGATGCAGGTTTATGAGTTTTGGGATTGAACTTGGTAGCAGGTTTTGGTATGTTATGCTGTGTGGTTTGGATATGGTTGCCTATAATGGTGCAGGTTATGGTGGTTTTGGACAAGGTTCAGGTTTTTGATATTGGTTAGCTAGAGTTTTGTGCAACTACTGAGTTGTATATATCTCTTCTCTCTTCCCCCTTTCTTTTTTGAACTGCTATGCTGAGTTTGTATTATATATTTTCTATCTTTCTTTTGGCGCCCAATCTTTATTCAAAACTTTGGTCTTCTCTTTGACCCAAGTTTGCTGGATAGTTTCACAAGGTTTCTTGGCATTTTTCCCATTTTGGTAACTGGCTATGCTGTGTAATTTTTGAACAATGCCGAATTATCCTCTTTTTTGTATATCTTTTCTGCCTTGCTTCTACTTTCTATGCCTGTTGAACCTGAACTAGGCTTGCTTTATCTCTCCTTACTTCTCTCTTTACAGTACAATTTAAGAATTTTATATGATTATTATTTGTACTTTTCTGAAGGGGCTATGATGGGAAGTGATGATTAGCTTGCATAATATGTTTTCTGCATTTCTTCTTCAGCTTTTGCGCCTTGCTCTTTTCCTTGATATCTTGGCAAAGGTCCCTTTTTGACAGCTTGTAGGCTTTGATAGCAACTTGTACTATTTTGATTTCTTTGATACCTTTAGCATTCTGACAGTAGCCTTTGCTTTTGGATAGAAAGTTTGGATTGGATTTTTCAGTTTGGATTTGAACTATATGGTTTTGAATGGGAAATTGAGATTCTTATGTAGCTTGAATTTTATAACTTATGCATTTGCATTTCATGAAATGAAAATCTTCCCTCTCTGTGAACCGGGAGAAATCCCGTGATTTGCAGAGAGGGCAACTGATCCCAGTCAGTGGCCCCTAATGATGAGCACTTTTTATCTGTCCTTTCCAATTTAATGCTTTCTGACTTTTCTTGTTTCTTTTTGCAGATGAAAAATGGAATATCGGAGCGGAGTGAAGAACGAAGAATATTTAGAAAATAGGATAGTTTTTCATTCTATGTAATATTTAAATTAAATGTAAATTATTGTTTGTAACAACAATTTGTACAAATAATTCGAATATCAATAAAAATCAAATTATCCAATTGGTTCTAACTTTCTTTATTGCTTATTTATTTATTTAAAATTCTTAGAATTAAAACAATTGAAAAATTAATTCAATCATTTAATTTTTAGAATAATAACTAGAATAAAACAACATTGATCCAATAAACCTGTCTTATCCAACATCCAAAGCAAAGCAGCAATTAACCCAGATAGACTGATCAAACACATGAACACTATGAATCCAATACTGCATCTTGTATCTGACTGGCCCAATCAAAACGTACTGAATTCAAACCACTGTCTCTTTTGCTGATTAAACCAAGATAACGCGAATTTTAATCCGAATCTTGAAATAAACCGCAAAGTGCTGTGGAATTCAAATTCTTCTGAGAATATGCCCATAAAACCTTAATTCCCGATTAAATGCCAAATCACGCTCGCTTGATCAAAATTGAACCAAAAATCAATCAAACCCTAAGCCCACTGTATGAAACAATTCAGAGCTCTGAAAATCAGTGAAAACCCTAGTTTTGATTGACTGTCAAGAAAAGTCCGTTTGTCCGATTCTTGAGCCAGTTTGAAAAGTCAGGAAATGTTTGAAGCTGAGATTTCTTGGGGAAAAATGCGAGGGCAAATTTTGGGGTACAACAGTTGCCCCTGTCCAATCTTCTTTGACCTGAAGAGTTAGATTGGCAAGTTTGCCTTTCGCGACTTGAAGGTAAAAGGAAATTGGACACTAGTGTGCCCAGGAAATTTGCTCTCGTCGATATGACGGTGGAGGTGAATGGGCTTAAAGATGCCATCTGGTGCGAGAGAATTTTGTCAGGGGATGGGCTTAGAGATGCCATCCGAGAATGGGCTTACAGATGCCATTCGGCGACTGCTGGTAGGAGGATGGGCTTACAGATGCCATATGGTGATGTTGAACTGTACGTCAATGGTGAGTGGACGAGTATCAGAAGGGCATCCCTGTCTTGGAATATCTCTGAATTGGGGTCTGGACAAGCAACAGATTGACGTCCATGTCTGGAGAATCTGTAAACTATTTTCAGGAGTTGGGACTGAACAAGCAATGGGGCAGCATCCGTTGTTGGGAAGCGTCCGTGACCTATTTTCAGAAATTTGTGAAGAGTCTGAATCAGTTGGTAGATTGACATCCGTTGTAGGGAAGAATCCGTAAACTGTCTTCAAAAGTTTGAGAGGAGTCTGAACAAATCGGTAGATTGACATCCGTTGTAGGGAAGAATCCGTAAACTTGTTTCAGAAGTTGAGAAGTTGAAGAGGAAACGGTGTAAGGTTTCTGCTGATGCGTCTGAATGAATCTGGAATAAGTATCAGAATGTCGCCGTGTCCGGGTTACATCTGAACTATTTCTGGATGAATCCTGGGAGTTGATCTGTGTCTGTCGACTGATCTTACCTGAAAAGGCAAAGGGTTAGTTGGATGCAATGTTATGATGCGTGATGCAATGCATGTGACATTAATGTTTATGATATGAATGTAATGAATGCGCATGTAGGCTGATGAGCTAATCTTGCCAAGGATACATGAATCCGAGATGGCTGAAGATAAAAGCGTCTTGACTGCTGCCGGGGAAAATAAATCCTGGGCTGTTGCTGGGGAAGAGAATCCCTGATGACCTCTACTGGGGAGCTCCAAACTAGTAGACTCATGCTGAGGAGGCCAGACTGAGAATCTTCGGCTTGATGGGAAGTAACTCTGGAGACTTCACTGGGGAACTCAAGATTTGTCCTTCCAAAACTTTGTGGGGAGAAGGTTTAAAAGTCTGACTCCGCTGGGGATTGTCCACTTGAAGCTCTTGATCTGCTGGGGATACTGAAGCTTAAACTCTGAGGGGAATTGAATTCCTGAGGATTCCCTGGCTGGGGATTTGCAAAGATAAGTTTCTGCTGGGGAATTTTGATGAACTCCGCTGGGGATGGGAAGAATATTTGATTGTCGTAGGCACTTGATCTCGGGAATGGGCTTACAGATGCCATTTGGAGGTA
Organism: Vicia faba; assembly: GCA_948472305.1. Lineage (NCBI taxonomy): Eukaryota > Viridiplantae > Streptophyta > Magnoliopsida > Fabales > Fabaceae > Vicia > Vicia faba. The sequence continues at coordinate 310,033,607 of OX451736.1, forward strand.
GGATGGATAATCACTGGAGATGTGTTGAGTTGTAAGCTTGAAAGAAGGAACCTGTGTAGGGTTTCCTGATGATGAGTACGCGTAGAACTGCATCGGGTTTTGAGAAGGAACCGGTGTAGGGTTTCCTGATGATGAATCCGTGTAAGACTGCATCGAGAGTTTGAGAAGGAACCTGTGTAGGGTAGCTTCATGATGAGTCCGTGTAAAACTGCATCGGGAATTTGAGAAGGAACCTGTGTAGGGTTGCTTCATGATGAGTCCGTGTAAAACTGCATCGGGTTTTGAGAAGGAACCGGTGTAGGGTTTCCTGATGATGAATCCGTGTAAGACTGCATCGAGAGTTTGAGAAGGAACCTGTGTAGGGTAGCTTCATGATGAGTCCGTGTAAAACTGCATCGGGAATTTGAGAAGGAACCTGTGTAGGGTTGCTTCATGATGAGTCCGTGTAAAACTGCATCGAGAGTTTGAGAAGGAACCTGTGTAGGGTAGCTTCATGATGAGTCCGTGTAAAACTGCATCGGGAATTTGAGAAGGAACCTGTGTAGGGTTGCTTCATGATGAGTCCGTGTAAAACTGCATCGGGTTTTGAGAAGGAACCGGTGTAGGGTTTCCTGATGATGAATCCGTGTAAGACTGCATCGAGAGTTTGAGAAGGAACCTGTGTAGGGTTTCCTGATGATGAATCCGTGTAAGACTGCATCGAGAATTTGAGAAGGAACCTGTGTAGGGTTTCCTGATGATGAATCCGTGTAAGACTGCATCGAGAATTTGAGAAGGAACCTGTGTAGGGTTGCTTCATGATGAGTCCGTGTAAAACTGCATCGGGAATTTGAGAAGGAACCTGTGTAGGGTTGCTTCATGATGAGTCCGTGTAAAACTGCATCGGTTTTGAACACTTCTGACATTCGAATGCCCCAAGTGGTGAAGAAGGAATCTTGAATCAGATTACTCTGCATATTGAGAGATTTCTTGAAATCTTGACTGGACTGCCCCAGGTTAACTGAACTTTTGAAAGATCTGCTGGATCTTGACTGGACTGCCCCAGGTTAATTAGATTGTGACATGTCATGCCCCTTTGTTGATAGGAGATTTGATGGAAGTGTCATCCTTTTGAAGTGATTTTGACTTACTGAGAGAGTTTTCGTTCCTTCGAACATTCGCTGTATGAACTTCTTCGCTGTCAAACAAGAGGGGTTAAATGCAGACAGCGATATTCGAATAATGCAAAGTTTATGTTTGTCTCGAAGTTTTGAAAAATGCGTTTTTAGCAGAAAATTTTTCGTAAGACAAGCTGACACACGATTTAGAGCAAAGCCCTACAGGAGTCAGGATACCTTTTGTAACAGTATGCTTTCGAACTAACCCATGCTTCAATTAGGACTTTTGAAGGGTTGTAACGTGGCCTGGTTCACGGTTTAAGAAACAAAGGATAAAGGCTCAAAGTATATTTGTACCTACCCGCTCTTCGTGATGTTCTTCAACCTAAGCTCAGTTAATTGTGCGTCGCACTCTGTTTTGAGTTTGGAACGACTTTTGGGCGATGGTTCACCAGTTTGAATTTGGGAGACAGTCATCATCTCCTTTTTCTTTTCCAACGCTTTTCATGTTGTTGAGGATTTTGTAATGACCTCACTATTTTGATTTTGATTTGTTATCCCTAACTTTTGCCTGACTGTTACCGTTTTCGGGATTACTGTCAGCGGGATGCCCCAGCTTTCTTAAGCCTCCTTCATAGGTTTTGGCTTGGTGGGCTTTTCTCTTTTGAGAGATTGACTGTCTATGTGATAGGGAACCACCCTTGTCTTTTGATTCCGAAGGAATGCTTTCTTTTTCGACGTCGTTCGTTGTATTACGAACTGAGAGTTTGCGACTTCAATGCGCGTTTTCTTTTGAATTAACTGAGATACTACCCTGCCCCAGGTTTATATCAAAGGTTTTGGTTGTATCAGAACAGAAAACTCCTACTTCTTTGGCTCGAAGGGGTTGACTAGGGATTAACTTCCTTATAACTCCAGTGTTTGGGAATTGAAAGAAATGCCTGTACATCATCAGCACGGTCTGTTCAAAAGCATACTGTATAAGATCACGGTATTGTTTCGTCATCCTCCCTCTAAAGGCTTGCAGCTTTTTATCAAGAGTCAAATATCATAAAGAAAAGCATAAAAGTAGTGAAACGAATGGATGGATTCAAGACAAACATATGCAATGCATTAATGAAAACAGAGTTTAACATCAACAGATAATTGTTTGATAGCAAAAGAAATTACAACTTTGAAAATTCATAATGAAACAAACGCAATCTCAATGAGCCGGCACAGGAGCAATGATCATGCTGGAGTCTCTGGAGGACCAAACTCGATCTCCTTGGCGTCAATCAAATTCTGAATCTTATACTTCAAAGCCCAACAATCGTCAGTGTCATGCCCGGGACTGTCGGAATGATAAGCACAAGTTGCATTAGGATTGTAGTTAGGAGATGAGGTCTTGGGGTTGGGATGAGGCCCTATCAATGCAATCAGATTCATCTTCAACAAGTGTTGCAGTGCTTGAGACCATGGCATGTTGATGTTGGTGAACTGTCTCTTAGGCTCGTCTGGTCGTTGTTGACTACCCCTTGGTTGTTGTCGGCGTGATGTAGAACCAGAGGTCAGGACTGCCCCTGCATCATGACGACTCCTTTGACTGTTCCCAGCATTAGACTCTTTCTTTCCGTTGTAGGGAGTTATCTGAGTATCGGAGGTTGTAGCTCCCGGGATCTTTCCACTTTTGATGCCAGCTTCGACCCTTTCGCCGGTTAGTATTAGCTCGGTGAACCCGGCTGAGGAGCTTCCAATTAAGTGCTTGAAGAAAGGCCCTGTCAAAGTTCCCATGAAGATGTCAATCAGCTCTCTGTCAGTTAGAGGGGGTTGCACTCTACCAGCCAGATCTCTCCATTTTTGAGCATACCCTTTGAAGCTCTCGTCAGAACCCATGGTCATGTTCTGCAACTGCACACGAGTTGGTGCGAGATCAGCATTGTACCGATACTGTTCGTAAAAAGCCCCGGCTAGATCTTCCCAGGTGTGGATGCGAGAACTCTCCAATTGATAGAACCACTCGAGATGAGCCCCTACTAGACTTTCTTGGAAGAAATGGATCCAAAGCCTCTTATCAGTTGTGTATGGTTGAATCTTGCGGACGTAAGATCTTAGATGCATCTTAGGGCAAGAAACTCCGTCGTACAGAGCAACGGTAGGAACTTTGAATTTTGGAGGGATGACCAATCCAGGAACCAACCCCATGTCTCCTAAATCCAAGCCAGGTATTTGTTGGATCTCCATAGCATTAAGGCGATCCTCCAACTCTTTGTACTTGTCATCAGTGAGAGGATATTGTTCCTCAGAGTAGTCAGCTTCACCAATCTCCACATTGTGGTCTTCTTCAAGACTAACCACTGTGTTGGATGGAGTTGCAAGGTCTTGGGTCTTAGGCCTTCTCCTCAAGTTCAGGATGCGGGCTGCCTTCTTGGACTTCTTCTTCTTGTCTTTGAGAAGGAGAGCTGTCAGATCTTCTTGCCCTTTCCCCATAGCCAGAAGCATTTGTTGGAATTGAGCATTTTGAGCCTGGAGCTCTTTCACTGTTTGTTCCATATCCATCTTACTGAAATAAACAGTAGGAAGAATAAGGAGACCTGTAGGGGAGAAACCTGTTATGCAATGATATGTGTGATATATATGCAATGTTTTCAAGGACCTCTTGGGGTATACACAAGAAAATGTTAGAGGTTGAACTTCAATCTTTGATTGGGGAACTTTGCACTGGTGGACGTTCTTTCACTAGAATCAAGCTCACCATGTCGAGTGGGTCATAGCCACTGATTCAAGTTGTTGCACTTGGTCTTTGACTGGAGAACTTTGTGTCGGTGGATGTCTTTCCACTAGAATCAAGCTCACCATGTCGAGTGGGTCATAGCCCCTGATTCAAGTTGTTGCACTTGAACTTTGATTGGATTGGTTAGAGGAGAGACCTCTTGCCCCTTGATAGATGTCTGGTTCAACGTAACCCTGCATCAAAAGAACCTTCGAGATCCTTGAAATGGTTATTGAAAATGCTAAAATGCTATGGTATGATGTTATGTACATGTATGCACAAGCAAGTAAGTGTATATACAGGCAAACAATATTCACACAAAGCACACAAGGCCTTAGGTTTAGGCTTGCATGAGGTTCAGGTACTACCCTTTTTCAGTTTGTTGGTTAAAACCTGTCCTATCAAAGTAACCGGGTTCTAGAGGTCCCAATGTCACTGGATTGCTTTCATTGTTCATCGTTTCGATTTAGCCACTGACTGGCGATCAAAATATCCCAAGAAAACAACCCTCAATTGAGTGTAGTATCGAGTATCAACCGACTTCGGAGTACACCAAAGTAGTCATCTCACTACCCTAAAGAGGCTAAGATGGTCAATTAAGGTTCTAAGGTCAGTTGATGCTTCACGACACCACGCGGCGGCCCCGTACTCTCCTTGACTGAACTCAAGGGTTACCGGTACACACCAAAGTGCCACATCAACGTAGCAGACTGCTTCAACCATGTCGGTATACCCCGCACAGTTCCCTCACAGCCTTGTTGCTACCTAAAAGGGTTTCCCCAGATCCGGGTTAGGATCTATAAAACTCCGATGCAAAGCCCACAAATGTAAAGCAAACAAAGCAATCAATTGAAAGTAAAGGTGATCTAAACCCTAAGGTAACCCCACTTAATAGACATCCCCAGCAGAGTCGCCAGTTCTGTGATACGGTGGGAGAACTGACTTGAGGTTTGCGTTTGAATTCGCACTTGTGCGGTTGAGCAAGAGTCGCCACCGACTTTTTATTTTATCCTAAAGGAAAGGTTAAAAAAGCACAGCAAAAACCTTTTGAGATATTTCGTGGGTTCGGGGGGTAGATTATGAAAAGGGAAGGTATTAGCACCCTTTTCATCCATGGTTATCCATGGGCTCTTAGTTACTTGGTTTTTTAGATCACTTGCCTTGTTTTTCGATTGCTTTGAAAATGGTGTGTGTGTGGGTGCTTTTGAAAATGTTTTTGAAGAAGATGCCTTGTCTTAGGCTAACCTTGTAATAATTCTTTACTCGAATGTTTTACAAAGGCGTATATCTTTTCGAAAAGATGTTTCAAAGGTTTGAAAAGTTGATTTTTTGAAAGTGTTGTGGATTGTGGTTTTTGAAAAGAAGGCGAGTGTTTTTGCAAGTTTGATCTCAAGTAATTAAGAGTTTTTGTCTACCCTATTGTACTCAAAGGTTTTTGTCATGTTTTAACCCCTTTTAACAGTTTTGTGCTACCATTGAAATTGGTAGACAATCTTGCGTTTAGGAAGTTTATTCGGGACGGGCGCGGGTCGTCGTATGGACCATGAATGCAATGATGCCAAGTGTCTTTGGCAATTTGCTTGAAGGGACTTGATCATTTTGATAAGCGACTTTCGAAAGCGTCATCGAGGGACTTATGATCATTTGATTCGTTTTGCCAAAGATACTTAACGTGCAAGCATGGCCCATTTTGGAAGGCAACATGTGGGATTACCCTAGGGGGTGCAAGTGTAATTGTGTATTGATTACATGTATTTGTCTTGTATTAGGTTATCTAGCGTTTGATTTTATGTACATACAAACCCTAGGTCTAATCATGGTATAATTGGAAAACTGTAAATTGCGGAATGTAAATCTACGCTATTACAAAATGGTATCCGGGAGTGGGGGTGTAAATGTACAAGGGGATGAGACTTATCGTATTTACAACCAAATCGAATGTCACAATCAAAATATAAATATCGAATGTATAAATATAAGATAAAATGTGTGTAGGGCAATATATTGTGTAAGTGCAAATGTGAGACGTACATGTATATGAATTGTGTAATTATGTACAAGTGCGATATGAAATTGAGTCGTATTAGGGTTTGACTTAGATATACGTTTTTAAATGTATTTTTGATTTTGTATGTTTATGTACAAAAGAAAAATGAAGTGTTTTGATTGAGTGTTAAGTTTCTAATTGGAAAGTATTTTAGTCAAGTGTTTATGAGTTTAATATTAGAGAAAAATGAATTGAATTGTTATGTACAAATATGTATGTTAATGTGTATTATTAAAAAATGTTTTCAAGTTAATTGAATTAAGTATATATAACAAAGGAGTGTTTTAATTATATTATGTATAATGTAAAAATGTATTCTAAAATAATTTTGTAAAGAAGAAAAAAATGTTTATATAATATAAAAAGAAGATTAGTGTTTATGTTTTGTTAAAAAAAAGTGATTTAGTGGGCTTAGGCGGATATTTGCAACGGGTCAGGCCCATGGTTTGGAAGCAACATTTTTAGGGTTAGGGAATTGTTTGTTCAATTGGAAACGCGGTAGGGTTTGAACGGCGCCGCTCACTGAGTTCCGTCTCCTTCCTCGTTCATTCTTGAGTGTTTCTCTTTGCTTCGAGGCCACCAGCGCTACCCCTACATTTCCTCCTCCTTTCAGCTCGAGTTCAAAGGCCTCAATACAAAAAGGTTCGCTTTAGATGTTTTCTGATTCTTTTCTCTTTTATGAATTGCATGCATTATTTGATTCGAATTTGATTCTTAAGTTTGTATTGCTATGGAGGTGATGGAGAAGAAAGAGGGAGAAACAACTGACTACCTGACTTGGAGAAGGAGGAGGAAAAAGGATGTGGCGCTCAGGAGGCTCGATGGCGGAGATTCGGTGATGAAGACGCTGGCTTGCTTCTTGATGACCCTGGTATCTTTTATCTAGTTCCTTAGGGTTTTTGATGATGATTATTAACTGAAAAAACAAACCTTGAAACGATTCACTTCTTCACCTCTTCTACTTCGCTGGCTTGTTGGTTTGGACTGTCTTTGAATGTTACTTCTGTATCTTCTCTTCCAGTTGCCTTGATTTGTTGGTTTAAACTCTTGCTTGATGTATGTGATTGCTTATGTTGTCGCCTATGTGTGCTTGCTTGCCCGAGGATGAACCTAGGGTTCTGAGGGCCTAGGTTGCCTTGAACATTTACTTCCTTGGTGTTGCCCTTGACGCTTTCTCTCTTCTTCTCTTGTTGCCCTGTGATGATCCCAGAGGTCTGAGGGCTTTGTACGTGCGCTTCTGGATGCCTGTTTATGTCGGATGCTATATATTTGAATGCCTTTGAATCGTTTATCGCCTATGATGAGGGAAGAAACTCTGAGGCTTGGTGTTTGGTTTGAATGCTTGGCTAGGTCTTAATGGTTTTGACAGTGGTTTAAGGCATTTGGTAGGTGTTCAGGCTTGACAGGCCTGTAGAGGCCTTTGTTTTCTTCTTTCGAACTGTGTGTTTGATGGTTTATTGACAGGCATGGTGAGCTTTGGTTTATCAGGTTCTGGTATATGCAGGTTCTGACTTTGAAGCTTAGAGGCTTCAGTTCAGCAGGTTCAGTCTTTTTGAGTTTGTATGTTTAATGCAGGGTATGCTCCAGGTTTTTTACTGATGCAGGTTTAATGGTTTAGGGGTTAGACAGGTTTGAGGTGTTTGTGAGGAGGATGCAGGTTTATGAGTTTTGGGATTGAACTTGGTAGCAGGTTTTGGTATGTTATGCTGTGTGGTTTGGATATGGTTGCCTATGCTGGTGCAGGTTATGGTGGTTTTGGACAAGGTTCAGGTTTTTGATATTGGTTAGCTAGAGTTTTGTGCAACTACTGAGTTGTATATATCTCTTCTCTCTTCCCCCTTTCTTTTTTGAACTGCTATGCTGAGTTTGTATTATATATTTTCTATCTTTCTTTTGGCGCCCAATCTTTATTCAAAACTTTGGTCTTCTCTTTGACCCAAGTTTGCTGGATAGTTTCACAAGGTTTCTTGGCATTTTTCCCATTTTGGTAACTGGCTATGCTGTGTAATTTTTGAACAATGCCGAATTATCCTCTTTTTTGTATATCTTTTCTGCCTTGCTTCTACTGTCTATGCCTGCTGAACCTGAACTAGGCTTGCTTTATCTCTCCTTACTTCTCTCTTTACAGTACAATTTAAGAATTTTATATGATTATTATTTGTACTTTTCTGAAGGGGCTATGATGGGAAGTGATGATTAGCTTGCATAATATGTTTTCTGCATTTCTTCTTCAGCTTTTGCGCCTTGCTCTTTTCCTTGATATCTTGGCAAAGGTCCCTTTTTGACAGCTTGTAGGCTTTGATAGCAACTTGTACTATTTTGATTTCTTTGATACCTTTGGCATTCTGACAGTAGCCTTTGCTTTTGGATAGAAAGTTTGGATTGGATTTTTCAGTTTGGATTTGAACTATATGGTTTTGAATGGGAAATTGAGATTCTTATGTAGCTTGAATTTTATAACTTATGCATTTGCATTTCATGAAATGAAAATCTTCCCTCTCTGTGAACCGGGAGAAATCCCGTGATTTGCAGAGAGGGCAACTGATCCCAGTCAGTGGCCCCTAATGATGAGCACTTTTTATCTGTCCTTTCCAATTTAATGCTTTCTGACTTTTCTTGTTTCTTTTTGCAGATGAAAAATGGAATATCGGAGCGGAGTGAAGAACGAAGAATATTTAGAAAATAGGATAGTTTTTCATTCTATGTAATATTTAAATTAAATGTAAATTATTGTTTGTAACAACAATTTGTACAAATAATTCGAATATCAATAAAAATCAAATTATCCAATTGGTTCTAACTTTCTTTATTGCTTATTTATTTATTTAAAATTCTTAGAATTAAAACAATTGAAAAATTAATTCAATCATTTAATTTTTAGAATAATAACTAGAATAAAACAACATTGATCCAATAAACCTGTCTTATCCAACATCCAAAGCAAAGCAGCAATTAACCCAGATAGACTGATCAAACACATGAACACTGTGAATCCAATACTGCATCTTGTATCTGACTGGCCCAATCAAAACGTACTGAATTCAAACCACTGTCTCTTTTGCTGATTAAACCAAGATAACGCGAATTTTAATCTGAATCTTGAAATAAACCGCAAAGTGCTGTGGAATTCAAATTCTTCTGAGAATATGCCCATAAAACCTTAATTCCCGATTAAATGCCAAATCACGCTCGCTTGATCAAAATTGAACCAAAAATCAATCAAACCCTAAGCCCACTGTATGAAACAATTCAGAGCTCTGAAAATCAGTGAAAACCCTAGTTTTGATTGACTGTCAAGAAAAGTCCGTTTGTCCGATTCTTGAGCCAGTTTGAAAAGTCAGGAAATGTTTGAAGCTGAGATTTCTTGGGGAAAAATGCGAGGGCAAATTTTGGGGTACAACACCAGGATTCCTGAGAACTCTTCATTCAGTGAAAGACATGGAAGCCTCATCAGCTTGGTCAATACCAATATTGAGGAAGATATGATAAAGGTCCTGTTCCAGTTCTTTGACCCTCTGCATCACTGTTTCACCTTCTTGGACTATCAGTTGGTACCTACATTGGAGGAGTTCTCCCGGCTCCTGAAGATCCCTATCCTTGATCAGCTACCCTTCAACGGTACAGAAAAGGAACCTAAGCTCGAAGAGATTGCTAAAGCCGTGCACCTGCAGTCATCTGACCTCAAGGGACATTGGGAAATTAGAAGTGGTATCAAAGGGTTCTTAGCCAGGTTTCTGTTTGAAAAGGCCCATGAATGTTGGAACTCCCTTGACTTGCAAGCTTTTGAAGAGGTTGTGGCCCTCCTTGTCTATGGTTTGGTGTTGTTCCCTAATCCAGATCAGATTATTGATATCAGTGTTGTCCAGATCTTTATGTCCAGGAATCTTATACCTACATTGCTGGGGGACATCCTTCACTCATGTTACACTCGAACCATGAGAAAAAGGGGTGTCCTTATGTGTTGCACTCCTCTCCTGGGAAGGTGGTTTATTTCGCACCTTCCACAATCAGTCTTGAAGAATGAGCGGGGTTTGAGATGGTCACAGCGGTTGATGACTCTTACACATGCAGATATACATTGGTGCCCTAGGTCCAGAGAAGATGTCACTATCATTGATCGTTGCGGGGAGTACCCAAATGTTCCTTTACTTGGAATTAGAGGGGGTATTACTTACAGCCCATGCTTGGCTTGGAGACAGTTTGGTTATGCTCGGAGGGATGGTCCTCATGACATGTTAATTCATGACATAGTTTTTGACTTTGACAATGATATTCAAGGACTTCGCCAGAGATTTATCAGAGCCTGGAGGATGCCAAGTAGGATAGACAGCAAGACACTGGGGCACAGGAACTCCATCCCGTTGGAACCTTATCTCAAGTGGGTACGCACCCGCTCTCAGAAGTTAGTGATGCCTTATCCTCATATGCTCCCAGTAATCAAAGAACCAGTCTTGGAAGGAGAAGTGTCCTACACTATTCAGCACCCTGACATGCCCACGTCCTGGGAAGAGATGCAGAAGAGCTGGGTCCAGCTTAAGGAAGAAAGGAATTCTCTTGAGACTAGTCTACATGCCAGTGAAAAGAAGGTCTTGGAGCTCACTCGCCTGTTGCATGAGGAGAGGAATCTCAACACTTACATAGCTCCAAAGAGGATGCGCAGTGTATTCTGGGATTGATTTGATTTTTGTACTTTTTCCCATGAGGCTTTGATGTATTAAACAATGATTTCTTTAATGATAACGTGTGTTCCTTTTTGTCTACAACAAATTTGAACTTTTGAACCCTCGAATGCATTGCATAAACACATATCATTCATCATGTGCATAGCAGGTTTTTCCCCTTTTCAGGTTGCTTACAGTTCTTCGCTGTTTATTTCAGCATCATGAATCTCGACTCGTCATCAACTGAGACTTCCATCAAGGCTCTTCAGGCGCAGAATGCGCAGTTTCAGGAGTTAATCAAGGGTTTGGCTCAAGGCCAAGAAGAGCTGAAGGCTATGCTCCTGAAGAAGGAGAAGAAGAAGAAGAGAAGGACTGTTCTGTTCAACTCGGGCCGAAGGTTTGGCAATGCTCTGCAGCAGGAAGAGGCTGGTTCTTCTGTTGGCAAGAGTAGTCCTCAGGCAGAAGCAAGGGTCCCTAGTCTGGTAGTCTCCGACAACGAGACTGATTTTGATGAAGAGCAGTACCCTCCTGCAGAAGACAGATACAAGCAACTGGAGGATAGGTTGAAAGCTATGGAAATTCAACAGGTACCTGGGCTGGATTTCGGAGATCTGGGTTTGTCAACTGGTGTGATTATCCCTCATAAGTTCAAAGCACCATCCTTCTCTAAGTATGACGGGGCGTCTTGTCCCAAGCTGCATCTAAGGTCCTATGTTCGAAAAATTCAACCGTACTCTGCGGATAAGAATTTATGGATCCACTTCTTCCAGGAGAGTCTTTCAGGGACTCATCTCGAATGGTTCTATCAGCTGGATGGGACCAAGGTTCGTAACTGGGAGGAGTTGGCTACTGCTTTCTATAAGCAGTATTAATATAATGCCGACCTTGCCCCCACACGTACCCAACTCCAGGGTATGTCGTTAGGTGCAAGCGAAGGTTTTAAGGAGTACGCTCAGAAGTGGAGAGACTTGGCTGGCAGGGTACAGCCACCATTGACTGATTGGGAGTTGGTGGACATGTTCTTGGGGACCCTATCTGGGCCATTTTTCAACCATCTCATTGGGAATTCGTCTGCAGGGTTCACTGATCTGATTCTGACTGGAGAGAGAATTGAGGCTGGGTTAAAGTCTGGGAAGATTCCGAAGGGTGCATCATCTAGTTCTGAAAAGAAACCCTTCAAGAAGGAGGCTAGTGTCGTGTATGGTTCCAAGAGATCAGAGAGACCTGAGCGCCGCCAATCTGTCAGTGCGGTAATGATTGCTAAGCCTGCTGCTGCTCCTCGGCCGACCAATCCTCAAAGGGCTGAAAGACCCCGGAGGGAGTTTACCCGGTTAAGCATGACCCTATCGCAGATCCTGCCACAGTTGTTATCCACCAATTTGGTGACTGTCAGGGAGGCTCCGAAGTTCCCCAATACTGCATCTCCTAAGTACAACCCGAATGCTCGTTGTGCTTACCATTCAGATAGCCCGGGGCACTCTACCGATGACTGTTGGACGTTAAAGAGTAAGGTGCAAGACCTTATCGACGCGAAGGAGATACAGTTCGAAGCGCCTGAGAGGCCGAATGTAGTTACTGCTCTTATGCCTCAACATGGGGTAAATGCTGTTGACGAAGATGTTTATGCTGTTTCTGTGGATGATCTGGCCACTCCTCTGAAGACTGTCAAGAAGAACCTGCTGCTGGCCGGTTTATTTCCGGGTTACAGTGAGGGTTGCCTATTCTGTGCTGTTTCCCCATCTGGTTGTCCCTTGCTAAAGATAGGCATCCAAAGCCTAATGGATAGCAAGGAGATTCTGTTTAAAAAGTCTGCTGTTCAGTTGGTTCCGGTGGAAGAAGTTTCTGTGGTGACTATCTTCAATAATCCAATCTCGGCTCTCCCGAAGAAGCCCGTTCAAATCATGACTGTTGCACCTGTTATTATCACTGTTCCGGGGCCCCTGCCCTATGTATCTGATAAGGCTATCCCCTGGCATTATGGGGCAGATGTGTATATGAATGGGATTAAACAAGAGTTCAACACTGGTGCCAGCATCTGTGATATCACTGGTCCAACCAAGGTTACCCGCAGTGGCAGGCTCTTCTCACCTGACATTGCACCTCCTACTGCTCAAAGACCGCTTCTCATAACTCCTACAAGTGTACCTGTTCCTGCTGCTGATCCAATTGTTTCTCCTGCTGCCGAGTCATCCAATGCTCGGGGCAAAGGAATTGAAGTGGAGCCTGCCCAGATGGAGGCACCTATACCTATAACTGCTGAAGCCTCCCAACAAGAGATGGAGGAGATTCTGAAAATTATAAAGAAGAGTGACTTTAATGTGGTGGAACAGCTAGGGCTCACGCCCTCCAAGATCTCCATGCTCTCTTTATTGCTGTGCTCCGAGGCCCATGCTAAGGCCTTAATCTCATTCCTCAAGACGGCCCATGTGCCCCATGAGACATCTGCAGTCCAATTCACTGATTGCGTGGCAAATCTGACAGTAGACAATGGCTTGGGTTTCTCAGATGCTGACCTGACTGCGAAGGGAAGAGACCATAATGATGCTCTGCATGTCTCTATCGAATGCAGGGGCACTACCTTGGCACATGTGTTGGTGGATACTGGTTCGTCCTTGAATGTGCTACCCAAGAAGGCTTTAGACCGTCTAGATTGTGAAGGCCTGGAATTAAAACCCAGCAATATCATCGTCAGGGCCTTTGATGGTTCAAAGAGGATGGTTCATGGAGAGGTTGACATTCCGATTCGTGTGGGCTCTCAGGTGTTTGACTCTACATTTTATGTGATGGATATCCGTCCATCTTACTCTTGTCTATTGGGTCGACCTTGGATACATAAGGCTGGGGCAGTGACCTCTACCTTGCACCAGAAGCTGAAGTACCCCGTCAGAGGGAAGATCGTCACTGTGCAGGGAGAGGAGGAGTATATGGTAAGCCACTTGAACTCCTTCAGATACATTGAGATGGATGGGGAGTTTATTGAAACACCCTTTCAGCATTTCGAGGAGGTGCTTCCAATTACAGCAGCAGCAGAAACAACAGCGGAAGAAAGCGTTCCTTTGAAGATGGCATCCCTAAAGGATGCCCGGGCTGTGGTTCAAAAGGGTGAATGTGCTAACTGGGGCAGGCTTCCAGACTTTACTCAGAAGACTGATAAATTTGGGATGGGTTTTACCACAGAAGGTCAGAAAGCTATGAGGAAAGCGAAGATCGGAAGACCTCATGTATTCATTACAAATTCAGGAGTGAATGCTGTTGGGGAAGACAATGAAGTGGATGAGGCTGAATTCAATAGCTGGATCTATCCAACGACTGAAGGCGGGTTGAACAATTGGATTGCTAAGGACCATACTCCTGTTACCTTTGTGACGCAGTAATAAATTTCTTTGTTTCGTTATTTTGTAATAAACAATAATAAACTCTTTGGCCCGGTGTCTTACCCGAGGCACCGTGGTTTCATTTATGAGGGCATATAAATTGTCATTTCATATATCATGAATGAAAATCTTGGACGTTTTCTCGCATTACAAATCTTGTGCTCCTTTTCTGTCTTTCTTTCCTTTACATATTTTTCAAAACAGCTGTATTTACACACACACTCACTCATACAGGTTCTAATCCACTCTGGATCTCACTGATGACAACTCTGCTACTGCCAGTTATGACTTCGAAAATCCGATCAACTTAGCCGAAGACGAAGGTGAAGATGATTGCGAAGTGCCTGGCGAGCTTGCAAGACTGTTACTTCAGGAAGAGAGGGCAATTCAACCCCATAAAGAGCCAGTGGAGACAATAAACTTGGGTACTGAGGCAGACAGGAAAGAAATAAAGATTGGTGCCAACCTAGAGCTCAGCGTGAAGCAACGGTTGACTCAAATGCTGCATGATTATATGGAGATCTTTGCCTGGTCCTACGAAGACATGCCCGGGTTGGATACCGACATTGTGGTCCATCACTTGCCAACTAAGAAAGACTGCTCTTCAGTTAAGCAAAAGGTCCGTCGGATGCGTCCAGAGATGTCCGAGAAGATTAAGGCCGAGGTTATGAAGGTGTTTGATGCCGGGTTCCTTGCAGTGACTTCTTACCCTCAGTGGGTTGCTAATGTGGTGCCAGTACCTAAGAAGGATGGTAAGGTCAGAATGTGTGTTGATTACAGGGATCTGAATAGGGCCAGCCCCAAGGATGACTTCCCCTTACCTCACATTGATGTCCTTGTTGATAATACGGCTCAGCATAAAGTGTTCTCTTTCATGGATGGCTTCTCAGGTTACAATCAGATCAAGATGGCACCTGAAGACATGGAAAAGACTACATTTGTTACTCAGTGGGGCACCTTCTGTTACAAGGTCATGCCATTCGGGTTGAAGAACGCTGGGGCAACCTACCAACGTGCCATGGTCGCTCTATTTCATGATATGATCCATCACGAGATAGAAGTGTATGTTGATGACATGATCGCAAGGTCCCAGACTGAGGAAGAGCATCTAGATCATCTGCAGAAGTTGTTTGACCGGTTGAGACTGTACAAGCTAAGATTGAATCCGAACAAGTGCACCTTCGGGGTAAGATCTGGAAAGTTGCTAGGCTTCGTGGTAAGTGATAAGGGTATTCAAGTGGACCCTGCTAAGGTTAAAGCTATTCAAGAGATGCCAGTTCCTAAGACAGAAAAGGAAGTCAGAGGCTTTTTAGGACGCCTGAATTACATTGCTCGGTTCATCTCGCATCTGACTGCTACCTGTGAGCCAATCTTCAAGCTGCTGAAGAAAGATCAGGTAGTACGTTGGAATGATGAATGTCAGGATGCTTTCGACAAGATCAAAGAGTATCTCCAAGAACCACCTATCCTTATGCCACCGGTTGAAGGGAGACCTCTGATACTATACCTGACAGTGCTTGACAACTCAATGGGGTGTGTGCTGGGGCAGCATGACGAGTCTGGCCGAAAAGAGCATGCCATTTATTACCTTAGCAAAAAGTTTACCGACTGTGAGACCCGATACTCACTGCTTGAGAAAACTTGCTGCGCTTTGGTATGGGTTGCTCGCCGGCTGAGACAGTATATGCTGACTCACACTACCTTGTTGATCTCAAAGATGGATCCTATAAAGTATATATTCGAAAAGCCTGCCCTGTCTGGGAGAATTGCAAGATGGCAAATGATCTTGACGGAATATGACATTCAATACACAACCCAGAAAGCCATCAAGGGAAGTGTATTGGCAGACCACTTGGCACATCAGGCCGTAGATGATTATCAATCAATGAACTTCGAGTTTCCGGATGAAAGCATCATGATAGTGACTGATTGTGAAGTACCTGGACCAGATGAAGGACCTGAACCAGGATCCCGATGGTCTATGCACTTCGATGGAGCCTCCAATGCTTTGGGTAATGGTATCGGCGCCATCATCATATCTCCTCAAGGTACTCATACTCCACTCACTGCCCGGCTATGTTTCAACTGTACCAACAACATGGCGGAGTATGAGGCGTGCATCATGGGTCTTCAAGCTGCGATTGACCTAAGGATTAAGTTTCTGAGTGTTTTCGGAGATTCCTCTCTTGTGATCAACCAGATCAAAGGAGAGTGGGATACGAAACACCCAAACCTGATTCCTTACAGAGAATGTGTATTGACCCTGATTCCCCACTTCACAGAGATAACCTTTGAACACTTTCCAAGAGAAGAGAATCAGTTGGCGGACGCGTTAGCTACAATGTCTTCTATGTTCAAAGTTAAATGGGATAATGAGGCTCCCCGAATCATCATCTGGAAACTGGACGAACCGGCATACTGTTGCGATCTCGAGACTGAGTTGGTGACTGAGAAGCCTTGGTACCATGAGGTGAAGAGATGTTTGGAAACTCAGGAGTACCCGGAAGGTGCATCCATCAATGATAAAAAGTTCCTGAGAAGGTTCGCAGCCAAGTTCTTCCTTAGCAACGGCATCTTGTACAAGCGAAACCATGATTCAACCTTACTGCGTTGCGTGGATAAGGCTGAAGCAGAAAGGATCATGGAAGAGCTACATGAAGGGACCTTTGGTACACATTCCAGTGGGCATACAATGGCTAAGAAAATCCTACGGGCAGGATATTACTGGTCCACAATGGAAGCTGACTGCTACCAACATTCCAGGACATGCCACAAGTGTCAGATCTATGCAGACAAGGTGCATGTTCCTCCGGTTCCCCTGAATGTTCTGACTGCGCCATGGCCGTTTGCAATGTGGGGCATAGACATGATCGGCGAGATCAAACCTACGGCATCTAATGGGCATCGCTTCATCCTGGTAGCAATTGATTATTTTACGAAGTGGGTTGAGGCAGCATCCTATGCCACGGTAACCAAGACTGTTGTGGCACGGTTCATTCGGCACAACCTGATCTGTCGGTACGGCGTCCCTGAGCGGATTATTACAGACAACGGTACCAATCTGAACAACAAGATGATCGCTGAGCTCTGCGAACAGTTCAAGATACACCACCACAATTCTTCTCCTTACAGACCGAAGATGAATGGGGCTGTAGAAGCAGCAAATAAGAACATCAAGAAAATCGTGCAGAAGATGACAATGACTTATAAAGATTGGCACGAGATGTTACCGTTCGCTCTACATGGGTACCGTACCTCAGCTAGGACGTCAACCGGGGCAACTCCTTTCTCTCTGGTTTATGGTATGGAGGCAGTCTTACCGATCGAAGTGCAAATACCCTCTCTCCGGATAATGAAGGATGCAAATCTGAATGAGGATGATTGGATCCAGACACGACTTGATCAGCTCAACCTCATTGATGAAAAGAGACTTGCTGCTATCTGTCACGGTCAGACGTATCAGAAACGAATGATCAGGGCATTTAACAAAAAGGTCAGACCACAGGAATATCAAGTCGGGGATCTGGTAATCAAGAGAATCATCCTTCCTCAGAGTGATCCAAGGGGAAAATGGACCCCTACGTACGAAGGGCCATTTGTAGTTAAGCATGTGTTCTCAGGAGGAGCCATGATTCTAACCAACATGGATGGTGACGACCTTCCTCACCCCGCCAATGCAGACATAGTAAAAAAATACTACGCATGAAAAAAGGACCCGCTAGGATGACATGCCTAGGCAAAAATTAGGGCTTCCCGTCGAACCAAAAGGGTTCGGGCAAAATAAAGGGATGAAAATGAAAAATCTGTACACCCGGAAAGTCGAAAACCTGAAAAGGCGGCTTGGGCAAAAATGGGTATCCCGGTGGACTGAAAACCCGAAAGGGCGGTCCAGGCAAAAATTAGGGATAAAGCGTAATACTATGTCTCATTGGATCACTTTGCATCCAGAATCCGGTATCTACATCAAGTTCAGACGGCATCGATCAGTCAGCTTCACCTTCAACCAAGGTCATCAAGTGATGAGACGCTCGGAGTTATAAAGGCAATAGCAGAGTTGAAACCCAGTGGGATCATCCGTTTCACACAACTGTTTTATTTTCTTTTGTACAAAACTTGTATAAACTCTTTTACTCGGCGGCGTTCTCTTACTAGGACGTCAGCCTCTTGTACACAAAACGCCTATTTTCAGGCCATTCAAAAATCAATACAAATATATCTTTCAGTTAAACGTGCCAATTGTTTCTCTTTTTTCTGTTTTGCTTTGCGAAGAACGTCCAAGGTTCAATTTGTGATATATGCATTGACAATAGTTTTCTAACTCATAAATATTTGCATACAAAACAAAGGAATTAATTGCAGGTGACACTAGAAACAGGGGCAATAAAGAGTTGTCTAAGCAATCTAATTGTTCTGTCCTCCAAGGTACCAAGGCAGGTTCAGTTAAAGAACATCACCAGTACATCTCAATTCCCCAAAGAGTAAGCAGTCAATACACTCTCTTCCAAGCAAAGTTATCAAATCTTAAGGAAATTGAGTATCCTCCAGCAGATCTCAACATTCCCCAGCAGCAATCCATATATTCTTAACAAGCATCCCCGGCAGTCTTGGTCTAAAGATTGTTCCCCGGCGGCATATCAAATATCCATAGGAAGCACTTTCCCCGGCGGCATATCAAAACTTCCCCAAGAGAGTCCAATCTTGTCCCCCAGGAAAAATGGGATTCATATCCCCAAGCAGTAAGCTTATCCCCAGTAAATTCTAGAAGCTTATCCCTCGCAGAGCACGAACGCGTCTCCCGGCTTTATTCAAAGAGTTATTTCCTTAACAGGATATAACTGGGTTATCCTCAGCCAAAAGCCACGGAAAGATCGTCCTCGGCGAAGTCTTCCTATCCCCAGCGAAGTCTATTAGCACTTCCAACAACAAGGGTATCCCCAGCAAATTATTATCAACACTCAGCAAGGCATCCCTCTTCCCACAGAGTATTGCTTCCCAGCATGGTCGCTAGAGTATCTTTTCTCCCCGCAGAATCTTCCATTTGCCAAGTTTATTCCTCAACGGAGTCATCTTCTCCTACCGGTATTCTTGCAATTATTATCCCCAGCGGAAGCAAAAGCTATTCTTCAACATCAGCCCAGGATATGACTTCCCGGCACCCGTCAAGGATTTACTTTCCTAGACGAAAACATCACATACATCATTATAGCATGCATAGACGCATTATATCATACAAATCGCATTTATGTTGAGAACATCATTGCTTGATCCATATCATGCATTGCATATGACTGACCTTTACCTTTCAGGAAAGATGCAGTTGAAATTCTCAATCATATTTCAAGACCTAGACCGGTTCAGTTAATCGACTCCAAAAGATTTCTTATCCAGTCCCAGGCCTTCTCTAGTCCAGCTAAATCGACTCCCAACAGATTTTTCTGATAAAGACTCAGTAGAAGTTATCCCAGATTATAATTCCCTATGGTTCCCTCTCCGACGGTGAGTGAGGTGATAATTCCTTTTCCGATGGTTCCCTCTCCGACGGTGAGTGAGGTGATAATTCCTTTTCCTATGGTTCCCTCTCCGACGGTGAGTGAGGTGATAATTCCTTTTCCTATGGTTCCCTCTCCGACGGTGAGTGAGGTGATAATTCCTTTCCTAATGGTTCCCTCTCCGACGGTGAGTGAGGTGGTAATTCCTTTCCTAATGGTTCCCTCTCCGATGGTGCGTGAGGTGATAATTCCTTTTCAGATGGTTCCCTCTCCGACGGTGAGTGAGGTGGTAATTCCTTTCCTAATGGTTCCCTCTCCGACGGTGCGTGAGGTGATAATTCCTTTTCAGATGGTTCCCTCTCCGACGGTGAGTGAGGTGGTAATTCCTTTCCTAATGGTTCCCTCTCCGACGGTGCGTGAGGTGATAATTCCTTTTCAGATGGTTCCCTCTCCGACGGTGAGTGAGGTGATAATTCCTTTTCAGATGGTTCCCTCTCCGACGGTGAGTGAGGTGATAATTCCTTTCAGGTTATAATTTCCTAGGGTTCCCTCTCCGACGGTGAGTGAGGTGATAATTCCTTTCAGATTATAATTCCCTATGGTTCCCTCTCCGACGGTGAGTGAGGTGATAATCCCTTTCAGATTATAATTTCCTACGGTTCTCTCCCCGACGGTGTGTGAGATGTAATTCCCTTTCAGATTATAATTGCCTATGGTTCTCTTCCCGATCCTGCGAAGATGGTAATTCCCGCCAAGATTTTCTCAGCGAGCGTTGTTGAAATTAAAGTCACCCAAGGTTCTCTTACCGTTCACGCTAAGGTAGTAACCATCCCTGGTTCATTCATCATCTTGTGAAGCTCCAGATCCAGCTCCCGTAACCAGTCAGGACATATCTATGCCAAGCATCTGAAATCAACTCTTGCAACGTGTCAGGTACTCATGTTTCTTTTGCAGGTATGCAGGTTCTCGCTAAGGAATCTCTTACGCGATCAACATCCAGATGGCATCTATAAGCCCATCAGCCTATCCAGCAACCTCTAAATGGCATCTATAAGCCCATTCCACAATCACTGCTACTATGTGAGCGCAAATTTCTGAGCACTCTAAGTGTTCAATCATCTTCCACCCTCGGATTACGAAAGGCACGTCAGCCAATCTGCATCCTCAGGTCTAAGAAGATTGAACAGGGGCAACTGTTGTACCCCAAAATTTGCCCTCCCATATTCTTTAAGAAATTGCCAAGTCAAGCTGCAAAATTCCCCAAGGGTTGCACAGTGCAAAGATCTCCTATACAGTCAAAATTAGGGTTTTGATTCTGATCAAGAAAATGAAGTTTCCAAAGGTCCAATCAAGTCTCACATGCTTACAAATATGGTCAAGTATCCTCATATCAAGTTTCAAGACTTTCAGCACAAAATTGCACAGTCAAAAACCCTAATTGCACTACAGTCAACTGTAGGGGCAAAATGGTCATTTGACAGTCAAAAGTTCAAATTTTTGGTCAACATATCATTTTGAAGCCACAAACATCATTTGATCAATGCTTGATCATGATTCTCAAAATTTGGCTCAAAAATCATCAAGATGCAAAAGTTTCCTTATTTGGACAGCTGAAAAAGTCAACTGTAAATTGACCAGGGCATAACTTTCACATGGATTATCAGAAAAATTCCATCCAAAGTTCATTTTGAAGAGAAAGACATTTCCTACAACTCATATTCATACTTCAAGTCCAAGAAATGCTCTCACAAAAAGTTATCAATTTCAACATTATAGGTCATTTTCAAAAGTCAACAAAAAGGGACTTTAAGTCAAAGGCCATAACTTGAGATTGGTAAATCAAAATGATATGGGACCAAAGACATTGGTTAGAGGACTCAAAGGCCTTTCCAAAATGTCCAAGAACATGAGAAAAGCTTAAAAATTGAGCAAGTTATGCCTTGTGGAAGTTGGGAAATTTTTGGATATTTTGAAAAGTCAACATTGATTCAAATGACCTAAAATTGCTAATGGGCCCATTTTTCCTCCACAAATCATCATCCATGGCATGTGCACGACCACTTGGCCCAAAGGGAAGTATTTTCTCATTTTTTATTTATTTATTTGAATTTTTTATTTATAATAATTCATTTAAATCAAATTAAATATATGAAAAATATGTAATCTAGGTTTTATAATCTCTTTGTGCACAAAATCCACTCAATAATTCGTGTGAAATCAAATAAGGAAAGATTTGGAGTAAATCGATCATAATTGATACAAGAACACATGGAAAAGATTGAAAAAGATCCTTAAAAATCAAATTTCCAAAAACCATGAATGCATTGGATTTGCTCTACTTTTCTTGACCTAATTGATTCTATACATAAGCAAAAACACAAACCTAATGCTCATACACACTGAGCTGCGCCCAAAAGCCATTATCAAAACTTGAAATTTTTCTCTAAAAACTGAATTCTGAAAACTCACTTCCAGGGTGATTCAAGACATAATTTTTGTTCCATTGGCTTGCTGAAGGTCCATTGAACGTGTCCCAATCATAAACGCTCGTCAAAACCTCAAGAATCGTTGTACAGAAGCTAACCTTTCTCACTTTTTTTTCATTATCGTGTTTTGCATTCTATGCACTTTCATGACGTTTTGTTCATATGTTCGTGATCAGTGAAGTATTTGCAAGCTAACCATATGCTTTAATTATATTTTTATGCTGTGTATACGATTATGCCATGATTACTTTCTAGGGTTTACAGGATTTGAAATTGGGGGTTTTTGAATGAGGAAAAATTAGAACCCCTGAGTACCACCATTGGCATGAGCACGTCTGGACGAAGAAGAAGCCCCTATCGCGCCTAATTTATGGACCCCCTAGACCTAATCGTTATTTTTCCAAAACCGGCCTAGGAGAACGCGTGCAAAACCGTTGCCTAACGTATTTGTTTTTTTCAGGAAAATAATACAACGAAGAAGATGAATTCGTGGCGTGCATTGGTTGGCCCTTTTGAAATTCGCGCGCAAAGACCCACTAACGCTTTTATTTCTTTTATATTATTTGTTTGTTATTATATATTAACATGTACAGATTAGCTCAGCTGGCAAGCGTTGTTGTTGTTAACGCACATGACCTGGGTTCGAGCCCCAGGTCTTCAATATCCCAATATTATTTTTCAATAAAAGTTCACATGCGCTTCAAGACTGAGGACGCACCATACACTTCCAAATCCAGCATGCCACGCGTTCAGCTTCATCCATCACAAGGCTCAGAATTGAGGAACATGGTAGATCCAAGTCAACGCTTCAGCATGCTACCAGAAAAAAGTCCAAATAGGCCAAAATAAATGGGCCAGATTACTGAATCTATACCTCCACTTTGGGGACTACCACCCCCTAGGTTTGCATATTTTTCACTCTTCTTTATTTTCTTTATTTATTTAAATCTATTTCTTTTAATTATTATTTGTTTAAATTAATTACTTATTTTCATAAATATAAAAAATGCATAAAAATCAGAAAAGATAAAAAATATAATAAATATTTTATTTTAATATTTCTTGTAAAAAAATGCATGTAAATTAATTAGTTTAAATTAGGGTTTTAATTTTAATTCCTTTCATAACAAAATCTAAAAAATATAGAACTAGGTTTAATTAATGTTTTATTCTTTTTTTTTCTTTTTCACAATAATATTATTTATTTTATTTATTTTCATAATTAAATTTGTATATAAAAATTAGGGTTAATTTAGGTTAAATTCTAACGTCTTCTTAATAAATTAAAATAAAATAGAATTAGGGTTAGCGTTTAATTGCAATTAATTTTTTCTATTAAATCCTAAAATATTAAAAAATACCAAAAACATTTCTTTTAATTAATTAATTCCATTTAATTTTTATTTTGCAAAAGGGTCCAACGCCCTCGTTTCGTTTAATTCTCATTAATTCGCGTATTTATTTTATTTCATTATAATACTTATGTATCTCTCCCGAAGCCATGTAAATTACTTCTCGCACTTTTATTTTCTTTATTTTCTGTCAAATCGGGTCCTGGTTAAATTTGGCGATGTGGACCCGCGCCTTTGTAATAGTTTAGAACTTTTAATTTCCGCATCTTTTTAACTGTTAATAAATGCATGCAAGAATGAATGATAAAATAAAAACAAATGCATAGATCACCTTGACATGAATAAGACAAAATAACTGAACATGACACACAAATCACACACCACCCCTAGGGTACGCCTCACTGTTGCCTTGCCTCGAAAGGTGATCGTCAAGTAGAGGATGTCTTAGTAAGTCCTCATGATCCGGGAACCTGGCATGAGGGTAGCTTCTAAGGTGTCTTCCCATTGCTCTGGTGATTACCATGTCCCGAACCTCGAATTGACCCGAACAACTCCATTAGTGATGCTACCTACCTCTCAATGGTGGGATGGCATTACTTTAAAGGACATTTACACAGACAAATTCCTTAGGGTAGGTAGGTTCTCATAGATACTTGCTCTAAATTTCAAAACAAATTCAAAAATACTTTTCACACCAACACATTTTCAAAAAGCTTTCGAAAGCATCTTTTCAAACACTCTTGAGGACCGATACAAGAGTCGAACTGGAATTTTCAAAGAAACTTTTTTAAAACCCACAATTGAAAAGCAAACAAACAATTTTGAAAACACAATGAGCAAGTATCTAAGAGCCCATGGATAACCATGGATAGAAAGGGTGCTAACACCTTCCCTTTCTATAACCTACCTCCCGAACCGAGAGCAATCTCTTTAAGGAATTTTTCTGTGCTTTTGTCCTTTCCATTTGGAGAAAATAAAAGACGGTGGCGACTCTTGCTTACCGCGACATTTCGCGAACCAGCGTTAAACAGTCAGTTCCAGATCCACCGATCACACTAGACTCTTCATCAGATACATATTTTCCTGTCATTGCTTTAACATATTTAGAAGATTCTTCAAGATCACTCTCTGAGTTCTCTTTAGACCAAGTAATAAATAGATTCTTCTTCTGTTTCTTAAGATATGTAGGGCATTTAGCTCGAATGTGACCAAAGCCTTCACATTCATGACATTGTACACCCTTCCCTTAAGTGGATTTTTCTTCAGCCCTTTTTCTTCCAAACTCATTTGACTTATGGATGTCAGATGAGATATTCTTGACATTTGACCTTTGGATCCTATCCATTATTTTTATCACTTTGTTAAACTGTCTTCCAAGTATAGCTAAGGCATTTGATATTCCTTCATCTGTATCCAGATCACAGTCTTCTTCTTCATCTTCAGTATTTGATACAAAGGTTATGCTTTTGTTCTTCTTTTTAGATCTTTCATTTATGCTTAGTTTAAATGTCAGAAGGTATCCAAAAAGTTCATCCACTTTCATTTTGTCAATGTCTTAAGCTTCTTCTATAGAAGTCACTTTCATATCAAATCTCTTGGGAAGAGACCTGAGCATCTTTCTCACCAATTTGTCTTCAGGTATTTTCTCTCCTAAAGCACTGGATGCATTAGCAATTTCAAGAATGTTCATATGGAAGTCATTGATACTTTCATCATCCTTCATTCTCAAATTCTCAAATTTTGTGGTGAGAAACTGAAGTCTTGACATCTTAACTTTGGATGCGCCTTCATGGGTAGATTGAAGAATTCCCCATGCATCTTTAGCTACTTCACATGTGTTCACTAATCTGAAAATGTTCTTGTCAATTCCATTGAATATAGCATTCAAGGCTTTAGAATTTCCAAGAGAAATTTCATATTATTCTTTAGAACAATCTTCTTCTGGTTTTAACTCAGAAGTAGGTTCTCCATTTTCTCCCAATTTGACAGGGTGTTTCCATCCTCTTAAAATAGCTTTCTAAGCCCTGCTATCTAAATACTTTAAGAAGGAAACCATACGTGGTTTCCAGTAGTCATAATTACTTCCATCCAGAATGGGTGGTCTGTTCATAAATCCTCCTTCCTTGTCCATAGTACCAGAAAGTATCTTCCCTGGATCTCACCCAGATAAAGAGCAGGATGTCTGCTTTGATACCAATTAAAATTCTGGTTTCAGATATGTGATGTCGAAGGAGATGTCACGACACAAATATCTGAGGAATAAAGTAAAGTGAAACAATAATAAAAGCAGTAAAAAAACACAAGGGATTGTTAATCCAGTTCAGTGTACAACATCACTTACTCTGGGGGCTACCAAACCAGAGATAAGTCCACTAAATAGTATTAATTCATAGACCCTCAGTAAACAACCAGTTTACGATCTAATCACTTAATCACTACTCGTGCTATACTTCTACCTAAGACTCAAATATGTATGAGGCCCTCCTGAAATCCCTTCAATCACTTACAGTGAAGAAACAACATAAATAATAAGTTTAAAAGACTTCAATCATTCAATGCTTAAAAGCTTATGAATGATACACAATTAACAAACCAAATAACAACTCAAGTATTAAACCAATACTTATAGCGTATTACAAATAAAAAGCCTCAGACTTCTAAAACAGAAAGAAATTATTCTTCTTCAAAAGTTGTTTTCTAAATAAGGAAGTATGTCTTATATATGTGCAGCAGTGGGCTTGGGCTGAAAAACAAATATTCAAATCTTTTGAATATTTCCATAAAAACATGCCAATATATAACCCATAAATATAATTCAAATAGAAAAATATTCCTCCATATTTTTCGCAGCTTATGAGATACAAATCCTGAATTATGGCGCGCATGAAAGCAGGAAACAGAAAACATGAACTGATATGAGATGCGTTCAGTTCAGGAGGCAGATGTTAAGACATCTGCTTTGACATTATTCAAAACAGTTTGCTACAAATATTAAGACATTTAGCAAAACATCATCCAAACATTGTTTTACCAAAATTGCTGCCAAGAAACACTTACATTAAAGAATCCAACAATCTTAACCACTAAAGTGGAAGATTTGGTTGGTTTGTTGGAGGCGCATGAGATGAGGATTATCGAAAGGAAATGAGTGCAAGACTCGATATAGGCTCTGTAAGCTTAGTCATGGAGAAAAGATGGTGGTTCCAACAAATTCAAAGGCAAGTTCGACAAGACTCAAGGCAAGAAGTCTTGGTCGAAACCTCACAAACATCAGGTCAAAGATGGAGCTTCCGAATTCTCAAAAGGAGAAGGAGGAAATTATCAAAAGGGCAAAGAAGATAAAAAAGGCATGCAGTGCTATAACTGTGAAAAGTAGGGTTACGTAGCTAATAATTGTTGGTACAAAAAAGACAAGGGATCGACAAGAAAGGACGAAGGAGTGAACTTTGCACGTCAAGATTCAGATGATTGTGAAGGTGGTATGGTGGTTATGGCTGCGGTTGCAGACAACCATGTCGAATCCAAGATTTGATTTCTCGACTCAGGCTGCTCAAACCACATGACTGGTCGAAAGGAGTGGTTGGCAAATTTTGACGAGTAGAAAAAGAGCAAGGTAAAACTTGCTGATAATAGTTCGTTGTAAGCAGAAGGTACCAGCAATAAGTCTTTCAAATGAGTAATGGAGGGAAAACTATGATCAAAGATGTGCTTTATGTACCTTGAATAAAGTGAAAATTTCTAAGTGTTGGACAACTAGTCGAAAAAGGTTTCTCGGTTGTCATGAAAGATTGTGTTTTGAAAATGTTCTACACCAAGAACAATTTGGTCTTAAAATCTCCGTTGTCGAAGAACATGACATTTAAGACTATGATCAGTTCGATAGAAGTTCAATGTTTGAAAACTGTTGTTGACCATAATGTCGATGAAGAAACTAATGAAGTAGAGGCCAAAGGAATTGTTGAGAATCCAATCGAAGTTGAAGAAGAAGCAGTTGTTGACATTCCCGACACAGTCGAAGTCGAAGAGGTTGTGGCTGAAACAAGCCGAAGATTTCAAAGAAATAGAGTTCTTCCAACAAAACTTCATGACTGTGAAGTGATAGGTGATGAAGAAGTCACACCATATGGAGAATTAGTTCATAGTGAATCTTTGAAAACTAAACAGTGAAAGTTAGCTATGGTCGAAGAGTTACAGGCAATCGAAAGAAACAACACATGGGAGTTAGTCGAATTGCCAGCACATACAAAAGCTATCGAAGTAAAATGGGTATTCAAGTTGAAACATGATGCTGATGGCTCGATAACAAGACATAAAGTAAGATTAGTAGCTCTAGGTTTTATTCAAAGAGAAGAACTATACTAATATGAAGTATTTGCTCCATCATCAAGATTGGAGTCTGTTTGACTACTGGTAGCATTGGCATGCAACCAAGACTGGTCGACATTTCATTTAGATGTGAAATCAGCATTTCTGAATGGTCCTTTAGACGAAGAGGTCTATGTCACACAACCTCTAGGGGTTGTGATTCAGAAGGAAGCGAGTTAAGTATATAAGTTGCACAAAGAGCTCTATGGCCTCAAGCAGGCACCTAAGACATGGAACAAGAAGATCGACTCATACTTAATCGAATTGGGATTTGTCAAATGCAAATCTGAGTATGGTGTCTATGTTCAGGTTGTAGAACAAGATATAAATATCATATGCTTATATGTCGATGACTTGCTAGTGACTGAAAATAGCTTAGTGAATGGAAATAGCTTGGAGAACTTGTCGAAGTTCAAAGAGCTGATGATGAAGGAATTTGAAATGTCTGATCTGGAAAAATTATCTTATTTCTTAGGTATGGAATTTCAAATATCGAAGCAAGGTATGGTGCTACATCAAAGGAAGTATGTCAAATAAATACTGAAGAGGTTCAGAATGGATGGTTTGAATCATGCATCCTCACCTGTCGAACCAAATGTAAAATTGGAGAAGAATGGAGAGGAAGACAAAGTCGATGTAACTTTGTTTAAGCAAATTGTGGGATCTCTGAGGTATGTGTCAACCTTTTTTTATACTTTGAATTTGAATGAAAGGTTGCAAGACTCGGAACCAAAGACCTTCAGGGAAGCACTCAAAAGCAAAGATAGTCACAAATGGTTGATGGCGGTAAACGATGAGATGAATTCAGTGATGAATAACTATACTTGGGAGCTTGTGAGACTACCTAAGAAACAAATGGTGGTTAGATTCAAGTAGATTTTCAAGAAGAAGGTTTTTTAGGAATTGAAGAACCAAGGTTTAAGGCAAGACTTGTAGCAATGTGTTTCACTTAGGTGGAAGGGATTGATTACAATGAAATTTTTTCACTTGTGGTAAAATATGGATCTATAAGGGTACTTATAGAAATTGTAAAATGATATAATCTCGAGTTGGAACAGATGAACGTCAAAATAACCTTCTTACATGAAGACCTTGAAGATGCAATCTACATAAAACAACATGAAGGTTTTGTAAAAGATAAGGTTAAGGTATGCTTGTTGAAGAAGTTTTTGTAAGAGTTTAATCAAATCCCTAGGCAATGGTATCATTGGTTCGATGCACTTTTGTATGAAATATGGTTTTGTAAGAAATAATTATGACATTTGTGTATACATATTGAAGATGAACAAGAAAGTCATTATGTACCTCTTATATGTTGATGATATTTTGATGGCAAGCTCTAGCAAAAACGAGATCGATAAGCTCAAGGAGATCTTGAATGGTGAGATTGAGATGAAAGATCTCATTGAAGAAAAAAGAACCGTGGGTATGGATATCATGAGAAGCCGCAAGAAGAATTAATTGTTAAAATTGTCAACACTTATTTGAGTCATAACACAAAGCTTTCGGTTAAACAATATCCTGAAACTGGAAAAGAGAAGAAGAGAATGGAGAGTACTTCCTATGCAAGTGTGTTGGAAGCATTATGTATGGTATGGTTTGTAGTAGACCATACTTAGCAAAGGCAGTCAACATTGACTTATGTTTATACTTTATAAAGGACATGATATAGTCAAAGGAGATTTAAGTTCAGAAAAATGATATTAAAAGAGAATCCAACTAATGTGTTCGCCATATCATTGCCAAGATTAAAGTTCA
Organism: Vicia faba; assembly: GCA_948472305.1. Classification (NCBI taxonomy): domain Eukaryota; kingdom Viridiplantae; phylum Streptophyta; class Magnoliopsida; order Fabales; family Fabaceae; genus Vicia; species Vicia faba. Next base: position 310,062,988 of record OX451736.1, read on the forward strand.
AGCATAACTTGGACTTGATCAAATTTATTGAAGAGTGATTCAAGATTTGGAGAGAGCACCAAGGTGTTTAGTGGTTAAATTGACATCACCATCTCTTTAAAATCTAGGTGGAAAATTATTGTAATATTCCTTAATACCTCAAGGGAGAAAATAAAATTTAAAAAAGACACATTTCAATACTAATAGATTTTTGAGCTTGTTTGTAGAACTGTATATTAGTAGTTCATATTTTAGGACCGTTAATATTTTATTAGTTATATGATATTTCTCTTATTTATTAGATACAATTTATATAAGTTAGAAATCCTAATAAGAAGCAAAGGGTAAAATTCTTTAAAATTATATTATAGGAATTATATGACATTTTGGGGTTATCAAAAGGATTGATAAATAGCTTGAGTTTGTGTGATTATTATATTGAGCGGGAGAGATTGATAAACACCGGTCTTTAACATTGTTGTTCGATGGTATCAAGGCGTATAATTTTGATTGATTTTGAGGCTTACACTTAATTTAAAGATAAAATTACTCACAATTTAGTTCAAATTTAGAGAAGTTACAAAATTTAATTTAATATAATTTTAAAAAATTATCAATTATTTTTATTAATATTAGTCTTCCAAAAACACTATAAAATAATAGATTTGATATAATAAGTTAAAAATAAATTTAAATCTAAATTGATTTTTTTACTCAATAAAATCTAAATTGATGAAAGCTATTTTTTTAAAAGTAAATATTCTTTTCATCTCAAAATATAAGAGAAAAATATTAAAAATATAAGAGAAAAAATCAACTTTCATATTTTTCAAGTTAAAATTAAATATAAATTATATTTAATTTACATTCTCTCATCTTTTTTATAACTAACAATCAATTATAATTGTTTTTATATCTTTCTAAACATTTTATTTAAAAAAAAAACGTCAAATAATTATATTTTGATTTTTTTTTATAAAAGTATTTTATATTTATTTTTTTTCCTAAAATTTTGAAATAGAAAGAGTAACATATTACAAGTGTTAGGTCCATAATTCTAAAAAAAAAAAACTATCTTTTAGAATCTAATACTAGTTGAATAACATAATTATAGTGGATTAAAAATAAATAAAGGATAATGCTAATTTGAATCATCAAAGCATAACTAAGAAAAAAATACATAAACCTTTTTTTAGAACCGGTGTATCATCTTTATCAAAAGCTTTAAAATTAATTTTTTTTTATTACGTTTTCTAATATAAATTTTCTATTTATGGATTTATTAATTTTTTTATTATATTTTATAACACAGATTTTTTATTTATGAATTTCTTAAAATGTGTCCTTAAAACAAAGTTAGCACTACACATAAATAAAATATACTTTATCAATAGAAATTGTTCAAGTTTACAAAGACTACTATAATGACTTAAAACAATAAATATCGTCAATCTTTCTCAATAATTAAATTAAAACTCTAGTTAATAATATTGGTCCATAATAATAATAATAATAATAAATACTCCATACAAACCATTTAATTGCAATTAATTTACAGAGTTGGACCCCCACCTCCAGTTTGAGGATTTGCTGCAGTAATCTCTGCACCATTTTCCACATTCAACTGAAATAACATTAAAATGAAGAAAAAAATAGAGCTATAAGTTAGTTTAATCAAATTGATTAATTAATTAATTAGTTTGCACCCAAAGTAGAGAATGAAATTGTTAAAAGTTATTAAGAAAGAGAGTAACCATTTTTGGTGTTTGATGTTCCCCTCTAATCCTCTGACCATCATCAAGCAAAAACTGCATGGTATGATATTCCAACTCCATCTCTTCACAGTATTTCTTGAATGCTCTTACCAAAAACTTATCTTGGTTCACTTTGAAAAACAACTCTCGTCCATCCTGCATTTCAATCACAATTGTTAATGAAAGTTTTGAAAACTTAACACTTTTTTTTCTAGGAGTGTAGGTGTTAGAGAGATAATGCATGCATATGTGACATACCAATAAAGAATAGTACCAAAACCAAATCCAAAATGCATGCATAAAGTAAGAGTGATGATACATACCAAACCTTTGATTGAAATTTTGACATAAACAATGCCATCATCTTCAGCTTTGACTAAGCTCTTTCCTTTGCTAGCCAACTTATCATCATTTGAAGCCATATTGCTCATCTACGATGTTAAAGAGAATAATGACTCAGTTCAGAAAGGAAGAAAAAAAGATAGAGGACATACAAGTAGAAGAAGAGAGTAATAACAAACATATATATATATATATATATACCAGTGTTTAGTTTGTGTAAAAGTATAAATAAATCGATAATTAATAAACGTTTTAGCTTTGAGTTTCCAATTTCAAGCATGGGGGCATTATAGTAATTGTGTATGACATGTTACGTCAAAAATAGTAAATGAGGTATGTTTACATCAAAAGCTGAAATAACAAGTAAGCGTCAGTGCATTATCAAAGTGACTTAATGAACAAGAAAATTCAGTAGAAGATGAAGGGAATCGGATTCTATGTGAAAGTGACATGGGGAAGGAAAAATATTATTGTTACTATTGTCAAGTTAGTGTTTCGGTTGTTGATATTATTTTAATATATTTAAGTGTGTAAGTGAGAATTTTTCACAAATATATTATTTTTTTCTAATTTAAATATTAAATTATCATTTTTTTTCTTTATAAATATCAAAATACTATCTTTTCAAATAAAAAATAATATCTTAAATTACATCCGATAATTGATTAGACAGAATCTCTTCTTTTATATATTTTTAATTTTATATATATATATATATATATATATATATATATATATATATATATATATATATATATATATATATATATATATATATATATATATATAATTTTATTAAATTTCGTTAGTAAATATGTAGAAAATTCCGTAGAAAAGAAATTCTATAATAAAATCTGCATAAAAAACTCAATTATTTCTAAGAAAATCCAATATATATATATATATATATATATATATATATATATATATATATATATATATATATATATATATATATATATATATATTTGAGAAATTCACAAATAATTTCGTAAGAATGTTATTTCGCAAAAAAAATCTCTAAGAAAATCAATAAGTGCTAAACAAAAAATTGCACATCTGTTAAATGAATGGACGAAACCTTATCATTTTGTACTCTTCCGTCTAAACATGGCAATATAATTCATACTTGTGGGTACCTGCCTGAATCCGCCCCGAATTTGACGGGGAAACTCGTTTTAACTGAATTTGAGTTCGGGTTTGAGTTTTTCACGATTTCAAGATATAGAGATGGAGCGGGTAACGAGGAGTGTAGTACCCACTCCGAATCCGTCATGTTTATTATTATTATTATTATTATTATTATTATTATTATTATTATTATTATTATTATTATTATTATTATATTGTAATATATATGATTTAACAATATATGCCGCTACAGTATCACAATTATATGGTTGATAAATTAATACTTTTATTGGTATTTTATTATTCGAAATATATGTTTAAAATTTTTCGAGATTGTATTTTATATTTGAAATATAAGTTAATATATATTAAGATTTGGGCAGGTTTTAGGTTTGAAGTGAATTTTAAGTTTGGAGAAGTTTTTGGATTTGAGATATATTTTGAATTTGGGAGTGGAGCGGGAATCCTCAGACCCATTTAGGACGGGTTTGAAATTCAATTATCCATTTTGACGGAGATTGAGGCGGATAACGAGGACTTATCTTAAATTTGAGTTTAGGTTTGAAAAATACAAAAACCGTCTCCGCTCCCAACCGGTTGCTATGTCTACTTCCGTCCATTAAATAAACCGAGCCTTTTTACCACTAATAAATTTTTTTAAAACTATAATATATTAATATATATATTAATAAATTGAGTGTTAGTTTAATATTTTATTTATAAAAAAATGGTAGAACAGTAAAAATTTGTGTGATAGAAGATAGATTAGGTGTATGTTTGGTTAGCAGTACAAAATAGAGAATCACAGCAAAAAAAACCACGGTAGCCTACAAGCTTCTCTTTTTTACGGTAGGATTGTCTACAAACATGCGGCAACGGCAGAAATAAGTAGTTCCAAACACACACTAGATAAAATTATGCTTTTAGTTTAATTGTAATTCGATTGGATTTTGTTATAGTTGGCTTTTAGTTTGTTACGTATCTACCAGTAGCATTAAGGAATTCTTTATTACATTTTATATAGTTTAAAAGAATCCTTTGAAAAATTAAAATTGCCTATATTTTTTTGAAAATATATTTTCTGATGTACATTTTGTATCGCACAAAATTGAGTTAATTTGGTATCGTTCTAAAGTCAAACTAAATATTTCGGAGATATATCTCTGAGAATGTGATATAATAATTTGTTTCAGAACTATTACATGAATAATTTTGAAAGATGTAATTTCGGTAAAATTGTGTGGGAAAATTAGAGTCCGGTCACCTTTACATGTCAGATTATTTCAGAGATGCATCACTAGAAAAATCAAAAGTGAAATTGCTAAAAACAGAAAGAAACCTGCATGATCAACTTCATTTGCCATATTTTTCTTAAACCCTCTCCAAAAACCTTTTCATTCTCAATCAAATTTTTCACTCAAAATCTCATTTATTTTGTTTTATCATATCAAAAGGAGGTAAAGGAAGTGAAATTTAAGGTAAAGTTCATTCATTTCAACCCTCATTCTTCACATTAGTGTGATTTTGTAACAAAAAAAGGTCACGCTTTTATCAGAAGTGTACTTCTAAAATTTCTATCGTCCAGAGATACATTTCTGAAAGTTGTCTGTGCTGATTTACCAGCAATCTTTTTTGTGTTATGGGTATTTCTTAGTTTTTATGTTTTTGTTTATATTAGGTATGATGCATCCTGATATTATCCTCAAACCTATTGTGTCTCAAGATGCTTCACATGTCCTAGTGAAAGTGATAAATATCCTAAATCATTTTATAAATGAATAAGAGTATGAATTTTGCGATGACATGCTGTAATAGATTCATACAGAGGCCACCGAACTGAGGTTTGGTGTTGTGATCGCAAGGTTCGATAATGTTTCGGCTAGAAGAAGTGGATTTGTGACATTGGGATGCCAAAGAAGTGGTAAACATATACCTCCTCTCTGAAATTTCAAACGAGATGAAACCGATTCAACAAAATGATAATGTCCATTTAAGTTGCGTGGTTATCAGTTGGTAAATAATAAAAAATGGAGATTTAATGTGATATGTGGTTTACTTAACAAAGATTTATATGCAAAGTTAGTCGGCCATCCAATTGCATGTCTCCTCTTGTCGGAAGAGAAAGAATATGTTTTTGACATGACATTGAATTTGGTACCTCCCAAAAACATACTTGGCACCTTGAAGTGCAAAAGACACGGTAATATCTCAAATATTAAGCAAACGTACAATAGGCATTATCAATACAAATTAATGCTTATGGGGGATAGAACTGAAATGTAACACCTCTTGAAACTTCTAGATGATAATAATTACGTATCTAGGCACCGGAGATGCAAGGATGGAGTACCAGTGAGAGAGATATATTGGATTCATCCCGATTCCATAAAATTATTCAATATATTTTCCAATGTGCTTATAATTGATTCAACATATAAGACCAATAAGTACATGCTTCTATTATTGGAAATTTTTTGTGTATGTCTACTGAGAAGATGTATTCTGTCGATTTTGCATTTCTAGAGTGCGAAAAAGAGGGCAATTTTGCTTGGACTTTAGAGGTTTTTTCAGTTAATGTTGAAGAACCAAGAAGAAATGTTGAAAGTAATTGTTACGGACCGTGATACCGCTTTAATGAATTTGGTTGCAAAGGTATTTCCTACTACCTATGCATTACTTTGTATGTATCACATTACAAAAAATATGAGAAGTTGGATTAAACCCGCGGTAGCAACAAAACAGATAGAGGTTGAAGATGGAAAAATGGCCAAGGCAGACGTTATTGTGGAGAGAACTATGGATGCATGGAAATGTTATGATAAATGAATCTACAAAAGACCTATATGTTGATGTTGTTATACATTTCAGGAAGGCGTGCGTGAAATATCCCGATTTACTGAAATATGTTGAAAGTACAATTTTGGACCAAGTAAAGGAGAAGATTGTTTGTGCTTGGACCGATCAAGTTATGCACCTTGGAAATACAACAACAAACCGAGTTGAGTCTGATCAAGCTTGTTTAAATAATTGGTTGGGAAATAGCAAGGGTGATTTATCAGCGGATTGTGAACTCGTGTAACATATGATACAAAACCAACATAATGAGATACAAATATGATTTGATCGTAGTATCATAGTGTTAGAACACAAGTTCAAAGACAACACTCTATATTCTGAGTTTGTCGGTAATATATCTCGATCAACTCTGAATTATAATTTTCATGAAGCCAAACGAGCTGGTAAATTAGGTTTAAACAACTCAAAGCATGGTTGTATACTAGTGAGAACCTATGGTCTCCCATGATCTTGTGTTATATCTAAGAAGGTGGAACTTGATAGCTCGATACGAATGGACAAAGTCCGCAGTCATTGGAAGAGACTCAATTTTGATGATGACGATTTTATGAAAGACGGTAAATCAAATATCTCCATCTTGACTAAATGGAAAGCAATACATGAAAGATTTTTGAATGCCAATGACAACACGAAACTCCACATAAAAGAGAAATTGAGGAAGATTTCATTTCCAGAGACCATAGACTTGAAACCACCCCCTCAACCGATAAAAACAAAAGGAGCACATAAGAAGGTCAAACCTACACCGAGTGACAATTCAACAATGAAGAGTTCATCATATTTTGAACATGTTGGCAAACTTTTTCCCGATTCACCAACTCCAAAATTTCATAAAAGTGTTTTTAAAGGAGCTCGCATTAGCAAACCACCTCCACCAAAAATCCTATTCATTAAGGAGATGTTGGGTTTTATGCATAACTATATTGAATGGATCGTCAATATCAAGAGTGACAATAATTGTGTTTTTCAGGTTGTTTATGCTTTACTCAGTAAAGAGGATCACACACTTGTCCAAGAGTCGAGGTTCAATAAAGAATAATACACACGGATGTTTGGGAATAAAGAGAAAGTTGAAGAAATTTATCACTCTCTTATACCTTGCATTAGTGAACCTGCACCCGAGGATAAATGAATGTGCTTCCATGAGATGGATTATCTCATAGCAAGTGCGTATGGGAGAGTATGTATTTATCTTACAAGACACGGTTTCTTGAAAAAAAAATCCCACTGCGCATTACTCCACCACCAGATCCCAGTGATCGTATCATTTGTATTGAGTGAGTTTTCAAATCCACGACATTTGTTCAAGTGTATTTGAAACATGGATGGCATTTATCACTTACATAACCAGAGTGGACAACTCATTATACAATCGAATCTGAGACTTGGTCGGACCAATTATTGAAAGGATACAAGAGTACACCAAATTGAGCAAGATTGAAATAGAAAAAATAAAGAAAAGTCAAAAGGGGTACCACCTATAGATTTGAATGACGATAATTATTTCGGTTCATTTAAGTAGTTATTTATTATTTTTTGTAAGTAATATTTTATTAATGTGGTAAGGTGTCTAATATATATATTTTGTTGTTTGTCAACAAAATTCTGCATTCAATACAAATTTTTGCCTATTCTGTTTCTGTTTGCTATATCATGGAAGATTCCGAAAATACATCTCTAGAATAAAGGGATAATGGGTGGTTCTTGAACTATATTTTAGAAACATTTTCTGTCACAAAATTAAACTAATTGAAAACCAACTAACCCACCACAATAAAAAGAGAGGGGTTCAATTTCTTTTCTTCAGTACTTTTGTTTCCAACTTCTCCCTTTACATCACAATATCTTTTCCTTTACCATATAAATGTGTCTTCAGTCACTTTCATCGCTCACTCATCTATGCAACATCACCTCCTTTTAATTCTCTGTTAGCCCAATTTAAGAAGTCACTAACAGGCCCAAAAGAATTATCAAAAGACCCAAGAGATTCGAAGATTAGTGAGTAAGCAACAATATTCACAAGATGCCAAAATAATAGAAGTTTCTATAAGTTGTTAGAAGCATATTTTAATATCTACTAGCTGTACTAAGAATTGTTAGATTTTCTTCCTAATTTCATGGGATTCTTTTATCGTGCTAAAGAGTAAGAACTCTATATATTGTACTCTCTTTTATGAATTAAAGGCATCCAATAACAGAAATAAATCTCTTCTTTTCTCTACTTCTAGGAGGATTTCCCTTGTTCTACTAATTCAAGAAATCGTATCCCCTTAACAATTTGGTGCTTTTACACCTTGATTGCTCACCTCCCATGGCAGCCAGACCCATTAATGCAGAGAGGATGGATGATCTTTCACCCAAAATCGATGATATCGCTGAACAACTCGCAATACTTACCACCGCAAACCAACCACCACCACACACATCACTTCCCCAACTGACCTAACCCACCATCACTTACCCTATGCCTCGTATGAAACTTGACGTCCCTAAATTTGATGGCACTGATGCACCAGGCTAGATCTTTAAGATTTCCCATTTCTTAGATTTTCACCAAACACCAGAAGCTGAACGACTCACATTTGCCTCCTTCTATATGGATGAACCAGCTTTGAGTTGGTAGCAATGGATGTTTCGTAACAATTAGATCACCATATTTCCTAGATTTCTTCTCGCACTTGAAACGCGTTTCACGTCCTTCTACTATGATGACCCTTCGAGCGCGCTTTTCAAACTTACCCAGAAATCTTCGGTTAACAGTTATCTCACTAAATTTGAAAAGCTAGCCAACCGTATCGTGGGTCTCCCACAACCATTTCTGCTAAGCTACTTCATCTCAGGTCTATCACCTGAAATCCACAAAGAAGTGCAAGCACTCCGCCCCTATTCACTCACCCAAGCAACAACTTTGGCCAAACTCCAAGAGGACAAGATAGAGGAACGACGCCGCTTCTTCAAAAAATGATCACCATCTTCTGCATCACCCTCACAAATATCCATACCAAACTCAACAACCACAAATCTTCCACCTCTATTGCCAAACCGAAAACCTAACAAACTCAACTATAAAAAATTATCACCGGAAGAAATGGCGTCTAGACGAGAAAAGGGATTATGTTACAACTGCGATGAAACCTTTACTCCCCAACACAAATGCAAAGGGCGTTTCTTCCTCCTTATCATTGAAGAACCTCTGGATTCCATCCCAAATCTCCTTGATGAACAACTCGCCTCATATGAACTCGATAACAACCCACCTCCGAATGAACTCACTAATGACGCCTTAATCAACTTGCGTGCTCTTTTTGGCTGTACTGCGGCCTCCACAATTCGCCTCAATGGAAGAGTCTCCGATCATTCAGTCACTATCTTGATCGACGGCGGAAGTACCTACAACTTCGTCCAAGACCGCATAGCCAAATTCCTTGAGCTCCCTTCAGTCCCCACTTCAACACTCAAATTTATGGTTGGAAACGAAGAAAACCTTGACTGTGATCACTTCTTCCCCAACATACCCATTTCCCTTCAATCCAAAAATTTCTCAGTAGATTTTTATATTCTTCCTCTTTGTGGCGCTGATGTTGTTTTAGGAGCCCCTTAGTTACAAGCTATTGGGCATGTACTCATGGACTACACTAATCTCAGTATATCCTTTACCCGCCAAAATAAACACATAACCCTCATTACTGACAAAAAGGCCCAAATAACTCAAGCTTCGACCCATCAAGTTAAACGCCTAATCCAAACCCATTCTACAGCTGAACTATTCCAAATACAAATCTTACCCACCAACCCACATCCAAAACACAACTCAATTCCCCCATATTCTATCCCTGAAATCCAATCCCTTATTACTCGTTTCTCTAAACTCTTCAATTCAGAACCCAAACTTCCCCCAAAATATGACGTTGATCAGCACATCAATCTCTTACCCAACTCCAACCCCATCAATACTCACCCTTACCGCTACCCTTACTTCCAAAAAACTGAGATTGAACACAAAATCCAAACTATGCTTAACACCAAATTCATCCAACCTAGTCAAATTCCATTCTCATCCCTAATACTTCTTGTCAAAAAGAAAGATGGGGGTTGGCATTTCTGCGTCGATTATAGAGCCCTGAGCACCATCATTATACGCGACCGCTTTCCCATGCCAACCATTGATGAATTGCTTTAGGAGTTAGGAAATGCCTCTTGGTTTTCTAAACTAGACCTTTGACAAGACTTTCACCAAATTCGAGTACGCCCAACTGACATACCTAAGACAAAATTTCAAACACACCAGAGCCATTATGAATTATGTGTATTGCCCTTCGGCCTCTGCAACGCACCCTCGACTTTCCAAGCGGCCATGAACACACTCTTACAATCATTCTTGCAAAAATTTGTCACGGTTTTCTTTGACGACATCCTCGTCTATAGCAAATCACTGAATGATCATCTTCAATACCTTGAACGTGTTTTCCTCACTCTACTACAAGGTGAATATGTTCTGAAACAATCTAAGTGCTTATTGGCTCAACGCAGTTTGAACTACCCGGGCCACATTGTTTCCTTCGAAGGTGTTAAACCCGAACCTTCTAAGATACAAGCTATACTAGACTGACCCCTTCCCAAGAACATCACAGCCTTAAGAGGATTCTTAGGACTTACCGGGTTTTATCGTAAGTTCATTCAAGGATATGCATCCATTGCTATAACTTTCACCTTCTTACTACGAAAAAATGCCTTTCATTGGAATTCTAAAGCCACCATAGCCTTTAACGCCCTCAAACTTTCCGTCACCTCTACTCCTACTCTAGCACTCCCAAACTTCACACAACTTTTTTGCCTAGAAACCGATGCTTCAGGCCTTGCTATGGGCGCAGTCTTATTGCAAAACTTACACCCATTGCCTACTTCAGCAAACCCTTATGCCCCAAACTTCAAAAGGCTTCTACATACGTCAATAAACTCCACGGTATCACCATTACCGTTAAAAAATGGAGGCAATATATCTTTGGTCACCAATTCATCATTCATACTGATCACCAGAGCCTTAAAGAACTCCTCACACAAACCATACAAACATCTGAGAAACAAATTTACTTAGCCAAACTCATGGGATATGATTACACGATTCAGTACAAGACAGGGAAATCCAATTTAGTTGCAGACGCTCTCTCTCTCTCTCTCTCTCATTCCAAACACAATCTCAGGTACACATCTCTCTCTCTCTCTCTATGCCTAATTTTTTGTTTTTATAGCAACTAAAAATAACATTGGCGCTAATCCCCATTTCACCTCACTATACAACCAAATTTCACAAACACCTTCCCAATTTCCTAACTACAAAATTCACCAAGGCCTCATTTTATTCAATAACCGCATCTGGATTCATCTCTCCCTTTCCTTTTGTCACACACTCTTAGAAGAATTCCATAGTTCTCCTACAGCTGGCCATATGGGATTTTCCAAAACCTTAGCCCGTTTGAAAACCAATTTTTGGTGGGAAGGTATGAGACACCAAGTACAAGAATTTGTCAAAACCCGTGCCATTTTCCAACAAGTCAAATACGAAACAAAAAAACCCATCAGGCCTCTTACAACCCCTCCCAGTTCCTCAAGTCATTTGGGAGGATCTTTCTCTCGACTTCATCACTGAATTACCACTTTCTAAAGGCCATAATGCAATTTTGGTCGTAGTAGGTCGCCTTTCTAAAGGCGTACATTTGAATGCATTAAATCCTAACTTTACTGCCCACAAGATAACCACTGTCTTCTTTGAAATTGTGTGCAAACTACATGGTATACCAAGGAGTATAGTATCTGATCTGTGATCCATTATTCATTAGCAAATTCTGGCGCGAACTTTTCTCCCTCTGTGACACCAAATTACGCATGAGCACCGCCTACCACCCTGAAACTGATGGTCAAACAGAGGTCTTTAACCAAGTTCTCGAGCAGTATTTACGATCTTTTGTTCTCCATAAACCATCCCAATGATCCAGTTATCTTTCCTTGGCTGAATGGTCCCATAAAACTTCTATCTACTCTACTACAGGCCTTACACCATACCAAATAACATATGGAAAGGAACCTCCATCCATACCCCAATATATACAAGGACATTCTTCCATTGAAGCAGTAGATTCCTTACTTAATTTCTGCGAGCAACTTATCACCAAACTCAGAGCCAAAATACTCAAAGCACAAACTATCATGAAACTTAATATCGACAAACATCAAAGAGACATCACACTCACGGAAGGCTCTTATGTGTATGTCCGTCTGCGCCCCTATCGCCAGAAAACAACTACTAATCCTCCTTACACCAAACTTTCCAAAAGATTTTATGGTCCTTTCAAGATACTACAGAAAATTCGAAAAGTTGCCTATAAACTTAACCTTCCAGCAAATTCCAAAATCCACCCTGTTTTCCACTGCTCACTACTCAAATTACGCCATGGTCTCATTTCTACAATCACTTTCATCCCACAAATTTCCATTGATCATCACTCCATTATCACACTCTTGACAATTCTTGATACCAAATTTGATACATCCACAAACCCTCCCACCAAAATGGCACTGGTACAGTGGTCTGGTCTGACACCAGAAGACACGAGTTGGGAGTTCTGGAAAAATCTATGTTCTGATTATCACCTTGAGGACAAGGTGTCTTCTCAAGCAATAGGGGTTGTTATCCCAATAGAATTATCAAAAGACCAGAGAGATTTGAAGATTAGTGAGTAAGCAACAATATTCAAAAGATGCCAAAATAATAGAAGTTTCTATAAGTTGTTAGAAACATATTTTAATATCTGCTAGTTGTACTAAGAATTGTTAGATTTTCTTCTTGATTTCATGGAATTCTTTGTATCGTGCTAAAGAGTAAGAACTCTATATATTGTACTCTCTTTTATGAATGAAAGGCATCCAATAACATAAACAAATCTATTCTTTTCTCTACTTCTAGGAGAATTTCCATTATCCTACTAAATCAAGAAATCGTATCCCCTTAACATTCTCTTTCATTGATTGTGTCTCTTTGTCCCGCGTCATATGCAACATCACTTATCTTTAATTAAGATTTATCCTCTCTTTTCCCTCTTTTGTGTTGGTATGTTGCAATCTTGTAATTTATATACTTATATGTTTCTTGAATGACTAGCATGTGTTATGTTTTTAAGTAGGTATATATGGTTATAGTTAAATCATTACCAATAAGCTTAGGCAAAATCGAATTTTTTAATTATAAGTGGAAATTATTATGGTGTAACAATAAACATGCACTAGTTTTCTAGACATTGATGTATGTAACTTATACGTAATTTGAAATGTACAAGACCTTGTTAAAATATGGGTATAGCTTGTATACCAGCATAAGGTGCTTGTTTTTAGAGTTTTGTTACTGCTTGCACATTAATTTTTGTTTGGGTGTTGATATTTAGTATCATTGTTCCTCATTTGCATACCTTGTGGAATGAGGTTTTAGTTTTATATATATAAGTTTATTTTTTAAATTGGTTTTTATTGATTATTCATATTACTTTTTAACTCTCGTAGGAAACTAAAAAGAGAACTTCATGTGGTTGGACCCACTAATGTGACTCATTCAAAGAAGAAGTCAATAATGAAGAAACTTTGGTATAAGATTATGAGATAGATGGTAAGGATCTTTTACACGCACATGTGTATTTTTTTGTTTCATATATATATATATATATATATATATATATATATATATATATATATATATATATATATATATATATATATATATATATATATATATATATATATATATATATATATCAATTAAAAACATCATGCAGATGTATTAGTAAGCAAGTAAAAAAAAATAGTATACGATTAGTAAAATGATATATTAAAACTTAGCAAATTTTTAAGGGATGCCTTTAGCATATTCTTTTAAATTCTATAGAATTACTATAATAAAACATTGGAAATCATATTTGTATGCAAATTATTAAAACAGAAATAAAATTAAAGAAATTAAGTAATAAGAAATTATTTATGACTATGTAACCATAAAAATCTAAAAACAATTAATCTAGGATGGTCATAATAATGTAAAAAAAAATTAAAAAATATATAGTCATAAATGACAAACATGAAATAAATATAATATGGAGGAAAAAATAGTAGCATTTTTTTAACATGGTTATTTTTTTTGTTCAGGTACTTTATTGAAAGATTTCAATTACCATATTTGTTAATTTATTAATGCAATATGTTTGAAGTTATTTAACTTATAATATTTACTTCACACTATAAAAAAATATAGTTATACTTTGGTAAAAGTCAAATGAACCTATCCAGGTTGAAACTATATTTAATTAGATCAAATTGTTTTCTAAATTTTTATCCTTCTTAGTTTAATTGTTTTGAGATTTTAGTTTCTACTAGCCAAAAAAACAAAGATTTTCTTGTTACTTAAATTTTTTTTATCTTTATTCATCATTACTTAGTTTCCTTTTTGACATAATTTCCTAATACTTTTTATTGATAAATCTACTTAATACATGAATAGGTCATAGTTATCTTTTTATACTTTTTATTTTTAATCCCTTTTTAAATGTAACTTGGTTTAGAGAATATTTTTTTTTTTAATAATTAGGTATTAAAAAAAATTTCGCAAATAACCATGTTTCAGAAAACTCCACAAAGGAGGAGCCATCTCAATTGACGCCTACACCTTATTTTAAAGGGGAGACGCCATCTCACTTGACGCCTAGGTGTTAAATGTGTGCTCTAAGCCAAGTGAAATGACGCCTTAGTGCAATGGGGAGGCGATTTTTTGCGTTTTATATTTTAAATACGGGACGTTACGTAAACGACATATGATCACGAAAATTCGACTTTTTATTTACACAATACGATTACACAAAACAATTACATAAAAAATACAAAATAATCAGTGGTCTCCCGGAACCCGGTAACGACCCGCGGTTCCGCATCCGCGTCGTCGCCTTTCTCGTGGTGGGTTTCATCGCTTTTCCTGTTGTGGCAGGGTCGATGGTCCAACAAAGTCAATGCGTTCCGGATTCATGAAATCGATCAGATATTCATATCTAGAAGATCCACTTTGGTACAATCGGTTACCCATACCCTCAAATTTTGGTTGTGTTGGTGGTGGGTGGGGTTCTATGGTTGGTTTATAGCACCGGTCGTCTGAGTAGGGGGGGGGGGATAGAAAGGAAATAAATCCTGGGGTGTTTGGTATTGGAAATGTTGGGTGCTTTGGTGATGTGGTGGTTGATGATAAGTTGGATCGGTTGGGTCATAATCTTCGTAAAATCCTAGATCAGGGCTAATGTTAGATGTTGACGGGCCCATATTGGGATATGTAGAAGACTGGAATTGTGTGTGGGGCATGCATGTGTATTGGTATTGTGATTGAAATTGTGGTTGGGTGTGGGACATATGGGGGTATTGGTATTGAGGTGGTGATTGTGGTTGGTTGTGGGGTATGTGGGTGTAATCGTATTGTGGTGGTGATTGTGATTGGGTGCTTGTGGTTCTGTTTCGTCAGGGAGGTTGGTGGGAGGTTGATGTGTGTTGGGTTTGTTGTTGGGGAAATGACGGTTGTGCCCATTGTGTTCGTGGGTCAACCAAATACCTTGGATGAGACACATGCATTTCTGGGTTACTAACTGATTTGTACCAAGCTAAATATTGATCCGCGTGTCGCATATTACCATGGTTGAGGAAAACTGAGAATTGTAAGACATGTCAGTGATGCCTCTGCCACATCTTACACCATTCTGGAGCAAAATCTTTCCAGTTGGTAAGACCCCATTGGGTGTCGACCCTTTTGAGATGCCACGAGGACAAACAAGTTTGAACGCAGGGTATTTCTTGATGCATTCCAAACTGCATCTTGACATGGACGCCGTGGTGCATCTCCACAACATTGAACTGTATGATTGCAGTCTTTGCGCTCCAAATTGCTGCATCCTCGGAGTTTGGTTCATGGTCCAAATCCAAATATGGTCTCTAGATAAACTGCGGATAAAATTAAATCAGCTTAATGAAAATGTAATAAATAAATAATTTAAAAGTAGAAAAGTTGAAAGGTATGACGTACATCATCCGGGCCAAGGTGATCCAATAGATTGTGATATAGAGCAACATTGAATCTTGGATTCTTGCCGTAATCCATACCCCTCACGCAATACCTAAAGGAATTGAAAAATATTTTATTTTTATTATATGTTTGGTGAAGAGATGAATAATAATAAATGATATAAGTTATTGAATTACTTTGTTGCGTATGGGAAAACGAATGCGTTGTTGTTGACGGGGTTTAGGGACTCCATTCTCCACCAACCCCAGGCTTGAAGTAAAAAAGTGCATCCATAAAAAGTACATTTTTCCTTGATTGCATTTTTAAACAAGGAACTGTATAGACGGGCTAAAACAACAGAACCCCAACTATACTTTCTAGTTTTTTTAAAGTTTCTAAGTAAATTTAAATACATGAAATTTACACTATTCCCTGTATTTTCGGGAAATAAAAAGGTTCCAAAAAGTATCATTATATAATTTCTAGCTTTTATTACCTTGGCTAGCTCAGAGGAATTTCCGTTCAACTCCAGAGTCGTATAGTGACTTTTGAGTTCAGTAAATAGTATACCCTGGCCTCTCGCACCACCACCTTCAACCATATCCTTTCCCAACAAATCCTCGCATAGAGAATTGGGCTGTTGAACCAACCCGTTAACCGCCTTACCATCAACAGGGAGACCCAATAACATGTACATGTCCTCTAGTGTGACTGTACATTCACCTATTGGTAGATGAAATGTGTGGGTCTCTGGTCTCCACCTTTCCAACATTGCAAGTATGAACTTTGAATCAATCGTGCAGTTGAAGATCTTTATAACATTTCCGAAACATGCGTATTCGAGATAAGGCATGATCAACGGGTCAGGAGCAAGGTAGTTGTGTGACCGAATTCTGAATCTTTTAGTATCCTAAATTAAGAATGTAAAAAGTGTAAGAGTCCATAAGATGTATAAATCATTAATAGAAGTATGAAAAATTTATAAGTATACAAGAAACTTACAAACGCTGCAATGTTGTCCTTTGTGCCTCTGTGAGAATCGCCCATTGTGAGAAGAACCATTGTTGAAATTGTCTGAGATTATGAAAGAGTTTGTAGCAGAGAGTGAGATGATTGTGGATGCAAAAGAAGTATGTGAGGATCTGTATTTATAGGAATTTTTTTATCACAAAGTGAATAAGTGAGGTGGTTGGTGGGTGCATACATGCATGATAAGTGTCACTCTTGCAGTGTAGGTGCATGCTAGGTGGCAGCCTTGTGGAAGGCATCTCCACATGCATGTAATACGATTAGACGTGTAGGGAGGTGCCATTGGACTTGGCGAATGAGTACAAAATTGAAAGGTGTTGCCATCCCTGTTGGCGAATTAAAGGTGGCATGGGTTGCAGTGTAGGTGCAGGCTAGGTGGCAGCCTTGGGGAAGGCATCTCTGCATGCATGTAATATGATTGGACGTGTAGGGAGACTCCGTTGGACTTGGAAAATGAGTACAAAATTGAAAGGTGTCACCATCCCTGTTGGCGAATTAGAGGTGGCATGAGTTGTAGTGTAGGTGCAGGCTAGGTGGAAGCCTTAGGGAAGGCATCTTTGCATGCTTGTAATACGATTGGACGTGTAGAGAGGCGCCATTGGACTTGGAGAATGCGTACAAAATTGAAAGGTGTCACCATCCATGTTGGCGAATTAGAGGTGGCATGGGTTGTAGTGTAGGTGCAGGTTAGGTGGTAGCCTTGGGGAAGGCATCTCTACATACATGTAATACGATTGGACATCCCAGCCTTGGTGGCAGCCTTAGAGGTTGCTTACTATTGTTTTATTCAATTTCATTACAACCTATTTAATCCTACATTTATCAAAACACTTATACACTCAATCGCTCAAACACTCAAACACTCAAACACTCAAACACTCAAAGACTCAAACACTTAAACCTCCAAACACTCAAACCTCCAAACACTCAAACATTCAAACACAATGGCCTCTGCACCATAATATGTGATCAGTGCACATTTCAACGGTGAGACATACATTTGTCCCACCTCTGGGTTTTTGTTTAGAGACACTGAGAACATCCGATTTTGTTTAAACAGGAAAGCCAATTTCTTGTATTTCAAAAAATGATTGGAGGCCAAACTTGGACGAGGTCCCGTGACACGAATCTTTTATTAGAATCCAGTTTTTTTGGTAACAACCAAATAATCTTTTATAAGGTTGAGGTTCAAGATGACGAGGACCTTAAAAATATGTTTTCTAGTCATGAATATTTTGGGTACGACTCTATTAAGTTGTACATTATGCTGCGAGAGCCTCAACTGTCACAAGTGGTTGATCCTCTTAAGGCCGAACAAGCAGAAGTAGATGTTGTTGACGAAGAAGAAGAAGATGACGAGTTAGAGTTTGACGACATGGTCAATGATGATTCTAAAGACGATGGGATACCTGGTATACCTTCGAACGAGATCTACATACCACCTCCACACATGACAAACTTCAACATGGGTGGAGATGAACCGTCATCTGATTTATTTTTCAACCCGTATATGCAGTCAGATGAAAACTTAAAAGAGAAAGAAAATTTTTGTAATAGAGAAGAATGTATCCGAGCCATAAAAAAGTTTCACATGCTCAACTCAGTCGATTTTAAGGTAGATCGTGTAAATCCAGAAAGGTACAAGATCAAGTGTGTCCACCCAGATTGTATGTTCAAGCTCACTGCATCATACAAATTAAGAGGTGATTGTTGGGTCATAAGTCTTATGTCTACCCACACGTGTGTCAATTATACTCAATCACATGATCATCGGAAACTAAATTATGATCTCATATGTCAAGAAATCCTACCCCTTGTCAATAACGATCCACCATTGAAGATGAAAACCATAATCTATCACATCACTACAGTATTTAACTAGACTCTGTCATACCGAAAGGTGTGGTTAGCAAAGACCAAGGCGATTGAAAAGGTATATGGAAACTGGGAAGATTCATACAAAGAACTTCCTCGCTACCTGAATGCACTTCAGACTTATTCTCCGGGTACTGTTTACATTATGGAAAGACTGTCGGCATACGCCCCAGATGGTAGTCAAGTCACCGGAAATGGAATATTCAGTCGAGTGTTCTGGGCTTTTCAACCTTACATCATAGGGTTTGCGTCATGCAAACCAATTATTCAAATTGATGGGACTTGGTTGTATGGGAAATACAAAGGCACGCTACTGATGGCAGTTGCACAAGATGGCAACAATAACATTTTCCCAATTTCCTTTGCCATAGTCAAGGGAGAGACTGATGGTGCTTGAAGCTTCTTTCTCAAAAATCTTCAAACACACGTGGCTCCTCAACCAGATCTCTGTTTGATCTCTGATAGAAATACATCTATTGAGAGTGCATACAACAATCCTGCAAACGGTTGGCATGACCCTCCTTCTACGCATATCTATTGCACTAGACATATCATCCAAAATTTCACGAGGGAGATCAAAGACAAAGCTCTTAGGAAAGCGGTTATGAATGCAGGTTATGCATTAACACAACCTATGTTCATATATTATTGCAACGAGATCCGATTTTCAAATCCGGACGCAGGTAGGTGGATCGATAACATTTCGGTTAAGAAATAGACTAGGTCATACGACAATGGACAATGATGGAGCCACATGACAACAAATCTGATTGAATCCATGAATGGGGTATTCGAAGGCATACAAAACCTCCCAGTAACTGCTTTGGTTAAATCAACATATTTTAGGATGGCTTCGTTGTTTTCCAAAAGAGCTGAAATATGGAATGCTGTGTTGCAATCGGGACAACTATGGAGTGAAAGCTGAATGAAGTATATTAAGGTAGAAAGTGTCAAAGCTAACACCCATCTGGTTTATACGGTTCGACCGACACAGCCACAACTTCATTGTCAAAGATACAATCGATCATAATGAGGGGCTGCCAAGACAAGAGTATAGGGTTATATTACCTTCTTGTTGGTGCGACTGTGGAAAGTTTCAAGCCTTTTGTATGCCTTTCTCTCATGTCATTGTTGCGTGTGCCTATACTCATCAAGACGCATTACAACTTCTGTCTCCCATTTACAAGTTTGAAACCTTGCTCAACGTATACAACAACAGCTTCCCTTTGGTAGCAAAACCGGATTATTGGCCTGCATACGACAGCAAAATAGTATGGCATAATGACCAAATGCGAAGGAATAAAAAGGGTCATCCCAAAAGCAAGCACATCACAACTGAAATGGACTCCCTTGACAAGCTGGAAAGAAAGTGTGGTTTATGTCGTCAGGTCGGACACAATCACAATAATAGTCCGACTCGAGCTACTAGCTCAACCACATAAAATTGTATTACAAAACATCTTTACTTTTTTAATTTATAAACATTATGGTTTTTCATTAAGAGCATTTGTTACAATAAACCTTGCGCAAATAACAAATAAAACACGATAAAACGTCTACGAAATTACAATCGTTAAAACAATTTCATCTAACTCATGTGTGATACGGTGGAAGAACCGACTGTTACACTGGTTTTGCGTCTGTGCTCGCAAATGTTGCGGTACGTAAGAGTCGCCACCAACTTTTCTTTTATCCAAATTAAGGAAAGGGTGAAAAGAACAGAAAAATACTTTTTCGAGAATTTTATGAGTAAGGGGGATAGATTATGGAAAGAGAAGGTGTTAGCACCCTTTCCATCTGTAGTTTTCTACGGGCTCTTATATGCTTAGCTCATTTTTTAAATACCTTGTGCTTTGTGTTTTGAAAAAAAAAGTAATTTTGAAAATTTCTTAGTGCGGCGATTCACTTTATGATAACTCTTGTATCAGTCCTCAAGAGTGTTGACAAAGCGAATGTTTTTTGAAAGTTGTTTTTGAAATGTGTAAGTGTAAAAGGTTCATTTTTGAGCAAGCATCTAACAACTATCTACTTGTAATCGAAAAGGTCGTCCTTTTCCTCCTATCCTTTAGACAATGCTATCCTACTATTTGTGAGTAGGTATCCCCATCGTTGGATGTATGAGGGACATTCGAAGGGACGCACAGTTATAAAGGCAACACATGGAGACACTTTAGAAATTTCCTTTAGGGACTAGATCATTTACCGAGAGGCAACTGTAGGGTCATCGAGGGACTATGAACTTTTGATTTACGGGTCTTTGCTAAAGCGTCCCCGTTTCGAGGGACATGACTATTTTTTCCAAAGGCAACCAAAATGGGCGTACCCTAGAGGTGTATATGTGCAGGTGATTCAATTCAGTTCATTTGTCTTTGTTATTAGGTTCGCTAACGTTTGATTTCAATCTTTCCATATAAGCCTAATTACTAGCAGTTAATATTTTGCAGGAATTTAAATCTACGCTATTATAATGCTTTTGGGGAGGGGGTTTTTACATGTCCAAATGGGGGAAAAGAAAATAAAGAAAGCAATAAATCCCTAGTTTAATCTATTACATACTGTCAGCAGGTACATTATTATAAAAAATGCGAGAATAAGATAATGCGGGCGAAATAGAGACGAACGTCCAAAGACCCTAAGGAATTGCTAAGTAAACATAAAAATCTTTTTTGGTTGTTTTTGATTAAGAAAAATAATTAAACCAAATCTAAACTTAACTAAGAAAATAATATTAAATGAAATTAAACCTAATTCTAATATTTTTTTTTGTATTTTTAGTTAATAAAGATTTGAATGAAATAAATCTAAGTCTATCATTTTTTATTTTAAGAAAGATGTTAAAGTAATTAAATTAATTAGTTAATAATTTTAATTAAAAAAAACAAATTAAACCTAATTTTTTGTGATTTTGTTTTAATGTTAATTAAAAGAAACAAGAAATAAAAGAAATAAACAAAACCAAAAATAAGACAATGAATAGAAGTCCTTCGATCCAGGGAAGAAATTGTCCTCTTCGATCAGGGTGGGAGTTGTCTCCTTCAATCCAGGGTAGGAGCTGTCTCCTTCGATCTGGGGGAGGAAGTGATTTTCGATCTAGAAGACATGCCTTCGATCTAGCAAAGAATGTTTCTGGAGGCGTCCAATTACTTGCCTGTGGAGGAAAGCACTAAAAGCTGCAAGAAAAAGTGTCAACAAAACAAGAGCATGACCTGGGTGTGAACCCAGGTCTTTTTTCCTAATTCGACCTCCCATTAATTCGACTTTTTTGAATTTGAATTCGGGTTTGTTTGCTTTAGAAAACCATGGTTTCTTGGGATTCGATGAAAAAAACACATATCATGCCCTCTATCTTTGTATACCCATGTGAAAGATGTGCTATATAATACCATGGGCATAAATCAAACACTAGAAAACATCGATACATCATGAAAACAAGAATATGAATTTGAAATTTTACCAAGGACGATATGCTTCGACTTGGGCATGAATTGGCTAGTGCTTGGGAACACTTCTTGCAGATGTGATATGGTGGGAGAACTGACTTGAGGTTTTGCGTTTTATCGCAAATGTTGCAGTTGAGCAAGAGTCGCCACCGACTTTTATTTTATCCAATAGGGAAAGGTGAAAAAGCACAGGAAAGACCTTTAGAGATGTTTTCTTGAGTTCGGGGGGTAGATTATGAAAAAGGAAGGTATTATCATCCTTTTCATCCATGGTTTTCCAAGGGATCTTAGTTTCTTGCTAGATCACTTGCTTTTGTTTTGAAATGTGCTTTGTGATGTAGGTTTTGAAAGTATTTTGAAAAGGCGCCATCGTTTAGGCAAACTTTTGTAATGATCCTCGTTCGTAAGAATGCATACAAAAGTGTTGAGCTTTTGAAAATATTTCACGTTTGGAAAGTGTTTTGAAAGTGTTTTGAAGGTGTATGTGATTGTTTTTGAAAATAGCAAGGATATTTTTTTTAGAGTGAGCAAGCAACTAAAAGTAATCTACTTACTCAAAAGGTCTTAGATGTTCTTTTCCTCCTCCTTTAGATGTTGCTACCTTACCATTGTTTTGGTAATAAGCCCCATTGTTGGATGTGAAGGGACGGGCGTTGGGTCATCGTATGACCATGATAACAATATTGTGAGATGTCTTAGCATTTTTCTTTAGGGACTAAGATCATTTCAAAAGGAAACTTTGATAGCATCATTGAGGGACTATGATCTTGTATTTCGATTGTTTTTGCTAAGACACCCCACATGCATAACATGACCATTTTTTAGGCAACAAGTGAGATTACCCTAGGGGTGCATGTGTGCAAGTGTGTTTGATTGCATGCATTTTAGTCTTTGATTAGGGTTATCTAGCGATTGATTTTTGTCTTTCCATACGCACCCTAATTACTAGCATTTACATTCGAAAGCGGTAAATTGCAGAAATGTAAAGTCCTACGCTATTGCAATATTTAGGGGATAGGGGTACATATTTATGAATGGGGATAGCAAGGAATTTAAGTCCTAATTATCTATTACAACCATATTGAAATGCATAATATAAGAAAGAAATGGACTTGTTTAGAAAATGTTTTTGTCTTAAGGAAATAAATTAAAAGGAAAATATTTTTGTGTTTTTTATGTTAATATAAGAAATGATGAAAAAGGAAAATAAATGCAAGATAGAAACAGCGTGCTGCTGCAAGCAAAAATAAACAAGGATCAGAAGTTCTGGAACCAGGTGCGCTGTGACTCAGCAGGAAACGTCAGTGGGCATCAGAAGTTCTAGATTGGTAAACTCTGAGGTCCTGCAAGAAATGTTAGAGGACAAACACAGAAGTTCTGGGTGGTATTCAGACAGTGGGCCACAAGTCATAAGTTATGTATTACACTAAAACAGTGAGCGAACGTCAGCAGTTCAGTGCGTTATCAGCATATAAAAATCAGAAACTCTGAGTGTGTAAAAATAGCGAATGGAAACATCAGAAGTTCAGTATATTTGACATGCAAGGAGAACTCAGAAGTTCTGTGTTGTGTTAACAGCGTATGAAAATCAGAAGTTCTAAGTGTTAAAACAGTGAGTGAACATCAGAAGTCCAGTGTGCCTTAGCAGTGAATGAATATCAGAAGTTCAGTGTGTTTAAACCATGAGGAGAACTCAGAAGTTCTATATTGTGCTTAAAGTTGTGAGTGAACATCAGAAGTTCTATATTTCAACTCTTAATCAGTACATTAGCAATTCATTCAGTTCTTATTAAACAGCAAATCAGAAGGATAACAACACAACAACTTATAGAAGTTCTAATCCTAAATCTGAGTCTAGCCTTAATCAAGAAGTTCTGATCCACAGTTTTTCTACTTAAGCAATGATATGTACAACATTAATACTATGATATTTACATGTTAATGATGTTCAGAATGAAAAACAAGCTAAGTCAGAAAGACTTACCTTGAACCTGGAACGTGCTTGGAGCTTTGAGTGGCTGCCTTTGGATCTTCTGAGTCAACAAGGGTGACGGATCGGTGGTTGTGTTCTTTGATTCAAAGGGGGGGAACAAAAGGTTTTGTTTTGGATTTGTGAAGGTTTTCCCTGTTTCCTCTTCTCTCTTTTGGACTCTTGGAATTTTAGCAGGGGTTCAACTCCTTTCTTTCTCAAATTCCCCCCCCCCCCCTTTCTCAATGGCCAATGGTGTTCTATTTATAGGCAAAGGTTTTGCAGTTTGGAGATGTCAAGTGGCGCCAACGTCATATGCTAGAATCTGACTTACTCTTGAAGTAAGCTTAAACAAGCATGGTTCAATGCATCAAGTAGGATAGTTAACAGCGCCTAAGCTAGATTTGTTAGCATGAATTAAGACAAAGTAGAAGCAACGGGCTTAGCATACTTTTGCATAAAAGTTTGTCTTCCCAAGGCAGTAGGGGTACACGTGGTGAAAATCCTTTGGATAAAGACTCAAAAAGTGGTGGTGAGCATTAATGACGATGAGAGTTATCACAACCAGAAATCCTACCACGTGAGATTCTACACCAAGGCTTAGTTCTGGATCAGAAGTTCTGCTTCAGCGTAGCATCCAACCTCTGATCTTTGTATCTTCTGGCTCCAGCATGTTCTGAAGGAGAACATTTCTTCCACATGTTCTGATTAAAGCGTCATGTTCTGAACCATGTTTGCAACCTCTGACTGAAGCTTTTTTTGTGAAAACTTGCCCATAAGTTCTGACCAAACTCTGCCTTGAGAGTGTCTAGAATTTGCTGAGCGTTATGGTGATAACCTGGTCAGAAGTTCTAAAATTGTCATATTTTCTTAAACACTTAGAAAAAATTCTAAGTATTTAGAATTTTGACTTTTTGGATTTTGATGAAACAAAACTTCATATTTCAACGTGTCTTGATGAAATATGATTCTTGAAGCTTGATTTTGATGTAAAAGTCAAAGTTTGACTTTTCAGCGTGCAAATGATCATTTTGCCCTTGTGAGTGATTTTCTTGGAAAATTTGTAGTTCAAGGCTTGGAAACTTGATAGAATAAAACCTGGGATCCAGGGTGATCCCTTGTGAAATGAGAGGGCAAATTTTGGGGTGTAACAACTTCCCCTGTTCAATCTTCTTACACCTGAAGAGTTAGATCGGTAATTCTGCCATTCGTGACTTGAAGGTGGAAGATGATTAAACACTAGAGTGCCCAGAAATTTGCACTCTAAGATGTGTTAGTTGATAAATGTAGGGAATGGGCTTAAAGATGCCATTTGGAGAGATAATGGATAATTATTGGAGATGAGCTTAGAGATGCCACCTAGAAATGATTGTTGGACTGTATCTATAAGCTGGAACTGGATGATTGCCATCATGGCGTCTGTGTCTAGAGCGCATCTGAACTGTATCGGAAGATTGGGTTGTTTGATGATGAGTCCATGTAAAACTGCATCTTGGGAAGAGAGGGAACCAGTGTAGGGTTGCCTGATGATGAGTTCGTTTAAAACTTCATCTGGAAAGGAGGAACCAGTGTAAGGTTGCCTGATGATGAGTCTGTGTAAAACTGCATCTGGAAAGGAGGAACCTGTGTAAGGTTGCCTGATGAGTCAGTGTAAAACTGTATATGGAAAGGAAGAACCTGTGTAGGGTTTCCTGATGATGAGTCCGTGTAAAACTTCATCTGAAAAGGAGGAACCTGTGTAGGGTTTCCTGATGATGAGTGTTGTACCCCAAAATTTGCCCTCCCATATTCTTCAAAGTTTTGACAAGTATCATCTCAAATTGCTCAAGTCTACTCAAGGGCTACACAGTCAACCACCCTCCTAAGCCAGTCAAATTAGGGTTTTGGTTCCTGCAAGGAAGTTGAGGTTTTCAAGGGCTAAATCAAGTCCCATATGCTCATACACATTGTCAAGCATCTACATGTCAAGTTTCAAGACTCACAAGGTCAAGTTGCACAGTCAAAAACCCTAATTGCTTCACAATCAACTGCATGGCAAAATGGTCATTTGGCAGTCAAAAGTAAAAAATTTTGGTCAACATCTTATTTTTAAGCCACAATCATCATTTGGTCAAGTCTTGACCATGATTCCACAAGAATGGCTCAAAAATCATCAAGATGCAAAAGTTTCCATTTTTGGACAGTTGAAAAGTCAACTGTAACTTGACCAAGGCATAACTTTTTCATGGTTCATCAAAAAAATCCCATCCAATGCTCATTTTGAAGGGGATGACATTTCCTACAACTCATCTTCACATTCCAAGTCCAAGAAATGCTCTCACAAAAAGTTATCAATTTCAACATTATAGGTCATTTTCAAAAGTAAACAAAAAGGCATTTTAAGTCAAAGACCATAACTTGAGATTGGTAAATCAAAATGACATGGGACCAAAGACATTGGTTAGAGGACTTCAAGACCTTTCCAAAATGTCCAAGAACATGTTCATATGATCAAAATTGAGCAAGATATGCATTGGAGAAGTTGGGAAATTTTTGTGAAATGGCAAAAGTCAACTATCCTTGAAACTTCAATTTTTGACAAAAGGGCCCACTTTTTCCACTTGATTCAGCCTTGTCATGCCACCCACGTGTCCCATGATCAATTTCAAGATTAAACATTAATTTTTCTATTTTTATTTAATTTTATTTGATTTAATTCATTTTAAATCCATAAAATTCAAATAAAATCAAAAAAATTAATTAAATAACATCTTTTGATTTGAATGACTTTTATGTGTCATGAACAACCTACTAATTTCGTGCTAGGGCCATTTTATGCTTAAAAATTCAAAATTTGAACAAACTTGGAATGATCTTTAATGGTGATTAAGCAAAATCCAAAAACTTAATTGCAATGGATCATTGGCTCATAATGTGACTTATTCTCATTCGTTACTATATATGCAAGTGTGACAAGCCTCATTCACGACCTAGAGGGTGCACAAACGGCCAGAGCAAAGTTCAAGATTTATCCAAAAAGTGAGAGTTCTAGAACAAGGTTGCAGGCACTTTGAGATCAAAAGAAGCACGTAGTCTTCTTCATTGCCATACCCTGAAGCTAAGGAGACCCTTGCCAAGCCCTAAGATCCATCATACTGCGCTGTAAGTATTCACAAAGTCACCCCTGTGTACGAAATGTGAATTCTCCATTCTTGCATTTTTCCTCAAAAATATTGGCATGGTTTTGTTTCTTGCTTGATTTCCGATCTAATGACAATAGCCAATTTTGTTTTTAGGCCTTATACTGTGATACACGATTCTAGGTTTTGCTTGCTTGTTTTTTAGGCATTTTTAGTGCAGGAAAAATTGGCCACCATAATGGGCATAGAAGTGATCAGGAGATGGAAACGAAACCAACCATGGTTTTGGAATTAATTTTGGAAGCCTATGGATGATTTTACGAAAGGCCTATAAAACTTCCTGCGGATAAAATCTGCAGGTAAAAAACCTACAACTTTGATGAAGAAGATGATTAGGTGTTACAACATGATTGGCCCGTTCAAAAACAATCGCGCGCTTTTTATGTTTATTTTCAGGCATATGTTTGTTTACCAATATAATAATCATGTTTTGTTCTAATAATAACTAATACGCGCAGCTCAGTTGGTGGCCATGCTATTTGAAAAGGTTACAGAACCTGGGTTCGATTCCCAGGTCCCCCCAAGTCTCAATATTACTTTTTCTAACAAATTCCTATGCAGCTTCCTAGACGCGTTCCACCATAGGCCTCATACAGATGCGCGTCAAGTGTCTCAAAAGATCAATCCAAAGGCCAAAGTGTGATCCACACCATGCTCCCTGGTAAACGCGCCTCTGGACGATTCAAAAGTAAAAAAGGCTTGAGACAATGGGCCTAAATTCCTGATTCACCCACCTAAGGGTCCAACACCCCCTGGGTTCTTATTTTCTTTTCTTTTTTCTCTTTTTATTTTCTTTTCTTTTATAATTTCCCTTTTATTAATTATTAGTTTTATTAATTGTTTAATTAACCTAAATAATTAATTTTCCATAAAATTCAGAAAAACCAAAAAAAACATCTTTATTATTTATTAGCTTATTTTGTAAATAAATTCTAACTTTAATTAATTAGTTATGTAATTAGGACAATTTTAACATTTTTTTAATAAGTAAAATTAATTTAGAATTAGGTCTTTCACTTTCAATTTTAATTTCTTTTTTATTTTATTTCCATTAAAAACACAAAAATATTTTTTCTTTTATTAAATTAATTAATTAGTAAATTAGTTTTTAATAGTTAATTAAATTGCAAAAAAAAGGACAATTTCAATTTCTTTCTCAAAAGGGTCAATACCCTAAGGACATTCCCGATTCAATATTTCGCGCGCGCATTTATTTTTTTAATTCATTATTATGTAACTGCTCCCGGAAGTGTAATAGTTAATTAGGACCTCTTTTATTGCTTTATTTCCTTTCCTCGCACTTTATTTTCAAAACAGGTTTTTGTTTTTTGGCGATGTATAGACCCGCGCCTTGTAATAGCTAGATTTACACTTCCCGCAATTTATTTTCCACACTCCTAACTGTTAAAAAATGCATGAAAGAATGTATGAAAAATAAAATCAATCCGTAGCTCACAAATAACATGCAAAGACAAACATAAACTGAAAAACAACACACAAAGCACATGCCACTCTTAGGGTACGCCTCACTGGTTGCCTCGAACGTGGTCATCAAGTATAGGGTGTCTTAGAGGTCGCCCTCCTGTCTAAAGATCCGGTCGCCTTGAAACGGTTGCCTCGGATAAAAAGGATCTAGGACATTAGGGTTACTTCTAAGGTGTCCTACCATTGCTTCGGTGACCACACTGTCCCGATAATCGAATTGACCCGAACACCTCCAACGATGGTGCTACCTACCTCTCAATGGTGGGATGGAACTATCTAAAGGACTCTTACACAGCCTAATTCCTTAGAGTAGGTAGATCTCATGGGTACTTTCTCTTTCAAACAAACAAAACAACTTTTCACACCCCACACTTTCAAAAAGTTTTCAAACAAAACACTTCATACACTCTTGAGGACGTATACAAGAGTTACTTATAAATTTTTCAAATGAAACTTTTTCAAAACCCACACACACTTGAAATGCAAACAAATTTTGAAAACATAAGAGCAAGTACCTAAGAGCCCGTGGATAACCACGGATAGAAAGGGTGCTAACACCTTCCCTTTCTATAAATCTACCTCCCGAACCGAGAAACATTCTCGAATAAGGAATTTTGCTGTGCTTTTTTCCTTTCCATGTTGGAGAACATAAAAGACGGTGGCGACTCTTGCTTACCGCGACATTTCGCAAAACCAGCTTAAAAAATAGTCAGTTCTATTTCCACCGATCACAATGAGTCAGTGTAAAACTTCATCTGGAAAGGAGGAACCTGTGTAGGGTTGCCTGATGATGAGTCCGTGTAAAACTTCATCTGGAAAGGAGGAACCTGTGTAGGGTTGCCTAATGATGAGTTCGTGTAAAATTTCGTCTGGAAAGGACGAACCTGTGTAGGGTTGGAGGATGATGAGTCCGTGTAAAACTGGATCTTGGAAATGGAAGGAACCAGTGTAGGGTTTCCTGATGATGAGTCCGTGTAAAACTGCATCTTGGAAAGGAAGAACCTGTGTAGGGTTTCCTGATGATGAGTCCATGTAAAACTTCATCTGAAAAGGAGGAACCTGTATAGGGTTGCCTGATGATGAGTCCGTGTAAAACTTCATCTGGAAAGGAGGAACCTGTGTAGGGTTGCCTGATGATGAGTCCGTGTAAAACTGCATCTTGGAAATGGAAGGAACCGGTGTAGGGTTTCCTGATGATGAGTCCATGTAAAACTGCATCTTGGAAGGAGAAGGAACCGGTGTAGGGTTACTTCATGATGAGTCAGTGTAAAACTTCATCTGGAAAGGAGGAACCTGTGTAGGGTTGCCTGATGATGAGTCCGTGTAAAAATGCATCTGGAAGTGAGAAGGAACCTGTGTAGGGTTGCTTCATGATGAGTCCGTGTAAAACTTCATCTGAAATTTCCTGAGAAGGAACCTGTGTAGGGTTGCTTCATGATGAGTCCGTGTAAAACTGCATCTTGGAAAGGGAAGGAACCGGTGTAGGGTTGCCTGATGATGAGTCCATGTAAAACTTCATCTGAAATTTCCTGAGAAGGAACCTGTGTAGGGTTTCTTCTTGATGAGTTCGTGTAAAACCGCATCTTGGAAATGGAAGGAACCGGTGTAGGGTTGCCTGATGATGAGTCCGTGTAAAACTGCATCTTGGAAAGAGAAGGAACAGGTGTAGGGTTGCTTCATGATGAGTCCGTGTAAAACTGCATCTCGGGAAGAGAAGGAACCGGTGTAGGGTTGCTTCAGCTGGTCGAGTAGATAGTTGTCCTGTCTGGTTTCAGGTATTAATCTTTAACCTGAGAAAGAAAGATAGTTTTCCTGGCTTGTTACAGGTGTTAATCTTCAATCTCTTCATGTAGATAGTTTTCCTGGCTTGTTACAGGTATTAATCTACAATCATTCGTCCACAGATAGTTTTCCTGACTTGTTACAGGTATTAATCTGGAACTTGAAAAGGTTGATGGTAGCCATCTGTTGATTGACCTTTTCCTGAAAAAGGTAAAACGTTAGCTGTATGCAATGTCATGATGTATGAAATGTATGATATCATGATGTTCTCAAAATAAATGAGATTGTGTCGTATGCACTTTATCATGTATGTAGACAGGATGTATGAAATGTGACATGTTAATGAATTTATTTTTGTCTGGGAAAATAAATCCTTGACAAATGCCGGGGAGTCGTTAAATCGCTGTTGAAGAGTTGCTGTGCCTTCAAACTTTGCTTAGAATATTTCCACTGGGGATTCCTATTTTGTTGTGTGAGGAGAACTCCGTTGGGGAATATTGAAAACTCTGTGGGGAGAATGTTTATTCATGCTTGGGAAAAGAGTTCAGGAGTCTCGGTTGTCCGTTGCTCTACTGGGGTCGAAGTTGAACTGATATCTGGTCGGGTCCAGGTTTCATAGTAACTTGCTGGGGATTGTAGAGTAGTCTACTGGGGAAAGGGAGTTGTGGTCCTTTGATTTGTAGTAGTTGGAAAGGCAAACTCAAACTGGGGAATTTGTAGTTTGTTGGGGAAATAAACCCTGTTGCCGGTCTGCTAGAGAGGTGACGACTTTGTTGGGGAAAGTCCTCGAGGATTCTTGAGGTTGTCTCAGTTGGGGAAAGGTTTTCAGAGATTAAACTCTGGCTGGGGAATCATCCTATGAGAAGGATTTTGGGGAGATTTGTCACTGCCCCTAGCAGCGAGTGTTTGTGGCACTGCCTGGAAATGTTTGACTGTACGTAACCCTTTGTCGGGATTGACGTTCAATGCCCCAAGTGACGGGGATGGATCCCTGCCCCTGGTTACTCTACAATTCTTGAGAGATTTCTTGGAATCTTGATTGGACTGCCCCACGTGTGCTGGATAATGACATGTCATGTCCCCCTGTTGATAGGAGATTTCTCAATGGGAGTGTCATCCTACTTGAATTGATTTTGTTCACTGAGAGAGCTTTCGTTCACTGGATATTCATTGTGTGAATTTCTCCGCTGTCAAACAAATAGCCATATGCAAACAGTGATATTCAAGTAATGCAAAGTTTATGTTTGTCTTGACATTTTGAAAAATGCATTTTTAGCAAGTAAAGAAGTTTGTAATTCAACTCTGGATTTTGAGTAAAGCCTTACAGGAGTCAGGATACCTTTTGTAACAATATGCTTTCAAACTAACCCATGCTTCAATTAGGACTTTTGAAGGGTTGTAACGTGGCTTGGTTCACGGTTTAAGAAACAAAGGATAAAGGCTCAAAGTGTATTTGTATCCACCTGTTCTTCGTGATGTTCTTCAGTCCTAAGCTCAGTTAATTGTGCGTTTGAATTCCAATTGAGTCTGGAATGACATTTTGGTGATGGTTCAAACAAGTTTAGTTTATTGGAAGGCAGTCATTTTTGCAACATTTTTTTCATGTTGTTGAGGATTTGTAGTGACCTCTTTTTATTTGTTATCCCTGATTTTTGCCTGACTGTTCTTGTTTTGAGAATACAGTCAGCGGGATGCCCCAGTTTTCTTAAGTCTCCTTTGTAGGTTTTGACTTAGTGGGCTTTTCTTTTTGAGAGATAATGACTACCTATGTGATAGGGAACCATCACCGTCTTTTGATTCCAGAGGAATGTTTCTTGACGTCATTCGTTGTGTTACGAGATGAGAGTTTACGGCTTAACGTGCGTTTGAATTAACTGAGAGACTACCCTGCCCCAGGTTTTGATTAAATGTTTCAATTTGTGTTAAAACAGAAAAATTCTACTTCTTTGGCTCGAAGGGGTTGACTAGGGATTATCTTCCTTATAACTCCAGTGTTTAGGATTTGAAAAAAACGCATGTACATCATCAGCAAGGTCTGTCCGAAAGTATACTGTATGAGATTATGGCATTGTTTTTGTCATCCTCCCTCTAAAGGCTTGTAACTTTTAGCAAGAGTTGAATGTCATAAAAATGAGTAAAAAGCATAATTTAAATGTAATGAAAATGAGTGGATCAAATCAAGACAAACATATGCAATACATTAATGAAGCAAAGTTTGACATTAATGAACAACAAAAGAAATTACAATTGAAAATTCAAAAAGAACAAAAGCCTCTTTGTCTGAACTTGTCACTTTAGGTGGTGAGCCTTTGAGGAACGGAAAAAGAACTTAGTCTGGCCATCTTGTGTGAACTCCAGCACTCCTCTGTCAATCAAGTCCTAGATCTTATTTTTCAAAGCCCAACAGTCATTCGTATCATGCCCAGGATTATTGGAGTGGTATGCACATAATGCATTGGGATGATAACTAGGAGCAGAGGTATTGGGATTCCGAGGAGGATCCCTTAATGTGATCAGCCCTGCCTTTAACATGTGTTGTAGTGCTTGAGACAGTGGTATGTTGATGTTGGTAAACTGTCTTTTGGGCTTGCTTTGACTTTGCTGATTTTCCTGTTGATGTTGATGAAGTCGTTGTTGGGCTCATGAGGTAGTAGCAAATTGAGGAGGTCTTCCGGCCTCTTGTCTCATGGGAGGCTGAGTAGTGACTTGATTTCCAATCCTGATTGTTTACCCCATATGGTTGCAACCGTCTTGACGAAGTTGGTTGACAAGAACTTTCAGCTCTTCTTGTCCTTGAGCCAGATTTTGGATAAGAGCCATCTGGCCCACCAGCTGTCCCATCATTTGGACCCTCATTATGGCTATTTCAGTTTGTAGCCTTTCCAACTGATCATCCTTGGTATCCTCTGGATTCCACATGACCATTCCCCTTGTGAGGAGAGCCTTCACCTCTTCTTGCCCCTTGGATAGGTTCAAGAACATCTCTTGAAGTTGAGCGTTTTGAGCCCGAATGTCCTTGATAGTCTGCTCTAGGGTCATCTCTACTGAAATAAACAGTAGGAAGATAAGGAAACCTGTGTGGGAGAAAACCTGTCATGATATGATGCATGATATGTGGATGCATGTTTTCAAGGATCTTGCGGGGTAAACACAAGAAAAAGTTGGAAGTTGATCTTTGGTTAACAACTTTGATTGGAGAACTTTGTATCGGTGGATGTCCTTCCACGAGAATTAAGCTCACCATGTCAAGTAGGTTGTAGCCCTTGACTCCAGTTTGTTGTACTTGATTTTGACGGCGTTTGGTTAGAGGAAAATAAATCCTCTTGCCCTTTGGTGGACGTCTGGTTCCACGTGACCCTGCATCAAAGACCCTTGAGATCCTTGAAATGTTATGGTTTAATGTTATTGAAAATGCTATGGTATGATGTTATGTACAAATATGCGAGGTAAGCAAGTTATATACAAATAATCATATTCACACAAGGCAGATAAGTCCTTAGGTTTAGGCTTGCATGGAGTTTGTAGGTACGTACCCTCTTAAAGTTTAGTTGGCTCAACCTGTCCTAGTTAATAGTAACTGGGTTCTAAGGGATCTCAATATCACCGATCTTTCTCCCAACTTCGTTCAATAGGCGATTGACTCACAACCAAACAAAGCTCAAGAGTCCAACCTCAATGAGTGTAGCATCGAGTATCTACCAACTTCGGACTGCACCAAAGCCGGTCATCTCACTACGTCCTAATGGACAAGTTGGTCAAGTAAGGTTCTAAGGTTAGTTGATGCTTCACGACACCACGCGGAGGCCCCATACTCTCCTTGATTGACTCAAGGGTTATCGGTACCAACCAAAGTGCCACATCAACGTAGCTACTGCTTCAACCGTGTCGATATACCCCGTACAGTTCCCTCACAGTTTATTGCTACTTACCTAAAAGGTGTCCCCAAATCCGGGTGTAGGATTTAAAACAAACCCAAAAAAGGAACCAAAATGTAAAGCATACAAATAAAACAATGTAAGCAAGTAAATGTGATCTAACCCTAAGGTAACCCCACTTTTAAGTATTTCCCCAGCAGAGTCGCCAGTTCTGTGATACGGTGGGAGAACTGACTTGAGGTTTTGCGTTTTATCGCAAATGTTGCGGTTGAGTAAGAGTCGCCACCGACTTTTCTTTTATCCAATAGGGAAAGGTGAAAAAGCACAGGAAAGACCTTTAGAGATGTTTTCTTGAGTTCAGGGGGTAGATTATGAAAAGGGAAGGTATTATCACCCTTTTCATCCATGGTTTTCCATGGGCTCTTAGTTGCTTGCTAGATCAATTGCTTTTGTTTTGAAATGTGCTTTGTGATGTGGGTTTTGAAAGTATTTTGAAAAGGCGTCATCGTTTAGGCAATTTTTTTGTAATGATCCTCGTTCGTAAGAATGCATACAAAAGTGTTGAGCTTTTGAAAATATTTCACGTTTGGAAAGTGTTTTGAAGGTGTATGTGATTATTTTTGAAAATAGCAAGAATATTTGTTTTGAGAGTGAGCAAGCAACTAAAAGTAATCTACTTACTCAAAAGGTCTTAGATGTTCTTTTCCTCCTCCTTTAGATGTTTCTACCTTACCATTGTTTTGGTAAGAAGCCCCATCGTTGGATGTGAAGGGACGAGCGTTGGGTCATTGTATGACCATGATAGCAATTTTGTGAGATGTCTTAGCATTTTTCTTTAGGGACTGAGATCATTTCGAAAGGCAACTTTGATAGCGTCATTGAGGGACTATGATCTTGTATTTCGATTGTTTTTGCTAAGACACTCCACATGCATAACATCACCATTTTTTAAGCAACAAATGAGATTACCCTAGGGGTGCATGTGTGCAAGTGTATTTGATTGCATGCATTTTAGTCTTTGATTAGGGTTATCTAGCGATTGATTTTTGTCTTGCCATACGCACCCTAATTACTAGCATTTACATTCGAAATCGGTAAATTGCAGAAATGTAAAGTCCTACTCTATTACAATATTTAGGGGATGGGGTACATATTTATGAATGGGGATAACAATGAATTTAAGTCCTAATCATCTATTACAACCATATTGAAATGCATAATATAAGAAAGAAATGGACTTGTTTAGAAAATGTTTTTGTCTTAAGGAAATAAATTAAAAGGAAAATATTTTTGTGTTTTTTATGTTAATATTAGAAATGATGAAAAAGGAAAATAAATGCAAGATAGAAACAGTGTGCTGCTGCAAGAAAAAATAAACAAGGATAAGAAGTTCTGGAACCAGTCGCGCTGTGACTCAGCAGGAAACGTCAGTGGGCATTAGAAGTTCTGGATTGGTAAACTCTGAGGTCCTGCAAGAAACGTTAGAGGACAAACACAGAAGTTCTGGGTGGTATTCAGATAGTGGACCACAAGTCAGAAGTTCTGTATTACACTAAAATAGTGAGCGAACATCAGCATTTCAGTGCGTTATCAGCATGTAAAAATCAGAAACTCTGAGTGTGTAAAAATAGTGAATGGAAACATCAGAAGTTCAGTATATTTGACATGCAAGGAGAACTCAGAAGTTCTGTGCTATGTTAACAGCGTATGAAAATCAGAAGTTCTAAGTGTTAAAACAGTGAGTGAACATCAGAAGTCCAGTGTGCCTTAGCAGTGAATGAATATCAGAAGTTCAGTGTGTTTAAACAGTAAGGAGAACTCAGAAGTTCTATGTTGTGCTTAAAGTTGTGAGTGAACATCATAAGTTATATATTTCAACTCTTAATCAGTACATTAGCAATTCATTCAGTTCTTATTAAATAGCAAATCATAAGGATAACAACTCAACAACTTATAGAAGTTCTAATCCTAAATCTGAGTCTAGCCCTAATCAAGAAGTTCTGATCCACAGTTTTTCTACTTAAGCAATGATATGTACAACATTAATACTATGATATTTTCATGTTAATGATGTTCATAATGAAAAACAAGCAAAGTCAGAAAGACTTACCTTGAACCTGGAACGTGCTTGGAGCTTTGAGTGGCTGCCTTTGGATGTTCTGAGTCAGCAAGGGTGACAGAACAATGGTTGTGTTCTTTGATTCAAAGGGGGGAACAAAAGGTTTTGTTTTGGATTTGAAAAGGTTTTCCCTGTTTCCTCTTCTCTCTTTTGGACTCTTGGAATTTTAGCAGGGGTTCAGCTCCTTTCTTTCTCAAATTCCCCCCCCCCCCCTTTCTCAATGGCCAATGGTGTTCTATTTATAGGAAAAGGTTTTGCAGTTTGGAGATGTCAAGTGGCGCCAACGTCATATGCTAGAAGCTGACCTACTCTTGAAGTAAGCTTAAACAAGCATGGTTCAATTCATCAAGTAGGATAGTTAGCAGCGCTTAAGCTGGATTTGTCAGCATGAATTAAGGAAAAGTAGAAGCAGCGCATGGGCTTAGCATACTTTTGCATAAAAGTTTGTCTTCCCAAGGCAGTAGGGGTACACGTGGTGAAAATCCTTTGGATAAAGACTCAGAAAGTGGTGGTGAGCATTAATGACGATGAGACTTATCACAACCAAAAATCCTGCCACGTGAGATTCTACACCAAGGCTTAGTTCTGGATCAGAAGTTCTGCTTCAGCGTAGCATCCAACCTCTGATCTTTGTATCTTCTGGCTCCAACATGTTCTGATTAAAGCGTCATGTTCTGAACCATGTTTGCAACCTCTGATTGAAGCTTTTTTTTTTTGTGAAAACTTGCCCAGAAGTTCTGACCAAACTCTGCCTTGAGAGTGTCCAGAATTTGCTGAGTGTTATGGTGATAACCTGGTCAGAAGTTCTGAAATTGTCATATTTTATTAAACACTTAGAAAAAATTCTAAGTATTTAGAATTTTGACTTTTTGGATTTTGATGAAACAAAACTTCATATTTCAACGTGTCTTGATGAAATATGATTCTTGAAGCTTGATTTTGATCCAAAAGTCAAAGTTTGACTTTTCAGCGTGCAAATGACCATTTTTCCCTTGTGAGTGATTTTCTTGGAAAATTTATAGTTCAAGGCTTGGAAACTTGATAGAAGCAAACCTGGGATCCAGGGTGATCCCTTGTGAAATGAGAGGGCAAATTTTGGGGTGCAACAACAGACTTCAGGGAGTGAATGGAGTGTTGCTGAAGATTCCTTCGATTGGGACCACTTATGAGGATTTTGATAGCTTTGGGGTAGTTTATGGGGAAGCGTGTCTCCAATGTGTGTGTCTCCTTCAATTGGCAATCCCTGTGTGTGTATGAGGCAATATGTAAGTGTGAGTTTCCAGTGTATGTATCTCGTCCCTGACCGGCGGTGTGCGTGTCTTGTATTTATAGGAGATGGGGGTGCATGGAAATGGCAAGAGACAACCATTAACCAGCTTTGAAAGTCACGAGACCAAAATCAGACACATTAAAAAACTTCCACTTTTGAAACATTCATGCCTCTTTGAGCCTTAGGATGAACCTGGACACATTTGGCTCCTTCGAATGCCCTCCAGCGTTGCTCTTTGATTGGCCTAGAGTTTTGATTCGAAGTGTTCAGAAACTTCTTTATTAGAGCTTCTTCGATCAGTCAGCTTCTACATTGATTGCTTGATTTTATGGACATGCTCATCTAAAAACTTCTTGCTCTGATATGCCAATTGAAAGATACTTGGTTAATCATGCCTTCGAAGTACCCCTTATCCTTGCTCTTCAATTGACTCATGGTTTCCTCCTTCGAATGACTCCAACACTTATCATTGGGGCTTATTCGATTGAGCCCTTATTTATCGTGTCATTCGATTAACCCTGAAGCTACCCAATTAGCCCGATAAAAAAAACTTCATTCTGGCCAGTAGAAACTTCCTTTGTCATGAATGTAATGGTGCATTAGGCTTGGGCTTGGCAGCATATAATATCTTGCCCAAAAAGCAGCTTGAACCAACCTCATCAAAATGCAAAACAAGTTTGTTTCCAACAAATGTGTGTATTTCGAGTAGACCAAGTGTATGTCCTTCGAAGGCACCATTTGTGTGTTCATAATGTGGCAATCTTGTGCTTGTGAAACAAAAGCAAGCATGAAGAGGGAACCTTTTGCTTTGTGAATTGAAGGCAAGTATGGAGAAGCCCTTTGCCTTGTGAATTGAAGGCAAGTCGAAATGGGCCTTTTCCTTGTGCATCAAAGGCAAGTAAAAAGAAACCTTTTGCCTTGTAAATCGAAGGTATGTAGAAGTCCTTTGTCTAATGGATCAAAGGCAAGCGTGAAGGGGACTTTGCCTTAAACGAAGCTGGCATGCAGGAATCCACTGTTTTGTGAATCAAAGTAAGCATGCAAGAGGTCACTGCTGGTGAATCAAAACAAACTTGTAGGGGGTTCTTGCCTTGTGAGTCGAAGGCAAGCCTAAAGTAGCCAATATGCAGTCAAAGCCTTGGATTTGAATGTGATCGAAGGGGGACCCAGTGCCCACTCGAAGCTTGTGAATCAGACCTGCATCAAAGAGTTCCAAATGCCTAATCGAAGACTTTGAAACAAAGCTTGCTCAAAGGGTTTATATGCCCAATCAAAGCTTGTCAAGATTCCAATCGAAAGACAGCTTGTTTAGATGCCAATCGAAAGACACTTGATTATCTTCAAAAAATTTATATTTTCTCTAAGAAAGTGTTTGTAACTAACCGTGTAAGAGAAAACCTTAGGAAACATGAGAGGGCAAATTTTGTGGTACAACAGCTGCCCCTGTTCAATCTTCTTAAACCTGA
This sequence comes from Vicia faba, assembly GCA_948472305.1. Lineage (NCBI taxonomy): Eukaryota > Viridiplantae > Streptophyta > Magnoliopsida > Fabales > Fabaceae > Vicia > Vicia faba. The sequence goes on from OX451736.1 coordinate 310,102,614, forward strand.
GGGTTTAGATTGGCTTGTCTGCCTTTCGTGATCTGAAGGTGGAAGAGGATTGAACACTAGAGTGCCCAGAAATTTACACTTGCATGAAGTAACACTGATGGTTGATGATGTTAGGAATGGGCTTACAGATGTCATCCAAAGTAGATGCTGATTTCCTAAGAAGTCTCCTTGTGGGGATTCCTATTCCTGCTGTCTGAGGAGGACTCCAATGGGGAATGTGGTTTTATGTTATTCTCCTGATTGAGGAAAACTCTATGGGGAATGTGATACGGTGGGAGAACTGACTATGGTTTTGCGTTTGTTTTCGCAAATGTTTCGGTTGAGCAAGAGTCGCCACCGACTTTTTATTTTATCCTAAGGAAAGGTTTAAAAAGCACAGCAAAAACCTTTGAGATTTTTCTTGGGTTCGGGGAGTAGATTATAGAAAGGGAAGGTATTAGCACCCTTTCTATCCATGGTTATCCATGGGCTCTTAGTTACTTGCTTAGATCACTTGCCTTTTGTTTTCAATTGTTTTAAATGGTGCTTGTGTGTGTGGGTTTGAAAATGTTTTGAAAAGAAGCCAATGTGGTGGCAACCTTTGTAATGATCCATGTGGGGATGTATACAAAGATGTATGTCTTTTGAAAAGGTTTTCATTTGTTTTTGAAAGTTGTTTTGAAAGTGTTGTGAGGTGTGTTTTAGAAAATAGGCAAGTGTTTTGTTTTTGCAAGTTTGATTCAAGTAACTAAGAGTTTATCTACTCCTAAATTTCTCAAAGACTATTGCTATGTGTGATCGGTGGATCTGGAACTGACTGTTTAACGCTGGTTCGCGAAATGTCGCGGAAGCAAGAGTCGCCACCGTCTTTTATTTTCTCCAAATGGAAAGGACAAAAGCACAGAAAAATTCCTTAAAGAGATTGCTCTCGGTTCGGGAGGTAGGTTATAGAAAGGGAAGGTGTTAGCACCCTTTCTATCCATGGTTATCCATGGGCTCTTAGATACTTGCTCAATGTGTTTTCAAAATTGTTTGTTTGCTTTTCAATGTGGGTTAAAAAAGTTTCTTTGAAAAATTTCAGTTCGACTCGTACGTCAGAGTGTTTGAAAAGTTTGCTTTGAAAGCTTTTGAAAAGTGTCAGTGTGAAAAGTCTTTTTGAGTTTGTTTTGAGATTAGAGCAAGTATCCTTGAGAACCTACCTACCCTAAGGAATTCGTCTGTGTAAATGTCCTTTAAAGTAGTGCCATCCCACCATTGAGAGGTAGGTAGCACCACCGTTGGAGGTGTTCGGGTCAATTCGAGTTTAGGGACATGGTGATCACCAGAGCAATGGGAAGACACCTTAGAAGCTACCCTCATGCCAGGTTCCCGGATCATGAGGACTTACTAAGACGTCCTCTACTCGACGATCACCTTTCGAGGCAAGGCAACAGTGAGGCGTACCCTAGGGGTGGTGTGTGCGAATTGTGTGTCGTTTTCATTTGCATTTATCTTGTTCATGTCAAAGTGATCTATGCTTGATTTTATTTAAGGCCATACATTCTTTCATGCTTTTTGTTAACAGTTTAAAAATATTTGCGGGAAAAGTAAATCTAAAACTATTACAAATGGCGCGGGTCCACATCGCCAAAATTTAACCGGACCCGATTTGACGGAAAATAAATAAAGCAAAATAAAGAAAAGTGCGAGAAGTAAAAATTGTTACAAGGCTTTGGGACATATACATAATTATCTAAACGATATAAAATGAATGCACGAAATTAATAATTAAAAATATGGGCGTTGGACCCTTTCGTAAGAAATTAAAGTTAGTAAGAAATTAAAAATTAAAATTAAAAAGAATGTTTTTTTTGGTATTTGGTGTTTTTAAGTTTTAAAAGAAAAAGGAACTTTTTAGAATGAAATTTGAAATGCAAACCCTAATTCTAATGTTTTTTTAGTTATTATGAAAATGTTATATTAACCTAAATTAAACCCTAATTTTTACTTATGTACATTTAATTATAAAGATAAAATAAATAAATAAATAATATTGTAATAAAAAAGGAAAATTTAAAAGGTATAAAAATTATCAATTAACCTAATTCTATATTTTTTGGATTTTTAGTTATTAAAAGGAATTAAAATGGCAACCTAATTAAAACTAAATATTTACATATTAATTTATTAAAAAAAATAATTAAAATAAAATAATTATTAAATTTTTGTCTTTTTCTGAATTTATGATGTTTTTGTATTTTGTTAAAAATAATTAATTAAATAAACAATAATTAAAATAAACATAACAATTAAAACAAGAATAAAAAATAAATAAATAAAAATAGTGAAGGCAAACCAGGGGGGGGTAGCCCCAAATTGGAGGTAAGGCCTTAGCACTTCAGGCCCATTTGTGTTATAGCCTTGCTGACTTTTTTGCTAGCCTGCTTCAGCGTTGACTGGAGTTTATTGCGCTTCTTAAATCCCCGCCTTTGATTTGGTTCTAAACATGCACGTGGATGGATAGATGAGGAGGACGTATGGTGGTCCTTAAGATCGTGCCTGCATAGGAATGAGTATTGAAAAATATTATGGAGATTTGTACAGACCTGGGGTTCGAACCCAGGTCTTATGCCTTGCCAATGCCTTCTCAGACCAACTGTACCAACCACACGCGTTTGTAATATAATACATAAACAAATAATATAAAAAAGAAACGAAGATATTAGTGGAGAACGCGCGAAATTTTGAATAAGCGTATCATGTGTTGCCACACTTCATCGTCCCCACTACCCCTGAAACAAAAACACAAAAGCAACGATTTTGGACCCGTTGCATTAGGCAAGCTTCAAGGAAATAGCGACTAGCGCCATGGTGATCATAAATTGATCGCGAGGGTCAAGCTTTCTTCGTCTTGATGAGCTGATTGCAATGGTGGTACTGGGATGGTCTAATTTTTCCTCTAGTAAGAACCCCTAATTTGAAGCTCACGAAACCCTAATATTCAGTCATGGTGTAATCTCGTATAGCACAGAAAAACGCAATTAAAGGTGTTAGTTAGCTTCAAAAACTCACAATAAACATGAATCAATAAATAAAAATGGCAAAGAATGTATGAATCATGATGTACGATTCCAAAAATTTTGAGATGCAGTCTGAGCTTTATCTACCAATTCCTGGAGCTTTGCTTGTTGTTTGTGATTGGCACACGTTCAGAGTTACCCAAGGAAGCTAATGGGATCAAGATTAGGGCTTGAATCGACCTCTAGAGTTGATTTCAGTTTTGAGTTTTTCAAGCAATTTTTCAAGTTTGTCCTAGCCTCTTATGCGCAGCTTTCGGTCCTCTTTCATTAGGTTTTGATTCCTGATCATATAGTGAGCATATTAGGTTAAGAAAATTGTACAAAATCTTTTGAATTCAATGATTTGCATATTTGATTTTGTAAGATCTTTTTGAATCTTTTTCACATGGTTCTTTGTGTCAATTAGCTCCAATCACACCAATTCTTTCCATAATTGAACAAGCACGAAATATTGAGAGTAGAATGTGCACAAAAAGATTTTTTTAGGTCAAGTTTATATTTTCTACATATTTAAATGATTTAAATGAATTAATATTAATATAAATTCAAATAAATAATTAAAAAATGAGAAAATACTTCCCTTTGGGCCAAGTGGTCGTGCATAGGCTTGGAATGATGGATCATGGAAGAAAAATGGGCCCATTTGCATTTTTAGGTCATTTGAACCATTGTTGACTTTTCAAAATTCCCAAAAATTTCCCAACTTCCACAAGGCATAACTTGCTCAATTTTTAAGCTTTTCACATGTTCTTGGACATTTTGGAAAGGTATTTGAGTCCTCTAATCAATGTCTTTGGTCCCATGTCATTTTGATTTACCAAACTCAAGTTATGGCCTTTGACTTAAAGTCCCTTTTTGTTGACTTTTGAAAATGACCTATAATGTTGAAATTGATAACTTTTTGTGAGAGCATTTCTTGGACTTGGAATATGAAGATGAATTGTAGGAAATGTCTTTCTCTTCAAAAATGAGCTTTGGATGGAATTTTTCTGATAATCCATGTGAAAGTTATGCCCTGGTCAATTTCAGTTGACTTTTTCAGCTGTCCAAATATAGTAACTTTTGCATCTTTGATGATTTCTGAGCCAAATTTTGAGAATCATGATCAAGCATTGATCAAATGATGTTTGGGGCTTCAAAATGATATATTGACCAAAAATTTGAACTTTTGACTGTCAAATGACCATTTTGCCCCTACAGTTGACTGTAGTGCAATTTAGGGTTTTGACTGTGCATTTTTGAGCTGAATGCCTTGAAACTTGATATGAAGATGCTTGACCACATTTGTAGGCATATGAGACTTGATTGGGTCCTTGAAAACTTCCTTTCTTTGATCAGAACACAAACCCTAGTTTGGACTGTATAGGAGACAGTTGAACTGCACAACCCTTGGGGAATTTTGTGACTTGGCTTGGCAATTTCTTGAAGAATATGGGAGGGCAAATTTTGGGGTACAACAGTTGCCCCTGTTCAATCTTCTTAGACCTGAGGATGCATATTGGCTGGCGTGCCTTTCGTAATCCGAGGGTAAAAGATGATTGGACACTAGAGTGCCCAGAAATTTGCGCTCACATATTAGTAGTGATGGCGGAATGGGCTTATAGATGCCATTTAGGAGATTGCTGGACAGGATGATGGGCTTATAGATGCCATCTGGATGCTGATTGCGTAGGAGATTCTTTAGCTAGAACCTGCATACCTGCAAAATAGAAAATGAGTACCTGACACGTTGCAGGAGCTGATTTTAGATACTTGGTATAGATGTGTCCTGACTGGTTACAGGAGCTGGGTCTGGAGCTTCAAACGCTGATGAATGAACCAGGGATGGTTACTGCCTTAGCATGAATGGTAAGAGAACCTTGGATGACTTTAACTTCAACAACGCTCGTTGAGAAAAATCTTGGCGGGAATTACCATCTTTGCAATATCGGAACGGGAACCACAGACCATTATAATCTGAAAGGGAATCACCTCACTCGCCGTTGGAGAGGGAAATACAGGAAAAGGAATTGTCACCTCACACACCGTTGGAGAGAGAAACATAAGAGACTATTACCTCACACTCATCGTCGGAGAGGGAATCATCTGAAAAGGGCTTACTACCTCACACACTGTCGGAGAGGGAACCATGGGAGACTATCACCTCACACTCATCTTCGGAGAGGGAAACATCTGAAGAAGGAATTACCACCTCACGCACTTGCCGGAGAGGGGACCATAGGAGATTATCACCTCACACTCATCGTCGGAGAGGGAAACATCTGAAGAAGGAATTACCACCTCACGCACTTGCCGGAGAGGGGACCATAGACTATCACCTCACACTCATCGTCGGAGAGGAAAACATCTGAAGAAGGAATTACCACCTCACGCTCACTGTCGGAGAGGGGACCATAGGAGACTATTACCTCACACTCATCGTCGGAGAGGAAAACATCTGAAAAAAAAGAAATTACCACCTCACGCACTTGCTGGAGAGGGGACCATAAGAGACTATCACCTCACACTCATCGTCGGAGAGGGAAACATCTGAAGAAGGACTTACCACCTCACGCACTTGCCGGAGAGGGGACCATAAGAGACTATCACCTCACACTCATCGTCGGAGAGGGAAACATCTGAAGAAGGAATTACCACCTCACGCTCACTGTCGGAGAGGGGACCATAGAAGACTATCACCTCACACTCATCGTCGGAGAGGGAAACATCTGAAGAAGGAATTACCACCTCACGCACTTGCCGGAGAGGGGACCATAGGAGACTATCACCTCACACTCATCGTCGGAGAGGGAAACATCTGAAGAAGGAATTACCACCTCACGCACTTGCCGGAGAGGGGACCATAAGGATAACTTCTACTGAGTCTTTATCAGAAAAATCTGTTGGGAGTCGATTTAACTGGATTAGAGAAGGCTTTGAAATATGTTTGAGCATTTTAACTGTGTCTTTCCTGAGAGGTAAAGGTTAGTCATATGCAATGCATGATATGGATCACGCGATGATGTTCTCAACATAAATGAGATTTGTATGATATAATGCGTCTATGCATGGTATAATGATGTATGTGATGTTTTATGAATGTTTTCGTCTAGGAAAGTAGATCCTTGACGGGTGCCGGGAAGTCATATCCTGGGCTGTTGTTGAAGAATAGATTTCCCTTCCGCTGGGGATGATAGTTGCAAGAATACCGGTAGGAGAAGATGACTCCGTTGCGGAATAAACTTGGCAAATGGAAGATTCTGCGGGGAGAAAGGATACTCTGACGACCATGCTGGGAAGCAATACTCTGTGGGAAGAGGGATGCCTTGCTGAGTGTTGATGATAACTTGCTGAGGATACCTTGCTGTATTGGAAGTATGAATGGACTTTGCTGGGGATAGGAAGGAACTACGTTGACGACGACCTTTCAGTGGCTTTTGGCTGAGAATAACCCAGTTATATCCTATTGAGGAAATAACTCTTTGAATAAAGCCGGGCGACGCGTTCGTGCTTTATGAGGGGATAAGCTTCCAGAATCTACTGGGGATAAGCTTATTGCTTGGGGATACGGACTCCATCTTTCTTGGATTAGACTCTTCTGGGGAGTTTTGATATGCTGGGGACCATGATTCCTTTGAACGTTGGTATACTGCCGGGGAACAATCTTTAGACCAAGACTGCCGGGGATGCTTGTTAAGAATATGTGCTGCTGGGGAAGTATTGAGATCTACGGGAGGATACTCAATTTCCTTGAGATTTGCTTGGAGAAGAGTGTATTGTTTTGCTGAACTACTCTCTGGGGAATTAAGATACTCGGTCGTGTTCTTTAGCTGAACCTACCTCGGTACTTTGGAGGATAGAACAATTGGATTGTTTAGACCATTCTTTATTGCCCCTATTTCTAGTGTCACCTGCAACTAATTCCTTTGTTTCGTACGCAAATATTTATGAGTTAGCAAATTATTGTCAATGCATATATCACAAATTGAACCTTGGACGTTCTTCGCAAAACAAAACAGAAAAAAGAAAAACACTTGGCACGTTTAACTGAAAAATATATTTGTATTGATTTTTGAATGGCCTGAATAGGCGTTTTGTGTACAAGAGGCTGACGTCCTAGTAAGAGGTACGCCGCCGATCAAAAGAGTTTATACAAGTTTTGTACAAAATAAAATAAACAGCTGTGTGAAATATGAATGATCCCACTGGGTTTCAACTCTGCTATTGTCTTTATAACTCCGAGCGTCTCATCACTTGATGACCTTGGTTGAAGGTGAAGTTGACTGATCGATGCCGTCTGAACTTGATGTAGATACCGGATTCTGGATGCAAAGTGATCAATGAGACATAGTATTACGCTTTTATCCCTAATTTTTGCCTGGACCGCCCTTTCGGGTTTTCGATCCACCGGGATACCCATTTTTGCCCAAGCCGCCTTTTCAGGTTTTCGACTTGCCGTGTGTACAGATTTTTTCATTTTCATCCCTTCATTTTGCCCGAACCCTTTTGGTTCGACGGGAAGCCCTAATTTTTGCCTAGGCATGTCAGCCTAGCGGGTCCTTTTTCATGCGTAGTATTTTTTAACTATGTCTGCATTGGCGGGGTGAGGAAGGTCGTCACCATCCATGTTGGTTAATATCATTGCTCCTCCTGAGAACACATGTTTAACCACAAATGGCCCTTCATACGTAGGGGTCCATTTGCCCCTTGGATCACTCTGAGGAAGGATGATTCTCTTGATAACCAGATCCCCAACTTGATATTCCTGCGGCCTGACCTTTTTGTTAAATGCCCTGATCATTCGTTTTTGATATGTCTGACCATGACAGATAGCAGCAAGTCTCTTTTCGTCAACGAGGTTGAGTTGATCAAGTCGTGTCTGGATCCAATCATCTTCGTCTAGATTTGCGTCCTTCATTATCCGGAGAGAGGGAATCTGTACTTCGATCGGCAAGACTGCCTCCATGCCATAAACCAGAGAGAAAGGAGTTGCCCCGGTTGACGTCCTGGCTGAGGTACGGTACCCATGCAGAGCGAACGGTAACATCTCGTGCCAATCTTTGTACGTTACTGTCATCTTCTGCACGATCTTCTTGATGTTTTTATTTGCTGCTTCTACAGCCCCATTCATCTTCGGTCTGTAAGGAGAAGAATTGTGGTGCTGTATCTTGAATTGTTCGCAAAGCTCAGCAATCATCCTATTGTTCAGATTGGTACCATTGTCTGTAATAATCCGCTCAGGGACGCCGTACCGACAGATCAGGTTGTGCCGAATGAACCGTGCCACAACGGTCTTGGTTACTGTGGCATAGGATGCAACTTCAACCCACTTCGTAAAATAGTCAATCGCCACTAGGATGAAGCGATGTCCATTGGATGCCGTAGGTTTTATCTCGCCGATCATGTCTATGCCCCACATTGCAAACGGCCAAGGCGCAGTCAGAACATTCAGGGGAACCGGAGGAACATGCACTTTATCTGCGTAGATCTGGCACTTGTGGCATGTCCTGGAGTATTGGTAACAGTCAGCTTCCATTGTGGACCAGTAATATCCTGCCCGTAGGATTTTTTTTGCCATAGTGTGTCCGCTGGAATGTGTACCAAAGGTCCCTTCATGTAGCTCTTCCATGATTCGTTCTGCTTCAATCTTATCCACACAACGCAGTAAGGTTGAATCATGGTTTCTCTTGTATAAGATGCCGTTGCTTAGGAAGAACTTGGCTGCAAACCTCCTCAGGAATTTCTTATCATTGATAGAGGCACCCTCAGGGTATTCCCGAGCTTCCAGATATCTCTTCACTTCGTGGTACCAAGGCTTCTCCGTCACCAGTTCAGTTTCGAGATCACAACAGTATGCCGGTTCGTCCAGTTTCCAGATGATGATCCGGGGAGCTTCATTATCCCATTTGACCTGGAACATTGAAGACATTGTAGCTAACGCGTCCGCTAACTGATTCTCTTCTCTTGGAAAGTGTTCGAAGGTTATCTCTGTAAAGTGGGGAATCAGGGTCAACACACATTCTCTGTAAGGAATCAAGTTTGGATGTTTCGTATCCCACTCTCCTTTAATCTGATTGATCACAAGAGCGGAATCTCCGAAGACACTTAGAAATTTGATCCTTAGGTCGATCGCAGCTTGAAGACCCATGATACACGCCTCATACTCTGCCATGTTGTTGGTACAGTTGAAACACAGCCGGGCAGTGAGTGGAGTATGAGTACCTTGAGGAGATATGATGATGGCGCCGATACCATTTCCCAAAGCATTGGAGGCTCCGTCAAAGTGCATAGACCATCGGGATCCTGGCTCAGGTCCTTCATCCGGTCCAGGCACTTCACAATCTGTGACTATCATAATGCTTTCATCCGGAAACTCGAAGTTCATTGATTGGTAGTCATCTACAGCTTGATGAGCTAAGTGGTCTGCCAATACACTTCCCTTGATGGCTTTCTGGGTTGTGTACTGAATATCGTATTCCGTCAAAATCATTTGCCATCTTGCAATTCTCCCAGACAGAGCAGGCTTTTCGAATATGTACTTTATAGGATCCATTTTTGAGATCAACAAGGTAGTGTGAGTCAGCATATACTGTCTCAGCCGGCGAGCAGCCCATACCAAAGCGCAGCAAGTTTTCTCAAGCAGTGAGTATCGGGTCTCACAGTCGGTAAACTTTTTGCTAAGGTAATAAATGGCGTGCTCTTTTCGGCCAGACTCGTCATGCTGCCCCAGCACACACCCCATTGAGTTGTCGAGCACTGTCAGGTATAGGATCAGAGGTCTCCCTTCAACCGGTGGCATAAGGATAGGTGGTTCTTGGAGATACTCTTTGATTCTGTCGAAGGCAGCCTGACATTCATCGTTCCAACGTACTACCCGATCTTTCTTCAGCAGCTTGAAGATTGGCTCACAGGTAGCAGTCAGATGAGATATGAATCGAGCGATGTAATTCAGACGTCCTAAAAAGCCTCTGACTTCCTTCTCTGTCTTAGGAACTGGCATCTCTTGAATGGCTTTGACCTTAGCAGGGTCCACTTGAATTCCCTTGTCACTGACCACGAAGCCTAGCAACTTCCCAGATCTTACCCCGAAGGTGCACTTGTTCGGGTTCAATCTCAGCTTGTACAGTTTCAACCGGTCAAACAACTTCTGCAGATGATCTAGGTGCTCTTCCTCAGTCTGGGACCTAGCGATCATGTCATCAACATACACCTCTATCTCGTGATGGATCATGTCATGAAATAAGGCAACCATGGCACGTTGGTAGGTTGCCCCAGCATTCTTTAATCCAAACGGCATGACCTTGTAACAGAAGGTGCCCCACTGAGTAACAAATGTAGTCTTTTCCATGTCTTCAGGTGCCATCTTTATCTGATTGTAACCTGAAAAGCCATCCATGAAAGAGAATACCTTGTGCTGAGCCGTGTTATCAACAAGGACATCAATGTGAGGTAAGGGGAAGTCATCCTTGGGGCTGGCCCTGTTCAGATCCCTATAATCGACACACATTCTGACCTTACCGTCCTTTTTAGGTACCGGCACCACATTAGCAACCCACTGAGGGTAAGAAGTCACTGCGAGAAACCCAGCATCAAACTGTTTCATGACCTCGGCTTTAATCTTCTCGGACATCTCTGGACGCATCCGACGGACCTTTTGTTTAACTGGAGGGCAGTCTTCCCTAGTCGGCAAATGATGGACGACAATATCGGTATCCAACCCGGGCATGTCTTCGTAGGACCAGGCAAATATCTCCATATGGTCATGCAGCATCTTGGTTAACCGTTGCTTCACGCTGAGCTCTAGGTTGGCACCAATCTTTACCTCTTTCCTGTCTGCCTCAGTACCCAAGTTTATTGTTTCCACTGGCTCTTCATGGGGTTGAATTGCCCTCTCTTCCTGAAGCAACAGTCTAGCAAGCTCGCCAGGCACTTCGCAATCATCTTCACCTTCGTCTTCGGCTAAGTTGATCGGATTTTCGAAGTCATAATTGGCAGTAGCAGAGTTGTTATCAGTAAGATCCAGAGTGGATTGGAACCTGTATGAGTGAGTGTGTGTGTAAATACAGCTGTTTTGAAAATTATGTAAAGGAAAGGAAAGATAGAAAAGGAACACAATATTTGCAATGTGAAAAACGTCCAAGATTTTCATTCATGGTATATGAAATGACAATTTGTATGCCCTCACAAATAGAACCACGGTGCCTCGGGTAAGACACCGGGCCATAGAGTTTATCATTGTTTATTACAAAATAACAAAACAAGGAAATTTATTACTTAGTAACAAAAGAAACAGGGAGATTGTCCTTTGCGCTCCAATTGTTAAGTCCACCGTCAGCAGCCGGGTAGATCCAGCTATCAAACTCAGCTTCATCAACTTCCTCTTCATCCCCAATAGCATTAACTCCATGAGCAGGCAGGGGAGCTGTCACCACATTAGGCTTGTCAGATGCCTCAAACTGTACCTCCTTAGCGTCAATGAGGTCCTGCAGCTTGTTCTTTAGTGCCCAACAATCATCGGTAGAGTGCCCCGGGCTTTCTGAATGGTAAGCACAACGAGCATTCGGGTTGTACTTGGGAGATGTTGTATTGGGGAACTTTGGAGCCTCCCTGACAGTCACCAAATTGGTTGCGAGCAACTGTGGCAGGATCTGTGATAAGGTCATGTTTAACCGGGTAAACTCCCTCCGGGGTCTCTCAGCCCTTTGAGAATTGTTTGGACGAGGAGCGGCAACAGGCTTAGCAATCATCACCGCGCTGACAGATTGGCGGTGTTCAGGTCTCTCTGATTTCCTAGAACCATACACGGCACTAGACTCCTTTTTAAACGGTTTCTTTTCTGAACTAGATGATGCAGCCTTTGCAATCTTCCCAGACTTCAACCCAGCTTCAATCCTCTCTCCAGTCAAGATCAAATCAGTGAAACCAGCAGAAGAATTCCCAATGAGATGGTTGAAAAATGGCCCAGATAGGGTCCCCAAGAACATGTCAACCAACTCCCGATCAGTCAATGGTGGCTGCACCCTGCCAGCCAGGTCTCTCCACTTCTGAGCGTACTCCTTAAAACCTTCGCTTGCACCTAACGCCATACCCTGGAGTTGGGTACGTGTGGGGGCAAGGTCGGCATTATACTGATACTGCTTGTAGAAAGCAGTAGCCAGCTCCTCCCAGTTACGAACTTTGGTCCCATCCAGCTGATAGAACCATTCGAGATGAGTCCCTGAAAGACTCTCCTGGAAGAAGTGGATCCATAAATTTTTATCCGCAGAGTACGGCTGAATTTTCCGAACATAGGACCTTAAGTGCAGCTTGGGACAAGATGCCCCGTCATATTTGGAGAAGGATGGTGCTTTGAATTTATGCGGGATAATCACACCAGTCGACAAACCCAGATCTCCGAAATCCAGCCCAGGTGCCTGTTGCACCTCCATAGCCTTCAACCTGTCCTCCAGTTGCTTGTATCTGTCGTCTGCAGGAGGGTACTGCTCTTCATCAAAATCTGTCTCGTTGTCGGAGACCACTGGAGTAGGTACTTTGACTTCTGCCTGAGTAGGACTCTTGCCAACAGAAGAACCAGCCTCTTCATGCTGCAGAGTATTGCCAAACCTTCGGCCCGAGTTGAACAGAACAGTTCTTCTCTTCTTCTTCTTCTCCTTCTTCAGGAGCATAGCCTTTAGTTCTTCTTGGCCTTTAGCCAGACCCTTGATTAGTTCTTGGAATTGTGCATTCTGCACCTGGAGAGCCTTGATTGATGTCTCGGTAGATTCAGATCCGGGATTCATGATGCTGAAATAAACAGCGAAGAACTGTAAGCAACCTGAAAAGAGAAAAACCTGCTATGCACATGATGTATGAAATGCGTATGGATTATGTTTTCAAAGACAATCGGGAATCAACTTCGTAAAAAAAAGAGAACACACTTCATTAGATTCAACTTTGTAACTGAAATTATTCAACAAGTTGCCCTTAGGCGTTACATGAAAGGAAATACTGGAAAGGAAATAACTGTAAAGGCACATCTGGAGCTCCTTATTGATCCCATGGTCTCCTCTTCTCAGTATGGATGTATGCATTCAGAGCTCTCTCGTTCTCCAACTGCTTTGTCAGCTTCTGGATCTTTGATTCCTGCTCGTTGAATTTTTCCCGGTAAGAATCCCGTTCTTCTTGCAGTTGCGACCAAGATCTCTTCAATGTCTCATAATCAGTAGGTATCTGAGGAGGAAGGACAGTTGGAGGAACACCATCTTTGTCAGGACACTCAAGAATGACGGGTCTGACAGCTTCATACGGCATACCTAACTTCTGAGCACGGATGCGGACCCATTTGTAGTAGGCTTCCATAGGTAAAGAAGTCTTTGGCCCTAGCTCTTGTGGGTCAGCTTTATGAACCTTATCCCAAGCCTTGATGAACCTACGACGCAGCTCGTCACTATCCACCTGAAACTCAAAACTGATGTGAGGCACCAACATCTCATGGGGGCCTGCTCTTCTTGCTCTTCCAAACTGACGGAGTGCTAGACATGGATTGTAAGAGATCCCTCCTTGAGTACCAATCAGAGGAACATTAGGATACTCCCCGCATCGATCAATAATAGCTATCTCATCCAAACCTCTGCAAGTCCAAATGATGTCTTTATCGGTGAGAGACATTAACCTGTGAGCCCAACCTCTTCCTTCTTGGTTCTTCAGTACGAACTTAGGGAGGTGCGAAATAAACCACCTCACCAACAAAGGGATACAACACCATAGGGTTCCTCGTCTTCGGGTAGTACGGGCATGAAGTTGTTGCAAGATGTCACCCAAGAGAGTGGGCACTGGGTTCTGAGACATAAAGATCCTAATGGAAGTGACATTGATGAAGTTGTCGGGATTAGGAAACAGGACTAACCCATAGATTAGGAGAGCCAAGATGTCTTCATATGCCCTAAAGTCCAGGTCATTCCAGAAATTGTTAGCTTTGCCAATTAGGAACTTGGCCAAGAAACCCTTAACTCCGCTTCTAGTTACCCAGTTGTCTGTTACCTCTTGATGGGTCAAAGGAAGAGCTGCAGCAATGTCCTCAAGCCTGAGGGTCTTTTCCCAACCAGTAAAGGGAGTCTGATCCAAGATAGGGATACCAAGCAGATTAGAGAACTCTTCCAGGGTAGGGACCAGCTGGAAGTCTTGAAAGGTGAAGCACTGGTACTGAGGGTCATAGAACTGGGTCAGAACACTCATCAACTGTTGATCCCGCTTTGCAGTGACTAAATTGAGAAGGGAGCCATGCCTCTGAATGAAGGAAGTGGTATTTGGAATTCTGCTAACCAACTCATCAAGCAACTCAGGTGAACGAACAAAGTTGAACCGGATAGTATTCCTTCGCACAGGCATCATAATGTCCTACAAAACAGAGCAAAGATGAAACCCTCTTGTCTTTGAAACGGTCAGTTCTTATGCAGGATGCATGCAATGCTCATGATGCTATGATGTTATGATAAAGCACACCACATACAGATACAAAGGCAAACATGGTAAGGCACACAAGTCACACAAGGCAAGCCCCTAAAGTTTAGGCCAGCATGAGGTCTAGGTACTACCCTCTTTCAGTTTGTTGGTTCATACCTGTCCTAATCAAAAGTAACCGGGTTCTTAGAGGATCCCAATATCATTGACTACCCTCAATCGGTCATAACTCCAGCATCGCAATCTTTTCTTGCGGCCAGAACCATCACGAGAGTTTAGCCTCAATGGGCGTAGCATACTGCTACCATTCTAAAGGCCAAGTTGTGTCAATTAAGGTTCTAAGGTTGTTGGTGTTTAATGACTCCTTAGAAGACCCATATTCTCCTCGTTGCGACACAAGGGATATCGGTACAGACTAAGGTGCCACACCAACGTAGCCACTGCTTCACCTGTGTCGGTCTACGCCGGACAGGTCCCTCACAGCTTATGCTACCTAAACAGGGTATCCCCAGATCCGGGTTAGGATCTATGTATCTCCGATGCAACCCACAATAGTAAAGCAAGCAAAACAATACAAGTGAAAACACAGTTATGACCTAGCCCTAAGGTACACCTCACTTTAAGATATCCCCAGCAGAGTCGCCAGTTCTCTGATCGGTGGATCTGGAACTGACTGTTTAACGCTGGTTCGCGAAATGTCGCGGAAGCAAGAGTCGCCACCGTCTTTTATTTTCTCCAAATGGAAAGGACAAAAGCACAGAAAAATTCCTTAAAGAGATTGCTCTCGGTTCGGGAGGTAGGTTATAGAAAGGGAAGGTGTTAGCACCCTTTCTATCCATGGTTATCCATGGGCTCTTAGATACTTGCTCAATGTGTTTTCAAAATTGTTTGTTTGCTTTTCAATGTGGGTTAAAAAAGTTTCTTTGAAAAATTTCAGTTCGACTCGTACGTCAGAGTGTTTGAAAAGTTTGCTTTGAAAGCTTTTGAAAAGTGTCAGTGTGAAAAGTCTTTTTGAGTTTGTTTTGAGATTAGAGCAAGTATCCTTGAGAACCTACCTACCCTAAGGAATTCATCTGTGTAAATGTCCTTTAAAGTAGTGCCATCCCACCATTGAGAGGTAGGTAGCACCACCGTTGGAGGTGTTCGGGTCAATTCGAGTTTAGGGACATGGTGATCACCAGAGCAATGGGAAGACACCTTAGAAGCTACCCTCATGCCAGGTTCCCGGATCATGAGGACTTACTAAGACGTCCTCTACTCGACGATCACCTTTCGAGGCAAGGCAACAGTGAGGCGTACCCTAGGGGTGGTGTGTGCGAATTGTGTGTCGTTTTCATTTGCATTTATCTTGTTCATGTCAAAGTGATCTATGCTTGATTTTATTTAAGGCCATACATTCTTTCATGCTTTTTGTTAACAGTTTAAAAATATTTGCGGGAAAAGTAAATCTAAAACTATTACAAATGGCGCGGGTCCACATCGCCAAAATTTAACCGGACCCGATTTGACGGAAAATAAATAAAGCAAAATAAAGAAAAGTGCGAGAAGTAAAAATTGTTACAAGGCTTTGGGACATATACATAATTATCTAAACGATATAAAATGAATGCACGAAATTAATAATTAAAAATATGGGCGTTGGACCCTTTCGTAAGAAATTAAAGTTAGTAAGAAATTAAAAATTAAAATTAAAAAGAATGTTTTTTTTGGTATTTGGTGTTTTTAAGTTTTAAAAGAAAAAGGAACTTTTTAGAATGAAATTTGAAATGCAAACCCTAATTCTAATGTTTTTTTAGTTATTATGAAAATGTTATATTAACCTAAATTAAACCCTAATTTTTACTTATGTACATTTAATTATAAAGATAAAATAAATAAATAAATAATATTGTAATAAAAAAGGAAAATTTAAAAGGTATAAAAATTATCAATTAACCTAATTCTATATTTTTTGGATTTTTAGTTATTAAAAGGAATTAAAATGGCAACCTAATTAAAACTAAATATTTACATATTAATTTATTAAAAAAAATAATTAAAATAAAATAATTATTAAATTTTTGTCTTTTTCTGAATTTATGATGTTTTTATATTTTGTTAAAAATAATTAATTAAATAAACAATAATTAAAATAAACATAACAATTAAAACAAGAATAAAAAATAAATAAATAAAAATAGTGAAGGCAAACCAGGGGGGGGTAGCCCCAAATTGGAGGTAAGGCCTTAGCACTTCAGGCCCATTTGTGTTATAGCCTTGCTGACTTTTTTGCTAGCCTGCTTCAGCGTTGACTGGAGTTTATTGCGCTTCTTAAATCCCTGCCTTTGATTTGGTTCTAAACATGCACGTGGATGGATAGATGAGGAGGACGTATGGTGGTCCTTAAGATCGTGCCTGCATAGGAATGAGTATTGAAAAATATTATGGAGATTTGTACAGACCTGGGGTTCGAACCCAGGTCTTATGCCTTGCCAATGCCTTCTCAGACCAACTGTACCAACCACACGCGTTTGTAATATAATACATAAACAAATAATATAAAAAAGAAACGAAGATATTAGTGGAGAACGCGCGAAATTTTGAATAAGCGTATCATGTGTTGCCACGCTTCATCGTCCCCACTACCCCTGAAACAAAAACACAAAAGCAACGGTTTTGGACCCGTTGCATTAGGCAAGCTTCAAGGAAATAGCGACTAGCGCCATGGTGATCATAAATTGATCGCGAGGGTCAAGCTTTCTTCGTCTTGATGAGCTGATTGCAATGGTGGTACTGGGATGGTCTAATTTTTCCTCTAGTAAGAACCCCTAATTTGAAGCTCACGAAACCCTAATATTCAGTCATGGTGTAATCTCGTATAGCACAGAAAAACGCAATTAAAGGTGTTAGTTAGCTTCAAAAACTCACAATAAACATGAATCAATAAATAAAAATGGCAAAGAATGTATGAATCATGATGTACGATTCCAAAAATTTTGAGATGCAGTCTGAGCTTTATCTACCAATTCCTGGAGCTTTGCTTGTTGTTTGTGATTGGCACACGTTCAGAGTTACCCAAGGAAGCTAATGGGATCAAGATTAGGGCTTGAATCGACCTCTAGAGTTGATTTCAGTTTTGAGTTTTTCAAGCAATTTTTCAAGTTTGTCCTAGCCTCTTATGCGCAGCTTTCGGTCCTCTTTCATTAGGTTTTGATTCCTGATCATATAGTGAGCATATTAGGTTAAGAAAATTGTACAAAATCTTTTGAATTCAATGATTTGCATATTTGATTTTGTAAGATCTTTTTGAATCTTTTTCACATGGTTCTTTGTGTCAATTAGCTCCAATCACACCAATTCTTTCCATAATTGAACAAGCACGAAATATTGAGAGTAGAATGTGCACAAAAAGATTTTTTTAGGTCAAGTTTATATTTTCTACATATTTAAATGATTTAAATGAATTAATATTAATATAAATTCAAATAAATAATTAAAAAATGAGAAAATACTTCCCTTTCGGCCAAGTGGTCGTGCATAGGCTTGGAATGATGGATCATGGAAGAAAAATGGGCCCATTTGCATTTTTAGGTCATTTGAACCATTGTTGACTTTTCAAAATTCCCAAAAATTTCCCAACTTCCACAAGGCATAACTTGCTCAATTTTTAAGCTTTTCACATGTTCTTGGACATTTTGGAAAGGTCTTTGAGTCCTCTAATCAATGTCTTTGGTCCCATGTCATTTTGATTTACCAATCTCAAGTTATGGCCTTTGACTTAAAGTACCTTTTTGTTGACTTTTGAAAATGACCTATAATGTTGAAATTGATAACTTTTTGTGAGAGCATTTCTTGGACTTGGAATATGAAGATGAATTGTAGGAAATGTCTTTCTCTTCAAAAATGAGCTTTGGATGGAATTTTTATGATAATCCATGTGAAAGTTATGCCCTGGTCAATTTCAGTTGACTTTTTCAGCTGTCCAAATATATTAACTTTTGCATCTTTGATGATTTCTGAGCCAAATTTTGAGAATCATGATCAAGCATTGATCAAATGATGTTTGGGGCTTCAAAATGATATATTGACCAAAAATTTGAACTTTTGACTGTCAAATGACCATTTTGCCCCTACAGTTGACTGTAGTGCAATTTAGGGTTTTGACTGTGCATTTTTGAGCTGAATGCCTTGAAACTTGATATAAAGATGCTTGACCACATTTGTAGGCATATGAGACTTGATTGGGTCCTTGAAAACTTCCTTTCTTTGATCAGAACACAAACCCTAGTTTGGACTGTATAGGAGACAGTTGAACTGCACAACCCTTGGGGAATTTTGTGACTTGGCTTGGCAATTTCTTGAAGAATATGGGAGGGCAAATTTTGGGGTACAACACTATGTTTTAACCCTTTTCATAAGTTTGTTCCACCATTGTATTTGGTGGACAATCTCATGTTAGGATGTGAAAGGGACGGGCGCGGGTCATCGTTTGGACCATAATTGCAATGGTGCCAAGTATCTTTGGGCATTTTCTTTAAGGGACTTGATCATTTGTTTGGCAATATTTTGAAAAGTGTTATCGAGGGACTATGATCATTCAATTTGTTTGTTTTGCCCAAAGAGACCTAACATGCAATATGGCCCATTTATTTGAAGGCAACAAAGTGGAATACCCTAGGGGGTGCAAGTGTGATTTGTGTGTCCATTTTCATGCTTGTTTGTCTTGAGATTAGGTCATAACTATTTTGTTCATTTTATTCGCATATAAACCCTAATTCTAGCATTGTATATTTAGAAAGCGATAAAGTGCGAAATTTAAACTCCTACGCTATTACAACACAATAATATGGGGAGGGGGGTACAATGTTTCAAATGGGGATTTTGACAAGGAATTTAAACCTAAAACTATTACATCAAGATTTGAATTATTTACAAGATAATTTAATTGCATAAATAAAATAGAAATAAAACAAATATGCAAGAATGCAAAAAAAAGGTTTTTTATATGTATGAAAAAAGTATTATTTATGTAAAATAAAAAGAAAATAAAAGATATTATTTTTTTGGAGTATTTTTGAATTTAGGGCAAAACCCTAATTTTTATTAAATGAAATGTATTATTATTTAATTTAATACAAGTATTTATTTATTATATACAAAATAAAATAAAGTGAAGTATTTGTCAAAAATGATTTTTTAGTGTTTAATATTAATAAAATAAAATATGTATATTTTTAACATTTTATTCTAAGTATATTAATAAATATATATATTTATGTATTAAGTTCTAAATATGTATTATATATAAAAAATAATAATATTTAATATTTAATAAAAAAGTAATATTTTCTATAAAATATTTTCAGAAAGTAAAACAAAAATAAAAATGTATAGAAATGCATTTGTACTATTTTTTAGTATTTTAAACAAAATATATATATTTATCTATTTATGTATAAACTAAAAGAAAATTAAATAAATACCTAATAAAATCAAAAATGGTGAGAAAAAATATTTTTATATTTTTAATGTCATGAGAAAAAATAAACAAGTCAATCAAAAAAAGAAAAAGTCAAAAAGTCAAAGAAATAAACAAAATGGGCTCAGGGGGTTCAGAAGCAATTATGTGGTGCAAATAAGAAAAGTATTCCAGGCCCAGCCCAGAAGACCTGTCTTCTTCAACCTCCAGCAAACAATGTTCAAAAAAACGCGCGTTTGGTTCCAAATTCAAACATCCTGATTCTTTGATCTTTTGCACAAACTTCCAACACAAAAAATGTTAAGCATGAAACCACGATTCCAAATATATAAAGAACATCTCCTAACTCTCAGAAATGAGAGAGAATTTTAACAATCCCAAATCCTGACCTAAATTTTCTACCATTTTCAGACCTTAAATTCTCACAGCTCAGGCAAAAGAAATGAAAAGTAAAAGAATGTGCATGTTCAGTGGCATGAGTAGAACATTGTTTATTCACAAACTTAAAGCTAATGATGCCTAATAAGAGAGATACGAATTCAAAAACTTACCTGTTCAGTTGAAGTTCTATCTGGAAATGTAGGAACTTTCAGTGCAAGGTGATGATTGGAAAAGCTTCCTTGAGGTTCAGGGATGCTATTCCAATGTTTACTTTGTCTTGAAAGCTTCTGAATCGAGCTAGAGAACTTCACCTGCAAGTCAGAAATGTGAAAATGGTGGAACCAGTTAGAGGGATTACAGGTCGTGTTTTTGCTTTTGGTTAGCTTGCATAGATGGTATGGAAGGTGTGTGAACTGGTTTGGGCAAGAAAGCTTTAGAGAAATGAAAGATAGCACTCAAACTGCAGGCCTTGCCCTGTTTTTGCAGTTTGAGAGTGATTATGGCAAGGGGAGTGTTTGAGAGGTGCTAGGGTCGTGCAAAAGCTTGGTTCTGATCTTTGGAATGTGTTTGATAAGTTTGTCTAAGTGTGCCTAAGCTGATATGAGAGTTGTGTGATGTTATGACACTTTTCTTCTTTTTTAAGCAACAAAAGCCAACTTGTGTTTCTAGGCATGTAGAGGACCCCCTAATGTGCTGCATAATCCCTCCTTGATCAGTGTGTTATGCTCATAATCTTGTGCCAATCAGATTTGCAATGTACTTGTTGGATTTTCAATTTGACATAAAGCTACCTTTTACAAAAATGGCTAATTTGCTTTATCTACTTTGGGATTAAACCTTTAGACAATGCTTGAACTCAAAGAACATGGTCTTGGCACAAAGAATATGCATTAAATTTATGAGTGTTGGATGGTTTAAGGACCTTTAATCTAGCTTAAGGCCTGCTGAGTTCAAATTGCAAGGTTATGGACATGTAACTTGGTCATGAACAAAGTGAGTTTTTGCCATATTGTGAAATTCGATTCTCCCTAACCATGAGGTTGTTTGAGAAGTTCTTGGACATTTTGGAAAGCTTGGAATGTATACTACAATCCATCTTTGAAGTGCAATTTGAAATTCCAAGTGGAAGTGTATGGAAAATGGCCTTGAAGTGGGGTAGAAAACCTTGTCAAAATAGGTTAAAAATTCACTAAGTTAAGAATGGTTTAGTGCCCTTATTCAAAAATTTGTAACTTGAGATACAAGCTTCAAATGAGAAAACTTTGTGAATCAAAGTTGTAGATTATGCAACAAGCTACAACTTTCATGTTTTGACTTTTGTTTGAATCCAAATGAATCTTGGTGAAAAAGTGGGGCAAAGTTGGGAAAAATTAGGGTTTTCCATAACTTAGAAAAATTCTAAGTTATGAAAAATTCCATTTCAAACCCTAATTTGCATTTCTTGGTTTCTTGGTGAACAAGTTTCATGATTTGGCATGTTTTGATGAAAAATGAATCTTGACTCTTGATTTTGACCAAAAAGTCAAAGTTTGACTTTTCAGTATACAGTCAAAATTGATCAATTGACTGGGAAATTCAACTGTCAATCTTGTGTACTTGGGATCTTTTGAGTTTGTTGAGCATGTCAAGATAATTCCATGGGGTCCTTGAGTCCATATGTGAGCTTGGTTTGCCATTGGCTAGGTCAAACAGTCAAAAATTGCTTTTGTGCAGTCAAAACCCTAAAAATGACCATTTTGCCCTTTTGATGATCTGATCAAATTTCTTGTGGATTTGTGATCCAAACTTGATCAAATGGTCCATGTGAGTTCATAATGTTGATGTGGGTCAATTTTCATTAGATTTGACTGTCAATTGGCCACAGTTGACTTTTTCCCCAATACAGCTGATTTTTAGGTCAACTGTCCAATTGACTGGGTAAAACATGGAATCAGGACTTGAAACTTGGTATGGGTGAACTTGGGAGTCCAACATGAAGCATGAAAGTCATCTTAGGCATTTTAGGTCAAAACATCTTTGTGCAAACACAAACCCTAATTTGGGTCAACAGTGCAAGGAGAAGTCTTGAGCAGAGGAAACCCTAACTGGATCTTGATCTTCAAAGGTCTGGTGATGAGAAAATGTTGAGAAAATGGGAGGGCAAATTTTGGGGTACAACAGTTGCCCCTGTTCAATCTTCTTGAACCTGAAGAGTTAGATTGGCGAGTTTGCCTTTCGTGGCTCGAGGGTAAAAGGAGATTGGACACTAGAGTGCCCAGAAATTTGCACTCGCATGTTGGGTTATAAGCAAATGTGATATCGGGAATGGGTTTACAGATGCCATTTAGAGAGATGGTGGATAGGGAGATGGGCTTATAGATGCCATCTGAAAATGTGACAGAACCTTGTCAGGAATGGGCTTATAGATGCCATTTGGAAGCGTTGATCGCATAAGAGATTCCTTAGCGAGAACTTGTGTATTTGAGAAAGACAGATGTTTTCCTGGCTTGTTACAGGTGTTTGATCTTCAATCTCTTTTTGCAGATATGCCCTGGATAGTTACAGGTGTCGAGTCTACAAATGGTTGCTCACAGATGTGCCCTGGCTGGATACAGGAACCGAATCCGGAAATAGTTGTCAACAGATATGCCCTGGCTGGATACAGGAATCGAATCTTTGAACTCTTCAGACGTGCCCTGGCTAGATACAGGAATTGAGTCTGGAAATGTGGTCAACAGATATGCCCTGGCTGGATACAGGAGTCGAATCTGGAAATGTTGTAGTTGATCGATGTGCCCTGGCTGGATACAGGAGTCGAATCTGGCAATGTTGTAGTTGATAGATATGCCCTGGCTGGATACAGGAGTCGAATCTGGACATGTTTTAGTTGATAGATGTGCCCTGGCTGGATACAGGAATCGAATCTTCGAACTCTTCAGACGTGCCCTGGCTAGATACAGGAGTCGAGTCTGGAAACTAATCACTCTCAGATGTGCCCTGGCTAGATACAGGTGTCGAGTCTGGAATTTGTGACAGTTGAAGGTAGTTGTCTTTAGGATTGTCTTTTTCCCTGAAGAGGCAAAATATAAGTTGTATGCAATGTCATGATGTATGATATGCATAATGCTTTAACATGAGATAGTGTTGTATGCACTTATCATGTATGTAAGCAGGATGTATGAAAACGTGAAATGTTTATGAATATATTTTTGTCTTAGGAAAATGAATCCTTGACGATCGGCCAGGGAATTGCTCTGTGGAAGAGATACTTTGCTGAAGTTTGACGAGAGGCCTGCTGAGGACTTCAATGATGGATTCCGCTGGGGATAATGATGATAAACTCTGCTTGGGGAATACCAAAGACAAACTCCTGTCGGGGACTGAAAGAACCTTGCTGAGGGCGATCTTCCATGGCAAATAGCTGAGGATAACCCAGTTATAAACCCTGGTGAGGAATAACTCTGAATAAAGCTCGGGAGAGACGTCCGTATTCTGCAGGGAACAAGCTTCCAGACTCTACTGGGGATAAGCTTTTAGACCTGCCGGGGAAAGTTGACGACTTCACTGGGGGAAGTATTGCTGAATCTTGCCTTACTCTGCGGGGAGCTGAGATCATTTGGTCACATTCTTCAGTCGAATCTACCTTGGTACCTTGGCAGACAAAGCAACCAGACTGCATCAGGAAATTTCACATTGCCCCTGTTTCTGATGTCACCTGTAATTAATCTTTTGTTTCTTATGCAAACATTTATGAATCAGCAATTTAATGTCAAATGCATATATCAAAAATGAACATTGGACGTTCTTCGTAAGACAAAACAGAAAGAAGGAAAAAAACAAATGGCGATTCGTATGGACAAATGAATTTGTGTTGATTTGAATTTTGCCTGTGAATAGGCGTTTTTTGTACAAGAGACTGACATCCTAGTAAGAGGATGCCGCCGAATAACACAGCATTTACAATTTTGAAAAGAAAACAAAACAGCTATGTGAATAATCCTACTGGGTTCCAACTCTGCTATCGCCTTTATGTCTCCAAGCGTCTCATCGCTTTGCTGCCTAGTTGAAGATGAAGCTGATTGGTCGATGCCGAAGTCTGAGCCAGATAGTTGATGCCGAATTCCGGATGCGAAGTGATCCAATGAGACATAGTGTTACCCTTTATCCCTAACTTTTGCCTGGACCTCCCGTTCGGGTTTTCAGTCCACCGGGATACCCATTTTTGCCCAAGCCGCCTTTTCAGGTTTTCGACTTGCCGGGTGTACAGATTTTTTTCATTTCATCCCTTATTTTTGCCCGAACCCTTTTGGTTCGCCGGGAAGCCCTAATTTTTGCCTAGGTATGTCAACCTAGCGGGTCTTTTATTCATGCGTAGTATCTTTTCACTATGTCTGCATTGGCGGGGTGAGGAAGGTCGTCACCATCCATGGTGGTTAGGATCATGGCTCCTCCTGAGAACACATGCTTAACCACAAATGGCCCTTCGTACGTAGGGGTCCATTTGCCCCGGGGATCACTTTGAGGAAGGATGATACGCTTGATTACCAGGTCCCCAACCTGATACTCTTGTGGTCTGACCTTCTTGTTAAATGCCCTGATCATCCGTTTTTGATACGTCTGACCATGACAGATAGCGGCGAGTCTCTTTTCGTCAATCAAGTTTAATTGATCAAGTCGAGTCTGGATCCAGTCATCTTTATTTAAGTCTGCATCCTTCATTATCCGGAGAGAGGGTATATGAACTTCAATTGGCAAGACTGCCTCCATGCCATAGACCAAGGAGAAAGGAGTTGCCCCGGTTGACGTCCTTGCTGAGGTACGGTACCCATGAAGAGCAAATGGTAACATTTCGTGCCAGTCTTTATAGGTCACTGTCATCTTCTGCACAATTTTCTTAATATTCTTATTAGCTGCCTCTACAGCCCCATTCATCTTCGGCCGGTAGGGAGAAGAATTGTGGTGCTGTATCTTGAATTGTTCGCAGAGTTCAGCGATCATTTTGTTATTGAGATTGGTACCATTGTCCGTAATGATTCTCTCCGGGACGCCGTACCGACAGATCAGATTATGCCGGATGAAACGGGCCACGACACTCTTGGTTACCGTTGCGTAGGAAGCTGCCTCAACCCACTTTGTGAAATAATCGATCGCCACCAAGATGAAGCGATGCCCATTGGATGCCGTCGGTCGGATCTCACCAATCATATCAATCCCCTACATTGCGAAAGGCCAAGGTGCCGTCAGGACGTTCAGAGGAACTGGAGGAATATGCACCTTGTCGGCATAGATCTGGCATTTGTGACAAGTTCGGGAGTGTTGGTAACAATCAGCTTCCATTGTGGACCAGAAATATCCTGCCCTAAGGATTTTCTTTGCCATGGTGTCTCCACTGGAATGTGTTCCGAATGTACCTTCATGCAATTCTATCATGATCTTCTCTGCTTCAGCCTTATCCACACAACGCAGTAGAGTTGAATCATGATTCCGTTTGTAGAGAATGCTGTTGCTGAGAAAGAATTTTTCCGCAAACCTCCTCATGAATTTCTTGTCATTGACAGATGCACCTTCAGGGTATTCCTGAGCTTCCAAGTACCTCTTCACCTCATGATACCAGGGTTTTTTAGTCACCTTTTCAGCCTCAAGTTCGCAGCAGTATGCCGGTTCATCCAACTTCCAGATAATGATCCGGGGAGCCTCATTGTCCCATTTAACTTTGAACATTGAAGACATCGTAGCCAGTGCGTCCGCTAGCTGATTCTCCTCTCTTGGGAAGTGCTCAAAAGTTATTTCTTCAAAGTGGGGAAGCAAGGTCAACACATACTCCTTGTAAGGAATAAGATTTGGGTGCTTCGTATCCCACTCGCCTTTGATCTGATTGATCACGAGAGCGGAATCTCCGAAGACACTCAGAAACTTGATCCTTAAGTCGATTGCAGCTTGTAGACCCATGATACATGCTTCATATTCTGCCATGTTGTTGGTGCAGTTGAAACACAATCGGGCGGTGAGTGGAGTATGAGTTCCTTTGGGAGATATGATTACAGCGCCGACGCCGTTACCCAGAGCATTGGAGGCTCCGTCGAAATGCATAGACCATCGGGATCCTTCTTCAGGTCCTTCATCCGGTCCAGGTACTTCACAGTCAGTTACCACCATGATGTCTTCGTCCGGAAAATCAAAGTTCAATGATTGGTAATCGTCCACAGGTTGGTGTGCCAAATGATCCGCCAGTACACTTCCCTTAATAGCTTTCTGAGTTGTATACTGGATGTCATATTCTGTCAAGATCATTTGCCATCTCGCTATCCTTCCAGACAGAGCAGGCTTTTCAAATATGTACTTGATGGGATCCATCTTTGAAATTAATAGAGTAGTGTGAGTCAGCATATACTGTCTCAGCCGGCGAGCAGCCCATACTAGAGCGCAACAAGTTTTCTCAAGCAGTGAGTAACGAGACTCATAGTCGGTAAACTTTTTGCTCAAGTAATAAATAGCGTGCTCTTTTCGGCCAGACTCGTCATGCTGCCCCAACACACACCCCATTGAATTATCAAGTACTGTCAAGTATAATATTAGAGGTCTTCCTTCCACTGGTGGCATAAGAACGGGTGGCTCTTGGAGATATTCCTTTATCCTTTCAAAGGCAGCCTGGCATTCATCGTTTCAGCGTACTACTTGATCTTTCTTCAGTAATTTGAAGATTGGTTCACAAGTAGCAGTCAGATGTGAGATGAATCGGGCAATGTAATTCAGTCGTCCCAGGAAGCCTCTGACTTCTTTCTCTGTCTTAGGGACTGGCATCTCTTGAATGGCTTTAACCTTGGCAGGGTCCACTTGAATACCCTTATCACTTACAATGAAGCCTAGCAATTTTCCGGACCTTACCCCAAAGGTGCATTTGTTGGGATTCAATCTCAGCTTGTATAACTTGAGTCGGTCAAACAGCTTCCTCAGATGGTCAAGATGCTCCTCCTCAGTTTGAGACCTTGCTATCATGTCATCAACATATACCTCAATCTCATGATGGATCATATCGTGAAATAAAGCAACCATGGCGCATTGGTAGGTTTCCCCAGCATTTTTCAACCCGAATGGCATGACCTTGTAACAGAAGGTGCCCCACAGAGTCACAAAGGTGGTTTTTTCCATATCTTCCAGAGCCATCTTGATCTGATTATACCTTGAAAAACCATCCATGAAGGAGAACACCTTGTGTTGAGCAGTATTGTCAACGAGGACGTCAATGTGAGGTAGAGGAAAATCATCCTTGGGGCTGGCCCTGTTCAAATCCCTGTAGTCGACACACATTCTGACTTTACCGTCCTTCTTCGGCACTGGCACCACATTGGCAACCCACTGAGGGTAAGAAGTTACTGCTAGAAACCCGGCGTCGAATTGCTTCATAACTTCAGCCTTGATCTTTTCAGACATCTCCGGGCGCATACGGCGGACCTTTTGCTTTACCGGAGGGCAGTCTTCCTTGGTTGGCAGGTGATGAACTACAATGTCGGCATCCAAACCAGGCATATCTTCATAGGACCAAGCAAATATCTCCATGTAATCACGTAGCATCTGGATCAATCGTTGCTTCACGCTGAGCTCTAGATTGGCACCAATCTTGACCTCTTTCCTATCGGTCTCAGTACCCAGGTTAATTGTTTCCACCGGCTCTTCATGTGGTTGAATAGCCCTCTCTTCCTGGAGTAGCAGTCTTGCGAGCTCACCAGGCACTTCACAATCATCTTCACCTTCGTCTTCGGCCAAGTTGATCAGATTCTCGAAGTCATAACTGGCGGTAGCAGAGCTGTTACCAGTGAGATCCAGAGTGGATTGAAACCTGTATAAGTGAGTGTGTGTAAATATAGCTGTTTTGCAATATATAATACAGAAAGAAAAAGAGCACAAGATTTGAAATGCAACAAAACGTCCAATGTTTTGATTGATGATATATGGAAATGTCATACAAAAAGCCCTCACAAATGGAGCTACGATGCCCCGGGTAGGACACCGAGCCAACAAAGTTTTAACATATTGTTTGTTACAAATTGGAAATCAAAAGAAATAATTACTGCGTGACAAATGTGATAGGCGTAAAATCCTTTGCCGTCCAGTTGCTCGGTCCGTTGCTGGTAGTCGGGTAGATCCAACTGTCAAACTCTGCTTCCTCCACATCCTCCTCAATAGCATTCACCCTTGGGTTGGAGATAAACACCGGGGCCTTTCTGATCTTTTCCTTGCGCACAACCATCTGAGCCTCTGCAGTAAAGCCCAGCCCAAACTTGTCATTCTTTTGAGTGAAGTCAGGAAGCTGACCCCAGTTTGCACAATTGCCTTTCTCGATTACAGCCCGGGCATCCCTCAAGGACGCCATCTTCAACGGAAAGTCTTCTTCAACCACTGCCTCAGCCGATGCCAATACTGGGGGTACTTCCTCAAAATGCTGAAAGGGGGTTTCAATAAACTCCCCGTCCATCTCGATATACCGGAATGAATTCAAGTGACTCACCATGTATTCCTCCTCACCTTGCACAGTAACAATCTTCCCTTTGACAGGGTATTTGAGCTTTTGGTGTAAAGTGGAGGTTACTGCCCCAACTTTGTGAATCCAGGGTCGACCCAATAAGCAGGAGTAAGATGGACGAATATCCATTACATAGAACGTTGAGTCGAAAACTTGGGAACCCACACGAATAGGAATGTCTACCTCACCGTGCACCATCCTCTTAGAACCGTCGAAGGCTCTAATAATGATGTTACTTGGTTTCAACTCCAGACCCTCACAATCCAAGCGATCCAATGCCTTCTTGGGCAAAACATTCAGGGAAGAGCCGGTATCTACTAACACGTGTGCGAGAGTAGTGCCCCTGCATTCTATGGAAACATGCAGGGCATCATTGTGATTTTTCCCTTTGGCGGTAAGGTCAGCATCCGAGAACCCTAAGCCATTGTCAGCCGTCAAATTAGCCACACAGTCGGTGAATTGATCCGCGGAGGTCTCTTGCGGCACATGGGCCGTTTTCAGAAATGAAATCAGGGCTTTTGCATGGGCCTCTGAGCATAGCAGTAGTGATAACATAGAGATTTTGGAGGGAGTATGCCCCAATTGTTCAACAACATTAAAGTCACTCTTTTTGATAATTTTAAGGATTTCCTCCATTTCTTGTTGGGAGGCTTCCACGTCAGTCTTCTTTTTTGGTGCCTCCGTCCTGGCAGGCAAATCGGTAGCAACTTCTTTGCCCCGAGTATCAGAAGACTCGGCGGCAGTAGTAGACACAGGAACTTGAATTGGAACATGCACACTTGCGGGTGTGATGGTGAGAGGTTTTCGGACAACTGGTGGTGCAATGTCAGGCGAGAAGAGCCTACCACTGCGGGTAATCTTGGCGGGACCAGTGATGTTACTGATACTGGCATTGGTGTTGAACTCCTGCTTCACCCCAAGCACATACACGTCGGCTCCATAATGCCATGGGACCGCTTTATCAGACTCATACGGGAGAGGCCCCGGGACAGTAATAGTGATGGGTGCAACAGACATAATTTGGACTGGTTTCTTTACGGGAGCTTCGGCAGGATTGTAGATTGTGACAACAGATATTTCTTCAATGGAAACAAACGGAACAACAGTTTTCTTGAACAGAATTTCCTTGCTATCCATTAGGCTTTGGATGCCTGATTTCAGCAGTGGACAACCGGTAGGAATAATAGCACACAGGAGGCAACCCTTACTACAACCCGGAAATAAACCGGCTAGTAGTAAGTTCCTCTTAACAGTCAAAAGAGGGGTAACAAATTCATTCACCGAAACAGCATACAATTCTTCCTCAATGGCATTTACTCTATGCTGGGGCATAGGAGCAGTTACAACATTTGGATTATTCAGGCGCTTCAAACTGAATTTCCTTTGCATCGATAAGATCTTGCACTTTGTTTCTCAAGGCCCAGCAATCATCAGTAGTGTGCCCGGGACTATCAGAATGATAAGCACACCGGGCATTTGAGTTATACTTAGGAGACGCAGTATTCACGACTTTAGGAGCTTCTTTGGTGGTCACCAAATTGGTTGATAGCAGTTGGGGTAAAATTTGAGATAAGGTCATACTCAGCCGAGTATACTGCCTCTTGGGCCTTTCGCCTCTTTGTTGATTGTACTGCTGAGGAGCAGCAACAGGTTTTGAAATGACCAGAGCATTGACGGCTTGGCGACTTTCTGACTTGACTTGTCTTCTAGGACCATAGACGGCACTTGCTTCTTTCTTAAAAGGCCTCTTCTCAGTGCTTGCAGCAATACCCTTCTGAATCTTTCCTGACTTGATGCCAGCTTCTATTCTTTCGCCCGTTAAGATCAAATCGGTAAACCCCGCTGAAGAGTTACCAATCAGATGATTGAAAAATGGCCCAGATAGGGTCCCTAGAAACATATCAACAAGTTCACGATCAGTTAAAGGAGGCTGCACCCTGCCAGCCAAATCCCTCCATTTTTGTGTGTATTATTTGAATCCTTCGCTTGTTCCTAATGACATACCCTGAAGTTGGGTACGAGTAGGGGCAAGGTCAGAATTGTATTGGTATTGTTTGTAGAAAGCGGTGGCCAAATCTTCCCAATTTCGGACACTGGTTCCTTCTAGCTGATAAAACCATTCCAACTGAGCTCCAGAAAGGCTGTCTTAGAAGAAATGAATCCAGAGGTTTTTATCTGCCGTATAGGGTTGAATCTTTCTCACGTAGGACCTGAGATGCATTTTGGGGCAGGACAACCCATCATACCTTACAAACACTGGCACTTTCAATTTTGGGGGAATCACAATCCCGGCAACCAAACCCAAGTCTTCAAAATCCAAACCCGGTACTCTTTGTAATTCCATGGCGGCTAATCTGTCTTCTAACCCTTTGTATTTATCATCAGCTGGAGGGTATTGCTGGTCAGAATAATCTTCATCCTCTTCAACCTCTTCTTCTTCCGCATCAGATTCGGAAGGTACCGCAGCTCCATCTCTCTTACTGGTCCCTTCATCAGAAGTAGGAGGAAATTCAAGCACTCTTCGAGCTTCTCCGTCAAATCTTCTCCCCAAAGTAGCCACCCCGAGTCTCTTTTTCTTCTTCTTCACTGGGTCTTTGTTCCCCAATTGAGTCTTGATATCCTCCTGACCCTTAGCCAAGGTCATCAGGAGTTGCTGGAACTGTGCATTCTGAGCCTGTAGGTCTTTGATTGTTTGCTCGAGATCCATCCTACTGAAATAAACAGCAGACAGATAAGGAAACCTGGAATGAGACCTGCTTATGCACATGATGAATGGTATGCTTATGTATGCAATACATTCAAGGATTTAGGACATTCAAAATTGTTTTAGACAAAGAAGAACGCACGTCATATTAATAAGAAGAAATTTGTCAGTACATAAATGCCCTATGGGCCAAATATTACAAAATAAACTTCTTAAGGCAAAAAGACATTGCGCATCCTTTTGGGTGCGATGTAGGTATTGAGGGCCTCTTGCTCGTGGAGTCGGCGGGTAAGCTCTAGAACCTTCTTTTCACTGGCGTAGTAGCTAGCTTCAAAAGTGTTCCGTTCCTCCTTGAGCTGAATCCAGCTTTTCTGCATTTCCTCCCACGATGTAGGCATGTCTGGATGTAGGATGGTGTAGGGAACCTCTCCTTCATTGACGGGCTCTTTAATCACTGGGAGTACATGGGGATAAGGCATCATTAGACTTTGGGCTCGGGCTCGTACCCACTTGAGATAGGGCTCAAGAGGGATGGAGTTCTTGTGTCCCAGAGTCTTGCTATCAACCTTGTTGAGTTTTCCCCAAGCTCTGATGAATCTTTGGTGAAGTCCTTGCGCATCGTTGTCGAAGTCAAAAACTAGGTCAGGAATCAACATATCATGAGGGCCATCCCTCCGTGCATATCCAAATTGCCTCAAAGCTAGGCAAGGGTTGTAGGTGATACCCCATCTAATTCCAAGTAAAGGAACATTAGGGAATTCTCCGCAACGATCGATAATGATGACATTTTCTCTGGACCGAGAACACCAATGCACATCAGAATGAGTAAGAGTCATCAACCGTTGGGACCACCTCGTACCTTGGTCATTCTTCAAGACAGATTGTGGAAGGTGCGAAATAAACCACCTTGCAAGGATAGGAGTACAACACATGAGAACACCCCTCTTTCTCATTGTTCGTGTGTAAAATGAGTGAAGAATGTCCCCAAGCAATGTCGGTATTGGATTTCTGGACAAGAAGATTTTGACAGCGTTGACATCTACCAATTGG
Organism: Vicia faba; assembly: GCA_948472305.1. Lineage (NCBI taxonomy): Eukaryota > Viridiplantae > Streptophyta > Magnoliopsida > Fabales > Fabaceae > Vicia > Vicia faba. The sequence continues at coordinate 310,135,163 of OX451736.1, forward strand.
TCAGGATTTGGGAACAAGACCAACCCATAGATAAGGAGTGCCACAATCTCTTCAAAGGCTTGTAGGTCCAATGAGTTCCAACATTCTTGTGCCTTCTCAAATAAGAATTTTGCTAAGAATCCTTTGACTCCGCTTCTGGTTTCCCAATGTCCCTTGATGTCGGACGGTTGTAGATGTAACGCTCGAGCAACATTTTCCGGCTTTGGTTCCTTTTCCGTACCGTTGAATGGTAGTTGATTAAGGATAGGGATTCTTAGAAGTTGAGAAAACTCCTCCAAAGTGGGGACCAATCTGATAATCAGGGAAAGTGAAACAGTGGTGAAGAGGGTCAAAGAATTGGAATAGCACTTTCATCATGTCTTCTTCAATGTTGGTGTTGACTAGGCTGAGCAGTCTACCATGTCTTTCACTGAAGGATGAGTTTTCCGGAATTCTTGAGGTGAGCTCCTTGAGCTGAGGAGAGATTCTCACAAGGTTGACTTGAATGGTATTTCTGCGAGGAATTTCCATGTCCTATAAAACAAGAACAAAGATGAAGATCCAAAACCCTTGAAATGGTTAGTGAATGCATATGATGTTTTATGATGTTTATGATGTATGCACAAAACATATGTACAAGCAAATCACACCAAACCCTAGTTTCAGGCTTGCATGGGGTTTCATAGGTAAGTACCCTCTTGAGTGTAGTTGGCTTAAAAACCTGTCCTATAAATAGTAACCGGGTTCTAAGGAGCTCAATATCACTGGATTGTTTTCATTGTTCATTGTTTTGGTTTAGCCACTTAACTAGCGACCAAAATATTCCAAGAACACAACCCTCAATGAGTGTAGTATCGAGTATCTACCAACTTCAGACTTCACCAAAGCCGGTCATCTCACTACCCCTAATAAAAGGCCAAGATGGTCAAGTAAGGTTCTAGGTCATTAGTGCTTAGTGACATCACTCAGCGGCCCCGTACTCTCCTTGATTGAACTCAAGGGTTACCGGTACTCACAAATATGTCGCACTAATATAGCTATTGCTTCGACCGTGTCGGTATACCCTGCACAGTTTCTACAACGTATTGCTATCTATGAATGTTTCCCAAAATCCGGGTGTAGGATTGCAAACCCAAACAAATAGAGCCAAAGTATAAAGCAAACAATTCAAACAATTAGTCATGCAAGAGGGTGATCTAAGCCCTAAGGTTACTCCACTTTTAAAATTTTCCCCAGCAGAGTCGCCAGTTCTGTGATACGGTGGGAGAACTGACTATGGTTTTGCGTTTGTTTTCGCAAATGTTTCGGTTGAGCAAGAGTCGCCACCGACTTTTTATTTTATCCTAAGGAAAGGTTTAAAAAGCACAGCAAAAACCTTTGATATTTTTCTTGGGTTCGGGGAGTAGATTATAGAAAGGGAAGGTATTAGCACCCTTTCTATCCATGGTTATCCATGGGCTCTTAGTTACTTGCTTAGATCACTTGCCTTTTGTTTTCAATTGTTTTAAATGGTGCTTGTGTGTGTGGGTTTGAAAATGTTTTGAAAAGAAGCCAATGTGGTGGCAACCTTTGTAATGATCCATGTGGGGATGTATACAAAGATGTATGTCTTTTGAAAAGGTTTTCATTTGTTTTTGAAAGTTGTTTTGAAAGTGTTGTGAGGTGTGTTTTAGAAAATAGGCAAGTGTTTTGTTTTTGCAAGTTTGATTCAAGTAACTAAGAGTTTATCTACTCCTAAATTTCTCAAAGACTATTGTTATGTTTTAACCCTTTTCATAAGTTTGTTCCACCATTGTATTTGGTGGACAATCTCATGTTAGGATGTGAAAGGGACGGGCGCGGGTCATCGTTTGGACCATAATTGCAATGGTGCCAAGTATCTTTGGGCATTTTCTTTAAGGGACTTGATCATTTGTTTGGCAATATTTTGAAAAGTGTTATCGAGGGACTATGATCATTCAATTTGTTTGTTTTGCCCAAAGAGACCTAACATGCAATATGGCCCATTTATTTGAAGGCAACAAAGTGGAATACCCTAGGGGGTGCAAGTGTGATTTGTGTGTCCATTTTCATGCTTGTTTGTCTTGAGATTAGGTCATAACTATTTTGTTCATTTTATTCGCATATAAACCCTAATTCTAGCATTGTATATTTAGAAAGCGATAAAGTGCGAAATTTAAACTCCTACGCTATTACAACACAATAATATGGGGAGGGGGGTACAATGTTTCAAATGGGGATTTTGACAAGGAATTTAAACCTAAAACTATTACATCAAGATTTGAATTATTTACAAGATAATTTAATTGCATAAATAAAATAGAAATAAAACAAATATGCAAGAATGCAAAAAAAAGGTTTTTTATATGTATGAAAAAAGTATTATTTATGTAAAATAAAAAGAAAATAAAAGATATTATTTTTTTGGAGTATTTTTGAATTTAGGGCAAAACCCTAATTTTTATTAAATGAAATGTATTATTATTTAATTTAATACAAGTATTTATTTATTATATACAAAATAAAATAAAGTGAAGTATTTGTCAAAAATGATTTTTTAGTGTTTAATATTAATAAAATAAAATATGTATATTTTTAACATTTTATTCTAAGTATATTAATAAATATATATATTTATGTATTAAGTTCTAAATATGTATTATATATAAAAAATAATAATATTTAATATTTAATAAAAAAGTAATTTTTTCTATAAAATATTTTCAGAAAGTAAAACAAAAATAAAAATGTATAGAAATGCATTTGTACTATTTTTTAGTATTTTAAACAAAATATATATATTTATCTATTTATGTATAAACTAAAAGAAAATTAAATAAATACCTAATAAAATCAAAAATGGTGAGAAAAAATATTTTTATATTTTTAATGTCATGAGAAAAAATAAACAAGTCAATCAAAAAAAGAAAAAGTCAAAAAGTCAAAGAAATAAACAAAATGGGCTCAGGGGGTTCAGAAGCAATTATGTGGTGCAAATAAGAAAAGTATTCCAGGCCCAGCCCAGAAGACCTGTCTTCTTCAACCTCCAGCAAACAATGTTCAAAAAAACGCGCGTTTGGTTCCAAATTCAAACATCCTGATTCTTTGATCTTTTGCACAAACTTCCAACACAAAAAATGTTAAGCATGAAACCACGATTCCAAATATATAAAGAACATCTCCTAACTCTCAGAAATGAGAGAGAATTTTAACAATCCCAAATCCTGACCTAAATTTTCTACCATTTTCAGACCTTAAATTCTCACAGCTCAGGCAAAAGAAATGAAAAGTAAAAGAATGTGCATGTTCAGTGGCATGAGTAGAACATTGTTTATTCACAAACTTAAAGCTAATGATGCCTAATAAGAGAGATACGAATTCAAAAACTTACCTGTTCAGTTGAAGTTCTATCTGGAAATGTAGGAACTTTCAGTGCAAGGTGATGATTGGAAAAGCTTCCTTGAGGTTCAGGGATGCTATTCCAATGTTTACTTTGTCTTGAAAGCTTCTGAATCGAGCTAGAGAACTTCACCTGCAAGTCAGAAATGTGAAAATGGTGGAACCAGTTAGAGGGATTACAGGTCGTGTTTTTGCTTTTGGTTAGCTTGCATAGATGGTATGGAAGGTGTGTGAACTGGTTTGGGCAAGAAAGCTTGAGAGAAATGAAAGATAGCACTCAAACTGCAGGCCTTGCCCTGTTTTTGCAGTTTGAGAGTGATTATGGCAAGGGGAGTGTTTGAGAGGTGCTAGGGTCGTGCAAAAGCTTGGTTCTGATCTTTGGAATGTGTTTGATAAGTTTGTCTAAGTGTGCCTAAGCTGATATGAGAGTTGTGTGATGTTATGACACTTTTCTTCTTTTTTAAGCAACAAAAGCCAACTTGTGTTTCTAGGCATGTAGAGGACCCCCTAATGTGCTGCATAATCCCTCCTTGATCAGTGTGTTATGCTCATAATCTTGTGCCAATCAGATTTGCAATGTACTTGTTGGATTTTCAATTTGACATAAAGCTACCTTTTACAAAAATGGCTAATTTGCTTTATCTACTTTGGGATTAAACCTTTAGACAATGCTTGAACTCAAAGAACATGGTCTTGGCACAAAGAATATGCATTAAATTTATGAGTGTTGGATGGTTTAAGGACCTGTAATCTAGCTTAAGGCCTGCTGAGTTCAAATTGCAAGGTTATGGACATGTAACTTGGTCATGAACAAAGTGAGTTTTTGCCATATTGTGAAATTCGATTCTCCCTAACCATGAGGTTGTTTGAGAAGTTCTTGGACATTTTGGAAAGCTTGGAATGTGTACTACAATCCATCTTTGAAGTGCAATTTGAAATTCCAAGTGGAAGTGTATGGAAAATGGCCTTGAAGTGGGGTAGAAAACCTTGTCAAAATAGGTTAAAAATTCACTAAGTTAAGAATGGTTTAGTGCCCTTATTCAAAAATTTGTAACTTGAGATACAAGCTTCAAATGAGAAAACTTTGTGAATCAAAGTTGTAGATTATGCAACAAGCTACAACTTTCATGTTTTGACTTTTGTTTGAATCCAAATGAATCTTGGTGAAAAAGTGGGGCAAAGTCGGGAAAAATTAGGGTTTTCCATAACTTAGAAAAATTCTAAGTTATGAAAAATTCCATTTCAAACCCTAATTTGCATTTCTTGGTTTCTTGGTGAACAAGTTTCATGATTTGGCATGTTTTGATGAAAAATGAATCTTGACTCTTGATTTTGACCAAAAAGTCAAAGTTTGACTTTTCAGTATACAGTCAAAATTGATCAATTGACTGGGAAATTCAACTGTCAATCTTGTGTACTTGGGATCTTTTGAGTTTGTTGAGCATGTCAAGATAATTCCATGGGGTCCTTGAGTCCATATGTGAGCTTGGTTTGCCATTGGCTAGGTCAAACAGTCAAAAATTGCTTTTGTGCAGTCAAAACCCTAAAAATGACCATTTTGCCCTTTTGATGATCTGATCAAATTTCTTGTGGATTTGTGATCCAAACTTGATCAAATGGTCCATGTGAGTTCATAATGTTGATGTGGGTCAATTTTCATTAGATTTGACTGTCAATTGGCCACAGTTGACTTTTTCCCCAATACAGCTGATTTTTAGGTCAACTGTCCAATTGACTGGGTAAAACTTGGAATCAGGACTTGAAACTTGGTATGGGTGAACTTGGGAGTCCAACATGAAGCATGAAAGTCATCTTAGGCATTTTAGGTCAAAACATCTTTGTGCAAACACAAACCCTAATTTGGGTCAACAGTGCAAGGAGAAGTCTTGAGCAGAGGAAACCCTAACTGGATCTTGATCTTCAAAGGTCTGGTGATGAGAAAATGTTGAGAAAATGGGAGGGCAAATTTTGGGGTACAACAGGGAATATGGTATAGGAACTTCAGTTGTCCAAGGCTCTGCTGAAGAGTTATATCTAGATAGATGAAAGTTTGTTGTTTTCTGTTTGAAATCCAGGATTCACAGTAACTTGCTGGGGATAATGGAATTAATCGTTACTTGAAAATGTATTAGAAAAACCATGTGTAGGGCTGTTCTAGGATGAGTTCGTGTTAGTCTGCATCTAGAGATATATGAAAAGGGGCCTGTGTGGGGGCCGCTTCAGGATGAGTCTGTGTTAGACTACATCTGGATGATGAGAAGGAATCTGTGTAAGATTGCTTCGGGATGAGTCAGTGTTAGACTGCATCTGGATAATAAGAAGGAACCCGTGTAAGATTGCTTAGTTTGGTCATATAGATAGTTTTCTTTTCTGGTTTCAGGTGTTAATCTATGATCAACTGTTCACAGATAGTTGTCCTGTCTGGTTTCAGGTATTAATCTTGAACTTGAAAATTGTCGATTGTTGAGATAGTTATCCTGTCCGGTTTCAGTTATTAATCTCTGACTTGAGAAAGAAAGATAGTTTTCCTTGCTTGTTACAGGTATTAATATTCAATCTCCTCATGTAGATAGTTTTCCTGGCTTGTTACATGTATTAATCCATAATCGATCATCCACAGATAGTTGTCCTGGCTTGTTACAGGTATTAATCTGGAACTTAAAAATTGTCGGTCGTTGAGATAGTTGTCCTATCTAGTTTTAGGTATTAATCTCTGACCTGAGAAAGAAAGATAGTTTTCCTGGCTTGTTACAAGTATTAATCTTCAATATCTTCATGTAGATAGTTTTCCTGGCTTGTTACAGGTGTTGATCTACAATCGGTCATCCACATATGGCTTTCCTGGCTTGTTACAGGTATTAGTCTAGAACTTGGCAACATTGGTCACATAGATAGTTCCCTTCCTAGTTTCGGGCATTAATTTGTGGCCTACTGTATTTGTTGGTAAACCCGTCTTGCTTCAGGATTTCATACCACTTGGTCGTATAGATAGTTTCCCCGTCTGGTTTCAGACATTAATCTTTGACATGCTATATAAGTTGATGACGTTTGTCTGTTTTCCAATTTAACCTGTAAAGGTAAAATCAGTTTCATGCAATGTCATGATGTATGAATTGCATGATGCTCTCAAAATAAATGAGATTGTGATATATGAATTTGTGATGCATATGCTATGATGTTTGTAAAATGATGTATGAATGCAATGTATGAACGTATTAGTTGTTCTATTGCTGTGTTGTTGAATTAGGGAAAATAAATCCCTGATTGTAGCTGGGGGTGAATAACGTAGGCCTTCAAATATGTCGAAGTTAAAACGCTGGGAAATAAACTTCCGTTGTTAGAGAAATAAACTCTGTTGGGGAAGGTAAACCCCGTGAACAACTTGGGGATTTTGTTGAAATCCTGTTGGGGAATCATGAGAAGCTTGGCGACTTCACTGGGGGATCCTTTGTTGGAGAAGTAACTTGGAGATTCTTGCTCTGTCGGAGATATGATAACACCTGGAACCATTAGGATGCATACTGAGAATATGGCAATGACCTTGTAGTAGGGTGCCCCTGCCTCTGTACCTGCTGGAGAAGGTATCTGCTGAAGAAGACATCTGCATAGATTTTATGGATGGCCCTTAGATATTGTCCTGTCTCTTAAAGTCATTAGTAAATGTCTTTCTGTTTTTATGTCTATATTTGCAAATAGTAATAACATTCAAATGTATATGTTCAAAAATAATCACTGGACGTTTTGCAAACAAAACAGAAAAATTAAAACAGAAGTTTTGTACTTTTGAAGAGATAGTTCTGTATTAATTTGAATAAGCATTTTTGTACAAGGAGACGGGCATCCTAGTAATAGAATGCCATCATAAGAATGTAAACTATACAAAAATAGTATATAATTAAAAACGGCTATGTGAAATAATCTCATTGGGTTCCCATTCTGCTATTGCCTTTATGTCTTTGAGCGTCTCATCTCTTTCGGTGCTTGTCTGAAGCTGACTGGATTGATTAGTACCACTTGAGCTTGATAGTTGATACTGAATATCGGTTGTAAGGTGATCCAATGGGACATATTTATACGCTTTAAAATCCCTAATTTTTTCCTGGACCGCCCTTTCGGGTTTTCAGTCCACTGGGATACCCTTTTTTGCCCAAACCGCCTTTTCAGGTTTTCGACTTGCCGGGTGTAAAGATTTTTTTGTGTATCCCTAATTTTTGCCCGAACCATTTTGATTCGCCGGGATGTCCTAAATTTTGCCTAGGCCAGTCGACCTAGCGGGTCTTTGTTCATACGTAGTATCTTTTAACTATGTCCGTGTTTACGGGGTGCAGAAGGTCGTCACCGTCCATAGTAGTTAAGATCATGGCCCCACCAGAAAATATGTTCTTAATTACAAATGATCCTTCGTATGTGGGAGTCCATTTGCCCATGGGATCACCTTGTGGTAGTATGATGCACTTGATTACCAGGTCACCGGCCTAATATACCTGACGTCTGACCTTCTTGTTATAAGTTTTAATCATACGCTTTTGGTACATTTGACCATGACAGACAGCCGCGAGCCTCTTCTCATCAATCGGGTTTAACTGGTCAAGTCGAGTCTGAACCCATTCGTCTTTGCTTAGCTCTGCATCCTTGATTATCCTCAAGGAAGGTATCTGGACCTCAATGGGTAGGACAACTTCCATACCGTATACCAAAGAAAAAGGAGTTGCACCTGTTGATGTGCATATTGTGGTACGGTAACCATGAAGAGAAAATGGTAACATCTCATGCCAGTCTTTGTATGTCACCGTCATCTTCTGTATGATTTTCTTGATATTTTTGTCAGCAGCTTCAACAACGCCATTCATCTTCGGCCGATAAGGAGAAGAGTTATGATGCTGGATCTTGAATTGCATGCAGAGCTTGGTGATAATAGTGTTGTTGAGATTGGTACCATTATCTGTGATGATTCTTTCTGGAATACCGTACCAACAGATGAGGTTATGCCTAATAAATCGAGCCATAATGTTCTTGGTAACAGAAGCAAATGAAGTTACCTCGACCCATTTCATGAAGTAATCAATGGCAACCAGGATGAAGCGGTGTCCACTAGAAGCTGTAGGTATGATCTCTCCAATCATGTCAATGCCCCACATTACGAATGGCCAAGGAGCAGTCAGGACGTTTAGAGGAACCAGGGGCACATGTACCTTATCAGCATAGATCTGGCACTTGTGACAAGTCCGCGAATGCTGATAGCAGTCCGCTTCCATAGTGGACCAATAGTATCCTTCCCGTAGGATCTTTTTATCCATTGTGTGCCCACTAGAATGGGTGCCAAAGGAACCTTCATGTAAACCAGTCATAATCTTCTCTGCTTCACTCTTGTCTACACACCGAAGCAAAGTAGAATCATAATTGCGCTTATAGAGGATCCCGTTACTGAGGAAGAACTTGGAAGAGAACCTTCTTAGGAACTTCTTATCATTGACTGAAGCTCCCTCATGATACTCTTGGGCTTCGAGATATCTCTTGACTTTATGGAACCAAGGTTTGTCCACTACTTCTTCAGCATCGATCTCGTGACAGTATGTTGGTTCATCCATCCTTTCAATAGTGATCTGAGGAGCCTCATTATCCCACCTGACCTTGAACATGGATGACATCGTAGCTAGCACGTCTGCTAGTTGATTTTCCTCTCGTGGAAAATGTTCAAAGGTAACTTCTTCAAAGTATGGGATTAATGGAAACACATGCTCTTTGTACGGGATGAGATTAGGATGCTTCGTGTCCCATTATCCTTTGATTTGGCTTATTACTAAGGCCGAGTCTCCAAATACACTCAAGAATTTAATCCTCAGGTCAATAGCAGCTTTGAGACCCATAATACATGCTTCATATTCAGCCATATTATTGGTACAATTGAAACATAGCCTGACAGTGAAAGGAGTATGACAGCCTTCGGGAGATATGATCACGGTGCTGATGCCATTGCCAAGTGCGTTGGAGGCTCCATCAAAAACCATGGTCCATCGGGATCCTTTTTCAGGTCCTTCATCCGGCCTGGGTTCTTCACAATCAGTTACTAGCATGATGTTCTCGTCCGGGAACTCAAAATTCATGGATTGGTAGTCGTCCATGTCCCGATGATCCAAATGATCAGCTAGTACACTTCCCTTAATTGCTTTCTGGGTCGTATACTGAATGTCGTATTCGGTCAGGATCATTTTCCATCTTTCTATTCTTCCAGAAAGAGCGGGCTTCTCAAAGATGTACTTGATGGGATCCATTTTAGATATCAACAAAGTAGTGTGAGTCAACATATATTGTCTTAGTCGGCAGCAACCCATGCCAAAGCGAAGCAAGTTTTCTCAAGCAGTGAGTATCTTGTTTCACAGTCGGTAAACTTTTTTCTAAGGTAGTATATTTCATGCTCTTTTCGACCAGACTCGTCATGTTGCCCCAGCACACACCCCATTGAGTTCTCTAATACAATTAAGTACATGATCAGAGGTATTCCTTCGACTGGAGGCATTAAAATTGGAGGCTCTTGAAGATATTCCTTGATTTTGTCAAAGGTGTTCTAGCAGTCGTCATTCCACTTTACTGCTTGATCTTTCTTCAGCAATTTGAAGATTGGCTCACAAGTAGAGGTCAGATGTGAAATGAATCTGGAAATGTAGTTCAGACGTCCCAAGAATCCCCTAAATTCCTTCTTAGTGCAAGGAGTTGGAATTTCTTGTATAACTTTGACCTTTGTAGGGTCTACCTCAATGCCTTTGTTGCTGGCAATGAAGCCTAAGAGCTTACCATATCTTACTCCAAAGGTGCACTTATTCGGGTTTAACCTCAGTTTATATTTATTTAACCTTTCAAATAGCTTCTGTAGGTGATCGAGGTGCTCTTCTTCAGTCTGAGACCTGGCTATCATGTCGTCAATGTAGACCTCTATCTCGTGATGGATCATATCATGAAACAAAGCTACCATGGCACGCTGATAGGTTGCCCCGACATTCTTTAACCCAAATGGCATAACTTTGTAACAAAAAGTGCCCTACTGTGTGACAAAGGTCGTTTTCTCCATGTCTTCAGGTGCCATTTTGATCTGATTATACCTGGAGAAACCATCCATGAATGAGAATACCTTATGTTGTGCGGTGTTGTTAACCAGAACATCGATATGGGGAAGCAGAAAGTCATCCTTGGGGATTGCCCTGTTCATTTCTCTGTAATCCACACACATACGTACCTTACCGTCCTTCTTCGGTACTAGAACCACGTTAGCAACCCATTATGGATAAGAGGTGATGTCTAAGAAACCAACATTAAATTGTTTCATTACTCCAAACTTGATCTTTTCTGACATCTCTGTCCGTATGCGATGAACCTTTTGTTTCACTGGAGGGCAGTCCTCTTTTGTAGGTAGGAGATGAACCATATTATCAGTGTCAAGTCCCGGCATGTCTTCGTATGACCAGGAAAAAACCTCAACATAATCATGTAGCATCTGTATTAGCCACTTTTTGACACTATGCTCCAGATCAACACCTATCTTGACTTCTTTCTTATCCTCTTCAGTACCCAAGTTAACTGTCTCAACCAACTCTTCATGAGGCTGTATTGCTCTTTCTTCCTGTTGTAACAGTCTGGCAAGTTCTCCTGGTACCTCACAATCTTCCTCACCTTCGTCCTCGGCTTGGTAGATCGGATTTTCAAAGTCATAATGAGCAATAGCAGAATCGTTATTGTTGTACCCCAAAATTTGCCCTCCCATATTTCTCAATACATGTCAAGTGAGGTCCTCAAATTGCTCAAGGAAGTCCAAGGGTTGACCAAACAAACTCTCTCCTAAGGCAGTCTACCCCAAATTAGGGTTTCAGTTTGCATCAAGATGTTTGAATCAAAAGGGTCCCAAATTCTCACCATTGTCCTAATATGTTCACAAGATCATCTATGTCAAGTTTCAAGCCTTGCAGAGAAAGTTTGCTCAGTCAATTGCTCAAAGGCCTGCAAATCGACTGTGCTAGGGCAAAAGTCAACTGTGTCCTACATACAGTCAAACTTCAAGATTTTTGGTCAAAATTCTCATTTTGAAGCATTATTCATCATTTTATCAAGGGTTGATCATGATTCCTCAAGGATTGCTCACAATTCATCAAAACCCAAAAGTTGCTAAATTAGGGTTTTGTAGGAAAAGTCAACTCAACTTTGACCAAGCATAACTTTCTCATACTTTATCGAAAATGACCCATCCAAAGCTCATTTTGAAGAGGATGTGATTCCCTACAATTCATCTTCATATACCAAGTTCAAAATATGCACTCACAAGAAGATATGAATTTGGACATTATAGGTCATTTTGAAAAGTCAACAAAAACATCTTTTTTTTTCAAAGCTTCATACATGAACATGGAAGACTCAATTGATATGAGACCAAAAGGGTTGCTTAGAGGACATCTTGATATTTCTAAAAAGTCCAAGAACACATCTCTAGGGTCAAAATTGAAGGAGTTATGCATTGGTGAAGTTGACCCTTTTTGCAAAATTGCCAAAAGTCAAAAGTGGCCAAAATTGCAATTTTTGTCAAATGGGCCCAACTTTTTGTGCTTGCATTGAGTTTGTAACATGATCCACGACCCATGATACTTTCCACTTGTCTTTATTTTTTTTTGTCATTTATTTTTATTTTTATTTCAATTAATTTAATTTAAATCAAAATAAAATCATGAAAATATCAAAACTAATCAAGGCTTGAGATTTTGTGCATGTTTAGGTCTCTTATACAGCTGGGAAGAGAATCAACTCGTGCAAGGGTCATTTGGATACAAAAAGATTGAGTTTTGCTTGATTTAGAAAGATTTGAATAAGGATCAAATCATGTTTCAATCACCTTAATTGAAAAAGATTTGAAGCAAATTTGTAACCCTAATCCATTCAAGGGTACATATAGAACATGTGCAGACCAAAAAAGAGAGGATTAGAGGCGTGAGAAACTGAAAGCAAACTTGCAAAAACTCAACAAAAGTGGTGAATCAAAATCCAACTTCCAGGCCATCTCAAGCCTTCCCAGCTATCTCAATCGCTTGCTGGATACCTCTAGGGCATATTGCAATCATTAGCAAACTTCATAACATCCCAAAACACGCTGTAAGTACCCCACGAAATTCATACTTTTTTGAAATCGTAATTCATAATTCTGGCATTGTTAGCATATTTTATGGATATATTCCGAATCTTTGAAACATTTGCAAACTAATGATACTAATTAATTGCATTTTTGTTAACCATACAGAAAGTTGCCATGATTAGGATTTAGGTTTCGTTTTTAGGGATTTTTGTTACATGTACAATTAGCCATTGAAAGTGGTACTATGATGTTCGTGGGGTTGCCACGAGTTGATTGGTACCATTATTGGGCATTTATCTTGTTCGTATGAGATTTTGGAAGATCACAAGGTTGTACCTACGCCCAGAAAACCGTAGGTAAAAGTGTTGGACTTTTGCCAACGGAGGGAGGAAGAAGAAGGGTGGCGTGGCACCCCTTGACTGGCCCATTCAAAAATCACGCGTTTTGGTATATTAATTTGCTTTTCCGACATAATATTTTATTGTTATTCCATATGCAAATGAACACGCTAGCTCAGTTGGTCAGTGGGCGAGGGAAATTGCCAAAGGGCCTGGGTTCGATCCCCAGGTCCCCATATTTGCCAATGCTATTTTCTTTTACATCATCAGGTACACACGCATGCATTGAGTCCATCATATGCCATCATCCTTCAACCACCAGATCTAACGCCCATCCTTTGGAGGTCCATGATGCACCCTAGTCAAGCCATTGCACAGGATCTGAAAGTCAACCTGGGCTAAGGATTATTGGGCCTAGAAGTCAGATTCAAACCCCCCTCCATTGCTACTAACATCAGACCCATTTCTTTATTTTTCTTTTCTATTTCTTTATTTAATTTATTTTGATTAATTATTTTCTAACCTAAAATTAATTCTTTTTACAAAAAACTCATAAAATCAATTTTCAACAATTTAGATTTAGGTTTTATTTTTGTCAAATTTAATTTAATAATTAGTTTAATTTAATTTAAGGATAATTTTAACCTTTTTGTAAATAATTTAAAACAAATTAGAAATTAGGGTTTGTTTGATTTAATTTCTATTTTCTTTTCTTAAAATAACAAAAAATGCAAAAGTAGGTCAAATTAATTACTTTTCTCAAATTAAATTAATTAGTAACTAGGTTTATATTTACTCATTAAAAACTTTATTTTCTTAAAATAATCAAAAACAACAAAAAAATATTTTTCTTTCAATTAGGTTTAGATGGGGTCAAAACCCTAATTTTCCTCGTTCTCGATCCATCGTGCGCATTTATTATGATATTAATGTAACTTCTCATGGTGTGTAATAGTTTAATTAGGACTTTTCGTTTATTTATCGTTTTACGGGTTTTTTGGCTATGTAATTAATCCCCTCCCCGAAGCCTTGTAATAGCGTAGTTTTATTTCTCGCATTTTAATTCTCGCAAATATTTAACTGTTAGATGTATGATAATAGGATTGCATGATAAGACTGTATGTTGATTTAAAATGGTTAGCAAACCCTAAATGTGCAAAGATAATAACTTGAAATCAAATCACTCGCACATGCGCACTCCTAGGGTATACCCTCACTCCGGTTGCCTTCGGTAAACGGTCATTAAGTATAGGGTGTTTTAGTGGTCGCTCTCTTGTCTAACAAAGATCAAAAGTCCCATTCGGAAATGTTGCCTCGGAAAGGTTGCCTCGGAAATGTTGCCTCGAATATGATCTTAAGACACTAGGGTTATTACTAAGACATTCTAACATTGCTTTAGTGATTGTACGTCCCTTTCGAATTGACCCTTACAACTCCAACGACGGTGCTACCTATTTCTCAATAGTAGGATAACACTGTCTAAAGGAAACAAGAACAAAAACATTCCTTTTTCGAGTAGGTAGATGCTAGTAGGTACTTGCTCAAAGTCAAACTTTTCACACCAAACACTCTTCAAACAAAGTTTTCAAAAACAACTTCGTAACACTCTTGAGGACTGATACAAGGGTTAAAACGAAGTAAAACAAAAACTTTTTTTCAAAACACACAAACACGGAAGCAATTTAAAAAAAAAGATGAGCAAGTACCTAAGAGGCCGTAGAAAACTACGGATAGAAAGGGTGCTAATACCTTCCCTTTCTATAATCTACCCCCCGTACTCAAAATCTCAAAAAAGGAATTTTTCTGTGCTTTTTTCCTTTCCAGTTGGATAAAATAAAATTCGGTGGCGACTCTTGCTTACCGCGACATTTTGCAAACACAAACGCAAAATGCAAACCAACATTTTCCTAAAACAGTCCGGTTCTGCCACCGTATCACAGAACTGGCGACTCTGCTGGGGAAATATCAAGTGGGGTTTACCTTAGGATCTAGTTCATCATAAATTACTTCTCTTGTTTGTTTTGGTTGCTTTACTGTTAAAGGGATTTGTATTGGGAGTTACTATAGATCTTAACCCGGATCTGGGGAATACCTTTTAGGTAAGTAGCAATAAACTGTGAGGGAACTGTACGGCATAGACCGATACGGTTGAAGCAGTAGCTACATTGATGTGGCACCTTGGTTGGTATCGGTATCCCTTGTGGAGAAACGAGGAGAATACGAGGCTGCTATGTGTGTCGTTAAACATCAACTGACCTTAGAACCCTTAATAGACCAACTTAGCCATTAGGAAGTAGCGAGATAGCCGGTCTCGGTATAAAGCTGGGAACTGGTTAATACTCGATGCTACACTCATTGAGACCATACTCTCGAGATAGTTCCGGCTGCAAGAAAAGATTGTGTGAGCTGAAACCATGACCGATGGAGGATGGTCAGTGATATTGAGAACCTCTAGAACCCAGTTACTATTGCTAGGACATGTTGAAACCAACTGAACTTTAAGAGGGTAGTACCTAGACCTCATGCAAGCCCTAAAACTTAAGGGCTATTGTGTGACTTATTTGCCTTTGCCATGTCTGTTATCTGCTATACCTATTGTTTGTTTTACCATGACATAATGCATCATAACATAGCATGCATACTTCATTATACTGACCATTTCAAAGACCGAGGGGATTTATCTTTGTTCTGTTTTGCAGATTATGACCTCCGTGCGCAGAAACACCATTCGAGTTAACTTTGTGCAAATACCTGCTCAACTCAAAGAGTTAGCCTCGAGAGTTTCTGAGACTTCTTCGTTCATTAAAAGACATGGTCAGCTTCTTAGCTTGGTAACCTCAAAGTTTGATAAGCAGATGATGAGTGTGATTTTCCAGTTCTTCGATCCTGTGCATCATTGCTTCACTTTCCCGGATTATCAGCTAGTTCCCACTTTGAAAGAGTTTTCTCACTTATTGGGCATATCCATCCTCGAGCAGATGCCCTTCACAGGTTTGGAAGATACTCCTAGACCAGAAGACATTGCTTCAGCTCTACATTTAAAACGGGTTGATGTAGTATCTAATTGGGAAACACGAAGCAGGGTTGAAGGTTTCTTAGCCAAGTTTCTGATAGATCAAGCTCAGTTATTCTGGGATAACTTGGATTTTTAGGCTTTCGAAGACATCTTGGCTCTCCTTATCTATGGTTTGGTTCTTTTCCCAAATCCATATTCCTTTATAGATGTGAATGCGGTTAAGATCTTCCTGTCTCACAATCCAGTGCCTACTCTTCTGGGTGATATCTTGCATGCCCTCTATACCCGTACTGTGCGAAGAAGAGGGACTCTCATGTGTTGCATGCCACTGCTGGCGAGGTGGTTTATTTCGAACCTCCCCAAGTCTGTGTTGAAGAATGAGGAAGGTTTAGGATGGTCTTATAGGATAATGTCCCTTGCCCATACTGACATTCTTTGGAGTTCTAAGGCTTTAGAAAGCATTGCTGTCATTGATCGATGTGGGGGATATCCTAATGTCCCGTTGCTTGGAATCAGAGGGGGTATAACCTATAATCCCTGCTTAGCTTTGCGACAATTCAGTCGCGCTCGGAGAGACGGTACTCATGAGCTACTTCTTATAGATATTGCATTTGACTACAAGGAGGACGTTGACGAGAAACGCCGAAGGTTTATACGAGCTTGGGGTATGGTGAACAAATCTGACCCTCAAGAGCTAGGACCAAGGACTTCTCTCCCTATGCAACCTTATCTCCAGTGGGTCCGAGCTCGTGCTCAGAAGCTTGGGATGCCTTATGAAGCTGTGTTTCCAGTAATTTTGGAGCCTACCAATGAAGAGGGCGTTCCTTATACAGTCCTTTATCCCTACATGCCCACTGATCTTGGGGCATTGAAGAGATCATGGATTCAACTGAAGGAGGAGAGGGATACCTACTGAGACAAGTATCATGAGCAAGAAAGGAAGATCTTGAAGCTCACCAGGCAACTCGAGAATGAAAGGACGATTAATGACTACGTCAGTACCAAGGGGAAGTGTCCATGGGATTTCTGATTTTGCTTTTCCTAGTTTAGATTTGTTTTCCATTTATCTCTTTGTAAACGCCTTAAAGGAATTGTTGAACCTATTTACAAGTTTAATCTAATAAAGTTTGTTCATTTCTTGTTTTGCAAATTTAAATCTCCCAAAGTCTTTGAAATCATTACATACACATCCCATTTTCACGCACGTCATTACATGTGCCATCACAGGTTTCTCATCTTCTTCGCTGTTTATTTCAGCAGTTATGTCTTCTGATCAAGCTATCAAAGATCTTCAGGCACAAAATGCCCAATTTCAAGAGATGTTATTGAGTTTGGCTAAAGGGCAAGAGGACTTGAAAGCTCTCATCCTGAAAGAGAAAGAGAAGGAGAAGAAGAAGAAGAAAAAGAAGGTTGTTCTTTTGAGTATGGGTAAAAGGTTTGGGGATAGGCTGAAACAGCAAGTTGATCTATCCCTTTCATCCAAGGAAGAGGAGAACCAAGAAGAAGAAAAGGACTCAGTCCTGCAGTTTCTGATAATGATACAGATTATGATGAAGAACAGTATCCTTCTGCTGAGGATAGGTACAAACAACTTGAAGACCGGTTGAGTGCTATGGAGTGTCAGAAGATCCGTGGTTTGGATTTTGAAGAACTGGGACTGGTATCAGGGGTGGTGATCCCTCATAAGTTCAAAGCTCCGGGTTTTTGCTAAGTACGATGGAATGTCTTATCCTAAACTCCATCTCCGCTCGTATGTTCGAAAAATCCAACCTTACACTGCTGATAGAAATTTGTGGGTACATTTCTTTCAAGATAGTCTGTCAGGGACTCAGCTTGAATGGTTTTATCAATTGGAAGGAGCTAATGTCCGAAACTGGGAGGACCTTGCTGCTGCTTTTTACAAGCAATATCAGTATAACACCGACCTTGCTCCTACTCGTACTCACCTTCAGGGTATATCCATGGGTGCAAGTGAAGGTTTTATGGACTATGCTCAAAAGTGGAGAGATTTGGCTGGAAGAGTCCAACCCCCTTTGTCTGATAGGGAGTTGGTTGATATGTTTCTAGGGACGTTGTCTGGTCCATTTTTCAATCATCTGATTGGCAGTTCGTCATCTGGGTTTACTGAATTGATTTTGACTGGGGAAAGAGTAGAAGCTGGTATCCGAAGTGGTAAGATACAGAAAGGTACTTCATCAAGTGCAAAAAAGAAGCCTTTCATCGGTAAGAAAGAAGCTAGTGCAGTCTACGGCTCGAGGAACCAAAGCAAACCTGAACACCGCCAAGCAGTAAATGCGGTAGTAATATCAAGACCCACAGTTTCCCCACAATGCAACAATCAACAAAGAATGGAGAGACCACAAAGACAGTACACTCGGCTTAATATGACCTTGTCTCAGATTCTACCACAGTTATTAAAGACTAACCTGGTAACTCTGAGGTAAGCCCCAAAGAATCCCAGCACCACATCTCCGCTATATAACCCGAACGCCCGCTGCGCCTATCAGTCCGATAGCCCAGGTCATGATACGAACAACTGTTGGGACTTGAAGAATAAGGTGCAAGATTTGATCGAAGCTAAAGAAATTGAGTTTGACGCTCCGGAGAAGCCTAACGTCATGACTACTCCCAATCCTAAACATGGTCATGGAGTAAATGTTGTGGACGATGATTTATTTGTGACCTCCGTGGAAGAAATTTCTACTCCTTTGATGAAAGTTAAGAAGAATCTATTGTTGGCCAGTTTATTTCCGGGCTGTGGCGAAGGTTGCCACTTATGTTCAATTCTGCCTGCTGGTTGCCACTTATTGAAATCAGGTGTTCAACGCCTGATGGATAACAAAGAGACCCCATTCGAGAAAACTATGATTCTGTTGGTTCCAATTCAAGATGTTTCCATCATAACCATTTCCGCCAATCCTTCCAAGGCTTCCTCAAGAAAGCCTGTTAGGATTACATCTGTTCCCAGAATCGCTCTGTTAATGATTACTATCCCGGGTCATATCCCATATACTTCGGATAAGGTTGTCCCTTGGCACTATGGGGCCGATGTGTATTACCATGGAGTAAAGCAAGACTTAAAGATTGAAGAAGCTTATGCTGATGTCAGCAATATTGTCGGGGCTAGCAAGGTCACCAGAAGCGGAAGACTCTTTTCTCCCGAGATTTCCCCTCCGACTGTTCATAAACCTGTTGTCATTCCATCTGCTAGTACATCAGCTACCATCCCAGTGTATATTCCGGTTATCACCCCTATCGCCGAGCCATCTGGGGCTCGGGGCAAAGAAATCACATGTGAACCTGCCCAGACGGAGGCACCTAAGAAGATCATTGTGGAAACCTCTAAGCAGGAGATAGAGGAAATTCTGAAGATTATCAAGAAGAGTGACTACAACGTAGTCGGGAAACTGGGGCATACCCCATCTAAAATCTCCATGTTATCCTTGTTGTTGTGTTCTGAAGCGCATGCAAAGGCTTTAATTGCTTTCCTCAAAACTGCGCATGTGCCGCAGGAAACTTCTGCCGATCAATTCAAAGAATGTGTAGCTAGTTTGACTGTCGACAATGGGTTGGGTTTATCAGACGCATATCTGACTGCTAAAGGAAGAAATCACAATGATGCTCTGCACGTCTCGATCGAGTGCAGGGGCACTACTATGGACCATGTGCTAGTGGATACCGAGTCCTCTTTGAATGTTTTGCCAAAGAAAGCATTAGACCGTCTGGACTGTGAAGGTTTGATTCTGAAGCCAAGTAATATTGTGGTCAGGGCTTTCGATGGGTCAAAAAGGATGGTGCACGGGGAGGTGGACGTCCCTGTTAAAGTTGGCTCTCAGACTTCCGCATCTACTTTCTATGTGATGGATATCCGACCATCATATTCTTGCTTGCTGGGTCGCCTATGGATTCATAAGGCTGGGGCAGTGACTTCTACGCTCCATCAGATGTTGAAATATCCAGTAAAGGGGAAGATTGTTACGGTGCAAGGAGAAGAGGAGTACATGGTGAGTCATCTTAACTCCTTTCGCTATGTGGAGATGGATGGAGAGTTCATCGAAACCCCGTGTCAGAACTTTGAAGAGGTTCCCCAGACCTTGGCGTCGACTGAAGTTGCTGCTAACAAACCTCCAATGAAGATGGCTTCCCTCAAGGATGCCAAGGCTGTAACTGAAAAAGGTGGGTGTGCAAATTGGGGTTAGCTCCCTGATTTCACACATAAGACTGACAAGTTTGGTCTGGGCTTTACTGCAGAGGCTCAAAGGGCTGTTCGACGCGCACAAATTGGAAGACCTCCTCTGGACATCAGTAATCAGGGAGTGAATGCAATTGAGGATGATGAAGAAGAGTCAGATATTGACAGCTGGATCTACCCGACTACCAACGGTGGATTGAACAACTGGACGGCGAAGGACTTCGTGCCCGTTTCTTTTATTACACAATAATAAACTTTTTGTTTTGAGATTTGTAATAAACAGTTTAAAACTTTACGGCCCGGTGCCTTGCCCGAGACACCTTGGCTTTGTTTGTGAGGGCTTATTATTTGTCATTTTCATATATCATCAATAAAACATTGGACGTTTTCTTGCATTACAAATTTTACGCTCCTTGTTTTTCTTTTCTATCTCGCACTTTATCAAAACAACTACTGTCTTACACACACTCACATATCATAATGCAGATCCACATCCACTCTGGATCCCATTGATAACAACTCTTATACTGCCAGTTATGACTTCGAGAATCCGATCAACCAAGCCGAGGACGAAGGTGAGGATGATTGTGAAGTGCATGGGGAACTTGCTAGACTGTTACTACAAGAAGAGAGGGCCATACAACCTCATGAAGAGCCAGTGGAATCAGTGAATTTGGGTACAGAGGAAGACAGGAAAGAGGTCAAGATAGGTGCGAATCTGGAGCCTAGTGTCAAGCAATGGTTGATACAGATGCTACGCGACTGTGTTGAGATCTTCGCTTGGTCTTATGAAGATATGCCTGGTTTGGACACTGATATCATGGTACACCGCCTGCCAACTAAAGAAGACTGTCTTCCAGTAAAATAGAAGGTTCGCCGTATGCGCTCAAAGATGTCTAAGAAAATCAAAGCTGAGGTCATGAAACAGTTTGACACCGGATTTCTAGCTGTTACTTCTTATCCGAAGTGGATCTCCAACGTTGTTCCAGTGCCTAAGAAGGATGGTAAGGTACAGATGTGTGTGGACTATAGAGATCTGAACAGGGCAAGCCCCAAGGATGATTTCCCACTCCCTCACATTGATGTTCTGGTCGACAACACCGCGCAGCATAAGATCTTCTCCTTTATGGATGGTTTTTCTGGTTACAATCAGATTAAGATGGCTCCCGAGGACATGGAGAAGACAACTTTCGTTACACAGTGGGGCATATTTTGCTATAAGGTCATGCCGTTTGGATTGAAGAATGCTGGGGCAACTTATCAGCGAGCCATGGTTGCTTTGTTCCACGACATGATTCACCATGAGATTAAGGTTTACGTTGATGACATGATCGCAAGGTCCCAGACTGAGGAAGAACACCTTGACCATCTCCAGAAACTGTTCGACAGGCTGAAGATGTATAAGCTGAGGTTGAACCCGAACAAATGCACCTTCGGGGTAAGGTCTGGTAAGCTGCTGGGTTTCGTTGTTAGTGATAAAGGTATTCAAGTGGATCCTGCCAAGGTAAAGGCTATACAAGAGATGCTAGCTCCCCACATAGAAAAAGAAGTTAGAGGCTTTTTGGGACGTCTGAACTATATTGCCCGATTCATTTCACATCTGACTGCTACTTGTGATCCAATCTTTAAGCTGCTGAAGAAAGATCAAGTGGTAAAATGGAATGATGAATGTCAGGCCGATTTCGAAAGGATCAAGGAATATCTCAAAGAGCCACCTATTCTGATGCCTCCAGTTGAAGGAAGACCTTTGATCTTATACTTGACAATACTCGACAATTAAATTGGGTGCGTGCTGGGGCAGCATGACGAGTCTGGCCGAGAAGAGCATGCTATTTACTACCTTAGAAAAAAGTTTACCGACTGTGAGACCCGATACTCACTGCTTGAGAAAACTTGCTGCGCTTTGGCATGGGCTGCTCACCGGCTGAGACAGTATATGCTGACTCACACTACCCTATTGATATCAAAGATGGATCCAATCAAGTATATCTTCGAAAAGTCTGCCTTGTCCGGAAGAATTGCAAGATGGCAGATGATCTTAACCGAGTATGACATCAAATACACAACCCAAAAAGCAATCAAGGGGAGTGTGTTGGCATATCATTTGGCGTATCAGGCCGTGGATGACTACCAGTCTATTAATTTCTAGTTTCCGGATGAGAACATCATGTTGGTGACCGACTGTGAAAAACCTGGACCAGATGAAGGACCTGAGGAAGGATCCCAATGGTCTATGTATTTTGATGGAGCTTCAAACGCATTGGGTAATGGCGTTGGCGCCGTGATTAAATCTCCCGAAGGCTGTCATACTCCATTTACCGCCCGATTATGTTTTAACTGCACCAACAATATGGCGGAGTATGAAGCATGTATCCTAGGTCTTCGAACTGCTATCGACCTAAGGATTAAGTTCTTGAGTGTATTCGGAGATTCTGCTCTAGTGATCAGTCAGATCAAAGGCGAGTGGGATATGAGGCACCCAAATCTTATTCCTTATAAGGAGTATGTACTGACATTTCTCCCACATTTTGAGGAGATAACCTTTGAACATTTCCCCAGAGCGGAGAATCAGTTAGCGGACGCGCTGGCTACCATTTCTTCTATGTTCAAGGTCAGGTGGGACAATGAAGCTCCCCAGATTACCATTGAGAGGTTGGACGATGTTGTACCCCAAAATTTGCCCTCCCATTTCATCAACATTTTCTCATCACAAGACTCTTGGAACTCAAGATCAAGCTAGGGTTTGCTCTGCTCAAGACACTTCCTTGCACTATTGACCTAAATTAGGGTTTGAGTTTGCACATGGATGTTTTGACCTACAATTCCCAAAATGAATTTCATACTCCATGTTGGACCCACAAGTTTATCCATACCAAGTTTCAAGCCTTGATTCAAATTTTTGCCCAGTCAATTAGACAGTTGACCTAGAAATCAGCTGTATTGGGGAAAAAGTCAACTGTGACCAATTGACAGTCAAACCTCATGAATTTTGACCCACATCAACATAATTAACTCATATGAATCATTTGATCAAGTTTGGATCAAAATTCCACAAGAAATTTGATCAGATCACCAAAAGGGCAAAATGGTCATTTTTAGGGTTTTAACTGTACAAAGGCAATTTTTGACTGTTTGACCTAACCAATGGCAAATCAAGCTCAACCATGGACACAAGGAATCAATGACATTGTCTTGACCCATTCAACAAGTTCAAAAGATCTCAAATGCATAGGATTGGCAGATGAATTTTTCAGTCAACTGATCAAAATTTAAATGTGCACTGAAAAGTCAAACTTTGACTTTTTGGTCAAAATCAAGTACCAAGGGTCATTTTTCATCAAGACATGTCAAATTATGAAACTTGTTCATCAAGAAACCCAAAAATGCAAATTAGGGTTTAAAATGGAAAAATTTCATAACTTAGAAATTTTCTAAGTTATGAAATTTTCTTATTTTTTCCTAACTTTGTCCCATTTTTTCACCAAGATGAAAATGGATTCAAACAAAACTTGAAACATGAAAGTTGTAGTCCATCACAAAGTCTACAACTTTGATTCACAAAGTTTTCTCAAAAGAAGCTTGTATCTCAAGTTATGATTTTTTGAACAAGGGTATCTAAAACTTTTAACTTACAGAAAATTTGCCCTAGTTTAGGCAGGATTTAGACCCATCTTCTTTTCCATTTTTCACATAGTTCCACTTGGAGTTTCAAGTTGCATTTCAAATATGGATTACAGTACATGTTGCAAGCTTTCCAAATTGTCCAAGAACTCCTCAAAAACCTTTGTGGTTAGGGAGAATCGAATGCTTGAAGTTGGCAAAAACTCACTTTGATCCATGGCCAATACATGTTCATACGACTTGCCAAATCTAATCTAGCTAGCTTGGTTCACAATTACAGGCCTCTAAACCAGTTTGTACACCATAATTTAATGCATATCCATTGAGCTAAGGCATTTCTTGGTCATTAGGGTATTGTACACTAGATTAAGCCTTAAATGGAAAAAGTAACAATGCCATTTTTGCTTGAACTTTGCTTTATGTCAAAACAACATCCTAGAGCGTTGGACCAGATCTTATGCTGCAAACAAAATCCACTAATTAGAGGGGCCAAGAGGGTTGTGTTCAGGGTGATAGGATGGCCTGTACAAGTCTATAACCTCACTTCCACTCTTTTGATTCAAGAAAAAGAAAGCTTGTCAAAAACAAAGCATCTCTCACATCTGATAAAACCAACTAAAAAAAAGTTGTCAAACAAGTTTCATACATCCTAGCAAGCCAGAAACACAAGCCCTTGACATCTCAAAACTCCTTGTGCACAAAATCCCCATTTTCTTGCAAAACAGGGTTAGTTCTGCATTTTGCAGGCCATCATCAAATTCCATCGTGCGTTTTGCCCAAAGATACTTCAAACACCTTCCAACCAACACACCCGAACTATTCCAGACCTCCATTGCTAGCTGTAACACCATTAACACACATTGCCATTTTTGTTTCAAAGCTTTGCAGGTTGAGTTCTGTAGCACGATTCAAGCTGCTTCAAAACAAATAAGCATTGGGAAAGCTTCATTGGACATCAGGAAAGCTCAAAAGAACCTCAAGCACCCTTGGAAGTTGCTGCATTATCCAGCTCGAAGTCAACTGAAACAGGTATTTCATGAACTTCTATCTCTCTATTTAGGAATAGTTAGACTTAGGTTTGTGAATGAAAGATGTTGTATTCATAGCCCTGAAACCATACATGTGCTTAGTTTTCATTTATATTAATCGTGCTAGGAGAATTTTATTCATGAACTTTCTGAAAAAAACTAGGTTAAGAATTAGGGCCAGAGAAATTCTCTCTGGTCTTTGAGAGTTAGCTTAAGTTTTTTATATGGTTAGATTCGTTGTTTGATGCTCTACAAGTTTCATGTTATGAGTTTTGTCAAAAAAGCAAGGGGAGATAGCATCTTGTGTACACAGCGCGCGTATTTCTGTTTAAACGAAGAAGATCAAGTTGTTTCTGGGCTGGGCCTGTACAGGCTTGCTTTTGGCACCCCCCTCTTTTCTTTTTACACCCCTGACCCATTTCTTGTATATTTGTCATTTTTTCATTTTTATTTTTTATTCTGACTTTATTATTTTATGTCCAAATATAAAAAATGTCAAAAATTATTTTTATATTATTTTTACATTTATTTGGTATTTATTTTTATTTTTACTAGTATAAAATTGTTTAAATACTTTATATTCTTAAAACTTAAAAATAATGTAAAAAATATGTTTATTTTCATTTATTATTTTATATACATTTGAAAACATTTTCTTGAAAAATATACCTTTTTGTAAATAATTTATTTTATTTCTACACACTTAATATATTTAATATATTTAATGCATATATATATACATATTTTATTAAATAATAAGGACAAGAAACACAAAAATAATACATTTTTATTTTTATTAATATTTTATACTAAAAATACAATTTTTTTAATATACTTATATTTTGTACAAATTAATACATTATTGTATATAAATAATAAATAATACTATTTATTTAAGAAATTAGGGTTTTTTCCCTAAAAAATAAAATAATTGAAAATAACTTCTTACTTATTTACATTTCACATTAAAAATACTTTTTCATACATAAAAAACATTTTTTGCATAATACACTTTATTTAATATTTATTTATTGTATTTATTTAAATATTGTATATTTAATATTATGCCTTACCCATTCAATATGGTTGAAATAATTTAGGATTTAATTTCTTACAAAATAATCCCCAATTTAAATTTGTATCCCCTCCCTATATCATGTTGTAATAGTGTAGAATTTAAATTCTCGCACCTTTAAGCTTTCAATTATGCCATGATTAGACTTAGGGTTTTGTATGCAAAAAATCAAATTAACAATTAGCTTGACCTAATCCAAGATAACAATGCATGAAAACAAACACAATGCACACTTGCACCCCTAGGGTTACAATCCACTTGTTGCCTTAAAAAATGGGCCATGGTATGCATGTCAAAGTACTTTGGCAAAACAAAAACAAAACAAAAGATCATAGTCCCTCGATGACGCTATCTGAGTTGCCTAAGCAAAATGATCAAGTCCCTCAAGAAAAATTGCCAAAAATACTTGACACAATTGCTATCATGGTCTATACGATGACCCGCGCCTGTCCCGTTTAAAATCCTAACACAAGGTTGTTCACCAAATACAATGGTGAAGCAACACTGTTAAAAGGGTCAAAAACATAAGAAAGATATTTGAGTAAAATAGGGTAGATAACTCTTAGTTACTTGATCAAAGCTTGCAAAAAAATCCTTGCTATCTTCAAAACACACTTCATAACACCATTTCAAAACCCTACTTTCAAACATTGGAAACTTTTTCAAAAGACAAAAACACCTTTGTATACATTCAAACAAGAATCATTACAAAGGTCGCCACAACGATGGCCTCTTTTCAAAACACCTTTCAAAATCACACACAAAACACCATTTCAAACAATTGAAAAGCAAAGCAAGTGATCTAAGCAAGTAACTAAGAGCCCATGGATAACCATGGATAGAAAGGGTGCTAATACCTTCCCTTTCTATAATCTACTCCCTGATCCCAAGAAAACATCTCAAAGGTCTTTCCTGTGCTTTTTGACCTTTCCTTAGGATAAAATAAAAAGTCGGTGGCGACTCTTGCTAAACCGAAACATTTGCGAACACGAACGCAAACACCCAAGTCAGTTCTCCCACTGTATCACAGAACTGGCGACTCTGCTGGGGAAAACTTTAAAAGTCGAGTAACCTTAGGGCTTAGATCACCCTTTGAATGATTATATTGTTTGCTTTGTTTGCTTTACATTTGGTTCTCTTGTTTGGGCTTTAAATCCTCTACCCGGATTTGGGAAACATTCATAGGTAAATAGCAATACGTTGTGGAAACTGTGCGGGGTATACCGACATGGTTGAAGCAATAGCTATATTAGTGCAACATATTTGTGAGTACCGGTAGCCTTTGAGTCAATCAAAGAGAATACGGGGCCGCTGAGTGATGTCATAAAGTACTAATGAACTCTTAGAACCTTACTTGACCATCTTGACCTTTTATTAGGGGTAGTGAGATGACCGACTTTGGTGCAGTCCGAAGTTGGTAGATACTCGATACTACACTCATTGAAGGTTGTTTTCTTGGAATATTTTGGTCGCTAGTTAAGTGGCTAAACCAAAACAATGAACATAGAAAACAATCCAGTGATAATGAGCTCATTAGAACCTGGTTACTATTTATAGGACAGGTTTGAGCCAACTAAACTCAAGAGGGTATTTACCTATGAAACCTAATGCAAGCCTAAAACTAGAGTTTTGTGTGATTTGCTTGTACATGTGCTTGTGCATACATCATGAACATCATAAAGCATCATATGCACCCACTAACCATTTCAAGGGTTTGGATCTTCATCTTTGTTCTTGTTTTGTAGGTCATGGGATCTCTTCGCAGGAAAACAATTCAAGTCAACCTTGTGAGAATCCCTCCTCAACTCAAGGAGCTTACTTCTAGAATTCCAGAGAATTCTCTCTTAAGTGAAAGACATGGTAGACTTCTCAACTTGGTCAACTCCAACATTGAAGAAGACATGGTCAAAGTTCTCTTCCAGTTCTTTGACCTCCTACACCACTGTTTCACATTCCCTGATTACCAACTAGTACCCACTTTGGAGGAATTTTCTCAACTCCTGAGAATTCCTATTCTTCATCAACTACCCTACAATGGTATGGAAAAAGAACCAAAGCCTGAAGAGGTTGCTCAAGCATTACACTTGCAACCATCTGACATCAAGGGACATTGGGAAACCAGAAGTGGTGTCAAGGGTTTCTTGGCAAAGTTTCTGTTTGAGAAGGCACAAGACTGTTGGAATTCTCTTGATCTACAAGCCTATGAAGAGATTGTGGCACTCCTTATCTATGGGTTGGTCTTGTTCCCAAACCCTGATCAACTTATAGATGTGAATGTCGTCAAGATTTTCATATCCAGGAATCCTATACCTACATTTCTTGGGGACATCCTACACTCATTTTACACACGAACAATAAGGAAAAGAGGTGTTCTCATGTGCTGTACTCCTCTCATTGCAAGGTGGTTTATTTCTCACCTTCCACAATCAGTTTTGAAGAATGAGCAGGGTTTAAGGTGGTTACAACGGTTGATGACCCTCACACATTCTGATGTACATTGGTGTTCTCGGTCCAGAGAAAATGTCATCGTCATTGATCGTTGTGGGGAATTCCCTAATGTCCCACTACTTGGCATTAGGGGAGGCATTACCTACAACCCCTGTTTAGCCCTAAGATAGTTTGGATATGCTCGGAGTGATGGCCCTCATGACATGCTGATTCCTGACCTAGTTTTTGACTTCGACAACAATGCGCAAGGACTTCGACAAAGGTTCATCAGAGCTTGGAGGATGCCCAACAAAGTGGATAGTAAGACACTGGGGCACAAGAATTCCATCCCCCTTGAGCCTTATCTCAAGTGGATGCGAACCCGCGCCCAGAATCTTATGATGCCATACCCTCACATTCTCCCCTTGATCAAAGAGCCTGTTATGGAAGGAGAGGTTCCATACACCATCCTACATCCTGACATGCCAACATCATGGGAAGAAATGCAAAAGAGTTGGATCCAACTCAAGGAAGAACGGAATACTTTTGAAGCCAGCTTCTATGCCAGTGAGAAGAAGGTTTTGGAGCTTACCCGCCGACTTCATGAGGAGGAAACTCTCAACACTTACATCGCACCAAAGAGGATGTGCAATGTCTTTTTACATTAAGAATTTTGTAATATTTTGCCCATGGGGCACTTATGTACTAACAATTTCTTCTTAATATGACGTGTGTTCCTTTTTGTTTGCAAGAAATTTGAATTTCTGAATCCTTGAATGCATTACATGAATAACATATCATTCATCATATGCATAAATAGGTCTTCACACCAGGTTTCCTTATCTTTCTGCTGTTTATTTCAGCAAGATGGATTTGGAGCAGACGGTTAAGGATCTGCAAGCGCAGAATTCTCAATTCCAGCAACTCCTCTTGACCTTAGCAAAGGGTCGGGAGGACCTCAAAGCACTGTTGGAGAAGAGTAAAGAGAAAAAGAAGAAGAGTCCTGGAGTAGCGACTTTTGGAAGAAGGTTTGAAAGCAACGCTAGAAAAGTTCTCGAGTTCCCCTCAATGTCTGATGAAGGGGCTGGTAAAGGAAAAGGGGATGCGGTACCATCCGAATCTGAAGTTGAAGAGAAGGTAGAGCAAGAAGACGAAGACTACTCCGAACAACAATATCCCCCGGCGGATGATAAATACAAGAATCTTGAGGATAGATTGGCAGCCATGGATTTGTAGAGGGTGCCTGGTTTAAATTTTGAAGAACTAGGGTTGGTCGCTGGGATCGTTATCCATCCCAAATTCAAGGTACAAATATTTTCTAAGTATGACGGTCTGTCATGTCCAAAGATGCATTTAAGATCGTATGTCAGAAAGATCCAACCCCACTCATCTGATAAAGACCTCTGGGTACACTTTTTTCAAGATAGTTTGTCAGGCACACAATTGGACTGGTTCTATCAGCTCGAGAGATCAGAGGTTCACAATTGGGAAGACTTAGCTGCTGCATTTTACCATCAATACCAATACAATGCTGATTTAGCGCCCACTCGTACTCAACTACAGAGTATGGGGATGGCTTCCAATAAAGGATTTAAAAAGTACACCCATAAGTGGCGTGATCTGGATGGAAGGGTGCAGCCACCATTATCGGACAGAGAATTAGTTGACATGTTTCTGGGGACCCTGTCTGGCCCTTTCTTCAATCATTTAATTGGGAGTTCCTCCGCGGGATTTACTGAACTAATTTTGACCGACGAAAGGGTTGAGGCTGGTATAAAAAGTGGTAAGATTCAGAAAGATGCTTCCGCGTCCACCGCTGTTAAGAAGACCTTCCCAGCGAAAAAGGAAGCTTCTGCTGATTATTCTCAGAAAGGCCAAGGAGGAATGGGGCGCCGACCTACTGTAGGGGCTGTGATGATTCAAAACTCTTCAAATGATCAACCTCGCGGCAATCAGTCAAGACCTAATCAACAACGGGTAGAAAGGCCACAACGACAGTTCACCCGAATCAACATGACACCAGCGTAAGTACTCCCTCATTTATTGAAGCTGAATCTTACCAGTTTGAAGGAAGCGCCAAAGAACCCTAACACCTCCTCTCAATACTACCACTCCAATGCCAAGTGCGCCTACCACTATGATAGTATTGGGCATGATACGAATAATTGTTGGGCGCTTAAGAACAAAATCCAAGACCTAATTGACGCCAAAGAAGTAGAATTTGACACTCATGAGAAGCGCAATGTGATTTCTGCTCCGATGCCCAAGCACGGTGTGATCGGTGGATCTGGAACTGACTGTTTAACGCTGGTTCGCGAAATGTCGCGGTAAGCAAGAGTCGCCACCGTCTTTTATTTTCTTCAAATGGAAAGGACAAAAGCAGAGAAAAATTCCTTAAAGAGATTGCTCTCGGTTCGGGAGGTAGATTATAAAAAGGGAAGGTATTAGCACCCTTTCTATCCATGGTCATCCATGGGCTCTTAGATACTTGCTCATTTGTGTTTTCAAAAATGGTTTGTTTGCTTTTCAACTGTGGGTTTTAAAAAGTTTCTTTGAAAATTCCAGTTTGACTCTTGTATCAGTCCTCAAGAGTGTTTGAAAAATTGCTTTCGAAAGCTTTTTGAAAATGTGTTGGTGTGAAAAGTATTTTTAATTTGCTTTGAAATTAGAGCAAGTATCTAGAGTCGTCTACCTACCCTAAGGAATTCGTCTGTGTAGATGTCCTTTAAAGTAGTGCCGTCCCACCATTGAGAGGTAGGTAGCACCACCGTTGGAGGTGTTCGGGTCAATTCGAGGGTTCGGGACATGCTGATCACCAGAGCAATGGGAAGACACCTTAGAAGCTACCCTCATGCCAGGTTCCCGGATCATGAGGACTTACTAAGACATCCTCTACTCGACGATCACCTTTCGAGGCAAGGCAACAGTGAGGCGTACCCTAGGGGTGGTGTGTGATTTGTGTGTCAGATTCATTTATTTTTGTCTTGTTCATGTTATTGGTGAGCTACGCGTTTATTTTTATTTATTGTCATTCATTCTTGCATGCATTTATTTAACAGTTAAAAAAGCGAGAAAAGTAAAGTTCTAAAGCTATTACAAAAGGCGCGGGTCCACATCGCCAAAATTTCCAGAACCCGATTTGACAGAAAATAAAGAATTAAAAATGCGAGAGATAAATATTACATGGCCTTGGGAGAGATACATAAATATTAAAAGAAAAAAAAGAAATAAATACGCGCATTGAGATTTAAATTAGAAACGAGGGCGTTGGACCCTTTTTAATTAAATTAAATTAAACGATTATTAAATTAATAAAATTAAAATGAAAAGAAATTGTTTTTTTGGTATTTTTGTATTTTATGATTTTAATGAAAAAGAATTAATTAAATTAAAATGCTAACCCTAATTCTAGTTGTTTTTAGTTTATTAAGAAAAGATTGAATTTTAACCTAATATTTAACCTAATTATTTTACATGCAATTTTAATTTATAAAAGTAAATAATATTAAATATTTAATTATTATGAAAGAAAAGAAAAAGGGATAAAAATAATTATGAACCCTAATTCTACCAATTTTAGATTTTATTAAGGAAAATATTACAATTAAACCTAATTTAATAACTAAAGTTAATTAATGCAATTTATTTACAAAAATACTAAAATATAAATATTTATTATTTTTTTATCTTTTCTGATTTTTTTTGGTGTTTTTTATATATTATGAAAATATTAAATTAATTAAAAAAAACAATAATTAAAAGAAAGTAAAAATAATGAAAAATAAAGAATGTAAAAAAAATTTGCAAACCTAGGGGGGGTCTGCCCCCAAATTGGGAGGTAAATCCTTGGCCATTTGAGCCCAATAAGCTTCAGGCCTGGCTGACTTTTCCACTAGTGTACCCAAGCGTTGACTCACGTGTACCATGCTCTCCAAATCTGTGCCCTTGAATTGATGAAATTGAACGTGTGGACGGCTTGATGGAGGAACGTATGATGGACCATAGCGTTGGCACTGCATAGGATTATTAAATGAAAAATAGTATTGAAGGGGTGGGGACCTGGGATCGAACCCAGGTTCTGAATGTCACCACACACATGCCTAACCAACCAAGCCAAACGCGCGTCTTGTACATTAAACAACAAACAATGAATATAAAATAAACAATGGTTAGTGGGGCCTCCGCGCGCGAAAATTCGAACCAACCATTCATAGCTTGCCACTGAGTCATCTTCTTCATGGCTTTATTCTTTTCCTGAAACAAAATACCATTAGCAACGGTTTTTTAAACGTCCCCATAGACACCCTATTGGAAAATAGCGATTAGCCCCTGGGGCCTCATAAATTAGGCGCGAGGGTCTCGTTCTCTTCGTCCAAGCATGCTTGATTCATCTATGGCACTGTGGGATTCTAATTTTACAGCGTTTGGAAACGCCTAAATTGAAGCTTGCAAAACCCAATTTAGGGCGTTAGGATGATTGGTTTCGATTGGAAAACTTTCCTGGAAGCCTCAGGAAGCTAATGGGATAAAAATTTGGCCTTGAATCGTCCTAGAACTTGATTTTCAGATTTGGAGTTTTCTTGAAAAATTCCAAGTTTGCATATGCTTTTTCTGCGCAGCTTTTTGGTTAATGAGCATTAGGTCTTGATCCAGCTTATGTATGGAATGAATTAGGTCAAAGAAAACAACCAAAAACCTTGGCATTCATGACTTGCAAGATTTGATTTTCAAAGATCTTTTTCAATATTTTTTTCATGCTATTTTGGCCTCAATCATATCCAATCACTTCAATTCCTTCCATATCTGATCATGCACGAATTTTTAAACCTATTCCATGCACAAAAAGATTTGATTGCATTGGTTTTGTATTTTTAATGTATTTTATTTAATTAAATGAATTATTAATAATAAAAAATCCAAATAAATAAATAAAAAATGATAAAGACTTCCCTTTGGGCCAAATGGTCGTGCACATGCCTTAGGTGATGAATTGTGGAAGAAAAAGAGGCCCATTAGCAATTTTAGGTCATTTGAACCAATGTTGACTTTTCAAAATATCCAAATATTTCGCAACTTCCACAAGGCATAACTTGCTCAATTTTTAAGCTTTGCTCATGTTATTGGACATTTTGGAAAGGTATTTGAGTCCTCTAACCAATGTCTTTGGTCCCATGTCATTTTGATTTACCAATCTCAGGTTATGGCCTTTGACTTAAAGTCCCTTTTCGTTGACTTTTGAAAATGACCTATAATGTTGAAATTGATAACTTTTTGTGAGAGCATTTCTTGGACTTGAAGTGTGAAGAGGAGTTGTAGTAAATGTCTTTATCTTCAAAATGAGCTTTGGATGGAATTTTTCTGATAATCCAAGTGAAAGTTATGCCCTGGTCAATTTACAGTTGACTTTTTCAACTGTCCAAACAAGGAAACTTTTGCATCTTGATGATTTTTGAGCCAAGCTTTGAGAATCATGATCAAGCATTGATCAAATGATGTTTGTGGCCTAAAAATGAGATGTTGACCAAAAATTTGAACTTTTGACTGTCAAATGACCATTTTGCCCCTACAGTTGACTGTAGTGCAATTAGGGTTTTGAATGTGCAATTTTGTGCTGAAAGTCTTGAAACTTTGTATGAGGATGCTTGACCATGTTTATAGGCATGTGGGACTTGATTGGACCCTTGGAAACTTCATTTTCTTGATCAGAATAAAAACCCTAATTTTGACTGTTCAGGAGGCTCTTGAACTGTGCAACCCTTGGGGAATTTTGAAGCATGACTTGACAATTTCTTGAAGAATATGGGAGGGCAAACTTTGGGGTACAACAGTTGCCCCTGTTCAATCTTCTTAGACCTGAGGATGCAGATTGGCTGGCGTGCCTTTCGTAATCCGAGGGTGGAAGATGATTGAACACTAGAGTGCCCAGAAATGTGCGCTCACATAGTAGCAGTGATGGTGGAAATGGGCTTATAGATGCCATTTAGAGATTGCTGGAGAGGACGATGGGCTTATAGATGCCATCTGGATGTTGATCGCGTAAGAGATTCCTTAGCGAGAACTTGCGTACCTGCAAAAGAAAAAATGAGTACCTGACATGTTGCAGGAGCTGGTCTTCAGATGCTTTATGTAGATATGTCCTGACTGGTTACAGGAATCGGATCTTCGAACTCTTCAGACGTGCCCTGGCGAGATACAGGAATCGCGTCTGGTAATGTTAGTCTTCAACGGATACACCCTGGCAAGATTCAGGCATCGGACCCTCGAACTCTTCAGACACACCCTGGCAAGATACAGGAATCGGATCTGGTAATGTTAGTCTTCAACGGATACACCCTGGCAAGATTCAGGCATCGGATCCTCGAACTCTTCAGACACACCCTGGCAAGATACAAGAATCGGATCTGGTAATGCTAGTCTTCAACGGATACACCCTGGCAAGATTCAGGTATCGGATCCTCGAACTCTTCAGACACACCCTGGCAAGATATAGGAATCGGATCTGGTAATGCTAGTATTCAACGGATACACCCTGGCAAGATTCAGGTATCGGATCCTCGAACTCTTCAGACACACCCTGGCAAGATACAGGAATCGGATCTGGTAATGTTATTCTTCAACGGATACACCCTGGCAAGATTCAGGTATCGGATCCTCGAACTCTTCAGACACACCCTGGCAAGATACAGGAATCGGATCTGGTAATGCTAGTCTTCAACGGATACACCCTGGCAAGATTCAGGTATCGGATCCTCGAACTCTTCAGACACACCCTGGCAAGATACAGGAATCGGATCTGGTAATGCTAGTCTTCAACGGATACACCCTGGCAAGATTCAGGTATCGGATCCTCGAACTCTTCAGACACTCCCTGGCAAGATACAGGAATCGAGTCTGGTAATGTTAGTCTTCAACGGATACACCCTGGCAAGATTCAGGCATCGGATCCTCGACTCTTCAGACACACCCTAGCAAGATACAGGAATCGGATCTGGTACTTGGTCATCAACAGATACACCCTGGCAAGATTCAGGACTCGGATCTTTAGTTGCGACCATTGATGGTAATCATTTTTGTACTTTTGTCCTGAAAAGACAAGCATTAGTTGTATGCGATGTCATGTGGTATGACGTGCGAGATGCTCTCTGAATACGTGAGATTGTATGTTCATGATGCGTATATGCATGCTATAATGTATGAAGATGTTTATGAATGTATTTTTCGTCTAGGAAAGTAAATCCTTGACGGGTGCCGGGAAGTCACTCCTGGGCTGATGTTGAAGAATGGATTTTGCTTCCGCTGGGGATGATAATTGCAAGAATACCGGTAGGAGAATATTACTCCGTTGGGGAATAAACTTGGCGAAGGGAATAACTCTGCGGGGAGGAAAGTACTCTAACGATCTTGTTGGGAAGCAATACTCTGTGAGGAGAGAGATACTTTGCTGAGTTATTGATAATAACTTGCTGGGGATACCATTGTTGTATTGGAAGTGCTAATAGACATCGCTGGGGGTGAAAAGACTTCGTCGAGGACGATCCTTCAGTGGCTTTTGGCTGAGGATAACCCAGTTATATCCTAGTAAGGAAATAACTCTTTGAATAAAGCCGGGAGACGCGTTCGTGCTCTGCGAGGATAAGCTTCCAGAATCTACTGGAGATAAGCTTACTGCTTGGGAGAAATGGATTCCAACTTTCCTGGGGAACTAGATTGGACTCTCCTGGGGAAGTTTTGAACTGCAGGGGAAGTGATTCCTTTGAGTGTTTGATATACCGCCGGGGAACAATCTTTAGACCAAGACTGCCGGGGATGCTTGTTAAGAATATGTATATTGCTGCTGGGGAATGTTGAGATCTGCTGGAAGACACCCAACTTCCTTAAGATTTGATAACTTTGCTCGAGGAGAGTGTACTGACTTGCTGTCTTACTCTCTGGGGAATTAAGATGTACTGGTTATGTTTTTTAGATGAACCTACCTTGGTACCTTGGAGGACAGAACAATTAGATTGCTCAAACAACTCTTTATTGCCCCTGTTTCTAATGTTACCTGTAATTAATCCTTTGTTTCGTATGCAAATATTCATGAGTTAGCAAATTATTGTCAATGCATATATCACAAATTGAACCTTGGACGTTCTTCGCAAAGCAAAACAGAAAAAGAAAAACAATTGGCACTTTTAACTGAAAAGTATATTTGTATTGATTTTTGAATGGCCTGAAAATAGGTGTTTTGTGTACAAGAGGCTGACGTCCTAGTAAGAGAACGCCGCCGAACAAAAGAGTTTATACAAATTTTGTACAAAAGAAAATAAAACAGCTGTGTGAAATGAACGATCCCACTGGGTTTCAACTCTGCTATTGTCTTTATAACTCCGAGCGTCTCATCACTTGATGACCTAAACGAAGATGAAGCTGACTGATCGATGCCGTCTGAACTTGATGTAGATACCGGATTCTGGATGCAAAGTGATCAATGAGACATAGTATTACGCTTTTATCCCTAACTTTTGCCTGGACCGCCCTTTCGGGTTTTCAGTCCACCGGGATACCCATTTTTGCCCAAGCCGCCTTTTCAGGTTTTTGACTTGCCGGGTGTACATATTTTTTTTCATTTCATCCCTTCATTTTGCCCGAACCCTTTTGGTTCTCCGGGAAGCCCTAATTTTTGCCTAGGCATGTCAGCCTAGCGGGTCTTTTTTATGCGTAGTATCTTTTTACTATGTCTGCATTGGCGGGATGAGGAAGGTCGTCACCATCCATATTGGTTAGAATCATGGCTCCTCCTGAGAACACATGTTTAACCACAAATGGCCCTTCGTACGTAGGGGTCCACTTGCCCCTTGGATCACTTTGGGAAGGATGATTCGCTTGATTACCAGATCCCCAACTTGATATTCCTGTGGTCTGACCTTTTTGTTAAATGCCCTGATCATCCGTTTCTGATACGTCTGACCATGACAGATAGCAACAAGTCTCTTTTCATCGATAAGGTTGAGCTGATCAAGTCGTGTCTGGATCCAGTCATCCTCGTTCAGATTTGCATCCTTCATTATCCGGAGAGAGGGTATTTGCACTTCGATTGGTAAGACTGCCTCCATACCATAAACCAAAGAGAAAAGAGTTGCCCCGGTTGACGTCCTGGCTGAGGTACGATACCCATGTAGAGCGAACGGTAACATCTCGTGCCAATCTTTATAAGTCACTGTCATCTTCTGCACGATTTTCTTGATATTTTTATTTGCTGCTTCTACAGCCCCATTCATCTTCGGTCTGTAAGGAGAAGAATTATGGTGCTGTATCTTGAACTGCTCGCAGAGCTCAGTGATCATCTTGTTATTCAGATTGGTACCGTTGTCTGTAATAATTCTCTCTGGGACGCCGTATCGACAGATCAGGTTGTGCCGAATAAACCGTGCCACAACAGTCTTGGTTACCGTAGCATAGGACGCTGCTTCAACCCACTTTGTAAAATAATCAATTGCCACTAGGATGAAGCGATGCCCATTGGATGCCGTAGGTTTAATCTCACCAATCATGTCTATGCCCCACATTGCAAACGGCCATGGCGCAATCAGAACATTCAGGGGAACTGGAGGAACATGCACCTTGTCTGCATAAATCTGGCACTTATGGCATGTCCTGGAATGCTGGTAGCAGTCAGCTTCCATTGTGGACCAGTAATACCCTGCCCGAAGGATCTTTTTAGCCATAGTGTGTCCACTGGAATGTGTACCAAAGGTCCCTTCATGTAGCTCTTCCATGATCCTTTCTGCTTCAGTCTTATCCACACAACGCAGTAAAGTTGAATCATGGTTTCGCTTGTACAAGATGCCGTTGCTAAGGAAGAACTTTGCCGCGAACCTTCTCAGAAACTTCTTATCATTGATAGAGGCACCTTCAGGGTATTCCTGAGTTTCCAAATATCTCTTCACCTCATGGTACCAAGGCTTCTCAGTCACCAACTCAGTCTCGAGATCGCAACAGTATGCCGGTTCGTCCAGTTTCCAGATGATGATCCGGGGAGCCTCATTATCCCATTTGACTTTGAACATAGAAGACATTGTAGCTAACGCGTCCGCCAACTGATTCTCTTCTCTCGGGAAGTGTTCAAAGGTTATCTTCGTGAAGTGGGGGATCAAGGTCAACACACATTCTCTGTAAGGAATCAGGTTTGGATGTTTCGTATCCCACTCTCCTTTGATCTGATTGATCACGAGAGCGGAATCTCCGAAGACACTTAGAAACTTGATCCTTAAGTCGATCGCAGCTTGAAGACCCATGATGCACGCCTCATACTCCGCCATGTTGTTGGTGCAGTCGAAACATAGCCGGGCAGTGAGTGGAGTATGAGTGCCTTGCGGTGATATGATTACAGCGCTGATACCATTACCCAAAGCATTGGAGGCTCCGTCAAAGTGCATGGACCATCGGGATCCTTCCTCAGGTCCTTCATCCGGTCCAGGTACTTCACAATCAGTTACTATCATGATGCTTTCATCCGGAAACTCGAAGTTCATTGACTGATAGTCATCTACGGCCTGATGTGCCAAGTGGTCTGCCAATACACTTCCCTTGATGGCTTTCTGGGTCGTATACTGAATGTCGTATTCCGTCAAGATCATTTGCCATCTTGCAATCCTTCCAGACAGTGCAGGCTTTTCAAATATGTACTTTATAGGATCCATCTTTGAGATCAACAAGGTAGTGTGAGTCAGCATATACTGTCTCAGCCGGCGAGCAGCCCATACCAAAGCGCAGCAAGTTTTCTCAAGCAGCGAGTATCAGGTCTCACAGTCGGTAAACTTTTTGCTAAGGTAATAAATGGCATGCTCTTTTCGGCCAGACTCGTCATGCTGCCCCAGCACACACCCCATTGAGTTGTCGAGCACTGTCAGGTATAATATCAGAGGTCTCCCTTCAACCGGTGGCATAAGGATGGGTGGTTCTTGGAGATACTCCTTGATTCTGTTAAAGGCGGCCTGACATTCATCATTCCAACGTACTACCTGATCTTTCTTCAGCAGCTTGAAGATTGGCTCACAGGTAGCAGTCAGGTGTGAGATGAAGCGAGCAATGTAATTCAGGCGTCCTAAAAAGCCTCTGACCTCTTTCTCTGTCCTAGGAACTGGCATCTCTTGAATAGCTTTAACCTTAGCAGGGTCCACTTGAATACCTTTATCACTGACCACGAAGCCTAGCAACTTTCCAGATCTTACCCCGAAGGTGCACTTGTTCGGGTTCAACCTTAGCTTGTACAATTTCAACCGGTCAAACAACTTCTGCAGATGATCTAGGTGCTCTTCCTCAGTCTGGGACCTTGCGATCATGTCGTCAACATACACTTCTATCTCATGATGGATCATGTCATGAAATAAAGCAACCATGGCACGTTGGTAGGTTGCCCCAGCATTCTTCAACCCAAACGGCATGACCTTGTAACAGAGGGTGCCCCACTGAGTAACAAATGTAGTCTTTTCCATGTCTTCAGGTGCCATCTTGATCTGATTGTAACCTGAAAAGCCATCCATGAAAGAGAACACCTTATGCTGAGCAGTATTATCAACAAGGACGTCAATGTGAGGTAGAGGGAAGTCATCTTTGGGGCTGGCCCTGTTCAGATCCCTGTAATCGACACACATTCCGACCTTTCCATCCTTCTTTGGTACCGGCACCACATTAGCAACCCACTGAGGGTAAGAAGTCACTGCCAGAAACCCGGCATCAAACTGTTTCATAACCTCGGCTTTGATCTTCTCAGACATCTCTGGACGCATACGACGTACCTTTTGCTTTACCGGAGGGCAATCTTCCTTAGTTGGCAAGTGATGGACCACAATATCGGTATCCAACCCGGGCATGTCTTCGTAGGACCAGACAAAGATCTCCATATAATCATGTAGCATCTTAGTCAACCGCTGCTTCACGCTGAGCTCTAGGTTGGCACCAATCTTTACCTCTTTCATGTCTTCTTCAGTACCCAAGTTTATTGTTTCCACTGGCTCTTCATGTGGTTGAATTGCCCTCTCTTCCTAAAGCAGCAGTCTTGCAAGCTCGCCAGGCACTTCGCAATCATCTTCGCCTTCGTCTTCGGCTAAGTTGATCGGATTTTCGAAGTCATAATTGGCAGTAGCAGAGTCGTTACCAGTGAGATCCAGAGTGGATTGAAACCTGTATGAGTGAGTGTGTGTGTAAATATAGCTGTTTTGAAATATATGTAAAGGAAAGAAAGACAAAAGGAGCACAAGATTTGAAATGCGAGAAAACGTCCAAGATTTTCATTTATGATATATGAAATGACAATTTATATGCCCTCACAAATGAAACCACGGTGCCTCGGGTAAGACACCGGGCCATAGAGTTTATTTATTGTTTATTACAAATACCGAAACAAGAGAATTCATTACTCAGTAACAAGAGAAACAGATAGATTGTCCTTTGCACTCCAATTGTTAGGTCCACTGTCGATTGCCGGGTAAATCCAGCTATCAAACTCAGCTTCATCCACTTCATCCTCGTCCCCAATAGCATTCACCCCATGAGCAGGCAGGGGAGCTGTCACTATATTAGGCTTCTCAGATGCCTCAAACTGTACCTCCTTGGTGTCAATAAGGTCCTGCAGCTTGTTCCTTAAGGCCCAACAGTCATCGGTGGAATGCCCCGGGCTATCAGAATGATAAGCACAACGAGCATTTGGATTGTACTTAGGAGATGTAGTATTTGCAAACTTCGGAGCCTCTCTGACGGTTACTAAGTTGGTTGAGAGCAACTGTGGTAAGATCTTCGACAAGGTCATACTCAAACGGGTTAATTCCCTTCTGGGTCTCTCAGCCCTTGGTTGGTTAGCTTGCCGAGGAACGGCTGCAGGCTTCGCAATCACCAATGCGTTGACAGATTGGCGGCGCTCTGGTTTGTCTTGCCTTCTAGGCCCATACACCACACTGGCCTCTTTTTTGAAGGATTTCTTCTCTGAACCTGTAGATGCACCCTTTGGAATCTTACCAGACTTCAACCCAGCCTCAATTCTCTCTCCAGTCAGGATCAGATCAGTGAACCCTGCAAACGAATTCCCGATAAGATGGTTGAAAAATGGCCCAGATAGGGTCCCCAAGAACATGTCTACCAACTCCCGATCAGTCAACGGAGGCTGCACCCTGCCAGCCAGATCCCTCCACTTCTGAGCGTACTCTTTAAAACCTTCACTTGAACCTAACGACATACCCTGGAGTTGGGTACGCGTAGGTGCAAGGTCGGCATTATATTGATACTGCTTATAGAAAGCAGTAGCCAACTCCTCCCAGTTACGAACCTTGGTCCCATCCAGCTGATAGAACCATTCGAGATGAGTCCCTGAAAGACTCTCCTGGAAGAAGTGGATCCACAAATTCTTATCCGCTGAGTACGGTTGAATCTTCCGAACATAGGACCTGAGATGTAGCTTGGGACAAGACGCCCCGTCGTACTTAGCGAAAGATGGTGCTTTGAACTTATGAGGAATAATCACACCGGTAGACAAACCCAAATCTCCAAAATCCAGCCCAGGTAACTGTTGGATCTCCATAGCATTCAACCTATCCTTCAGTTGCTTGTAACGGTCTTCTGCCGGAGGATATTGCTCTTCATCAAAATCAGTCTCGTTGTCGGAGACTACCGGACTAGGACCTTTTTCTGCTTGAGGAGTACTCTTGCCAATAGAAGAACCAGCCTCTTCATTCTGCAGAGTATTGCCAAACCTTCGGCCCGAGCTGAACATAACAATCCTTCTCTTCTTTTTCTTCTCCTTCTTCAG
This sequence comes from Vicia faba, assembly GCA_948472305.1. Taxonomy (NCBI): domain Eukaryota; kingdom Viridiplantae; phylum Streptophyta; class Magnoliopsida; order Fabales; family Fabaceae; genus Vicia; species Vicia faba. The sequence goes on from OX451736.1 coordinate 310,177,130, forward strand.
GAGCAGAGCCTTCAGCTCTTCTTGGCCTTGAGCCAAACCCTTGATTAATTCCTGAAATTGCGCATTCTGCGCCTGAAGAGCTTTGATGGATGTCTCAGTTGATGATGAGTCAGGATTCATGATGCTGAAATAAACAGCGAAGAACGGTAAGCAACCTGAAAAGGAGAAAACCTGCTATGCACATGATGAATGGAATGCGTATGATTTATGTTTTCAAAGACAATCGGGAATCAACTTCGTAAACAAAAAGGAACACACTTCATTAGATTCAACTTTGAAACTGAAATTATTCGACAGGTTGCCCTTAGGCGTTACATGAAAGGAAATACTGAAAAGGGAAATAAAACTGTAAAAGAACATCCGGAGCTCCTTATGGATCCCATGGTCTCCTCTTCTCAGTACGGATGTAGGCATTCAGAGCTCTCTCATTCTCCAACTGCTTTGTTAGCTTCTGGATCTTTAATTCCTGCTCGTTGAACTTTTCCCGGTAAGAGTCTCATTCTTCTCGCAGTTGCGACCAAGATCTCTTCAATGTCTCATAATCAGTAGGTATCTGAGGAGGAAGGACAGTTGGAGGAACACCATCTTTGTCAGGAGACTCAAGAATGATGGGTCTGACGGCTTCGTATGGCATACCTAACTTCTGAGCACGGATGCGAACCCATTTGTAGTAGGCTTCCATAGGTAAATAAGTCTTTGGCCCTAAATCCTGTGGATCAGCTTTATGAACTTTGTCCCAAGCCTTGATGAACCTACGACGCAGCTCGTCACTATCCACCTGAAACTCAAAACTGATGTGAGGCACCAACATCTCATGGGGGCCTGCTCTTCTTGCTCTTCCAAACTGACGGAGTGCTAGACATGGATTGTAAGAGATTCCTCCTTGGGTACCAATCAGAGGAACATTAGGGTATTCCCCGCATCGATCAATGACATCTATCTCATCCAAACCTCAGCAAGTCCAAATGATGTCTTTGTCGGTGAGAGACATTAACCTGTGAGCCCAACCTATTCCTTCTTGGTTCTTCAGTACGAACTTAGGGAGGTGCGAAATAAACCACCTCACCAACAAAGGGATACAACACCATAGGGTTCCTCGTCTTCGGGTAGTACGAGCATGAAGTTGTTGCAAGATGTCACCCAAGAGAGTGGGCACAGGATTCTGAGACATAAAGATCCTTATGGCAGTGACATTGATGAAGTTGTCAGGATTAGGAAACAAGACTAACCCATAGATTAGGAGAGCCAAGATGTCTTCATATGCCCTAAAGTCCAGGTCATTCCAGAAACTGTTAGCTTTACCGATCAGAAACTTGGCCAAGAAACCCTTAACTCCGCTTCTAGTCACCCAGTTGTCCATTACCTCTTGATGTGTCAGGGGAAGAGCTGCAGCAACATCCTAAAGCCTGAGGGTCTTTTCCCAACCAGTAAAGGGAGTCTGATCCAAGATAGGGATACCAAGCAAATCAGAGAACTCTTCCAGGGTAGGGACCAGCTGGAAGTCTTGAAAAGTGAAGCACTGGTACAGGGGGTCATAGAACTGGGTCAGAACACTCATCAACTGTTGATCCCGCTTTGCAATGACTAAACTGAGAAGATAACCATGCCTCTGAATGAAGGAAGTGGTATTTGGAATTCTGTTAACCAACTCATCAAGCAACTCAGGTGAACGAACAAAGTTGAACCGGATAGTATTCCTTCGCACAGGCATCATGTTGTCCTACAAAACAGAGCAAAGGTGAAACCCTCTTGTCTTTGAAATGGTCAGTCCTTATGCAGGATGCATGCAATGCTCATGATGTTATGATGTTATGATAAAGCACACCACAAACAGATACAAAGGCAAACATGGTAAGGCACACAAGTCACACAAGGCAAGCCCCTAAAGTTTAGGCCAGCATGAGGTCTAGGTACTACCCTCTTTCAGTTTGTTGGTTCATACCTGTCCTATCAAAGTAACCGGGTTCTTAGAGGATCCCAATATCATTGACTACCCTCAATCGGTCATAACTCCAGCATCGCAATCTTTTCTTGCGGCCATAACCATCACAAGAGTTTAGCCTCAATGGGCGTAGCATACTGCTACTGTTCTAATGGCCAAGTTATGTCATTTAAGGTTCTAAGGTTGTTGGTGCTTAATGACTCCTCAGAAGACCCATATTCTCCTCGTTGCAACACAAGGGATATCGGTACAGACCAAGGTGCCACACCAATGTAGCCACTGTTTCACCCGTGTCGGTCTACGCCGGACAGGTCCCTCACAGCTTATGCTACCTAAACAGGGTATCCCCAGATCCGGGTTAGGATCTATGTAACTCCCATGCAACCCACAATAATAAAGCACACAAATCAATACAATTGAAAACACAGTTATGAACTAGCCCTAAGGTACACCTCACTTTAAGTTTAAGTCCCCAGCAGAGTCGCCAGTTCTGTGATCGGTGGATCTGGAACTGACTGTTTAACGCTGGTTCGCAAAATGTCGTGGTAAGCAAGAGTCGCCACCGTCTTTTATTTTCTCCAAATGGAAAGGACAAAAGCACAGAAAAATTCCTTAAAGAGATTGCTCTCGGTTCGGGAGGTAGATTATAGAAAGGGAAGGTATTAGCACCCTTTCTATCCATGGTTATCCATGGGCTCTTAGATACTTGCTCATTTGTGTTTTCAAAAATGGTTTGTTTGCTTTTCAACTGTGGGTTTTAAAAAGTTTCTTTGAAAATTCCAGTTTGACTCTTGTATCAGTCCTCAAGAGTGTTTGAAAAATTGCTTTCGAAAGCTTTTTGAAAATGTGTTGGTGTGAAAAGTATTTTTAATTTGCTTTGAAATTAGAGCAAGTATCTAGAGTCGTCTACCTACCCTAAGGAATTCGTCTGTGTAGATGTCCTTTAAAGTAGTGTCGTCCCACCATTGAGAGGTAGGTAGCACCACCGTTGGAGGTGTTCGGGTCAATTCGAGGGTTCGGGACATGGTGATCACCAGAGCAATGGGAAGACACCTTAGAAGCTACCCTCATGCCAGGTTCCCGGATCATGAGGACTTACTAAGACATCCTCTACTCGACGATCACCTTTCGAGGCAAGGCAACAGTGAGGCGTACCCTAGGGGTGGTGTGTGATTTGTGTGTCAGATTCATTTATTTTTGTCTTGTTCATGTTATTGGTGAGCTACGCGTTTATTTTTATTTATTGTCATTCATTCTTGCATGCATTTATTTAACAATTAAAAAAGCGAGAAAAGTAAAGTTCTAAAGCTATTACAAAAGGCGCGGGTCCACATCGCCAAAATTTCCAGAACCCGATTTGACAGAAAATAAAGAATTAAAAATGCGAGAGATAAATATTACATGGCCTTGGGAGAGATACATAAATATTAAAAGAAAAAAAAGAAATAAATACGCGCATTGAGATTTAAATTAGAAACGAGGGCGTTGGACCCTTTTTAATTAAATTAAATTAAACGATTATTAAATTAATAAAATTAAAATGAAAAGAAATTGTTTTTTTGGTATTTTTGTATTTTATGATTTTAATGAAAAATAATTAATTAAATTAAAATGCTAACCTTAATTCTAGTTGTTTTTAGTTTATTAAGAAAAGATTGAATTTTAACCTAATATTTAACCTAATTATTTTACATGCAATTTTAATTTATAAAAGTAAATAATATTAAATATTTAATTATTATGAAAGAAAAGAAAAAGGGATAAAAATAATTATGAACCCTAATTCTACCAATTTTAGATTTTATTAAGGAAAATATTACAATTAAACCTAATTTAATAACTAAAGTTAATTAATGCAATTTATTTACAAAAATACTAAAATATAAATATTTATTATTTTTTTATCTTTTCTGATTTTTTTTGGTGTTTTTTATATATTATGAAAATATTAAATTAATTAAAAAAAACAATAATTAAAAGAAAGTAAAAATAATGAAAAATAAAGAATGTAAAAAAAATTTGCAAACCTAGGGGGGGTCTGCCCCCAAATTGGGAGGTAAATCCTTGGCCATTTGAGCCCAATAAGCTTCAGGCCTGGCTGACTTTTCCACTAGTGTACCCAAGCGTTGACTCACGTGTACCATGCTCTCCAAATCTGTGCCCTTGAATTGATGAAATTGAACGCGTGGACGGCTTGATGGAGGAACGTATGATGGACCATAGCGTTGGCACTGCATAGGATTATTAAATGAAAAATAGTATTGAAGGGGTGGGGACCTGGGATCGAACCCAGGTCCTGAATGTCACCATACACATGCCTAACCAACCAAGCCAAACGCGCGTCTTGTACATTAAACAACAAACAATGAATATAAAATAAACAATGGTTAGTGGGGCCTCCGCGCGCGAAAATTCCAACCAACCATTCATAGCTTGCCACTGAGTCATCTTCTTCATGGCTTTATTCTTTTCCTGAAACAAAATACCATTAACAACGGTTTTTTAAACGTCCCCATAGACACCCTATTGGAAAATAGCGATTAGCCCCTGGGGCCTCATAAATTAGGCGCGAGGGTCTCGTTCTCTTCGTCCAAGCATGCTTGATTCATCTATGGCACTGTGGGATTCTAATTTTACTGCGTTTGGAAACGCCTAAATTGAAGCTTGCAAAACCCAATTTAGGGCGTTAGGATGATTGGTTTCGATTGGAAAACTTTCCTGGAAGCCTCAGGAAGCTAATGGGATAAAAATTTGGCCTTGAATCGTCCTAGAACTTGATTTTCAGATTTGAAGTTTTCTTGAAAAATTCCAAGTTTGCATATGCTTTTTCTGCGCAGCTTTTTGGTTAATGAGCATTAGGTCTTGATCCAGCTTATGTATGGAATGAATTAGGTCAAAGAAAACAACCAAAAACCTTGGCATTCATGACTTGCAAGATTTGATTTTCAAAGATCTTTTTCAATATTTTTTTCATGCTATTTTGGCCTCAATCATATCCAATCACTTCAATTCCTTCCATATCTGATCATGCACGAATTTTTAAACCTATTCCATGTACAAAAAGATTTGATTGCATTGGTTTTGTATTTTTAATGTATTTTATTTAATTAAATGAATTATTAATAATAAAAAATCCAAATAAATAAATAAAAAATGATAAAGACTTCCCTTTGGGCCAAATGGTCGTTCACATGCCTTAGGTGATGAATTGTGGAAGAAAAAGAGGCCCATTAGCAATTTTAGGTCATTTGAACCAATGTTGACTTTTCAAAATATCCAAAAAGTTCCCAACTTCCACAAGGCATAACTTGCTCAATGTTTAAGATTTGCTCATGTTCTTGGACATTTTGGAAAGTTCTTTGAGTCCTCTAACCAATGTCTTTGGTCCCATGTCATTTTGATTTACCAATCTCAAGTTATGGCCTTTGACTTAAAGTCTCTTTTTGTTGACTTTTGAAAATGACCTATAATGTTGAAATTGATAACTTTTTGTGAGAGCATTTCTTGGACTTGAAGTGTGAAGAGGAGTTGTAGGAAATGTCTTTCTATTCAAAATGAGCTTTGGATGGAATTTTTCTGATAATCCATGTGAAAGTTATGCCCTGGTCAATTTACAGTTGACTTTTTCAACTGTCCAAACAAGGAAACTTTTGCATCTTGATGATTTTTGAGCCAAGCTTTGAGAATCATGATCAAGCATTGATCAAATGATGTTTGTGGCCTCAAAATTAGATGTTGACCAAAAATTGAACTTTTGACTGTCAAATGACCATTTTGCCCCTACAGTTGACTGTAGTGCAATTAGGGTTTTGAATGTGCAATTTTGTGCTGAAAGTCTTGAAACTTTGTATGAGGATGCTTGACCATGTTTATAGGCATGTGGGACTTGATTGGACCCTTGGAAACTTCATTTTCTTGATCAGAATAAAAACCCTAATTTTGACTGTTTAGGAGGCTCTTGAACTGTGCAACCCTTGGGGAATTTTGAAGCATGACTTGGCAATTTCTTGAAGAATATGGGAGGGCAAATTTTGGGGTACAACAGTTGCCCCTGTTCAATATTCTTAGACCTGAGGATGCAGATTGGCTGGCGTGCCTTTCGTAATCCGAGGGTGGAAGATGATTGAACACTAGAGTGCCCAGAAATGTGCGCTCACATAGTAGCAGTGATGGTGGAAATGGGCTTATAGATGCCATTTAGAGATTGCTGGATAGGACGATGGGCTTATAGATGCCATCTGGATGTTGATCGTGTAAGAGATTCCTTAGCGAGAACTTGCGTACCTGCAAAAGAAAAAATGAGTACCCGACATGTTGCAGGAGCTGGTCTTCAGATGCTTTATGTAGATATGTCCTGACTGGTTACAGGAATCGGATCTTCGAACTCTTCAGAAGTGCCCTGGCGAGATACAGGAATCGCGTCTGGTAATGTTAGTCTTCAACGGATACACCCTGGCAAGATTCAGGCATCGGATCCTCGAACTCTTCAGACACACCCTGGCAAGATACAGGAATCAGATCTGGTAATGTTAGTCTTCAACGGATACACCCTGGCAAGATTCAGGCATCGGATCCTCGAACTCTTCAGACACACCCTGGCAAGATACAGGAATCAGATCTGGTAATGCTAGTCTTCAATGGATACACCCTGGCAAGATTCAGGTATCGGATCCTCGAACTCTTCAGACACACCCTGGCAAGATATAGGAATCAGATCTGGTAATGCTAGTCTTCAACGGATACACCCTGGCAAGATTCAGGTATCGGATCCTCGAACTCTTCAGACACACCCTGGCAAGATACAGGAATCGGATCTGGTAATGTTAGTCTTCAACGGATACACCCTGGCAAGATTCAGGTATCGGATCCTCGAACTCTTCAGACACACCCTGGCAAGATACAGGAATCGGATCTGGTAATGCTAGTCTTCAACGGATACACCCTGGCAAGATTCAGGTATCAGATCCTCGAACTCTTCAGACACACCCTGGCAAGATACAGGAATCAGATCTGGTAATGCTAGTCTTCAACGGATACACCCTGGCAAGATTCAGGTATCGGATCCTCGAACTCTTCAGACACACCCTGGCAAGATACAGGAATCGAGTCTGGTAATGCTAGTCTTCAACGGATACACCCTGGCAAGATTCAGGCATCGGATCCTCGACTCTTCAGACACACCCTAGCAAGATATAGGAATCGGATCTGGTACTTGGTCATCAACAGATACACCCTGGCAAGATTCAGGACTCGGATCTTTAGTTGCGACCATTGATGGTAATCATTTTTGTACTTTTGTCCTGAAAAGACAAGCATTAGTTGTATGCGATGTCATGTGGCATGACGTGCGAGATGCTCTCTGAATACGTGAGATTGTATGTTCATGATGCGTATATGCATGCTATAATGTATGAAGATGTTTATGAATGTATTTTTCGTCTAGGAAAGTAAATCCTTGACGGGTGCCGGGAAGTCACTCCTGGGCTGATGTTGAAGAATGGATTTTGCTTCCGCTGGGGATGATAATTGCAAGAATACCGGTAGGAGAATATGACTCTGTTGGGGAATAAACTTAGCGAAGGGAATAACTCTGCGGGGAGGAAAGTAGTCTAACGATCTTGTTGGGAAGCAATACTCTGTGAGGAGAGAGATACTTTGCTGAGTTATTGATAATAACTTGCTGGGGATACCATTGTTGATTGGAAGTGCTAATAGACTTTGCTGGGGGTGAAAAGACTTCGTCGAGGACGATCCTTCCGTGGCTTTTGGCTGAGGATAACCCAGTTATATCCTAGTAAGGAAATAACTCTTTGAATAAAGCCGGGAGACGCGTTCGTGCTCTGCGAGGATAAGCTTCCAGAATCTACTGGAGATAAGCTTACTGCTTGGGAGAAATGGATTCCAACTTTCCTGGGGAACTAGATTGGACTCTCCTGGGGAAGTTTTGAACTGCGGGGGAAGTGATTCCTTTGAGTGTTTGATATACCACCGGGGAACAATCTTTATACCAAGACTGCCGGGGATGCTTGTTAAGAATATGTATATTGCTGCTGGGGAATGTTGAGATCTGCTGGAAGACACCCAATTTCCTTAAGACTTGATAACTTTGCTTGAGGAGAGTGTACTGACTTGCTGTCTTACTCTCTGGGGAATTAAGATGTACTGGTTATGTTTTTTAGCTGAACCTACCTTGGTGCCTTGGAGGACAGAACAATTAGATTGCTCAGACAACTCTTTATTGCCCCTGTTTCTAATGTTACCTGTAATTAATCCTTTGTTTCGTATGCAAATATTCATGAGTTAGCAAATTATTGTCAATGCATATATCACAAATTGAACCTTGGACGTTCTTCGCAAAGCAAAACAGAAAAAGAAAAACAATTGGCACTTTTAACTGAAAAGTATATTTGTATTGATTTTTGAATGGCCTGAAAATAGGCGTTTTGTGTACAAGAGGCTGACGTCCTAGTAAGAGAACGCCGCCGAACAAAAGAGTTTATACAAATTTTGTACAAAAGAAAATAAAATAGCTGTGTGAAATGAACGATCCCACTGGGTTTCAACTCTGCTATTGTCTTTATAACTCCGAGCGTCTCATCACTTGATGACCTAAACGAAGATGAATCTGACTGATCGATGCCGTCTGAACTTGATGTAGATACCGAATTCTGGATGCAAAGTGATCAATGAGACATAGTATTACGCTTTTATCCCTAACTTTTGCCTGGACCGCCCTTTCGGGTTTTCAGTCCACCGGGATACCCATTTTTGCCCAAGCCGCCTTTTCAGGTTTTCGACTTGCCGGGTGTACAAATTTTTTTTCATTTCATCCCTTCATTTTGCCCGAACCCTTTTGGTTCGCCGGGAAGCCCTAATTTTTGCCTAGGCATGTCAGCCTAGCGGGTCATTTTTATGCGTAGTATCTTTTTACTATGTCTGCATTGGCGGGGTGAGGAAGGTCGTCACCATCCATATTGGTTAGAATCATGGCTCCTCCTGAGAACACATGTTTAACCACAAATGGCCCTTCGTACGTAGGGGTCCACTTGCCCCTTGGATCACTCTGAGGAAGGATGATTCGCTTGATTACCAGATCCCCAACTTGATATTCCTGTGGTCTGACCTTTTTGTTAAATGCCCTGATCATCCGTTTCTGATACGTCTGACCATGACAGATAGCAGCAAGTCTCTTTTCATCGATAAGGTTGATCTGATCAAGTCGTGTCTGGATCCAATCATCCTCGTTCAGATTTGCATCCTTCATTATCCGGAGAGAGGGTATTTGCACTTCGATTGGTAAGACTGCCTCCATACCATAAACCAAAGAGAAAGGAGTTGCCCCGGTTGACGTCCTGGCTGAGGTACGGTACCCATGTAGAGCGAACGGTAACATCTCGTGCCAATCTTTATAAGTCACTGTCATCTTCTGCACGATTTTCTTGATATTTTTATTTGCTGCTTCTACAGCCCCATTCATCTTCGGTCTGTAAGGAGAAGAATTGTGGTGCTGTATCTTGAACTGCTCGCAGAGCTCAGTGATCATCTTGTTATTCAGATTGGTACCGTTGTCTGTAATAATTCTCTCTGGGACGCCGTATCGACAGATCAGGTTGTGCCGAATGAACCGTGCCACAACAGTCTTGGTTACCGTAGCATAGGACGCTGCTTCAACCCACTTTGTAAAATAATCAATTGCCACTAGGATGAAGCGATGCCCATTGGATGCCGTAGGTTTAATCTCACCAATCATGTCTATGCCCCACATTGCAAATGGCCAAGGCGCAGTCAGAACATTCAGGGGAACTGGAGGAACATGCACCTTGTCTGCATAAATCTGGCACTTATGGCATGTCCTGGAATGCTGGTAGCAGTCAGCTTCCATTGTGGACCAGTAATACCCTGCCCGAAGGATCTTTTTAGCCATAGTGTGTCCACTGGAATGTGTACCAAAGGTCCCTTCATGTAGCTCTTCCATGATCCTTTCTGCTTCAGTCTTATCCACACAACGCAGTAAAGTTGAATCATGGTTTCGCTTGTACAAGATGCCGTTGCTAAGGAAGAACTTTGCCGCGAACCTTCTCAGAAACTTCTTATCATTGATAGAGGCACCTTCAGGGTATTCCTGAGTTTCCAAATATCTCTTCACCTCATGGTACCAAGGCTTCTCAGTCACCAACTCAGTCTCGAGATCGCAACAGTATGCCAGTTCGTCCAGTTTCCAGATGATGATCCGGGGAGCCTCATTATCCCATTTGACTTTGAACATAGAAGACATTGTAGCTAACGCGTCCGCCAACTGATTCTCTTCTCTCGGGAAGTGTTCAAAGGTTATCTTCGTGAAGTGGGGGATCAAGGTCAACACACATTCTCTGTAAGGAATCAGGTTTGGATGTTTCGTATCCCACTCTCCTTTGATCTGATTGATCACGAGAGCGGAATCTCCGAAGACACTCAGAAACTTGATCCTTAAGTCAATCGCAGCTTGAAGACCCATGATGCACGCCTCATACTCCGCCATGTTGTTGGTGCAGTCGAAACATAGCCGGGCAGTGAGTGGAGTATGAGTGCCTTGCGGTGATATGATTACAGCGCCGATACCATTACCCAAAGCATTGGAGGCTCCGTCAAAGTGCATGGACCATCGAGATCCTTCCTCAGGTCCTTCATCCGGTCCAGGTACTTCACAATCAGTTACTATCATGATGCTTTCATCCGGAAACTCGAAGTTCATTGACTGATAGTCATCTACGGCCTGATGTGCCAAGTGGTCTGCCAATACACTTCCCTTGATGGCTTTCTGGGTCGTATACTGAATGTCGTATTCCGTCAAGATCATTTGCCATCTTGCAATCCTTCCAGACAATGCAGGCTTTTCAAATATGTACTTTATAGGATCCATCTTTGAGATCAACAAGGTAGTGTGAGTCAGCATATACTGTCTCAGCCGGCGAGCAGCCCATACCAAAGCGCATCAAGTTTTCTCAAGCAGCGAGTATCGGGTCTCACAGTCGGTAAACTTTTTGCTAAGGTAATAAATGGCATGCTCTTTTCGGCCAGACTCGTCATGCTGCCCCAGCACACACCCCATTGAGTTGTCGAGCACTGTCAGGTATAATATCAGAGGTCTCCCTTCAACCGGTGGCATAAGGATGGGTGGTTCTTGGAGATACTCCTTGATTCTGTCAAAGGCGGTCTGACATTCATCATTCCAACGTACTACCTGATCTTTCTTCAGCAGCTTGAAGATTGGCTCACAGGTAGCAGTCAGGTGTGAGATGAAGCGAGCAATGTAATTCAGGCGTCCTAAAAAGCCTCTGACCTCTTTCTCTGTCCTAGGAACTGGCATCTCTTGAATAGCTTTAACCTTAGCAGGGTCCACTTGAATACCTTTATCACTGACCACGAAGCCTAGCAACTTTCCAGATCTTACCCCGAAGGTGCACTTGTTCGGGTTCAACCTTAGCTTGTACAGTTTCAACCGGTCAAACAACTTCTGCAGATGATCTAGGTGCTCTTCCTCAGTCTGGGACCTTGCGATCATGTCGTCAACATACACTTCTATCTCATGATGGATCATGTCATGAAATAAAGCAGCCATGGCACGTTGGTAGGTTGCCCCAGCATTCTTCAACCCGAACGGCATGACCTTGTAACAGAAGGTGCCCCACTGAGTAACAAATGTAGTCTTTTCCATGTCTTCAGGTGCCATCTTGATCTGATTGTAACCTGAAAAGCCATCCATGAAAGAGAACACCTTATGCTGAGCAGTATTATCAACAAGGACGTCAATGTGAGGTAGAGGGAAGTCATCTTTGGGGCTGGCCCTGTTCAGATCCCTGTAATCGACACACATTCTGACCTTTCCATCCTTCTTTGGTACCGGCACCACATTAGCAACCCACTGAGGGTAAGAAGTCACTGCCAGAAACCCGACATCAAACTGTTTCATAACCTCGGCTTTGATCTTCTCAGACATCTCTGGACGCATACGACGTACCTTTTGCTTTACCGGAGGGCAATCTTCCTTAGTTGGCAAGTGATGGACCACAATATCGGTATCCAACCCGGACATGTCTTCGTAGGACCAGGCAAAGATCTCCATATAATCATGTAGCATCTTAGTCAACCGTTGCTTCACGCTGAGCTCTAGGTTGGCACCAATCTTTACCTCTTTCCTGTCTTCTTCAGTACCCAAGTTTATTGTTTCCACTGGCTCTTCATGTGGTTGAATTGCCCTCTCTTCCCGAAGCAACAGTCTTGCAAGCTCGCCAGGCACTTCGCAATCATCTTCGCCTTCGTCTTCGGCTAAGTTGATCGGATTTTCGAAGTCATAATTGGCAGTAGCAGAGTCGTTACCAGTGAGATCCAGAGTGGATTGAAACCTGTATGAGTGAGTGTGTGTGTAAATACAGCTGTTTTGAAATATATGTAAAGGAAAGAAAGACAGAAAAGGAGCACAAGATTTGAAATGCGAGAAAACGTCCAAGATTTTCATTTATGATATATGAAATGACAATTTATATGCCCTCACAAATGAAACCACGGTGCCTCGGGTAAGACACCGGGCCATAGAGTTTATTTATTGTTTATTACAAATACCGAAACAAGAGAATTCATTACTCAGTAACAAGAGAAATAGATAGATTGTCCTTTGCACTCCAATTGTTAGGTCCACTGTCGGTTGCCGGGTAAATCCAGCTATCAAACTCAGCTTCATCCACTTCATCCTCGTCCCTAATAGCATTCACCCCATGAGCAGGCAGGGGAGCTGTCACTACATTAGGCTTCTCAGATGCCTCAAACTGTACCTCCTTGGTGTCAATAAGGTCCTGCAGCTTGTTCCTTAAGGCCCAACAGTCATCGGTGGAATGCCCCGGGCTATCAGAATGATAAGCACAACGAGCATTTGGATTGTACTTAGGAGATGTAGTATTTGCAAACTTCGGAGCCTCTCTGACGGTTACTAAGTTGGTTGAGAGCAACTGTGGTAAGATCTGCGACAAGGTCATACTCAAACGGGTGAATTCCCTTCTGGGTCTCTCAGCCCTTGGTTGGTTAGCTTGCCGAGGAGCGGCTGCAGGCTTCGCAATCACCAATGCGTTGACAGATTGGCGGCGCTCTGGTTTGTCTTGCCTTCTAGGCTCATACACCACACTGGCCTCTTTTTTGAAGGGTTTCTTCTCTGAACCTGTAGATGCACCCTTTGGAATCTTACCAGACTTCAACCCAGCCTCAATTCTCTCTCCAGTCAGGATCAGATCAGTGAACCCTGCAGACGAATTCCCGATAAGATGGTTGAAAAATGGCCCAGATAGGGTCCCCAAGAACATGTCTACCAACTCCCGATCAGTCAACGGAGGATGCACCCTGCCAGCCAGATCCCTCCACTTCTGAGCGTACTCTTTAAAACCTTCACTTGAACCTAACGACATACCCTGGAGTTGGGTACGCGTAGGTGCAAGGTCGGTATTATATTGATACTGCTTATAGAAAGCAGTAGCCAACTCCTCCCAGTTACGAACCTTGGTCCCATCCAGCCGATAGAACCATTCGAGATGAGTCCCTGAAAGACTCTCCTGGAAGAAGTGGATCCACAAATTCTTATCCGCTGAGTACGGTTGAATCTTCCGAACATAGGACCTGAGATGTAGCTTGGGACAAGACGCCCCGTCGTACTTAGCGAAAGATGGTTCTTTGAACTTATGAGGAATAATCACACCGGTAGACAAACCCAAATCTCCAAAATCCAGCCCAGGTACCTGTTGGATCTCCATAGCATTCAACCTATCCTCCAGTTGCTTGTAACGGTCTTCTGTCGGAGGATATTGCTCTTCATCAAAATCAGTCTCGTTGTCGGAGACTACCGGACTAGGACCTTTTTCTGCTTGAGGAGTACTCTTGCCAATAGAAGAACCAGCCTCTTCATTCTGCAGAGTATTGCCAAACCTTCGGCCCGAGCTGAACATAACAATCCTTCTCTTCTTTTTCTTCTCCTTCTTCAGGAGCAGAGCCTTCAGCTCTTCTTGGCCTTGAGCCAAACCCTTGATTAATTCCTGAAATTGTGCATTCTGCGCCTGAAGAGCTTTGATGGATGTCTCAGTTGATGATGAGTCAGGATTCATGATGCTGAAATAAATAGCGAAGAACGATAAGCAACCTGAAAAGGAGAAAACCTGCTATGCACATGATGAATGGAATGCGTATGATTTATGTTTTCAAAGACAATCGGGAATCAACTTCGTAAACAAAAAGGAACACACTTCATTAGATTCAACTTTGAAACTGAAATTATTCAACAGGTTGCCCTTAGGCGTTACATGAAAGGAAATACTGAAAAGGGAAATAAAACTGTAAAAGAACATCCGGAGCTCCTTATGGATCCCATAGTCTCCTCTTCTCAGTACGGATGTAGGCATTCAGAGCTCTCACATTCTCCAACTGCTTTGTCAGCTTCTGGATCTTTAATTCCTGCTCGTTGAACTTTTCCCGGTAAGAGTCCCGTTCTTCTCGCAGTTGCGACCAAGATCTCTTCAATGTCTCATAATCAGTAGGTATCTGAGGAGGAAGGACAGTTGGAGGAACACCATCTTTGTCAGGAGACTCAAGAATGATGGGTCTGACGGCTTCGTATGGCATACCTAACTTCTGAGCACGGATGCGAACCCATTTGTAGTAGGCTTCCATAGGTAAAGAAGTCTTTGGCCCTAACTCCTGTGGATCAGCTTTATGAACTTTGTCCCAAGCCTTGATGAACCTACGACGCAGCTCGTCACTATCCACCTGAAACTCAAAACTGATGTGAGGCACCAACATCTCATGGGGGCCTGCTCTTCTTGCTCTTCCAAACTAACGGAGTGCTAGACATGGATTGTAAGAGATTCCTTCTTGGGTACCAATCAGAGGAACATTAGGGTATTCCCCGCATCGATCAATGACAGCTATCTCATCCAAACCTCAGCAAGTCCAAATGATGTCTTTGTCGGTGAGAGACATTAACCTGTGAGCCCAACCTCTTCCTTCTTGGTTCTTCAGTACGAACTTAGGGAGGTGCGAAATAAACCACCTCACCAACAAAGGGATACAACACCATAGGGTTCCTCGTCTTCGGGTAGTACGAGCATGATGTTGTTGCAAGATGTCACCCAAGAGAGTGGGCACAGGATTCTGAGACATAAAGATCCTTATGGCAATGACATTGATGAAGTTGTCAGGATTAGGAAACAAGACTAACCCATAGATTAGGAGAGCCAAGATGTCTTCATATGCCCTAAAGTCCAGGTCATTCCAGAAACTGTTAGCTTTACCGATCAGAAACTTGGCCAAGAAACCCTTAACTCCGCTTCTAGTCACCTAGTTGTCCATTACCTCTTGATGTGTCAGGGGAAGAGCTGCAGCAACATCCTCAAGCCTGAGGGTCCTTTCCCAACCAGTAAAGGGAGTCTGATCCAAGATAGGGATACCAAGCAAATCAGAGAACTCTTCCAGGGTAGGGACCAGCTGGAAGTCTTGAA
This sequence comes from Vicia faba, assembly GCA_948472305.1. NCBI lineage: Eukaryota > Viridiplantae > Streptophyta > Magnoliopsida > Fabales > Fabaceae > Vicia > Vicia faba. Next base: position 310,192,583 of record OX451736.1, read on the forward strand.
AAGTGAAGCACTGGTACAGGGGGTCATAGAACTGGGTCAGAACACTCATCAATTGTTGATCCCGCTTTGCAATGACTAAACTGAGAAGAGAACCATGCCTCTGAATGAATGAAGTGGTATTTGGAATTCTGTTAACCAACTCATCAAGCAACTCAGGTGAACGAACAAAGTTGAACCGGATAGTATTCCTTCGCACAGGCATCATGTTGTCCTACAAAACAGAGCAAAGGTGAAACCCTCTTGTCTTTGAAATGGTCAGTCCTTATGCAGGATGCATGCAATGCTCATGATGTTATGATGTTATGATAAAGCACACCACAAACAGATACAAAGGCAAACATGGTAAGGCACACAAGTCACACAAGGCAAGCCCCTAAAGTTTAGGCCAGCATGAGGTCTAAGTACTACCCTCTTTCAGTTTGTTGGTTCATACCTGTCCTATCAAAGTAACCGGGTTCTTAGAGGATCCCAATATCATTGACTACCCTCAATCGGCCATAACTCCAGCATCACAATCTTTTCTTGCGGCCAGAACCATCACAAGAGTTTAGCCTCAATGGGCGTAGCATACTGCTACTGTTCTAATGGCCAAGTTGTGTCATTTAAGGTTCTAAGGTTGTTGGTGCTTAATGACTCCTCAAAAGACCCATATTCTCCTCGTTGCAACACAAGGGATATCGGTACAGACCAAGGTGCCACACCAACGTAGCCACTGTTTCACCCGTGTCGGTCTACGCCAGACAGGTCCCTCACAGCTTATGCTACCTAAACAGGGTATCCCCAGATCCGGGTTAGGATCTATGTAACTCCCATGCAACCCATAATAATAAAGCACACAAATCAATACAATTGAAAACACAGTTATGAACTAGCCCTAAGGTACACCTCACTTTAAGTTTAAGTCCCCAGCAGAGTCGCCAGTTCTATGATCGGTGGATCTGAAACTGACTGTTTAACGCTGGTTCGCGAAATGTCGCGGTAAGCAAGAGTCGCCACCGTCTTTTATTTTCTCCAAATGGAAAGGACAAAAGCACAGAAAAATTCCTTAAAGAGATTGCTCTCGGTTCGGGAGGTAGATTATAGAAAGGGAAGGTATTAGCACCCTTTCTATCCATGGTTATCCATGGGCTCTTAGATACTTGCTCATATGTGTTTTCAAAAATGGTTTGTTTGCTTTTCAACTGTGGGTTTTAAAAAGTTTCTTTGAAAATTCCAGTTTGACTCTTGTATCAGTCCTCAAGAGTGTTTGAAAAATTGCTTTCGAAAGCTTTTTGAAAATGTGTTGGTGTGAAAAGTATTTTTGATTTGCTTTGAAATTAGAGCAAGTATCTAGAGTCGTCTACCTACCCTAAGGAATTCGTCTGTGTAGATGTCCTTTAAAGTAGTGTCGTCCCACCATTGAGAGGTAGGTAGCACCACCGTTGGAGGTGTTCGGGTCAATTCGAGGGTTCGGGACATGGTGATCACCAGAGCAATGGGAAGACACCTTAGAAGCTACCCTCATGCCAGGTTCCCGGATCATGAGGACTTACTAAGACATCCTCTACTCGACGATCACCTTTCGAGGCAAGGCAACAGTGAGGCGTACCCTAGGGGTGGTGTGTGATTTGTGTGTCAGATTCGTTTATTTTTGTCTTGTTCATGTTATTGGTGAGCTACGCGTTTATTTTTATTTATTGTCATTCATTCTTGCATGCATTTATTTAACAGTTAAAAAAGCGAGAAAAGTAAAGTTCTAAAGCTATTACAAAAGGCGCGGGTCCACATCGCCAAAATTTCCAGAACCCGATTTGACAGAAAATAAAGAATTAAAAATGCGAGAGATAAATATTACATGGCCTTGGGAGAGATACATAAATATTAAAAGAAAAAAAAGAAATAAATACGCGCATTGAGATTTAAATTAGAAACGAGGGCGTTGGACCCTTTTTAATTAAATTAAATTAAACGATTATTAAATTAATAAAATTAAAATGAAAAGAAATTGTTTTTTTGGTATTTTTGTATTTTATGATTTTAATGAAAAAGAATTAATTAAATTAAAATGCTAACCCTAATTCTAGTTGTTTTTAGTTTATTAAGAAAAGATTGAATTTTAACCTAATATTTAACCTAATTATTTTACATGCAATTTTAATTTATAAAAGTAAATAATATTAAATATTTAATTATTATGAAAGAAAAGAAAAAGGGATAAAAATAATTATGAACCCTAATTCTACCAATTTTAGATTTTATTAAGGAAAATATTACAATTAAACCTAATTTAATAACTAAAGTTAATTAATGCAATTTATTTACAAAAATACTAAAATATAAATATTTATTATTTTTTTATCTTTTCTGAATTTTTTTGGTGTTTTTTATATATTATGAAAATATTAAATTAATTAAAAAAAACAATAATTAAAAGAAAGTAAAAATAATGAAAAATAAAGAATGTAAAAAAAATTTGCAAACCTAGGGGGGGTCTGCCCCCAAATTGGGAGGTAAATCCTTGGCCATTTGAGCCCAATAAGCTTCAGGCCTGGCTGACTTTTCCACTAGTGTACCCAAGCGTTGACTCACGTGTACCATGCTCTCCAAATATGTGCCCTTGAATTGATGAAATTGAACGCGTGGACGGCTTGATGGAGGAACGTATGATGGACCATAGCGTTGGCACTGCATAGGATTATTAAATGAAAAATAGTATTGAAGGGGTGGGGACCTGGGATCGAACCCAGGTCCTGAATGTCACCACACACATGCCTAACCAACCAAGCCAAACGCGCGTCTTGTACATTAAACAACAAACAATGAATATAAAATAAACAATGGTTAGTGGGGCCTCCGCGCGCGAAAATTCGAACCAACCATTCATAGCTTGCCACCGAGTCATCTTTCTTCATGGCTTTATTCTTTTCCTGAAACAAAATACCATTAGCAACGGTTTTTTAAACGTCCCCATAGACACCTTATTGGAAAATAGCGATTAGCCCCTGGGGCCTCATAAATCAGGCGCGAGGGTCTCGTTCTCTTCGTCCAAGCATGCTTGATTCATCTATGGCACTGTGGGATTCTAATTTTACAGCGTTTGGAAACGCCTAAATTGAAGCTTGCAAAACCCAATTTAGGGCGTTAGGATGATTGGTTTCGATTGGAAAACTTTCCTGGAAGCCTCAGGAAGCTAATGGGATAAAAATTTGGCCTTGAATCGTCCTAGAACTTGATTTTCAGATTTGGAGTTTTCTTGAAAAATTCCAAGTTTGCATATGCTTTTTCTGCGCAGCTTTTTGGTTAATGAGCATTAGGTCTTGATCCAGCTTATGTATGGAATGAATTAGGTCAAAGAAAACAACCAAAAACCTTGGCATTCATGACTTGCAAGATTTGATTTTCAAAGATCTTTTTCAATATTTTTTTCATGCTATTTTGGCCTCAATCATATCCAATCACTTCAATTCCTTCCATATCTGATCATGCACGAATTTTTAAACCTATTCCATGTACAAAAAGATTTGATTGCATTGGTTTTGTATTTTTAATGTATTTTATTTAATTAAATGAATTATTAATAATAAAAAATCCAAATAAATAAATAAAAAATGATAAAGACTTCCCTTTGGGCCAAATGGTCGTTCACATGCCTTAGGTGATGAATTGTGGAAGAAAAAGAGGCCCATTAGCAATTTTAGGTCATTTGAACCAATGTTGACTTTTCAAAATATCCAAAAATTTCCCAACTTCCACAAGGCATAACTTGCTCAATGTTTAAGCTTTGCTCATGTTCTTGGACATTTGGGAAAGGTCTTTGAGTCCTCTAACCAATGTCTTTGATCCCATGTCATTTTGATTTACCAATCTCAAGTTATGGCCTTTGACTTAAAGTCCCTTTTTGTTGACTTTTGAAAATGACCTATAATGTTGAAATTGATAACTTTTTGTGAGAGCATTTATTGGACTTGAAGTGTGAAGAGGAGTTGTAGGAAATGTCTTTCTATTCAAAATGAGCTTTGGATGGAATTTTTCTGATAATCCATGTGAAAGTTATGCCCTGGTCAATTTACAGTTGACTTTTTCAACTGTCCAAACAAGGAAACTTTTGCATCTTGATGATTTTTGAGCCAAGCTTTGAGAATCATGATCAAGCATTGATCAAATGATGTTTGTGGCCTCAAAATGAGATGTTGACCAAAAATTGAACTTTTGACTGTCAAATGACCATTTTGCCCCTACAGTTGACTGTAGTGCAATTAGGGTTTTGAATGTGCAATTTTGTGCTGAAAGTCTTGAAACTTTGTATGAGGATGCTTGACCATGTTTATAGGCATGTGGGACTTGATTGGACCCTTGGAAACTTAATTTTCTTGATCATAATAAAAACCCTAATTTTGACTGTTTAGGAGGCTCTTGAACTGTGCAACCCTTGGGGAATTTTGAAGCATGACTTGGCAGTTTCTTGAAGAATATGGGAGGGCAAATTTTGGGGTACAACACACGGTAATAATGTTCATGTCGTTATGGAGGACCTTCATGTTACTGATGTTGCTGACCTTTTGACTCCATTACTTGTGATTATAGAGAATTTGATGAGAGCCGGGATCTTTCCTGGTTGTGGAAAAGACTGCTATTTTTGTTTGAACATACAAGTTGACTGCCCCATGTTGAAATCAGGTGTCCAACGCCTGATGGATACCCAAGAGATACTATTTCAGAAAACCCCTGTTGATACCTTCACTCCTGTTACTCCTGCTACTTTTGCTACTTCAACCAACGATATTACAATCATAACCATTTCCGATAATCCTCCCAAGGCTTGCAAAAGGCCTGTCAGGATTACGCCCGACCCTAAATTTGTGCCTTTAAAAATCACCATGCCGGGGCCAGTCCCGTATCAATCTAGCAAGACAATCCCATAGAACTATGGAGGAGAAATCTTCTATCATGGTGTCAAGCAAATTGAAGCAGTCCAAGAGATTTCTGAAGAAGAAGACCCTGATATAGGAAACATTGCGGGTACCAGCAAGATAACCCGCAGTGGCCGGATCTTTTCTCTGGAGATTGCTCCCCCTCGAGCAGTTTTCGGACCCTCGAAAGCTTCTGCACCTGTTAGGTCATCTGTGCAAGACCCGATAATTGAAGAATTGGATATTCCTGAAATAAGACCATCTGCTGATACTACCGACAAGGGTAAGGGGATACTAGAAGCGCCTGTCAGTACGAAGGCTCATGCTGTGGTTATCCCCGAAACCACTCAGAAAGAAATGGATGAAATCTTGAAGATAATCAGAAAAAGTGACTACGACATCGTGGAATAGCTAGGGCAGACCCCTTCTAAAATTTCAATGTTAGCTCTTCTACTCTGCTCTGAGGCCCACACTAAGGCCCTGATCAAATTTTTGAAAGCGGCACATGTACCCCAAGAGACTTCGGCTGACCAGTTTCAGGCATGTGTGGCCAGCTTACTGCTGATGATGGCCTCGGCTTTTTCGATGCTGACTTGACTCCCAAGGGAAGGAAACACAACGACGCGCTGCACGTCTCAGTTGAATGCAGGGGAACCACCCTTGCCCATGTCTTAGTTGATACTGGTTCTTCCTTGAATGTGTTGCCGAAGAAAGCTTTAGACTGTTTGGATTGCGAATGATTGACCCTCAAACCTAGTAACATCGTTGTTAGGGCTTTTGATGGTTCCAAAAGAATGGTTCATGGAGAGGTTGATATTCCTATCAAAGTAGGCACAAAAGTTTTCAACTCCACCTTTTACGTGATGGACATCCGTCCGTCATATTTGTGTTTGTTAGGAAGACCATGGATCCATTATGCCGGGGCAGTTACCTCCTCTTTGCACCAAATGCTGAAATATCCTGTTAAGGGTAAAATTATAACGGTGCACGGCGAGGAAGAGTACATGATAAGTCACCTCAACTCCTTCCGTTATGTGGAGCTGGATGGCGAGTTCATCGAAATGCCTTTCCAACATTTTGAGGAAGTTTCTTCTGAGGTAGCAGTTGCGAAGACAATGGTTGAGGTACCTATCATTCCCAAGCATGTGCCTAGGATGACATCTCTCAAGGACGCAGAGGCGGTGATCAAAGAAGGGAAGAGTACAGTATGGGGGCAATTTCCTGATTTTCCCCATAAGACGGACAAATTTGGACCAGGGTTTACAGCTGCAGGACAGAAGGCTATGCGTCGTTCCAAGACTGAAGGGCCACCTATAAGGATCACTCATCATGGAATTAATGTTGTTGAAGATGAAGATGAAGAGAACAACTTCGAAGATTGGATCTTTCCGACCGTCGAAGGGGGTTTAAGCAACTGGGAAGCAAAGGATTTTATTCCCATCACCTTTATCAACCAGTAATTTTATCTTTGAACAATTTCCTATTTTCGGTCTGTAATAACTAAAACAATTCGTACACTATTTTCACCTCATGCCTTGCCCGGGGCATGTAGGTCCGTTTGTAAGGGCTTGATTTTCTTCATTATCATATGCCATGTTTTAATGAATCATTGGACGTTTTCATAAACTGTTGTGTTCATTTTCTTTCCTTTTGCATTTTTGTTTTGTTTAAGGATGGCTATCCCTTACACACACCCACACTCACAAATGCAGGTACCCATCCACTCCGGATTCCATGGGAAACTATTCTGTTTCAGCCTTCGATAACTCTGAAGATTTGGTCAATCACGCTGAGTACGAAGTTGACGAAGATTGTGAAGTGCCAGGAGAATTAGCCAGACTTCTACAGCAAGAAGAGAGGGCTATTCTGCCTCATGAAGAGTTGCTAGAAACCATCAACTTGGGGACAGAGGAGGATAGGAAAGAAGTAAAAGTGGGTGCCAACCTGGAACCAAATGTCAAGGAGCGCTTAGTGTAGTTATTGAACGAATATGTTGAAATATTCGCCTGGTCTTGTGAAGACATGCCAGGGTTGGACATAGATATCGTGGTTCACCGTCTCCCTACAAGAGAAGACTGTATGCCGATCAAGCAAAAGGTCCGCCAAATGAGGCCTGACATGTCTGAGAAGATCAAGGCTGAGGTAATGAAGCAATTCAACTCTGGCTTTCTGGCTGTTACTTTCTATCCACAATGGGTTGCTAACATTGTGCCCGTGCCTAAGAAGGACGACAAAGTCAGAATGTGTGTGGACTATCGGGATTTAAACAGGGCTAGCCCCAAGGATGATTTTCCACTGCCACATATCGACATCTTGGTTGACAACACAACTCAACACAAGGTTTTTTCCTTCATGGACGGATTCTCGGGCTACAACCAGATCAAAATGGCCCCCGAGGACATGGAGAAAACTACTTTTGTCACGCAATGGGGTACCTTCTGCTACAAAGTGATGCCGTTCGGACTAAAGAACGCAGGGGCGACCTATCAACGCGCCATGGTAGCTTTGTTTCATGATATGATACATCATGAGATCGAAGTTTACGTTGACGACATGATAGCTCGATCACAGACAGAAGAAGAACACCTTAATCATTTGCAAAAGCTGTTTGCCAGGTTGAAGGAATATAAACTCAGACTGAATCCAAGCAAGTGCACTTTTGGAGTTAGGTCTGGTAAACTTCTGGGATTTATTGTCAGAAACAAAGGCATTGAGGTTGATCTAGCTAAAGTAAAGGCTATACAAGAAATGCCTACCCCCCACACTGAAAAGGAGGTTAGAGAATTCTTGGGACGCTTAAACTATATTGCAAGGTTCATCTCTCATCTAACATCTACCTGTGAGCCAATCTTCAAGCTATTGAAGAAAGATCAGGTAGTTGAATGGAACAATGATTGTCAAGTTGATTTTGATAAAATCAAGGAGTATTTACTGGAACCTCCTATCTTGATGCCGCCCGTCGAAGGAAGGCCGTTGATCATGTATCTGACTGTTTTGGATAACTCAATGGGGTGCGTACTGGGCCAACATGACGAGTCTGGCCAAAAAGAGCATGCCATTTATTACCTTAGCAAAACGTTTACCGACTGTGAGACTCGCTACTCACTGCTCGAGAAAACTTGTTGCGCTTTGGTATGGGCTGCTCGCTGGCTAAGGCAGTATATGTTGACTCATAGCACTTTGCTGATTTCCAAGATGGATCCGATCAAGTATATCTTCGAGAAGCCGAATTTATCTGGAAGAATCGCTAGATGGCAAATGATCCTGACTGAGTATGATATCCAGTATACTAACCAAAAAGCTATAAAGGGGAGTGTACTAGCTGACCATCTAGCTCATCAAGCCGTCGAGGATTACCAATCTATGAGATTCGACTTCCCTGACGAGGACATCATGACATTGGACAACATTAAAGGTAACTGACCATATGACGGACCTGAACAAGGATCCCGATGGACCCTATACTTTGATGGTGCTTCAAATGCACTTGGTAACGGTATCGGTGTGGTACCCATTTCTCCGGATGGTTGCCATACACCCTTCACTGCCCGACTTTGCTTCAGCTGTACCAATAAAATGGTTGAATATGAAGCTTGCATCTTTGGTCTCAAGGCTGCTATAGACTTGGGCATCAAATCTTTGGTCGTATTTGGGGACTCGACTTTGGTTATCATTCAAGTCAAAGGAGAGTGGGACACCAAACATCCTAATCTTATCCCATACAAAGAACATGTCTTGACGTTGTTGCCTCATTTCGAGCAGATTACCTTCGAGCATTTCCCGCGAGAAGAAAATCAGTTAGCAGATGCTCTGGCTACAATGTCTTCCATGTTTAAACTCAACTGGGATAACGAGGCTCCCCGAATTACCATCGAGTGAATGGACGAACCTGCGCATTGTCATGAGATTAATACCGAAGAAGTAGTGGAACAACCCTGGTTTCATGAAATCAAAAGGTATCTCCAGACTAGAGAATACCCTGAAGGAGCTTACGTCAATGACAAAAAGTTCTTAAGGAGATTTGCTGCCAAGTTCTTCCTAAGCAATGGCATCCTTTATAAGCGCAACCATGATTGTGTTCTACTTCGTTGTGTGGACAAGGTTGAAGCAGAATTAATCATGACTGATATACATAGCAGCACATTTGGCACCCACTTGAGCGGGCACACGATGGCTAAGAAGATTCTAAGGGCAGGCTACTACTGGTCTGCCATGGAAGATGATTGTCATCAACATTCCCGCACCTACCACAAATGCCAAGTCTACGCCGATAAGGTACATATCCCTCCTGTTCCTCTCAATGTTCTGACAGCTCCTTGGCCATTCGCAATGTGGGGCATTGACATGATTGGAGAGATCAAGCCCACGACATCCAATGTACATCGCTTCATCCTAGTGGCTATTTATTACTTCACCAAATGGGTCGAGGCAACTTCCTATGCCTCAGTTATAAAGAATGTGGTTGCCCGCTTCATCAAGCAGAACCTCATATGCCGGTATGGTATCCCCGACAGGATCATCACAGACAACGGTACAAATTTGAACAACACTATGATCACCGCTCTATGCGAACAGTTCAAGATTTATCATCACAATTTATCTCCCTACCGGCCGAAGATGAACGGTGCTGTTGAAGCCGCAAACAAAAATATCAAGAAGATCATTCAAAAGATGACAGTCACCTACAAGGACTGGCATGAGATGTTACCGTTTGCTCTGTATGGATATCGTACCACAACACGTACTTCAACAGGGGCAACCCCCTTTTCTTTGGTATATGGCATGGAAGTTGTTCTACCTATGGAAGTTCAGATTCCTTCCTTGAGGATTATGCAGGATGCCGGTTTGAGTGAAGACGATTGGATTCAGACCCAGCTTGATCAACTTAACTTGATCGACGAGAAGAGACTTACTGCTGTTTGTCATGGTCAGACGTATCAAAAACGGATGATCAAGGCTTTCAACAAAAAGGTTAGGCGTCAGATATATCAAGTCGGAGATCTTGTAATCAAGCGGATCATCTTGCCGCAAAGTGATCCCAGAGGCAAGTGGACTCCTACTTACGAAGGACCATTTGTGATCAAGAGCATCTTTTTCTGGTGGGGAAATGATTCTGACCACCATGGACGACAACGATTTGCCACACCCTGCGAACGCAGACATAGTCAAAAGATACTACGCATAAAACGACCCGGCAAGTTGAAAACCCGAAAGGGCGACTTGGGCAAAAATGGGCATCCCGGTGAATCGAAAACCCGAAAGGGCGGTTCAGGCAAAAATTAGGGATAAAACAAAAAAATCTGTACATCCGGCAAGTTGAAAACCCGAAAGGGCGACTTGGGAAAAAAAGGGTTTCCCGATGGATCGAAAACCCGAAAGGGCGGTCCAGGAAAAAGTTAGGGAATTAAAGCGTATGACTATGTCTCGTCAGATCACCTTAAGAACAATCTCTTCACCAAAACTCCAAGCTACTGATCAATCCAATCATCTGCGGACGAAGCAACAAATGGACAAATGCTCAGAGTTGTGGAGGCTATAGCCGAATGGGAACCCCATGGAATTGTTACACATAGCCATCTTTCTTTTTGTATAAAAATTTTCTCAATTTTTACGGCAACATTCTCTTACTAGGATGTCTGTCTCCCTTGTACAAAGATACTTACAAAAAATTAATACAAAGATACTTCAAAGTGTAGAAATTTGCTTGCCTTTCTTTTTCTTTTTTACACTTATGTTTTATTTGAAAACGTCCAATGTTTTGTTAAATAGGCATATGCATTTGAATATAATCACTATTACAAATAAAACGAAATTAGGAAAAGATAATTACTGATAGGTTGAAGGTGTAGGAAGATATCTTTATGCCATTCCAAAAGAAATCCCCTGCAATACTTTGTTTAGATCCTCAACAAAGCTAAAACCTCGGAGTACATGTCCCCAACGGAGTTAAGCTTCAAGATCCCCCGATAGAGCCGGTACATTCTAAAATGGATTCCCCAGCTGAGTTAAGTTTCAAAGTTCCCATCAGAGTTCAAACTCCCGATCCCCAGCGGAGCCAGAATATTCTAAACCTTCTTCCCCAGCGAAGTCAAATTTCCAACAGTTCAACTTCCCTCAATTTCCCCAGTAGCTAGGGTGATTCCCCAATAGATTGGCATACAACCCAAAGCTCCTGATTTCACCGCCCGAGTAAACATTCTCCCCACAGAGTTATTTCCCAGTAGATCGAAGATTCTCGGTCTCATTTCTCCAAACAGAAGCCTCCTAGATCTTAATTCCCCAGTAGAGATTTTCAGAGTTTTCCCTATTTCCCAGGAAAGTCATAAAGGATCCTCATTCCCTGCAGAAGTTGTCAGAACCTTTGTGAATCCCCACAGGTCACCAAGGATTTTCAATCTCCGGCAGTGGTCCCAGGATTTCTCATCCTCAATAATCAAGAGCTTTAATCCCCAAGCAGTCAGCAAGGATTTCTCATCTTCAGTAATCAAAGATTTTTGGAATCCCCAGCTTCGGTCAAGGATTTACTTTCCCCGGCAGCAGCCAAAGATTTCATTATCTCCAGCTATCCAGGATTTATCTTCCTCAGCAAGACAGCTATTCAGCTTACATGCATAACCATTACATTCATATATCATAAACATTGATGAAATGCAGTTAATTGTATCATACATATCGTGCAACATAACTTTGTGTTTTAGCTAACATTTTACCCTTTTCAGGATAAGATAAAAGGCTATCATTAACATTTATTCAGATACAGTATGGATACACCCCAGACACGACGATCATTCTATTACTCATTCATAACTTCAAGTCAAAATACAGTATGGATACACCCCAGACACGACGGTCATTCTACTACTCATTCAGACTTCAGCAATCAGATACAAACTAGATACGCTCCAGACACGGCGACCATTCTATCTCTCATTTAGATTCAACTATCAACTACAAGTTCAGATACAATCTAGACACGGTTGCCATTCTGTCACTCATTCAGAGTTTATCCCCAGCACACAATTGCTCCATACACAAATGTTTCTCTATTACCCAGATAAAATAAAGATACACTCCAGACATGGCAGTCATTCTGATATTCATTCAAAGTTCAAATACAGTTATAGCTCAGATACGCGCCAGACACGGACGCCATTCTTTTGCTCATACAGACTCAGTCTCCAGATACAGTTCAATTGCATTCCAGACACGGATACCATTTTGATGCTCATTCTTCTGACCTACAACGTTGCAAATCAACAAACATTCTTGGATGGCATCTTTAAGCCCATCTCCAGCAAGATTCTACCATCTCCAAATGGCATCTTTAATCCTATTTCCTCAGCTATATTTTTGACGAGTGCAAATTTACGGGCACTCTAGTGTCCAATCCTCTTTTACCTTCGAGTCACGAAAGGCAAACTTGCCAATCTAACTCTTCAGGTTCAAGAAGATTGAACAGGGGAAACTGTTGTACCCCAAAATTTTCCCTCCCATTTCATCAACATTTTCTCATCACAAGACTCTTGGAACTCAAGATCAAGCTAGGGTTTGCTCTGCTCGAGACACTTCCTTGCACTGTTGACCTAAATTAGGGTTTGAGTTTGCACAGGGATGTTTTGACCTACAATGCCCAAAATGACTTTCATACTCCATGTTGTACCCACAAGTTTGTCCATACCAAGTTTCAAGCCTTGATTCAAATTTTTGCCCAGTCAATTGGACAATTGACCTAGAAATCAACTGTATTGGGGAAAAAGTCAACTATGACCAATTGACAGTCAAACATCATGAATTTTGACCCACATCAACATAATGAACTCATATGAATCATTTGATCAAGTTTGGATCACAATTCCACAAGAAATTTGATCAGATCACCAAAAGGGCAAAATGGTCATTTTTAGGGTTTTGATTGTACAAAGGCAATTTTTGACTGTTTGACCTAACCAATGGCAAATCAAGCTCAACCATGGACACAAGGACTCAATGAAATTGTCTTGACCCATTCAACAAGTTCAAAAGATCTCAAATGCATAGGATTGGCAGATGAATTTTTCAGTCAACTGATCAAAATTTGATTGTGCACTGAAAAGTCAAACTTTGACTTTTTGGTCAAAATCAAGTACCAAGGGTCATTTTTCATCAAGACATGTCAAATTATGAAACTTGTTCATCAAGAAACCCAAAAATGCAAATTAGGGTTTAAAATGGAAAATTTTCAAAACTTAGAAATTTTCTAAGTTATGAAATTTTCTTATTTTTTCCACACTTTGTCCCATTTTTTCACCAAGATGCAAATGGATTCTAACAAAACTTGCAACATTAAAGTTGTAGTCCATAAAAAAGTCTACAACTTTGATTCACAAAGTTTTCTCAAAAGAAGCTTGTATCTCAAGTTATGATTTTTAGAACAAGGGTATCTAAAACTTTTAACTTAGAGAAATTTTGCCCTAGTTTAGGCAGGATTTTGACCCATCTTCTTGGCCATTTTTCACATAGTTCCACTTGGATTTTCAAGTTTCATTTCAAAGATGGATTATAGTACATGTTTCAAGATTTCCAAATTGTCCTAGAACTCCTCAAACACCTTTGTGGTTAGGGAGAATCGAATGCTTGAAGTTGGCAAAAACTCACTTTGATCCATGGCCAATACATGTTCATACCACTTGCCAAATCTGATCTAGATAGCTTGGTTCACAATTACATGCCTCTAAACCAGTTTGTACACCATAATTTAATGCATATCCATTGAGCTAAGGCATTATCTTGGTCATTAGGGTATTGTACACTAGATTAAACCTTAAATGGAAAAAGTAACAATGCCATTTTTGCTTGAACTTTGCTTTATGTCAAAACAACATCCTAGAGAATTGGACCAGATCTTATGCTGCAAACAAAATCCACTAATTAGAGGGGCCAAAAGGGTTGTGTGCAGGGTGATAGGATGGCCTGTACAAGTCTATAACCTGACTTCCACTCTTTTGCTTCAAGAAGAAGAAAGCTTGTAAAATACAAAGCATCTCTCACATCTGATAAAACCAACTAAAACAAAGTTGTCAAACAAGTTTCATACATCCTAGCAAGCCAGAAACACAAGCCCTTGACATCTCAAAACTCCTTGTGCACAAAATCCCCATTTTCTTGCAAAACAGGGTCAATTTTGCATTTTGCAGGCCATCATCAAATTCCATCGTGCGTTTTGCCCAAAGATACTTCAAACACCTTCCAACCAACACACCTGAACTATTCTAGACCTCCATTGCTAGCTGTAACACCATTAACACACATTGCCATTTTTGTTTCAAAGCTTTGCAGGTTGAGTTCTGTAGCACGATTCAAGCTGCTTCAAAACAAACTAAGCATTGGGAAAGCTTCATTGGACATCAGGCAAGCTCAAAAGAACCTCAAGCACCCTTGGAAGTTGCTGCATTGTCCAGCTCGAAGTCAACTGAAACAGGTATTTCATGAACTTCTATCTCTCTATTTAGGAATAGTTAGACTTAGGTTTGTGAATGAAAGATGTTGTATTCATAGCCCTGAAACCATACATGTGCTTAATTTTCATTTATATTAATCGTGCTAGGAAAATTTTGTTCATGAACTTTCTGAAAAAACTAGGTTAAGAGTTAGGGCCAGAGAAATTCTCTCTGGTCTTTGAGAGTTAGCTTAAGTTTTTTATATGGTTAGATTCGTTGTTTGATTCTCTACAAGTTTCATGTTATAAGTTTTGTCAAAAAAACAAGGAATCAGGAGATAGCATCTTGTGTACACAGCGCGCGTATTTCTGTTCAAAGGAAGAAGATGAAGTTGTTTCTGGGCTGGGCCTGTATAAGCTTGCTTTTGGCACCCCCCTCTTTTCTTTTTACACCCCCTGGCCCATTTCTTGTATATTTGTCATTTTTGCATTTTTATTTTTATTCTGACTTTATTATTTTATGTCCAAATATAAAAAATGTCAAAAATTATTTTTATATTATTTTTACATTTATTTGGTTTTTATTTTTATTTTTACTAGTATAAAATTGTTTAAATACTTTATATTCTTAAAACTTAAAAATAATGTAAAAAATATGTTTATTTTCATTTATTATTTTATATACATTTGAAAAAAATTTCTTGAAAAATATACCTTTTTGTAAATAATTTATTTTATTTCTACACACTTAATATATTTAATATATTTAATGCATATATATTCATATTTTATTAAATAATAAGGACAAGAAACACAAAAATAATACATTTTTATTTTTTATTAATATTTTATACTAAAAATACCATTTTTTTAATATACTTATATTTTGTACAAATTAATATATTATTGTATATAAATAACAAATAGTACTATTTATTTAAGAAATTAGGGTTTTTGCCCTAAAAAATAAAATAATTGAAATTAACTTATTATTTATTTACATTTCACATTAAAAATACTTTTTCATACACAAAAAATATTTTTTGCATAATACACTTTATTTAATATTTATTTATTGTATTTATTTAAATATTGTGTATTTAATATTATGCCTTACCCATTCAATATGGTTGTAATAATTTAGGATTTAATTTCTTGCAAAATAATCCCCAATTCAAATTTGTACCCCCCTCCCTATATCATGTTGTAATAGTGTAGAATTTAAATTCTCGCACCTTTAAGTTTTCAATTATGCCATGATTAGACTTAGGATTTTGTATGCAAAAAATCAAATTAGCAATTAGCTTGACCTAATCCAAGATAACAATGCATGAAAACAAACACAATGCACACTTGCACCCCTAGGGTTACAATCCACTTGTTGCCTTCAAAAATGGGCCATGGTATGCATGTCAAAGTACTTTGGCAAAACAAAAACAAAATAAAAGATCATAGTCCCTCGATGATGCTATCTGAGTTGCCTAAGCAAAATGATCAAGTCCCTCAAGAAAAATTGCCAAAAATACTTGACACAATTGCTATCATGGTCTATACGATGACCCGCGCCTGTCCCATTTAAAATCCTAACACAAGGTTGTTCACCAAATACAATGGTGAAGCAACACTGTTAAAAGGGTTAAAAACATAAGAAAGATCTTTGAGTAAAATAGGGTAGATAACTCTTAGTTACTTAATCAAAGCTTACAAAAAACATCCTTGCTATCTTCAAAACACACTTCATAACACCATTTCAAAACCCTACTTTCAAACATTGGAAACTTTTTCAAAAGACAAAAACACCTTTGTATACATTCAAACAAGAATCATTACAAAGGTCGCCACAACGATGGCCTCTTTTCAAAACACCTTTCAAAATCACACACAAAACACCATTTCAAACAATTGAAAAGCAAAGCAAGTGATCTAAGCAAGTAACTAAGAGCCCATGGATAACCATGGATAGAAAGGGTGCTAATACCTTCCCTTTCTATAATCTACTCCCCGAACCCAAGAAAACATCTCAAAGGTCTTTCCTGTGCTTTTTGACCTTTCCTTAGGATAAAATAAAAAGTCGGTGGTAACTCTTGCTAAACCGAAACATTTGCGAACACGAACACAAACACCCAAGTCAGTTCTCCCACCGTATCACAGACGAACCCGCACATTGCTGTGACATTGAGACTGAAGAGGTAGCAGATAAACCTTGGTTCCACGAGGTAAAAAGATATCTTGAGACTCAAGAATACCCCGAGGGGGCATCTGTTAATGACAAGAAGTTTCTGAGAAGTTTTTCTGCAAAGTTCTTCATCAGCAATGGTATCCTTTACAAGCGTAACCATGATTCAACCTTACTGCGATGTATGGACAAAAGCGAGGCAGAAAGGATCATGGTAGAGTTACATGAAGGTACCTTCGGAACTCATTCCAGTGGACATACCATGGCAAAGAAGATCCTACGGGCAGGATATTATTGGTCTACTATGAAAGCCGATTGTTATCAGCATTCTCGAACCTGTCACAAGTGCCAAGTCTATGCTGATAAGGTGCATGTACCTCCAGTTCCTTTGAATTTTTTGACAGCTCCTTGGCCTTTTGCAATGTGGGGCATCGACATGATCGGCGAGATCAGACCTACTGCGTTCAACGGGCATCATTTCATTCTGGTAGCTATTGATTACTTTACGAAGTGGGTTGAGGTAGTATCCTTTTCTACAGTAACCAAGAATGTCGTGGCGTGATTTATCCGATATAATTTGATCTGTCGATACAGTGTACCGGAGAGAATCATTACGGACAATGGTACAAATCTCAATAATACGATGATCACCAAGCTCTGCAAACAATTTAGAATTCAGCATCACAACTCTTCTCCTTACCGGCCGAAGATGAATGGGGCTGTTGAAGCAGCTAATAAGAACATCAAGAAGATTGTGCAGAAGATGACGGTAACATACAAAGACTGGCACGAGATGTTACCATTCACTCTTCATGGGTACCGTACCTCAGCGCGGACTTCGACGGGGGCAACCCCCTACTCTTTGGTGTATGGTATAGAAGCAGTCTTACCCATTGAGGTACATATAACTTCTCTCCGGATTATGAAAGATGCAGGTCTGAGCGAAGATGACTGGATCCAGACCTGGCTTGATCAGCTGAATTTAATTGATGAGAAGAGACTTACTGCTATTTGTCATGGTCAGACGTATCCAAAGCGAATAATCAAGGCTTTTAATAAGAAAGTCAGACGACAAGAGTATCAAGTTGGGGATTTGGTGATCAAACGCATCATTCTGCCATAAGGTGATCCCAGGGGAAAATGGACCCCTACATACGAAGGGCCATTTGTGGTTAAGAACATTTTCTCGGGAGGAGTTATAATTCTAACCACCATGGATGGTGACGACCTTCCTCACCCCGTCAATGCAGACATAGTGAAAAAAATACTACGCATAATCAAAGACCCGCTAGGTTGACTGACCTAGGAAAAAATAAGGGCTTCCTGGCGAACCAAAAGGGTTCGGGCAAAAGTAAGGGATGAAAATGAAAAAATCTGTACACCCGGCAAGTCGAAAACCTGAAAAGGCGGCTTGAGCAAAAAAGGGTATCCTGGTGGACTGAAAACCTGAAAGGGCGGTCTAGGAAAAAAATTAGGGATTGAAGCGTAACACTATGTCTCATTGGATCATCTTGCAACCAGACTTCGGTATCGACTATCAAGCTCGGACGGCGCTGATCAATCTGATCTACCTTCAACCAAGTAGCAAAGTGATGAGACGCTCGAAGATATAAGGGCAATAGCGGAGTTGGAACTCAGTGGTATTGTTTCACATGGCTGATTTTCTTTCTTTTACACAAATTGTATAGATTCTGTTTGTTCGGCGGCGTTCTCTTACTAGGACGTTAGCCTCTTGTACAAAATGCTAATTACAGGCCAACTTCAAAAATTAATACAATTCATTCTTCACAAGAAATTTCGATTTGTTTTTCTTTTCCTGTTTTGTTTTGTAAGAACGTCCAATGTTTCGTTTTTGATATATGCATTTGACAATAATTGCTGCTCATAAATATTTACATGCGAAACAAAAGACAGTTACTCATAATTCCAGGAACAGGGGCAAACAAGAAGTGTCCAAACCTTACAGTTGCTCTACCCACCAGGTACAGGGATAGACCCAGCTGGAGAATATGACTAAAGGTACATACACTCCCCACAGAGTAGAAAGTGTTTGAAGACAGTGGTGTTAGTTCTCCCCAGCCGAAGTTCATAATCACGAATAAGTCGGCAAAATTCTCCCCAAACAGAGTTTATCTATCACCAGTAATATAAGATTATCCCCAGTGGAGTTTATTTCTTCCACAGACAGAAATTCAATCCCCGGCAGGGTTCATTATTGCCAGCGACGGTAATTCATCCCCAGCCAAGGTTATTTCTCCAAATCAGCAAATCTTCTAGCAGAGCATCTCTCTTCCCCACATAGTCATTCTCTCGCCAGTTTATTCTCCAGCCGAGTTATTCTCTCGCCACTTTATTCTCAAATCATCTTCGGTCATTACCCCAGCGAGAACGAGGAACTCAACTCCTTGCACACTCCAGCAGCAATCCGGGATTTATTTCCCCCAGTTAGAAAACATCACGAGAACATTGCATATCCATACATCATGGCATACGCATACGCATCATACAACACAATCTCATTTATTTTGAGAGCATCATTACTCGATACATGTCATACATCATGACATTACATACGACTAAATATTTACCTTTCAGGGAAAGATACAATCAAATTCTCACAAGTTTCTCCGGTTCAGTCAAACCGATGCTAAGATTTATATTCCAATTCAAGCTATGAAGCCCGGATCCAACCGGATAATATCTTGATTTCTCCATCATACTGCGAAGCCCGGAGAACGACCGAATAACAGTACTAAAATACCGCGAAGCCTAGAATCGACCAGATAGTGGTTTATCTTAAACTCAAGCTATGAAGCCCGGAAATCGAACGGAAAATAGTTGAATCCCCAGCAAGTTATTGTGAAGCCTGGATTACGACCAGATAGCAATATAAGATACCATGAAGCCTGGACTCAACCAGATAATGGTATAAGACGCTGTGAAGCCTGGATTATGACAAGATAGCAGCAGAGAACACCACAAAGCCTGGAATCGACCAGATAGTGGTATATCTTTAATGCAAGTTATGAAGCCCGGATTCGAGCGGATAATATCTTGATTTCTCCAAACGCCATGAAGCCTGGACTCGACCAGATAATGGTATAGGACACCGTGAAGCTTGGATTACGACCAGATAGCGACAAAGACACTGAAGCCTGGGACTATGACCAGATAACAGTAAGGGACACTGCGAAGCTTGGATTTCGACCAAATAGCAGTTTACCTGGCCAATTACTAAGAAGCCTGGAATCGACCGGATATTAGTGTTGCCTTAAATTCAAGTTGAAGTCCGGGTACGACCGGATAACAATTTAATTCCTTCTGAAGCCTAGAGCACGACCAGATAAGAAGTGAGAAGTTGCGAAGCCTGGATTACGACCGGATAGCAAGTTTAATCTCATCCCCCCAGTAAGTCGCTGTGAAGTTTGGAAAACGACCAGATAGCAGTCAGTCTTATTTTCCTTAAGCAAATTATTGTGAAGCCTAGAGCACGACCAGATATCAGTTCATTTGCACCTCTCCGACCAAGAGATAATTCCTCAGTAGAATAACGGAAGACCGAAGCTCCTAAAATTCAACTTTTACCAAGAGAGAGACCATCATTCCCCAACGAAGTCCTCCTCAACAACAGGTATACCGGCTCTCGCAAAGGAATCTCTTATGCGATCGACACTCCTTCGGATGGCATCTTTAAGCCCATCCCCTGTCATCAATCTCCAAATGGAATCTATAAGCCCATTCTCGACATCACAAGACAAGCACCACCTCATGCGAGTGCAAATTTCTGGGCACTCTAGTGTTCAATCATCTTCTACCTTCGGATCACGAAAGGCAGACAAGCCAATCTACATCCTCAGGTCTAAGAAGATTGAACAGGGGCAGCTGTTGTACCCCAAAATTTTCCCTCCCATATTTCTCAATACATGTCAAGTGAGGTCCTCAAATTGCTCAAGGAAGTCCAAGGGTTGACCAGACAAACTCTCTCCTAAGGCAGTCTACCCCAAATTAGGGTTTTAGTTTGCATCAAGATGTTTGAATCAAAAGGGTCCCAAATTCTCACCATTATCCTAATATGTTCACAAGATCATCTATGTCAAGTTTCAAGCCTTGCAGAGAAAGTTTGCTCAGTCAATTGCTCAAAGGCCTAAAAATCGACTGTGCTAGGGCAAAAGTCAACTGTGTCCTACATACAGTCAAACTTCAAGATTTTTGGTCAACATTCTCATTTTGAAGTGTTATTCATAATTTGATCAAGGTTTTATCATGATTCCTCAAGTATTGCTCACAATTCATCAAAACCCAAAAGTTGCTAAATTAGGGTTTTGTGGGAAAAGTCAACTCAACTTTGACCAAGCATAACTTTCTCATACTTTATCAAAAATGACTCATCCAAATATCATTTTGAATAGGATGTGATTCCCTACAATACATATTCATCTCCCAAGTTCAAAATATGCACTCACAAGAAGATATAAATTTGGACATTATAGGTCATTTTGAAAAGTCAACAAAAACACCTTTTTTGTCAAAGCTTCATACATGGACATGGAAGACTAAATTGAGATGAGACCAAAAGGGTTGCTTATAGGAAATCTTGAGCTTTCTAAAAAGTCCAAGAACACATCTCTAGGGTCAAATTGAAGGAGTTATGCATTGGTGAAGTTGACCCTTTTTGCAAAATTGCCAAAAGTCAAAAGTGGCCAAAATTGCATTTTTTGTCAAATGGGCCCAACTTTTTGTGCTTGCATTGAGTTTGTAACATTATCCACGACCCATGATCCTTCCCTCTTGTCTTTATTTTATTTTTGTCATTTATTTTGATTTTTATTTCAATTAATTTAATTTAAATCAAAATAAAATCATGAAAATATCAAAACTAATCAAGGCTTGAGATTTTGTGCATGTTTAGGTCTCTTATATAGCTGGGAAGAGTATCAACTCGTGCAAGGGTCATTTGGATACAAAAATATTGAGTTTTGCTCGATTTAGAAAGATTTGAATAAGGATCAAATCATGTTTCAATCACCTTAATTGAAAAAGATTTGAAGCAAATTTGTAACCCTAATCCATTCAAGGGTACATATAGAACATGTGCAGACCAAAAAAGAGAGGATTAGAGGCGTGAGAAACTGAAAGCAAACTTGCAAAAACTCAACAAAAGTGGTGAATCAAAATCCAACTTCCAAGCCATCTCAAGCCTTCCCAGCTATCTCAATCGCTTGCTGGATACCTCTGGGGCATATTGCAATCATTAGCAAGCTTTATAACATCCCAAAACACGTTGTAAGTACCCCACGACATTCATACTTTTTTGAAATTGTAATTCATAATTCTGGCATTGTTAGCATATTTTATGGATATATTCTGAATCTTTGAAACATTTGCAAGCTAATGATAATAATTAATTGCATTTTTTTTAACCATACAGAAAGTTGCCATGATTAGGGTTTAGGTTTCGTTTTTAAGGATTTTTGTTACAGGTACAATTAGCCATTGAAAGGGGTACTATGATGTTCATGGGGTTGCCACGAGTTGATTGGTACCATTATTGGGGATTTATCTTGTTCGTATGAGATTTTGGAAGATCACAGGGCTGTACCTACGCCCAGAAAACCGTAGGTAAAAGTGTTGGACTTTTGCCAACAGAGGGAGGAAGAAGAAGGGTGGCGTGGCACCCCCTGACTGGCCCATTCAAAAATTCGCGTGTTTTGGTATATTAATTTGCTTTTCCAATATAATATTTGATTGTTATTCCATATGCAAATGAACACGCTAGCTCAGTTGGTCAGTGGGCGAGGGAAATTGCCAAAGGGCCTGGGTTCGATCCCCAGGTCCCCATATTTGCCAATGCTATTTTCTTTTACATCATCGGGTACACGCGCATGCATTGATTCCATCATATGCCATCATCCTTCAACCACCAGATCTCCAGAATGCCAGATCTAACGCCCATCCTTTGGAGGTCCATGATGCACCCTAGTCAAGCCATTGCACAGGATCTGAAAGTCAACGTGGGCTAAGGATTATTGGGCCTAGAAGTCAGATTCAAACCCCCTCCATTGCTACTAACATCAGGCTCATTTCTTTATTTTTCTTTTCTATTTCTTTATTTAATTTATTTTGATTAATTATTTTCTAACCTAAAATTAATTCTTTTTACAAAAAACTCATAAAATCAATTTTCAACAATTTAGATTTAGGTTTTATTTTTGTCAAATTTAATTTAATAATTAGTTTAATTTAATTTTAGGGTAATTTTAACCTTTTTGTAAATAGTTTAAAACAAATTAGAAATTAGGGTTTGTTTGATTTAATTTCTGTTTTCTTTTCTTAAAATAACAAAAAATGCAAAAGTAGGTCAAATTAATTACTTTTCTCAAATTAAATTAATTAGTAACTAGGTTTATATTTATTCATTAAAAACTTTATTTTCTCAAAATAATCAAAAACAACAAAAAAAAATATTTTTCTTTCAATTAGGTTTAGACGGGGTCAAAACCCTAATTTTCCTCGTTCTCGATCCATCGTGCGCATTTATTACGATATTAATGTAACTCCTCATGGTGTGTAATAGTTTAATTAGGACTTTTCGTTTATTTATCGTTTTACGGGTTTTTTGGCTATGTAATTAATCCCCTCGCCGAAGCCTTGTAATAGCGTAGTTTTATTTCCCGCATTTTAATTATCGCAAATATTTAACTGTTAGATGTATGATAATAGAACTGTATGACAAGACTGTATGTTAATTTAAAATGGTTAGAAAACCCTAAATGTGCAAAGATAATAACTTGAAATCAAATCACTCGCACATGCACACTCCTAGGGTATACCCTCACTCCGGTTGCCTTCGGTAAAAGGTCATTAAGTATAGGGTGTTTTAATGGTCGCTCTCTTGTCTAACAAAGATCAAAAGTCCCATTCATAAATGTTGCCTCGGAAAGGTTGCCTCAGAAATGTTGCCTCGAATATGATCTTAAGACACTAGGGTTATTACTAAGACATCCTAAAATTGCTTTAGTGATTGTACGTCCCTTTCGAATTGACCCTTACAACTCCAATGACGGTGCTACCTATTTCTCAATAGTAGGATAACATTGTCAAAAGGAAACAAGAACATAAACATTCCTTTTTCGAGTAGGTAGATGCTAGTAGGTACTTGCTCAAAGTCAAACTTTTCACACCAAACACTCTTCAAACAAAGTTTTCAAAAACAACTTCGTAACACTCTTGAGGACTGATACAAAGGTTAAAACGAAGTAAAACAAAAACTTTTTTTCAAAACACACAAACACGGAAGAAATTTTTTTTAAAAAAAGATGAGCAAGTACCTAAGAGCCCGTAGAAAACTACAGATAGAAAGGGTGCTAATACCTTCCCTTTCTATAATCTACCCCCCGTACTCAAAATCTCAAAAAAGGAATATTTATGTGCTTTTTTCCTCTCCAGTTGAATAAAATAAAAGTCGGTGGCGACTCTTGCTTACTGCGACATTTTGCAAACACAAACGCAAAATGCAAACCAGCATTTTCCTAAAACAGTCTAGTTCTGCCACCGTATCACAGTTATCAATGGGACCTAGAGTGGATGTGGATCTGCAGTTTGATATGTGGGTGTGTGTAAGAGCATAAATGTATATATTTTGATAAAGTAAAGAGGCAGAAAAGGAAAACAAAGAGCGTATAATTTGTATGCAAAACGTCCAATGTTTTATTAGTGACATATGAAAATGAAGCAATGACCCTCACAAATAGACCATTGTGCCTCAGGTAAGATACAAGGTTTTAATGTTTCAATTGTTCAAATATTACATTTCCTCAAAAACAAAAAAGACAAATTACTCTTGAATAAAACTAATGGGCACAAAGTCCTTAGCCTCCCAATTGATGAGTCCACCGCTGATGGTTGGGAAGATCCACTTGTCCAAGTCATAATCACTATCACTGTCTTCCAGAGCATTGACTCCATGGTTGCTGATCCGTAAAAGTGGTCCCTCAGCACGAGCATGACGAACAACTCTTTGGGCTTCTGAAGTAAAACCCAAACCAAATTTTTCAGATTTGTAGGGAATATCCGAAATTTGGCCCCAAATTATACACCCACCATCTTCGACTACTGCCTTGGCATCCTTCAGAAAAGCCATCTTCAGCGGAGGTCTAGTAGTCTTAGGAACACTGGCAGTGGTCTTGGTCACAACAATGGTCTGTGGAACCTCCTCAAAGTTCTGACAGGGGGTCTCAATGAACTCGCCGTCTATTTCACTTAATTACCAAATATTCTGAAACCAAGAGTATATCAAACCTACTCATCACATTACTACTTAAATTAAACCAAGTGAATTTATTTCCCATTAAAGGAATATCAATCAACTACATTCTCTCAATAAACTCATTAAATTCAACTATTTCACCGCTATTCGACAATGAAGCAAAACCTTTCCTTTCTTCCTCCTTCTTGATAGAATTAAAAAACCCACCAGTACACCACATTCCACCCACAAAATGACTTTTACAATCATTAAGCTCTTTCCACAACTTTCTCTTCAAAAGAATAGACTGAGAAGAATACACATTAACAAGGTTGTAATCCCCCCTTTCCACCCCCACATTAATACCAATAAAATCTTCACCAACAAAACTAAAGCAAAGGTCAAAAAAACTTTTCTTCCACATAGTAAGCAACCCCACAGATATTTCATTTGTGCCTTTGAAAGACAATTTCATGTCCTTATTCCACCATAAGGCAACAACCAAATTCTCATTAACCACCTTCATCTTAATTTCTTTAAGAAAACACATGTCAAAATCCTCCCTCCCAATCAATTGAACAAGACGTTTTTTTTGTGTGGATAAACTACCAAACTCTCTAATATTATAAGATATAATATTCATTACAAACCTGATTTAGTGGCTTCCATATGAAATCTCAATACTTGATATGTTAACTCCAAACTCCTAAATTACGTCAACATGATAATACCCTGCATCCCCTCCATCCACTACAAAACAACAACCATATCCCATAATTTTGAAGCTACATCTGAATTTGCATTTCTATTGAACCTGGAATTTCCTTGATGCACATCCCCATCCAAGAACTCCTTATAGCACATCACTGATCCGCCTAAAATTTTTCTAGAAGAGGACTCTAATAGATTTGGACACCTCACTTCCATCTTGGAGAAACCCTTTTTTACTCGGAGGCTGAAGAGATAAAAGTATGAATTTTGATGATGAAATCCACTACTGACTTGTGACACAGAGGAACTGAGCCAGAGGGATTTTTCAAGAAATTGCGACTACCCTTCAGCGTATTGTGATTTAATGAATTACAAACATTTTCTTCTCCAGGCCCATACAACTTCTAAGACGCACCCCCAAACAATCTTTATCAAACAAATATTTAATAGACCTTACTTTCTACATATAAGCCTTACATAAAGAAGGTCCATTATTAACATTAGCATCTGGTATATGTTAGAACAAGATTTAGTTCTGCAATATTATCTCTGAGTTTTGATGATAACAAATGAGTATGTTTGTATGAACAATTTTGATACTCTAATGTTTGTTATTTTTTAGTATTTAACAAACAGGTTTTGCTTCTGATGGATGGCGTGGAAAAGACATTAGAGGAGAATTAGTTCTTCTTCTGCGCTACACAAGTTCTGATGAACAGTAGCAAGACACTCCAGAAGACTCTGAAGTGTAGGCTCTGATATGAAGTCTAAAGAAACCATTCAGAAGATCTAAAGGCAGAAGTTTCTACTTAAGTCCAGTTGTTAAAGACTCATGTTTCTGAAGACAACGCGTTTTAAAGAAATCAGTTAGAAAATTTGAAGACATAAGTTTCTACTTAAGTCCAGATGCTAAAGACTCATGTTTCTGAAGACAACATGTTATAAAGGAACCAGCCAGAAGATCTGAAGACAAAAGTTTCTACTTAATTCCAAATGTTGTATACTAATGTTTCTGAAGACAAAGGGTTCTCAAGACCAAGTGCTGAAGATTCTGATAGACGAAGTTCTAAAGACTCTGAAGACTTGAGGTTCTAAAAGACCCATGATTATAAGAAAAGGGTTCTAAATACCAAGTGCTAAAGACTCCGAAGACAGAAGTTCTTAAGACTCTGAAGACTTAAAGTTCTGAAGACCCAAGGTTCTAGAAAAGGTTCTCACGACCAAGTGCTGAAGACTCTCAAGATGCAGTTCTGAAGACTCTGAAGACTTGAAGTTCTAAAGACCCAAGGTTCTAGAAAAGTATCTCAAGACCAAGTGCTAAAGTTTCAAAGACAAGGTTCTGAATGAACAAGTTCTAACGGCTGAAGACTTGATTATCTGGAGATTCAAATGTCAAGATTCTACTCATGCTTCAATCATCCACCATCATAAGCCTCTGAAGTTTCGAAGAAAAATGTTATCATTAGCAATGATAAGTACACGATACAAAAAAGCCTTATCCCACTACCTCTTCACTAGCTTGAATTATGGAAAAGAAAAGGACGTAACATTAATATTTTTATCATTGGGTAACGACTCTTTTTCAATAGCTAACGACTCTACTTTTCTTGGCTATATAAGAAAAGGATCATATGCTTAAAATGTTGTTGGTGTTCAATGTTCAAATGAAAGTTGTCATTATTGGAACACAACCAAAACGGTCAACCACTATAACAACAACAAGAACAACAATGTAATATGGGGGGAGAACTGACTGTTATACTGATTTTGCGTTTGTATTTGCAAATGTTGCGGTAAGCAAGAGTCGCCACCGACTTTTATTTTATCCAACAAAGGAAAGGGTGAAAAGAACATAAAAAGACCTTTCGAGATTATTTCTGAGTAAGGGGGTAGATTATGGAAAGGGAAGGTGTTAGCACCCTTTCCATCCATAGTTATCTATGGGATATTAGATGCTTAGCTCATTTGAAAAATACCTTGTGTTTTATGTGTTTGAAAATTATTTTGAAAGAAAGCGCCTTAGTACGGAGAACTTTGTAATGTTTCTCGGATTGGTAGAAAATGTATACAAAGTGTTTCAAAAATGTTTTTGGAAAGAGTTTTGTGTATGTGTAAAAGTTTGTTTTGTTTTGAGCAAGCATTTAAGAACTATCTATTCTACTCGAAAGGGTTTGTTCTTTTCCTCTTTTCCTTTAGACAGTGCTATCCTACTATTAGAGAGTAGGTAGCCCTATCGTCGGATGTTTGAGGGACAACTGAAGGGACATCGTTAGTCACAAAGGCAACTGAGCAAGATACCTTAGTAACTACCCTAGGGTTTTAAGATCATACCGAGGCAACGTCGAAAGGGTCATTTTTTATCTTTAAACCTGAGGGTAGCCACTAAAGTCTCTCACGTTTTGAGAGTTGTGACTATTTATCTGAAGGAAACCAAAGTGGAAATACCCTACAGGTGTATATGTGAGAGTGTGTTGTATTCAGTTATTTTGTCTTTGTATTAGGTTTGCTAGCGTTTGATTTTAATCTCTTGCCATACAATCCTATTTATCATGCATCTAAATAGTTTAATAGTGTAGGAATTCAAAGTGCATAAATGTAAAACCTAGATATTACAAGGCTTCGGGGAGGGGAATTATTTACAAGTCCAAAAAATTGGGGAGAAAGCAGTAAAGTAAAGTCCTAATTATAAAGTATATTACACCCAATGAGCAGATATAATAATATGAACAAAAATAATAATGCTAAAATAATGAACGCGCGCAAATTGAAAATGACGTCTAAAACCCTAAAATACTTCTAAGTAAAAGAAACTATTTTTGTTGTTTGCTCATTTGGAAAATATTTAATTACATTAAATCTAATTAATTAAAAAAATAAAAGAAAATTATTAATTAAAATTAATTCTAAAATAAATCTAATGTTTTTGGCATTTTTTATTTATGAAAAGAATAGAAATTTAAACCTAATTCTAATTGGTTTTAATTTAAGAAATAAAAGTTAAAAGTAATTAACTAAATTAATTATGAAAATTAAATATAATAAAAAACCTAAATCTAAGTTTTTATGTGTTTTTTTTGATTTTATGGTTAAATACTTAAAAAAAGGTTTTTTTTTTTAAAAAAAATGATATAAAACAAAAATAAATAAACTACAAAAAAAATTAGAAAAGGATGGGCCTGGTGTTAACTAGCAAATAAGGGGGGTGGAACTTGGATGTTCGTTTGGCCCATGAATCAGCAAGCCCAAGGTATTGTGCCTGATCCCATGCTGCTGGCCCTTGAGGGTCCACCATGAGTATTCAAAGTTGGGAGCGCTGGATCTAATACTGCATAAATCCAATGGTGTTGACGATAGAGTGCATGTACGTGCGTTAGCCCTTGTTACACTGGATCTGCAAATAGGAATTAGAAAAATAATATGGCAAGAGGCAGGGATCGAACCCATGCTCTTGCCCTTCGTAAAGCCTTAACACCCTTTGTTCTCACCACTGGACCAAATTAATCAATTGTTAATATATCAAAATGATAATAATATAAAATAAAATCAGTCAAACTCCTAAATTCAACATGCACACCAACAAGGATTCAAATGGACCAGTAGAGTGATAACACTTGGGCCACCAGAGTCAAAGGGGGTCAAAGATGCCAGAGTCAAACTCCGATCACCTTCTCTGGTCGACCAAAAACTTAAAACCTTCAAAAACTTGAGATTTGAGACAAAACCAAACGCCTATCCAACATAAAATTCAACCTCTGTCTTGAATCTGGCCTTAGATTGGCCTGAAAACCCCTGTATCAATAAATATGAAACACGACTGAAGATTTTCCCTAACAATGGCAAATCTTCATCCTTGTATTAAACCTCGCATGTAATGACTCTAAACAGCCACAATCATCAGTATGAACACATATATGCATGCATAATTCATTTATATTGCGTAATAGAAAAATTTGAGTTCAACGAAATTCAACAAACTGGTGGAATGGCGTGAGGGGATTCTAGGGTGCATTGGTGTTGTCTAACGAATGGGGATGGCTCCTGGAACCTTCAAGAGGAAGATGGAATGCCTGGAATAGATTGAGGAAGGCTGGATCGTGTGAAACAATTTTGAACCTCTTTGAAATTTTTTTGAATCAAAACCCTAGCCTTTGGACTTGTAATAACCCCCCTCCCCAAAGCCATGTAATAGCGTAAGATTTAATTTTCGCACTTTACATTTTCTGTACATATATTAACTGCTTAGATGTATGGTAATAGGATTGTATGACAAGAGCTTAATAATCAAACGCTAGTGTGATACGGTGGGAGAAATGACTTGGGATTTTGCGTTTGTGTTTGCAAATGTTTCAGTTTAGCAAGAGTCGCCACCGACTTTTTATTTTAACCTAAGGAAAGGTCAAAAAGCACAGGAAATACCTTTGAGATGTTTTCTTGGGTTCGGGGAGTAGATTATGAAAAGGGAAGGTGCAAGCACCCTTTTCATCCATGGTTATCCATGGGCTCTTAGTTACTTGTTTAGATCACTTTCTTTTGATTTTCAATTGTTTGAAATGGTGCTTTGTGTGTGGTTTTGAAAGATGTTTTGAAAAGAGGCCATCGTCGTGGCAACCTTTGTAATGATTCTTGTTTGAATGTATACAAAGGTGGATGATTCAATGTTTTGAAAGTTTGATTTGAGAAATGTTTTGAAATTGTGTGTTTGAAAATAGCAAGGATGTTTTGCAAGTTTTTGATCAAGTAACTAAGAGCTATCTACCCTATTTTACTCAAAGATTTTTCCTATATTTTTTAACCCTTTTGACAGTGTTGCTTTACCATCGCATTTGGTAAACAACCTTGTATTAGGATGTTAAACGGGACAGGCGCGGGTCATCGTATAGACCATGATAGCAATTGTGTCAAGTATTTTTGGCAAATTTTTGAGGGACTAGATCACTTTTGTATAGGCAGCCAAGATAGCGCCATCGAGGGACTATGATCTTTTGTTTTGTTTTTGTTTTGCTAAAGTACCCAACATGCTTAACATGACCCATTTTAAAGGCAACAAGTGGATGAAACCCTAGGGGTGCAAGTGTGCATTGTGTTTGATTTTCATGCTTTTTTGCCTTGGATTAGGTCAAGCTATTTGTTGATTTTGATTTTTGCATACAAACCCTAATCTCTAATCATGGCATAATTGAAAGCGTAAAGTGCGAGAATTTAAAAGTATAGGCTATTACAACATGATTATGGGGATGGGGGTACAATCTTTGAATGGGAGTGTATTTGACAAGAAATATAAACCCTAGTTTACTATTACATCAAAATTGAATCAAATGCATAAATAATAAATGGACAATATTTAAATGAACAAAATAAATAAATATATCAAATAATATGAATTATGCAAAAAAAAGGTTTTTGTTTATTTATGTATGTAAAAATATTTAATGTAAAAAATAAAGAAATAAATAAAAGATTAATTTTATTTGGTTAAGGGTAAAACCCTAATTTTCCTTAAGAAAGTAAATATATTAATTATTTTATTTATATACAATAAAATAAAATAGTATATGTGAAAAAATAAAATATATTTAGAAAAAGTATTTTTAAGTATATTTAATAATAAAAATAAAAGTGTAATATTTTATATTCTTATTCTAATAAAATAAAAGTATATATATATATATATATATATATATATATATATATCAAGAATATATATATATATATATATATATATATATATATATATATATATATATATATATATATATATATATATATATATATATATATATATATATATATATATATATATATATATATATATATATATATATATATATATATATATATATATATATATATATATATATATATATATATATATATATCAAGAATATATATATATATATATATATATATATATATATATATATATATATATATATATATATATATATATATATATATATATTATATATATATATATATATATATATATATATATATATATATATATATATATATATATTATATATATATATATATATATATATATATATATATATATATATATATATATATATATATATATATTATATTATATTAAATATATACAATAAATAAAATATATACAAAAAAATAAAAATATATTTAGAAAAATATTTTTAGTGTGAATAAAAATAAAGAATAAAAATAAAAGTAAGATTTATATATTATTTCCAAGTTTTTAATAAATAAGATAAAAGTAATTAATTTGTTTTCATGTTAGAAAGAAATAAAATAAAATGTAAAATAAATGTAAAAATTATAAAAAATATTTTTTGAGTATTTTTTATATTTGGGAATAATAAAATATAATTAGAAATGAAAATAAAAATGTAATAATATAAAATATCAAGAAATTGGGCCAGGGGGTGCAAAAAGGAAAAGGGAGGTGTCAAAGTAGCCAGGACCAAGCCCAACCCAAACCAACTTCATCTTCAACCTTTTGACTTTGAAAACGCGCGCGCCCTGTACAATTACCAGATCCTGTATACGAGCTCTATTGCAAAAACACATCACATCAAAGTTGTAGAGCATTTCAAGACGAATCCAACCATATAAACAACTTGTCTTAACTCTCAAAGACCAGAGAGAATTTCTCTAGCCCTAAAATCTAACCTAGTTTTTTCAGTATGTTCATGGATGAAATTCTCTTAGCATGCTTAATATAAATGAAAACTGAGCATATGTACAGCTTCATGGCAATGAATACTACATTTCTTATTCACAAACCTAAGGCTAAATGTTCCTAAAAAGAGAGATAAGAAGTTGACAAAAACCTGTTTCAGCTAACTTTGTGTATGGAAATGTGGAGCTTTTCAACAAGGCTTTAGATGTCTAGGAGCTTGCTTGAACTTCACTTGACCTTCTCCAATAGCCTGCTTGCCTTGAATATTCTTGAATCAGCCTATAGAACTCAATCTGCACAAGCTCAAAATGAAAATGGTAAACCCTGTAAATGGAGTTACAGTTGGTGTTTGAGGTTTGGGATAGCTTGGATGGATGGAATGGAATGTGTTTGAACCAACTTGGGGCAAACCGCACGAGAAAAATGTGCTATGAAAGTCAAGTTGAAAGTTCTGCCCTGTTTTGCCAATGGAAGGTGATTTCTGGATATGGGATGTTTAGAGGCTCCAGAGGTCGTGTTTCTGGCTCAAAGGGGTGTGAGAAAGATGTTCAAAATGTTTGCACAAGTTTGTTTTGGTTGGTGTTCAAGTTCTCATGTTTTGGACATGTTTCTTGTTTTTGAAGCAAAATGTGGGAAGTGATTGAAACAGGTATGTACAGGCTATCCTTATGCTTGCATACTTTTCCCTTGGCCCCTCCAACTTGTAGATTTGATTAGCTGCATCAGATATGGATCAATGCTCAAGAAATCAGTTTTGACATAAACATGATTTTAAGCAAAAATGGAAACTTTGCTTTTTCTACTTAGGGATTAATCCAAAGTGCAATGCTCTAATGACCAAAACAATGCCTTAGACTAATGGTTTTGCATTAAATTATTGAGTGTGAAGTGGTTTAGATGCCTGTAAACTAGTGCAAAGCATGCTGACTTGAAATTGCAACTTCGATGAACATGAATATGCCATGGATGAAAAATGAGTTTTTTCCAACTTCAAGCCTTCGATTCTCCCTAACCACAAATGTGTTTGGAGAGTTCTTGGACATTTGGGAAAGCTTGCAACATGATATATAATCCATCTTTGAAATACAACTTGAGATTACAAGTGGAACTATGTTAAAAATGGCCAAGAAGATAGGTCAAAATCCTGCCTAAACTAGGGCAAAATTTCACTAAGTTAAAAGTTTTAGGGACTCTTGTTCCAAAAATCATAACTTGAGATCCAAGCTTCTTTTGAGAAAACTTTGTGAATCAAAGTTGTAGAATTGGTGGAGGAATACAACTTTCATGTTGGAGGTTTTGTTGGAATCCATTTTCATCATGGTGAAAATGTTGGGCAAAGTTAGGAAAAATTAAGAAAATTTCATAACTTAGAAAAATTCTAAGTTATGAAAATTTTCAACTTTAAACCCTAATTTGCAATTTTGGGTTTCTTGATGAACAAGTTTCATGTTTTGACATATCTTGATGAAAAATGACCCTTGGGACTTGATTTTGACCAAAAAGTCAAAGTTTGACTTTTCAGTGTACAGTCAAATTTTGATCAGTTGACTGAAAAATTCATTTGTCAATCCAATGCAATTGAGGTCTTTTGAACTTGTTGAATAGGTCAAGATGATGCCATTGAGTCCTTGAGTCCATGTTTGAGCTTAATTTTCCATTGGCTAGGTCAAAAAGTCAGAAATTGCCTTTGTACAGTCAAAAACCCTAAAAATGACCATTTTGCCCTTTTGATGATCTGATCAAATTTCTTGTGGAGTTGTGGTCCAAACTTGATCAAATGGTTCATATGAGTTCATAATGTTGATGTGGGTCAAAATTCATGAGGTTTGACTGTAAATTGGCCACAGTTGACTTTTTCCCTAATACAGCTGATTTCTAGGTCAACTGTCCAATTGACTGGGCAAAAATTTGATTCAAGGCTTGAAACTTGGTATGATCAAACTTATGAGTCCAACATGAAGTATTAAAGTCACTTTGAGCATTAGAAGTCCAAAAATCCCTATGCAAACTCAAACCCTAATTTAGGTCATCAATGCAAGGAGATGTTTTGAGCAGAGCAAAACCGTAATCCTGTCTGGTGTTCAAGGAGCCTTGTGAGAGGAAAATATTGATAAAATAAGAGGGAAAATTTTGGGGTACAACAGTTGCCCCTGTTCAATCTTCTTGAACCTGAAGAGTTAGATTGGCGAGTTTGCCTTTCGTGACTCGAAGGTAAAAGAGGATTGGACACTAGAGTGCCCGTAAATTTGCACTCGTCAAAATGTAG
This sequence comes from Vicia faba, assembly GCA_948472305.1. Taxonomy (NCBI): domain Eukaryota; kingdom Viridiplantae; phylum Streptophyta; class Magnoliopsida; order Fabales; family Fabaceae; genus Vicia; species Vicia faba. The sequence goes on from OX451736.1 coordinate 310,226,943, forward strand.
CTGAGGGAATGGGCTTAAAGATGCCATTTGGAGATGGGAGAATCTTATCGAAGATGGGCTTAAAATTTCCATCGAAGAATATTTGTTGAACTATATGTTGTAGGTGAAAGAATGAGTATCAGAAAGGTATCCATGTCTGGAATGTCTCTGAGCTGGGGGTCTAAATAAGCAATAGATTAGCATCCATGTTTGGAGCTTCCGTAAACTGTTTTTAGTGAGCTGAATCTGAACAAGCGATAGATTGACATCCATGTTTGGTGCATCCGTAAACTGTTTTCACGACTCTGGAGTTGCACAAGCAATAGATTGACATCCATGTTGGGAAGCATCGGTAAACTGTTTTCAGTGAGCTGAATCTGAACAAGTGATAGATTAACATCCATGTTGGGAAGCATCCATAAACTGTTTTCAGTGAGTTGAATCTGAACAAGCGATAGATTAACATCCATGTTGGGAAGCATCCGTAAACTGTTTTCATGATCCTGAAGGTTGGTAGTTTGTTAATCTTATCCTGAAAAGGGTAAAATATTAGCTGAAACACAAAGTTATGTTGCATGAAATGTATGATGCAATATATGTGTTTTATCAATGTTCATGATATATGAATGTAATGTATGCGTATGTAAGCTGATGAGTTGTCTTGCTGAGGAAGATAAATCCTGGATAGCTGGAGATAATAAAATCTTTGACTGTCGTCGGGGAAGATAAATCCTGGACCATTGTTGAAGAGTATGTGTGTCTTCAAGTTTTTTGACAACCTCTGTGGGGAGAAGCTATACTGCTGGGAAAATTAGGAGTTTGGGTTGTATGCCAATCTACTGGGGATTCCTGTTTCGTTGTTTGAGAAGAACTCCACTGGGGAATATTTGAAAATTCTGTGGGGAATTGAGAATGAGAATCTTCATTCTGCCAGGGGAATTTGTGCTAAGGAGTCAAGAACGAGAATCTTTGATCTGCAGGGGATTAAAAACTCTGACAAATTTATGCTGAGAGTAAAGAAGGTTTTGGCAACTTCACTGGAGAATCAAGGACGAGACTCTTGATTTTGTTGGGGGAGTAAAAACCTGTGGGGAATAGTTGTACTGTTGGGGAGTAGCTATCCTGCTGGAGAGTAAGCTCAGGACTCTGGGAAAAGCTTATTCCTGTTTGTAAGAAGTTCAGGAGTTTAAGTTGTATGCCACTTTGAGAATGAGAATCTTCATTCCGTTGGGAATATCAAGAATTCAGGTTGTATGCCACTTTGAGAATGAGAATCTTCATTCCATTGGGAATATCAGGAATTCAGGTTGTATGCCACTTTGAGAATGAGAATATTCATTCTGTTGGGAATATTAGGAATACAGGTTGTATTCCACTTTGAGAATGAGAATCTTCATTCTGTCGGGAATATCAGGAATTCAAGTTGGATGCCACTTTGAGAATGAGAATCTTCATTCTGTTGGGAATATCAGGAATTCAGGTTGTATGCCACTTTGAGAATGAGAATCTTCATTCCGTTGGGAATATTAGGAATTCAGGTTGTATGCCACTTTGAGAATGAGAATCTTCATTCTGTTGGGAATATCAGGAATTCAGGTTGTATGCCACTTTGAGAATGAGAATCTTCATTCTGTCGGGAATATTAGAATTCATGTTGTATGCCACTTTGAGAACGAGAATCTTCATTCTGTTGGGAATATCAGGAATTCAGGTTGTATGCCACTTTGAGAATGAGAATCTTCATTCTGTTGGGAATATCAGGAATTCAGGTTGTATGCCACTTTGAGAATGAGAATCTTCATTTCGTTGGGAATATCAGGAATTCAGGCTGTATGCCACTTTGAGAATGAGAACCTTCATTCTGTTGGGAATATCAAGAATTCAGGTTGTATGCCACTTTGAGAATGAGAATCTTCATTCTGTTGGGAATATCAGGAATTCAGGTTGTATGCCACTTTGAGAATGAGAATCTTTATTCCGTTGGGAATATCAGGAATTCAGGTTGTATGCCACTTTGAGAATGAGAATCTTCATTCTGTTGGGAATATCAGGAATTCAGGTTGTATGCCACTTTGAGAATGAGAATCTTCATTCTGTCGGGAATATCGGGAATTCAGGTTGTATGCCACTTTGAGAATGAGAATCTTCATTCTGTTGGAAATATCAGGAATTCAGGTTGTATGCCACTTTGAGAATGAGAATCTTCATTCTGTTGGGAATATCAGGAATTCAGGTTGTATGCCACTTTGAGAATGAGAATCTTCATTCCGTTGGGAATATCTGGAATTCAGGTTGTATGCCACTTTGAGAATGAGAACCTTCATTCTGTTGGGAATATCAGGAATTCAGGTTGTATGCCATTTTGAGAATGAGAATCTTCATTCTGTCGGGAATATCAGGAGCTTGGGTGTATGCCAATCTACTGGGGAAGCAAGAATGAGAATCTTCATTCAGGCATTTGGGTCAGGAGGTTGGGTGTATGCCAATCTACTGGGGTTTTAAGGATGAGAATCTTCATTCTGTTAATGGTTAACTGTTATCTGGTCGAATCCAGGCTTTAAGATAACTTGCTGGGGATTTAGAGAAACTGGATGATTTCTGCTGTGGGTTAGTAATTTCAGCTACGCTGGGGATACAAATGATGTGGTGCAGAGGTTGTGCATGGAAATGGGCTTAAAGATGCCATTTGGAAAGATGTTAGAATCTTGTTGGGGATGGGCTTGCAGATGCCATCCAAGATTGTTTGGTTGTAACTCGACAGAATAAACATCAGAATGGTGTCCATATTTGGAACGTATTCAGGTTGTATCGGAAGTGGGGATCTGTATGAGCAAGGGAAAGGCGTCCGTGTCTGAGCGTATCCAAGCTGTAACTGTATTTGATTCTTGAATGAATATCAGAATGACTGCCGTGTTTGGAGTGTATCTGTATTGTATCCGAAATTTGAAATCTGAATAAGTGATAGAAAAACATCCGTGTCTGGAGTATCTCTGGGCTGGGGAATAGGATTGAATGAGTGACAGAATGGCAACCGTGTCTGGAGCGTATATGGATTGTATCTTGACTTGAAATTCTGAATGAGTAATAGAATGACCTCCGTGTCTGGGGTGTATCCATACTGTATCTGAAATAAGGGATCTGAATGAGTAGAAGAATGACTCACACGTCTTAGAGTGTATCCGTACTGTATCTGAGATCTGAATAAGTGACAGAATGACTTCCTTGTCTCGAGTGTATCTGGACTTTGAAATTGATAGTTGAATCTGAATGAGAAATAGAATGGCTTCCGTGTCTGGAGCGTATCTGGTATGTATCTGATTGCTGAAGTCTGAATGAGTGACCGAATGGCATCCGTGTCTGGAGCATATCTGGATTATATCTGATTGCTGAAGTCTGAATGAGTGACAGAATGGAATCCGTGTCTGGAGCGTATCTGGACTGTATCTGGACTTGAAATTCTGAATGAGTAATAGAATGACCTCCGTGTCTGGGGTGTATCCATACTGTATCTGAATAAGGGATCTGAATGAGTAGCAGAATGACTCACACGTCTTGGAGTGTATCCGTACTGTATCTGAGACCTTTGAATATTTTTTAAAGGTAGCTTTTAATCTTATCCTGAAAAGGTAAAACGTTAGCTGTATGCAATGACATATATCAAGCAAAGATGTTCTCAAAATAAATGAGATCGCGTTGTATGATATCCTGATGTACGGATGTGTAATGTTTTCAAGACGACCTCTCGTTGGGGAAAATAAATCCCAAACTGGTGATAGAGAAAAGAGTTTAATTCTTCGTTACTGATAGTGAAAGATGAGGAAGATTTTGGAGAGATTTGTCATTGCCCCAAGTAGCGAGTGTTTGTGGCACTGCCAGGAAATTTGGACCGTACGTAACCCTTTGATGAGATTAACATTTAATGCCCCAAGTGATGGAGATGGAGACTTGCCCTAGGTTACTCTGCAATTGAGAGATTTCTTGAAATCTTGACTGGACTGCCCCAGGTTCACTGGACTTTGAGAGATTTCTTGAAATCTTGACTGGACTGCCCCAGGTTAACTGGACAATGCCATGCCAAGTCCCCTTTTGATAGGAGATTTTTGCAAAGGAAGTGTCATCCCACTTGGAGTGATTTTGTTCACTGAGAGAGCTTTCGTTCATCGGAACATTCACTGTGTGAATTTCTTCGCTGTCAAACAAATAGCCATATGAAAACAACGATATTCAAATAATGCAAAGTCTATGCTTGTCTTGAAATTTTGAAAAATGCGTTTTTTTTAGCAGAAAACTTTCTAAAAGAAATAATCAACTCAAGATTTAGAGCAACGCCTTACAGGAGTCAGGATACCTTTTGTAACAGTATACTTTCGAACTAACCCATGCTTCAATTAGGAATTTTGAATGGTTGTAATGTGGCTTGGTTCACGGTTTAAGAAACAAAGGATAAAGGCTCAAAGTATATTTGTACCCACCCGCTCTTTGTTGATGTTCTTCAACCCTAACTCAGTTAATTGTACGTTTGAACTCCAAATGAGTCTGGAACGACGTTTTGGTGATGGTTCACACAAGTTGAATTTGTTGGAAGACAGTCATCATCATTTTCTTTGCAACATTTTTCACGTTGTTGAGGATTTGTAGTGACCTCGTTCTTTTGATTTGTTATCCCTAATTTTTGCCTGACTGTTCTTATTTTCGAGATTACAGTCAGTGGGATGCCCCAGCTTTCGTAAGTCTCCTTTGTAGGTTTTGACTTAGCGGGCTTTTCTTCTTTGATAGATAATGACTGCCTATGAGATAAGGAACCATCACTGTCTTTTGGTTCCAAAGGAAATTTTGATGTCGTTCGCTGTATTACGAATTGAGAGTTTGCGGCCAAACGCACATTTGAATTAACTGAGAGACTACCCTGCCCCAGGTTTGATTAACGGTTTCAATTTGTGTTAAAATAGAAAACTTCTACTTCTTGGGCTCGAAGGGGTTGACCAGGGATTATCTTCCTTATAACTCCAGTGTTTAGGATTTGAAAGAAACGCCTGTACATCGTCAGCAAGGTCTGTCCAAAAGCATACTGTATGAGATTATGGCATTGTTTTCGTCATCCTCCCTCTAAAGGCTCGTAACTTTTAGCAAGAGTTAAATGTCAAAAGTAGAAAGCATAATTATAGTGAAAACGAATAGATGAAATCAAGACAAACATATGCAATGCATTAATGAAACAGAGTTTGACATTAACAGATAATTGTTTGAATAACAAAAGAAATTACAACTTTGAAAATTCAAATGAAACAAAAGCCTCTTAGTCTGAACTTGTCACTTTAGGTGGAGAATCCTCAGCGGAAGATTTTCATCTGACCATCTTGCATGAATTCCAGCGTTGTTTCTTTAACCAGGTCTTGAATTTTGTTTTTCAATGCCCAACAACTATCAGTGTCATGCCCAGGACTGTTGGAATGATACACACATCTCGCATTTGGATTGTACCCTGGGGAGGATGTTTTGGGATGCCGAGGAGGGTCCCTTAATACAATTAGCTTGACTTCCAACAAACGTTGCAGCACTTGGGATAATGGCATGTTAATCTCAGTGGAATGCTTTTCAGATGTACTTTGCTCATGTCGATTATCCTGTTGATGTTGGTGAGGTTGTTGTTGGGCTTGTGACCCTGAAGCAAGCTGGGGAGACTTTCCCTTGGCTTCTTGTCTCAAAGGAGGCTGAATGGTGACTTGATCTTCAACCCTAGTTGTTTGCCCCACTGGGTTACATCCCTCTTGATGCAGTTTGTTAATGAGAACCCTTAACTCTTCTTGTCCTTGAGCCAGGTTTTGAATGAGAGCCATCTGGCCCACCAGTTGTCCCATCATCTGAATTCTCATTGTTGCCATATCAATCTGTAGCCCTTCCAACTGATCATTCCTGATGCCCCCTGGATTCCCTAGGACCATGCCCCTTGTGAGGAGAGCTTTCACTTCTTCCTGCCCCTTGGATAGGTTCAAGAACATTTCTTGAAGCTGAGCGTTTTGAGCATGGATATCTTTGACAGTCCTCTCTAGAGCCATCTCTACTGAAATAAACAGTAGGAAGGTAAGGAGACCTAAAAGGGGGAAACCTGTTTCTGCATATGATGAATGATATGTATTCATGTAATGCACTCAAGGATTCAGAAATTCAAATTTGTTGTAAACAAAAAGAACGCACGTCATATTAATAAGAAGAAATTTGTTAGTACATAAATGCCCCATGGGCCAAATATTACAAAATTCTTAATGTAAAAAGACATTGTGCATCCTCTTTGGCGCGATGTAAGTGTTGAGATTCTGCTCTTCATGGAGTTGACGGGTAAGCTCCAAAACCTTCTTCTCACTGGCGTAGAAGCTGGCTTCAAAAAGTGTTTCGTTCTTCCTTGAGCTGTATCTAACTCTTTTGCAAATCTTCCAATGATGTTGGCATGTCTGGATGTGGGAGGGTCTATGGAACCTCTCCTTCCATAACATGCTCTTTGATCATAGGCAGAATGTGGGTGTAAGGTATCATAAGACTCTGGGCGCGGGTTCGTACCCACTTGAGATAAGGCTCAAGGGGGGATGGAATTCTTGTGTCCCAGTGTCTTACTATCCACTTTGTTGGGCATCCTCCAAGCTCGGATAAACCTCTGTCGAAGTCCTTGAGCGTCGTTGTCGAAGTCCAAAACCAAGTCTGGAATCAACATATCATGAGGGCCATCCCTTCGGGCATACCCAAATTGTCTCAGAGCTAAATAGGGGTTATAGGTAATGCCTCCCCTAATGCCAAGTAGAGGGACATTAGGGAATTCTCCACAACGATCAATGATGATGACATTTTCTCTGGACCGAGAACCCCAATGAACATCAGAATGTGTGAGGGTCATCAACCATTGTGACCACCTTAAACCCTGCTCATTCTTCAAAACTGACTGGGGAAGGTGAGAAATAAACCACCTTGCTAGAAGAGGAGTACAACACATGAGAACACCTCTTTTCCTTATTGTCCGTGTGTAAAATGAGTGTAGGATGTCCCCAAGCAATGTAGGCACATGATTCCGAGATATGAAAATCTTGACAGCATTCACATCTATAAGCTGATCAGGGTTTGGGAACAAGACCAACCCATAGATGAGGAGTGCTACAATCTCTTCAAAAGCTTGCAGATCTAGAGAATTCCAGCAGTCTTGTGCCTTCTCAAACAGAAACTTTGCCAAGAAACCCTTGACACCACTTCTGGTTTCCCAATGACCTTTGATATCAGATGGTTGCAAGTTCAAGGCTTGAGCAACATCTTCAGGCTTTGGTTCTCTTTCCGTACCGTTGTAGGGTAATTGATGGAGAATAGGAATCCTCAGAAGTTGAGAAAATTCCTTCAAAGTAGGTACTAGTTGGTAATCAGGGAATGTGAAAACAGTGGTGTAGGGGGTCAAAGAACTGGAAGAGAACTTTCACCCTGTCTTCTTCAATGTTGGAGTTGACCAAGTTGAGAAGTCTACCATGTCTTTCACTGAAGAGATAATTCTCTGGAATCTTGGAAGTAAGCTCCTTGAGTTGAGGAGGGATTCTCACAAGGTTGACCTGGATTATTTTTCTGCGAAGAGATTCCATGACCTACAAAACAGGAACAAAGATGAAGATCCAAACCCTTGAAATGGTTAGTGGATGCATATGATGCTTTATGATGTTCATGATGTATGCACAAGTATATGTACAAGCAAGTCACACAAAATCCTAGTTTCAGGCTTGCATGGGGTTTCATAGGTAAGTACCCTCTTGAAGTTATGGGGCTCAACCTCTCCTATAAATAGTAATCGGGTTCTAAGGAGCTCAATATCACTGAATTATTTTCTGTGTTCATTGTTTCAGTTTAGCCACTTTACTGGCGTCCAAAATATTCCAAGAAAACAACCCTCAACGAGTGTAGTTTCGAGTATCTACCAACTTTGGACTGCACCAAAGCCGGTCATCTCACTACCCCTAAAAAAGGCCAAGATGGTCAAGTAAGGTTCTAAGAGTTCATTAGTGCTTCATGACATCACTCAGCGGCCCCGTATTCTCTTTGATTGACTCAAAGGCTACCGTTACCCACAAATATGTCGCACTAACGTAGCCACTGCTTCAACCATGTCGGTATACCCCGCACAATTCCCTCGCAGTTTATTGCTACTTACCTAAAAGGTTCCCCCAAATCCGGGTGTAGGATTTAAAACATACCCAAACAAGGAACCCAAAAGTAAAGCAATCAAAGCAAACAAGATAAGCATGCAAAGGTGATCTAAACCATAAGGTCACTCCACTTTTAGTTCTTTCCCCAGCAGAGTCTCCAGTTCTGTGATACGGTGGGAGAACTGACTTGGGATTTTGCGTTTGTGTTTGCAAATGTTTCGGTTTAGCAAGAGTCGCCACCGACTTTTTATTTTATCCTAAGGAAAGGTCAAAAAGCACAGGAAAGACCTTTGAGATGTTTTCTTGGGTTTGGGGAGTAGATTATGAAAAGGGAAGGTGCAAGAACCCTTTTCATCCATGGTTATCCATGGGCTCTTAGTTACTTGTTTAGATCACTTGCTTTTTCTTTTCAATTGTTTGAAATGGTGCTTTGTGCGTGGTTTTGAAAGATGTTTTGAAAAGAGGCCATCGTCGTGGAAACCTTTGTAATGATTCTTGTTTGAATGTATACAAAGGTGTTTTTATATTTTGAAAAGTTGTTTCAATGTTTTGAAAGTTTGATTTGAGAAATGTTTTGAAATTGTGTGTTTGAAAATAGCAAGGATGTTTTGCAAGTTTTTGATCAAGTAACTAAGAGCTATCTACCCTATTTTACTCAAAGATTTTTCCTATATGTTTTTAACCCTTTTGCCAGTGTTGCTTTACCATTGCATTTGGTAAACAACCTTGTTTTAGGATGTTAAACGGGACAGGCGCAGGTCATCGTATAGACCATGATAGCAATTGTGTCAAGTATTTTTGGCAAATTTTTGAGGGACTAGATCACTTTTGTATAGGCAACCAAGATAGCGTCATCGAGGGACTATGATCTTTTGTTTTGTTTTTGTTTTGCCAAAGTACCCAACATGCTTAACATGGCCCATTTTTAAAGGCAACAAGTGGATGAAACCCTAGGGGTGCAAGTGTGCATTGTGTTTGATTTTCATGCATTTTTGTCTTGGATTAGGTCAAGCTATTTGTTGATTTTGATTTTTGCATACAAACCCTAATCTCTAATCATGGCATAATTGAAAGCTTAAAGTGCGAGAATTTAAAAGTCTAGGCTATTACAACATGATTATGGGGATGGGGGTACAATCTTTGAATGGGGGTGTATTTGACAAGAAATATAAACCCTAGTTTACTATTACATCCAAATTGAATCAAATGCATAAATAATAAATGGACAATATTTAAATAAACAAAATAAATAAATATATCAAATAATATGAATTATGCAAAAATAAAGTTTTTGTTTTTTTATGTATGTAAAAATATTTAATGTAAAAAATAAAGAAATAAATAAAAGATTAATTTTATTTGGTTAAGGGTAAAACCCTAATTTTCCTTAAGAAAGTAAATATATTAATTATTTTATTTATATACAATAAAAATAAAATAGTACATGTGAAAAAATAAAATATATTTAGAAAAAGTATTTTTAAGTATATTTAATAATAAAAATAAAATTGTAATATTTTTATATTCTTATTCTAAAAAAATAAAAGTATATATATATATATATATATATATATATATATATATATATATATATATATATATATATATATTAATTATATTAAATATATACAATAAATAAAATATATACAAAAAAATAAAAATATATTTAGAAAATATATATTTAGAAAAATATTTTTAGTGTGAATAAAAATAAAGAATAAAAATAAAAGTAAGATTTATATTTTATTTCCAAGATTTTAATAAATAAGATAAAAGTAATTAATTTGTTTTCATGTTAGAAAGAAATGAAATAAAATGTAAAAATTATAAAAAATATTTTTTGAGTATTTTTTATATTTGGGAATACTAAAATATAATTAGAAATGAAAATAAAAATGCAAAAATATAAAATATCAAGAAATTGGGCCACAGGTGCAAAAAGGAAAAGGGAGGTGTCAAAAGTAGCCAGGACCAAGCCCAGCGCAAACCAACTTCATCTTCAACCTTCTGACTTTGAAAACGCGTGCGCCCTGTACAATTACCAGATCCTGTATACGAGCTCTATTGCAAAAACACATAACAACAAAGTTGTAGAGCATTTCAAGACGAATCCAACCATATAAACAACTTGTCTTAACTCTCAAAGACCAGAGAGAATTTCTCTAGCCCTAAAATCTAACCTAGTTTTTTCAGTATGTTCATGGATGAAATTCTCTTAGCATGCTTAATATAAATGAAAACTGAGCATATGTACATCTTCATGGCAATGAATACTACATTTCTTATTCACAAACCTAAGGCTAAATGTTCCTAAATAGAGAGATAAGAAGTTGACAAAAACCTGTTTCAGCTGACTTCGTGTATGGAAATGTTGAGCTTTTCAACAAGGCTTGAGATGTCTGGGAGCTTGCTTGAACTTCACTTGACCTTATCCAATAGCCTGCTTGCCTTGAATATGCTTGAATCAACCTACAAAACTCAACCTGCACAAGCTCAAAATGAAAATGGTAAACCCTGTGAATGGAGTAACAGTTGGTGTTTGAGGTTTGGGATAGCTTGGATGGATGGAATGGAATGTGTTTGAACCAACTTGGGGCAAAACGCATGAGCAAAATGTGCTATGGAAGTCAAGTTACAAGTTCTGCCCTGTTTTTCCAATGGAAGGTGATTTCTGGCTATGGGATGTTTAGAGGATCCAGAGGTCGTGTTTCTAGCTCAAAGGGGTGTGAGAAAGATGTTCAAAATGTTTGCACAAGTTTGTTTTGGCTGGTGTTCAAGTTCTCATGTTTTGGACATGTTTCTTGTTTTTGATGCAAAATGTGGGAAGTGATTGAAATAGGCCTGTACAGGCTATCCTTATGCTTGCATACTTTTTCCCTTGGCCCCTCCAACTTGTAGATTTGATTAGCTGCATAAGATATGGATCAATGCTCAAGAAATCAGTTTTGACATAAAGCATGATTTTAAGCAAAAATGGAAACTTTGCTTTTTTCTACTTATGGATTAATCCAAAGTGAAATGCTCTAATGACCAAAACAATGCCTTAGACCAATGGTTTTGCATTAAATTATTGAGTGTGAAGTGGTTTAGAGGCCTGTAAACTAGTGCAAAGCATGCTGACTTGAAATTGCAACTTGGATGAACATGAATATGCCATGGATGAAAAGTGAGTTTTTACCAACTTCAAGCCATCGATTCCCCCTAACCACAAATGTGTTTGGAGAGTTCTAGACATTTTTGAAATCTTGCAGCATTATCTATAATCCATCTTTGAAATGAAACTTGAGATTCCAAGTGGAACTATGTGAAAAATGGCCAAGAAGATAGGTCAAAATCCTGCCTAAACTAGGGAAAAATTTCACTAAGTTAAAAGTTCTAGGGACCCTTGTTCCAAAAATCATAACTTGAGATCCAAGCTTCTTTTGAGAAAAGTTTGTGAAGAAAAGTTATAGACTTTATGGAGGACTACAACTTTCATGTTGGAGGTTTTGTTTGAATCTATTTGCATCATGGTGAAAATGTTGGGCAAAGTTAGGAAAAATTAAGAAAATTTCATAACTTAGAAAAATTCTAATTTATGAAAATTTTCAACTTTAAACCCTAATTTGGAATTTTGGGTTTCTTGATGAACAAGTTCCATGTTTTGACATATCTTGATGAAAAATGACCCTTGGCACTTGATTTTGACCAAAAAGTCAAAGTTTGACTTTTCAGTGTACAGTCAAATTTTGATCAGTTGACTGAAAAATTCACGTGTCAATCCAATGCAATTGAGGTCTTTTGAACTTTTTGAATAGGTCAAGATGATGCCATTGAGTCCTTGAGTCCATGTTTGAGCTTAATTTTCCATTGGCTAGGTCAAAAAGTCAGAAATTGCCTTTGTACAGTCAAAAACCCTAAAAATGACCATTTTGCCCTTTTGATGATCTGATCAAATTTCTTGTGGAGTTGTGGTCCAAACTTGATCAAATGGTTCATATGAGTTCATAATGTTGATGTGGGTCAAAATTTATGAGGTTTGACTGTAAATTGGCCACAATTGACTTTTTCCCCAATACAGTTGATTTCTAGGTCAATTGTCCAATTGATTGGGCAAAAATTTGATTCAAGGCTTGAAACTTGGTATGGTCAAACTTATGATTCCAACATGAAGTATTAAAGTCACTTTGAGCATTAGAAGTCCAAAAATCCCTGTGCAAACTCAAACCCTAATTTAGGTCATCAGTGCAAGGAGATGTTTTGAGCAGAGCAAAACCCTAATCCTGTCTGGAGTTCAAGGAGCCTTGTGAGAGGGATATCTTGATAAAATGAGAGGGAAAATTTTGGGGTACAACAGCTAGCAAACCTAATATCAAGACAAATAACTAAAACATAACACAATTGCACATGCACACCTTTAGGGTTCTCCCACTTTGGTTGCCTTCGGAAAATAGTCACAACTCTCGAAATGTGAGAGATTTTAGTGGCTAACCTCCAATTTAAAAGATCACAAGTCCCTCGATGACCCTCTCGATGTTGCCTCGATAAAAATGATCTTAAAACCCTAGGGTAGTTACTAATATTTCTTGCCCAGTTGCCTTTGTGACTATAAACGTCCCTTCGAATGTCCCTCATACATCCAACTACAAGGGCTACCTACTCACTAATAGTAGGATAACACTTTCTAAAGGAAAATAGGAAAAGAACAATCCTTTCGAGTAAAATAGATAGTTGTTAGATGCTTGCTCAAACAATTTTTTTCACTTACACAAAACAACTTTCAAAAACCTTTTCAAAACGGTTTTTCAACGCTCTTGAGGACTGATACAAGAGTTATCATAAAGAAAATCGCCTTACTATTGGCATTTCAAAAATACTCTTTCAAAATACAAAGCACAAAGCATTTCAAATGAGCTAAGCATCTAAGAGCCCGTAGATAACTACAGATGGGAATGGTGCTAACACCTTCCCTTTCCATAATCTACCCCCCTTACTCAGAAAACTCTCGAAAGGTATTTTTCTGTTCTTTTCACCCTTTCCTTTGTTGGATAAAAGAAAATTCGGTGGTGACTCTTGCTTACCGCAATATTTGCGAATACAAATGCAAAACCAGTATAACAGTCGGTTCTGCCACCGTATTAAAATGTTGATGCGATCCCAGTGCATTACATCTAGTTATTTACTCACCTGGCGGAAGTTCGATCAGTGAAGCTCTGATCTTTGGGGTATTACTTCCACAAATATCTCTTCTGGGGCACCCAATTTTGATATTGAAGACTGTAAAGGGGTTGAAGTATAAAGTCCAACACCTGCCTGGCATCTCTTCCAAAGGTCTAAGTCCTATTTGGCCTACCGCCAGACTCTTTCTCACCAGCTGGATGACTCTTTTGTTGTGAGAGAAGATGAACTGTATGGTTTTTTTGTGGCATAAGACGTTTAGCGATGCAGTTTATACCAATTCGCTTGGTAAAGCATTCATTTTCTCTCCTGAAAGAAACTTTTATGCATATTATTCTGGGACACCTGGCCATTCGATTGAATATGGTATGTCATCCAGAAACAAGGTCTAAGACGGGATCAATTCAGAGATTGTTGTGTTCACATCAGATTAGAAGGAGCATTCTCTCGCCTATTCAAGCATCAAGACTGCATAAAGTCGTCATAATGAAGAAGTCCATATGGAGTCAAGTCTCCTCAACATTGGTAATCATTGGTTTCTTTATTGCATTTTAATTTGTATTCTTGCTTGTTTTTTTTAAACATTGCTTGCATGTAGGAACTTGTCTATTTCTGAATGAAAATCTTAATGCAATAAGTATGCTTGTCTTGAAGAGTTCCTTTCGTTTTTATTCATCCACTTGTTATCACTCTTTAAATGTTTTACTTGCATATTGATGCCAAGTTTCCAAGTCTTATGCTTAGGTAAAGATTGGAGGGAGGATGACGATAATCTAAAAACGCAAAAATCTTTGGTTGGTATGCTTTTGAGTAAAACCCTGCTGACGATGTACATGAATTATTTCAATTCATAAACACCAGATATATAAGGGAGATAGACCCTCGTTAACCCCTATGAGCCTTCGAAGTAGGAGTTTCTTTTCTGTTAAAAAAAACCCTCATTTTAACTCTGGGGCGGGTGGTGTTCAAAACTCATCTAGAGTGCGCATCTAAGGATACAACATTGGTTATCCCTTAAAAGGTTGAGGAAAGTCAAAACCATAATGTCTAACTTTCACTTATCAGGAGTGTGCATCAATTAACAATATCCCAACGGGTATCTCTTGCATATCAAGAAGTCGAGATCAGATGATGATACAACAATGGTTATCCCTCATCTACTAAAGACTCAGACAATCACGATCACTTTCAACAAATCGAAGACGATGTAAAAATCAACGACTTGTTCAAAATGGAAAGTATGGATAAGAAAGAAACAAAAGTCCCACTAAGTCGAAACTTGAAAAACAAGTCATTTAGCAAAAAGTCAGGGCATCCCGCTGGACTTCCAAATCAAAATTCAAAAGAATTTGTCTATGCAAAAGTTAGGGAAAGAGAGAAAGATATTGAGAAGCCTAAAATGCAAGAAAAGGATTTCCAATAAAAATCCTTATCAAAAGAACAAGGTCGTGTGATCAGACACCAAAACCAAAAGTTAGTGACTGTCGTGTCCAAGAAACCTCTGCGGTTCCTCAACCATCGCAAACTCCTCTTTTAGCGATGAATGCTTGCATCGGGTTAACTGAACTTAGGACTGAAGAACATCATGGAGAATGGGTGGGAACCAAATAATTTTGAGCCTTAAATCCTTTTTTCTAAAACCGTGAACCAGGCCACGTTACAACTTTTTAAAGTCCTAATTGAAGCATGGGTCAATTTGAAAGCGTGCTACAACGAGATAATGTTTAACTGACTCTTAAGAGGTATGTTTAAATATTTGTGTTAGCATCGTATGCTTGCATTATCTTTCATGAAAAAGAATTTGCAAATGTTTCTCTCTAGCTAGTGATTCGTTCATGACAAAGTTATGACATCATTTCATTCAAAGTTTTTTCAAACTTCAAAGACTTACATACGTGTTGCATTAGACATATCATTCTCATAATAAACATCCTTATGCATACAAAACAATTGATTGACATCAAGTAAGTTATACAATGAACATCAGTAAAGAGCTCAATATTGTAAAAGAAGAGAGTTTTGAATACTCCATTGAAGCAAATGTCAGTTGTCACAAGAGAAATTAAATGTTTAGGGGCACGTTGCCCAGAGATTCTATTAAGGGAAATCGTCTTGGCGCTTTAAAATTTGAGTACCCTTAGGATGAAGTTAGCAGATTCCATCAATATGGGGCAATCAAGTCGAGTTTCGATCTCTCCGAGCTCAGCCCAATCTAGGGCATTCCCTCAAAGCTATCAATCAGAGGCTATTACGTTGATAAATCTCTTCAAGTTATCATTGATCAGGGGTAATCACGTCGAAAAATCTCTTCAAGCTTGACCAATATGAAGTTATCGCATCGGTGAATCTCAAGTTTCCATCAATCAACGACTATATGTGATACGGTGGCGGAACCGACTGTTAATACTGGTTTGCGTTTTTTGTTTGCAAATGTCGCGGTAAGCAAGAGTCGCCATCGACTTTTATTTTATCCAATCAGGAAAAGGAAAAGAACAGAAAAAACCTTTTTCGAGATGTTTCTGAGTAAGGGGGGTAGATTATAGAAAGGGAAGGTGTTAGCACCCTTTCTATCCGTAGTTTTCCACGCGCTCTTAGGTACTTTCTCATTTTTGAAATTGCTTGTGTGTGCTTATTTTGAAAAGTTTTGTTTTACATCGTTTTAACCCTTGTTTCTGTCCTCAAGAGTGTTACGAAGTTGTTTTTGAAAACTTTGTTTAAAAAGTGTTGGTGTGAAAAGTTTTGTTTGAGCAAGTATCTAGGAGCTAATCTACCTACTCGTAAAAAAGTCTGTTCGTTTTCCTTTAGACAACGCTATCCTATTATTAAGGAATAGGTAGCACCGTGGTTGGAGTTTTTTAGGGACATTCGAAGGGACAAATACGATCACAAAAGCAATGTTAGGAAATGTTAGTAATCATCCTAAAGCCTTAAAGATCTTTTTCCGAGGCAACATCCGAATGGATCATTTTAGATCTTTCGGGGCTAGAGGACAACCACTAACAAAACCTATACTTCATGACCGTTTACCGAAGGCAACCAGAGTGGAGTAAACCCTAGGAGTGAGCATGTGCGAGTGTAACTTTCAGTTAATTTATCTTTGCACATTTAGGGTTTTCTACTGTATTAATTTTCAGTTAGTCTTTCCATACAATCCTATTAATATCTAGGCAGTTTATAGTTTGCGGAAATAAAATGTGAGAAAGTTACAATAATTATTTTGGACTGAAAATAAAGATGCAGAATTGAAACCCTAATTACAATTACAAACTCGGAGCAGTTACAATAATAATAAAAAGGAAATTAAAAAAATGTGTGTGGCGAATTAAATGCGAGAATAAATAGCAAACCTAAAAAATCTAGTTGAAAACTATTTAGGTTATTTTTGAGAAAAAAAAGATTAAACTATGTACAAATTAACCCTAATTTCTAATTAATTTAAATTATAAAAAAAGGAATTAAATTGCCCTAAATTAAGTTAATCTAATTAATTAAGGAAATAAAATATTTTTTATGAAAAGAAATGATTTTTATGTTTTTTTGTGATTTTTTTGATTTAATGATAAAAAATGATTTTGTGTCATTTTTGTAAAAAGAAAATTAGTAAATAAAAAATAAGAAATAAAAAGAAAAGAAAGAAATTGGGCCTGTTTGGAATCTGAAAAAGTGGGTGCATTGTTGAATTTGTTTAGGCCCAAGAACTACTGAGCCCATTCAACGCGCCTGATTCAATGTGATACTCTTTCTGACGGTCCATGGTATGACTTGAGCGTTGGGTGTTGGATCTGGGACAAAGAAATTGGAAAATATGAAAACGTGAGATTCTGGGATCGAACCCAGAACCCTTTGCTTCACCGGCCACGCCTTTGCCATCTGTGCTGGGATGGTTAGTTGTGTATATAATAACATAGATAAAATATAAAGGAAATAAAGTGGTCTTTCCCAAACGCGCGCGTGATTCAAATCACCCAATGGGATTCTGCCACCTAATTTTCTTCTTCCCCATAACTGTTGTTTTTGGCCACACTTTTACCTACAGTCGTTTCCGTCACTAAAGGCTATAGTGACAGATTTTGTTCATAGCCATAAACCTGTAAAATTCAAAAACACAACACAAGCAGAATAAATTCAAACCAAAGACATGGATCAATTGTAAATCATCTTCTAAGCATGATAGTACCCCTAATTTTTTGCAATTTTGCCTTTATATAGAATTCCCAATTTGGGACCTCAAAACCCTAACAATGACATCATGTCATTCCTACACTTAAACTTCAATCAAACCAATCAAAAACATTGCAAATATGATAGCAAGCAAGGATATATGATCAAAACATGTTTATGATGGATAAATCATTGAAAACGAATCTTGAAAAAAGATGCAAGCCGTGGCACTGTGAGGCGTGATTTCTGAAGGTTTTAAGGCTGGAGGACGATTGGAATAGCCTCAAGAAATGTCCAGGAACGGATTGCTGGCCTTGGAATTGCTTGAATCAGTCTATGGAGGAATATGTGATCAACACTTTTTTTGACAAAAAATTGAAGTTGACCTCCCTGTTTTCACGACCCAAAAACCTTCCTTATGCTTTGGAAATGTTGTGTATATATCATAGAATGATTTAGGTCAACAAAAACTGATCATATCTTTGCAAATTATAGAGATTTGATTTCATTCTTTGCCTTGTATGATTTGTTTCCAAAATAGACCAAATTAAGATCTTTTCCAATCAATTAGCTCTTGCACGAATTTTTTTATTTGCTAGTTGTTCCTTGACTCATAAAATGCTCATAAAATCAAATCTTTGATTTTATTTGATTATTCTACTTTTTAAATTGATTTATTTTGATTTAAATGGATAAAAAACAAAATAAATAATAAAAATAATAAAATAATAAGTGGATAAGCTCAGGGGTCGTGGGTCCTCTTAGGAACAAGTTTCAAACAAGAAAACATGGGCCCATTTGGAAAAAAAAGTCATTTTGATCAATGTTGACTTCATGCACATTTCCAAAATTTGGTTAACTTTGACAATACACATCTCTCTCATTTTTAACCATAAGAAGGTGTTATTTGACTTTTTAGAAAGCTTAGGATATCTCCTAAACAACCCTTTTGGTTTCATCTCAATTGGGTCTTCCATGTTTATGTAATAAGCTTTGATCCAAAAGGTGTTTTTGTTGACTTTTCAAAAGGACCTATAATGTAGAAATTCATATATTTCCATGAGTGCATTTTTTGAACTTGAGGCCTGAATATGAGTTGTAGGAAATTGGATTCTCTTTAAAATGAGCCTTGGATGAGAAATTTCGGATAAAGTATGAGAAAGTTATGCTTGGTCAAAGTTTGGTTGACTTTTCCTAAGAAACCCTAATTTAGCAACTTTTGAGTTTTGATGAATTTGGGACATTCCTTGAGGAATCATGATCAAACTTTGATAAAATGATGAATATCACTTCAAAATGTTGATGTTGACCAACAAATCTTGACGTTTGACTGTATGTGGGCCACAGTTGACTTTTGACCTAGTATAGTTGATTTTCAAGCATCTGAGCAATTGACTGAGCAAAATTCTTGTGCAAGGCATGAAACTTGACATGGATGATCTTGAGAACATATTCGTACCATGGAAGGAATTTTGGACCTTTGGAGTTCCCACTCCTTGATGCAAATGGAAACCCTAGTTTGAGGTGCTTTGCCTTAGGAGAGAGTTTGTCTGGTCCACTCTTGGGCATCCTTGAGCAAGTTGAGGACCCTAATGGGAATGTGTTGAGTAAAATGAGAGGGAAAATTTTAGGGTACAACAGCTTCCTCTGTTCAATCTTCTTAAACCTGAGGCTGTAGATTGGCTGTCTGCCTTTCGTAATCTGAAGGTGGAAGATGATTGAACACTAGAGTGCCCAGAAATTTGCACTCGTCTGAGATGGTGCTGGACTGTGTAGGTAGTATCGAGAATGGGCTTACAAATTCCATTTGGAGGAGATGACGAAAGGTCACTGGAGATGGGCTTAAAGATGCCATTTGGAAGATATGACGGAGAATCGTCGGAGATGGGCTTAAAGATGCCATCTAGAGGATGTTAATTTGCCGAGATATTCCTTGGTGGGAATTCCTATTCCTGTTGTTAGGGAGGAATCTGCTAAGGAATGTTGGTCTCTGTCTTGGGAGAAATAGAATTTTAGGAACTTGAGTTGTTCGTTACTCTACTGGGGAATCATCTCTTAGTCGAGGAGATGAAAATGAACTGCTATCTAGTCGTGCTCCAGGCCTTACAGTGATTTGTTGAGGATAATAAGACTGACTGTTATCTGGTCGTGCTCTAGGTTTTACAGTGACTTACTGGGGAGATGAGATTAAACTTGCTATCTGGCCGTGCTCTAGGATTTGCAATCTCAAAAACTGTTATCTGGTCGTGCTCCAGGCTTCAGAAGGAATTAAGTGGTTATCCGGTCGCATTCGGGTTTCAACTTGAATTTAAGGCATACTAACATCCAGTCGTTTCCAGGCTTCAATAATAATTGGCCGAGTAAACTGCTATCTGGTCGAATTCCAAGCTTTGTAGTACCTTATACTATTATCTGGTCGTGCTCCAGGTTTCACAGTGTCTCTTGCCATTATCTGGTCGTGCTCTAAACTTCACATCGTCTTATACCGTTATTTGGTCGTGCTCCAGGCTTCATGGTGTCTTATACCATTATCTGGTCATGTCCCAGACTTTAGTAATTTGGAGAAATTAAGATATTATCCGGTCGATTTTTGGGCTTCATAGCTTGAATTTGAGATATACCACTATCTGGTCGATTCCAGGCTTCGTAGTATTTTGGAGAAATTAAGATATTATCTGATCGATTTCTGGGCTTCATAGCTTGAATTTGAGATATACCACTATCTGGTCGATTTCAGGCTTCGTAGTACCTTATATTGTTATTTGGTCATGCTCCAGGTTTCACAGTGTCTCTTGCCGCTATCTGGTCGTGCTCCAGACTTCACAGCGTCTTATACTGTTATCTGGTCGTGCTCCAGGCTTCATTAATTTGGGGAAATTAAGCTGTTATCCGGTCGATTTCCGGGCTTCATAGCTTGAATTTGAGATACACCACTATCTGGTTGATTCTAGGCTTCGTAGTATTTTGTACTGTTATCCGGTCGTGTCCCAGACTTCAGTAATTAAGATATTATCCGGTCAATTTTCGAGCTTCATAGCTTGAATTTGAGATATACCACTATCTGGTCAATTCCAGGCTTTGTAGTATTTTGTACTGTTATCCGGTCGTGTCCCAAGCTTCACAGTATGATGTATTGTTGGTTGACTATTATCCGGTCAGTTTCCAGGCTTCATAGCTTTTGAATTGGAATATAAATCTTGGTGTTGATTTGACTGAACCAGGGAAAGGTCTCGAGCTGTCTTCAACCGAGAAAGAAATCTTAGCATCGATTTGACTGAACCGGGGGAAGGTCACAGATTGACTTTTACTAGCATAGAAATCAGGAGAATCTTAGCGGCGATTCGGCTGACCCAGACAAAAGTCTTAGAACATCTTCTACTAGAATAGAAACCTTAGTGTCGGTTTGACTGAACCAGAGAAAATCTTGAAAAGTGTTGGAATATCTTCAACTGGAATAGAAACCTTGGTGTCAGTTTGACTGAACCAGAGAGAACTTGTGAGAACTTGATTGCATCTTTCCCTGAAAGGTAAAGAGTTAGTCATATGTAATGTCATGATGTATGAAATGTATTGAGTAATGATGTTCTCAATATAAATGAGATTGTGTTGTATAATATGTATGCACATGCCATGATGTATGGATATGCAATGCTATTGTGATATTCTCTAACTGGGGAAAATAATTCCTGGACTGCTGCTGGAGAGTATAAGGAGTTGAGTTCTTCGTTTTTGCTGGGGATAATGACCGAAGATGATTAGCTGGGGATTTATATCCATTCTGCTTGAGAATATTCTACCGGAGGAGACTCTGTCTGAAAATAATCCTGCAGGGGACTGACTCTGGGGAAGAGAGATACTCCATTGGAAGATCTGCTGATTTGGAGAAATAAACTCAGTCAGGGATGAACTTCCAATGCTGGATATAAGAGCTCTATTGGAGATTGAGCTTCCGCTGTCAGAGAAATAAACTCTGCTCGAGAGATGGCTTTATAAACTGCTCATGGTTATAAAACTCGGCTGGGGAATGCAGCTTTCAGCTTTCTGAAGGAACCTGCTGGGTAAGGAATTCCTGCTTGGGGATACGGAGGTCGGACCTCGGTTGTCTCGGCTCTGTGGGGAATATAGGTATCATTGGCTTGTATGTGATAGTGACTTTGCTTCCAACTGTCTCTGCCCCTTGTACCATGCTGGAAAAAGTACATGTGGAGATTTTATGGATGGATCTATGCCGTGATTGTACTCGAACATGTATTTAATGATTGTCAGGATGACATCCGTCTCTGGATCGTATCTGAATTGTACTTGAAACATGTGTTGAATGAGTGTTAGAATGACATTCGTGTCTGGATCGTATCTGAACTGTACTTGAAACATATGTCGAATGAGTGTCAGAATGACATCCGTCTCTGGATCGTACCTGAACTGTATTTGAAACATGTGTCGAATGAGTGTCAGAATGACATCCGTCTCTAGATTGTATCTGAACTGTACTTGAAACATGTGTTGAATGAGTGTTAGAATAACATCCGTCTCTGGATCGTATCTGAACCATATTTGAAACATGTGTTGGATAAGTGTCAAAATGACACCCATCTCTGGATCGTATCTGAACTGTTTCTCAATGTATGAAAATCTTGAATAAGTAGCAGACTAACAGCCGTATCTGGATCGTATATGAACTGTACTTGAAACATGTGTCGAATGAGTGTCAGAATGACATCCGTCTCTGGATCGTATCTGAACTGTATTTAGAGGAGAATCTGGAGTAAGTATCAGGATGACATCCGTCTCTGGGTCGTACCTGAACTGTTTCTAGAAGAGAAATCTGGAATAAGTACCAGGATAATATCCATCTCTGGATCGTACCTGAACTGTTTCTAGATGAGCAGTCTGGAATAAGTACCAGGATAACATCTGTCTCTGGATCGTACCTGAACTGTTTCTAGATGAGCAGTCTGGAATAAGTACCAGGATAACATCCGTCTCTGGATCGTACCTGAACTGTTTCTCAATGTATGAAAATCTTGAATAAGTAGCAGAATGACATCTGTATCTGGATCGTATCTGAACTGTTTCTCGATGTATGAAAATCTTGAATAAGTAGCAGAATGACATCCATATCTGGATTGTATCTGAACCATTTCTCGATGTATGAAAATCTTGAATAAGTAGCAGAATGACATCCACATCTAGATCATATCTGAATCGTTTCTCGATGTATGAAAATCTTGAATAAGTAGCAGAATGACATCCGCATGTGGATCGTATTTGAACTGTATCGGAAAGCTGAACCTGAATGAGTATCAGAATGGCATCTGTATCTGAAGCGTATTTGAACTGTATCTGAAAGCTGAAGCTGAATGAGTATCAGAATGGCATCCGTATCTGAACTATATCTGAGAGATGAATCTAAATGAGTATCAAAATGGCATACGTATCTGGATCATATCTGAACTGTATCGGAAAGCTGAACCTGAATGAGTATTAGAATGGCATCCGTATCTGGAGCGAATCTGAACTGTATCTGAAAGTTGAATCTGAATGTGTATCAGAATGGCATCCGTATCTGGAGCGTATCTGAACTGTTTCTTAATTCTGGTGCTCTTGATGAATGTTGATCAAGGTATAAGTCTTCTACTGATAGACAGGTGACGGGACATAGTCGTATGTTTTAAATCCCCAACTTTTTCCTGGACCGCCCTTTCGGGTTTTCAGTCCACCGGGATGCCTTTTTTTGCCCAAGCCTCCTTTTCAGGTTTTTGACTTGTCGGGTGTACAATTTTTTTTATGTATATCCGTAAATTTTGCCCGAACCCTTTTGGTTCGCCGGGATTCCCTTATTTTTGCCTAGGTGTGCCAACCTAGCGGGTCTTTTTTTTCCATGCATAGTAATTTCCGACTATGTCCACACTTTCAGGATGTAGAGAGTTGTCACTGTCCATAGTGTTGTGTTGTAGTAATGTCAAAAATGTTATCTTGATGGCACATGATTCGTTGCTGGAATGCATGCATAATTCCCCAAGCGATTCAGATGGAGATCTGCCTCTGGTTATTTGGCACTTTTGGAGAGACTGCCCCGGGTGTGTTTAGACATCATGTGATGCCCCTTACTTATGGAAGACCTGTTATTGGAAGTGTCTTTCCCACTGAGGTGATTCTGTCCATTGAGAGGATACCTGTTCATTAAATATCCATTGCATGGATTTCTCTGCTGTCAAACAATTAGTCATATGCAAACAATGTCATTTAAAGAATGCAAAACTCATGTCTGTCTTGAAATTTTTTTGAAAATGTGTTTTGTGTAGTAAAACGAAATTTGCAAGAATGTGATATCAACTCAGGATTCTTAACAAAGCCTACAGGAGTCAGGATACCTTTGCAACAGTATGCTCTCAAACTAACCCATGCTTCAGCTAGGACTTTTAAGGGTTATAACGTGGCCTGGTTCACGGTTTAAGAAACAAAGGGTAAAGGCTCAAATTTTATTTGTACCCAACCCGCTCTTCGTGATGTTCTTCAGTCCTATGCTCAGTTAATTGCGCGTTTAGATCCCGATTGAGTCTGGAATCTTTGCTCAGATACTTGGTGATGATTCAGAAATTGAACATTTATTTTGAAAAGGCAGTCATTTTTGTAATCTTCTTTTTGTAGAGGATTTGTAGTAACCTCTTTATTTTTGGTTTTCGTTATCCCTTCTTTTTCCTGAACTGTTTCTTTTGTGGTTACAGTCAGCGGGATGCCCCAATTTTTCTCTTAAGTCTCCTTCATAGGTTTTGACTTAATGGGCTTTTATTACGAGAGATAATGACTGCGTGTCTTGACGATTATACGGAACTATCACCGTCTTTTGTTTTGGAAGGACGTCTTCGAAGCCATTCATTGTGTACGAAGTGGTAGATTGTGACTGAATGCGCCTCTGAATTACCTGAGAAAACTACCCTACCCCAGGTTATGATTAAGGGTTTTAATTTGTGTGAAAAGAAAAACTCCTACTTCTTTGGCTCGAAGGGGTTGACTAGGGATTATCTTCCTTATAACTCCATTGTTTAGGATTTGAAACAATGCTTGTACATCGTCAGCGGGGTCTGTTCAATAGCATATTGTAGAGATTGTGGTATCATTTTCATCATCCTCCCTCTAAGGCTTAGAGTTTTTAATCGAGAGTTGAATATCACAAAAGGAAATAAGAATGCATTTTTGAAATAGTGAATACGAATGAATTGATTCAAGACAAACATGTGCAAATGCATTGATGAAATAACGAGGTTTGATATGAATAAATGTTCAAACAAATCAAAAGAAAACTACACATTGAAAATTCTAATGAACAAAAAGTCTTCTTGTGAGAACTTGTCACTTCAGATGGTATGCCTTGGAGGGATGGCAGAAGAACTCAACCTGACCGTCTTGTGCGAGTTCTAGCGCTCCTTCATCAACCAGGTCTTGAATTTTATTTCTCAACACCCAACAACTGTTGGTGTCATGTCCAGGACTGTTGGAGTGGTACGCACATCTGGAATTTGGATTGTACCTTGGGGAGGCTATGTTGGTGTTGTACCCCAAAATTTTCCCTCTCATGTCTCAAGGACTCTTAGAATTACTTCAGTCAACTTTTAAGCCTCAGACCACATTTTCTAAGAAGAATCATTCAAATTATCAAAAGGGGGCAAAATGAGCAAAATTGGAGTTTCAGCCGGAAAAGTCAACTGGACACTGAAAAAATCAAACTTTGACTTTTTGACCAAATTTGAGTCCCAAAGATCACATTATGTCAAGACATCTAAAAATGAAGTTTGATCATCAAAAATCAAGAGAATCAAAAATCCAACTTTGCAAGACTTTGAAATTTTTCTAAGTATTTTCTATACTTGGCTAATTTCATTTACTTCATGACATCTTTTATTACAATTCCAAATAATTCAAAATGATGCAAGTAATTCAAGTTATTACAAAGTGGTATTTTTGCAAAATTACAAATTCTAAAACTATGTCTTGATTGAGTTCTCTCAAAGAAAAAAACCTTACCACAATATGTTTGCCCTTGACATAATGTGCATGAAATATTCCACAAGACCAAATTTGTGACATGCTACAAATCATACTGTCAAAGTTGAACAAAATGTGATATGCCACATTGCCACAACACCCCATGCTGCCCTGCAAGAAACCTTGTGCTATGCTGCACCCCAAGTATGCATGCTGCCCAATACATTACAAAACTGCTCTAGGCAGTCTGCCCAAGCCTGCATCATAACAACCCCAAAATTGCACCAAAATGGCACCAAAATGGCACCAAAATGGCAAAGGAAAATTGTGTGAAGAAAGTATCAAAACAGTAGGCAAACAATTCAAAATAACTTATTTGATTTCCCCCCTAAACCACAGTCAAAGGTCTAAAAAAGGGGACTGTCTCATAAGACAAAGAGGCTGGATTTTTTAAAGGAGAGAATATAGAGTTTTGTTGAGGAGAAAAAACAATATTCTTGTTAACCTTGACTGATTTTTCAAAATCAAATCTGTTCTTGTTCAAAACAGAAACCCAATCCATTATTCCACCAGACAAACTCTCCCATAAGCCAAACAGCTCATCACGCATAAAGATTGTCCAAACTTAAGGACAGTCCTTGTAGTGCTATCATCTTCACCCTTAAAACATCAAAACATTACAGTACAGTCTAACTCAATTTCAACAGTCTGGGGCAGCTTTCTGAAGATTCACAAAGTCATCACAGCATCTGGAAAAGCATTCTGATTTAAAACAGCTAGTGCAGCCTCAAGGTAAGTCTTCTTGACTTGATATATTTTCATACACCATTAATAATTTGTTTTGAAGATGAGATGTAGCATTTTATGATCCTTTTGAACAGTTTACTTGCTTATTGTTTAGGCTTATTCAATCATTTGTTGTTTATGTTTATCAATTATATCCTGTAAACTGACATGTATGGACAGCAAAACAATATTTAAGACAGGAGAATGCAGCATGTATCGAGACATATCCTCATGTGTCGACTCATCCTAGTGAAAAAATAGGGTATGAGTCGACACATAACCCCCATGCACCGACCCATACTGGAACTCAGGTTGCAAAACAGAAGCTGGAAGAGCCTATGAGTCGATACATACCCGTTTCGCGTCGATACAAGAAGGTGTATGAGTCGATACATCCAATTATGTGTCGACACATACTGAGCTATTTTTGTTTTACAGGAGCAAGAAAAAGCTATGTGTCGATGCATAACAACATGGGTCGACACATAGCAGTCCAAAATGCATTTTTCCTTTTATTTTACACTGTTTTTACATTACTTTCATTATCATTCGATATGGTTGTAATATTTCAGTCTCTACTTCATCCCCATTGTAAATTTGTACCCCCACCCCCCTAAAGTGATGTAATAGCTTAGGATTTATTTTCCGCATTTTTACTTGCTTTCATATATTGCTAGTAATTAGGATATATGGCAAGATAAAATCAGCAAATAGATAACCTTTCAAATACAAGACAAAATGCATGCAAACTAACACACTTGCACACTAGCATCTCTAGGGTAATCTCATTTTTGTTTCCTTTCGGAAAATAGTCATGTCCCTCGAACATGGGCGTTTTAGCAAAAGACCCTCGATAAAAGATTGTAGTCCCTCGATGACCCTCGATGTTGCCTTCGATAAACGATCTAGTCCCTAAAATGGCATTGCTAAAACGTTCCATGGGTTGTCTTCTATGACTATACAAATGTCTCAACGCCCGTCCCTTCACATGCAACGATGGGGCTTCTTACCAAAACAATGGTAAGATAGCAACATCTAAAGGAGGAGGAAAAGCACATCTAAGACCTTTTGAGTAGGTAGGTTCACTCTCAGTTACTCGCTTGCTCACAACAAAAACATTTTATACACCAACACTCTCATTTTGAAACACTTTTGAAAACAACACTTTGTACGCGTTCTTATAGAAACGAGAACCATTACAAAGAAAACCCTTTTCAAAATCACTTTCAAAAACACATCTCACAAACACTTTCTTGAAAACATTTTCGAAACAAACACTTTGTACGCATTCTTATAGAAACGAGAATCATTACAAAGTCACATTTTCAAAATACTTTCAAAACCCACACCACAAACACATTCAAACAAAAGCAAGTGATCTAGCGAGTAACTAAGAGCCCATGGAAAACCATGGATGAAAAGGGTGCTAATACCTTCCCTTTTCATAATCTACCCCCCGAACCCGAGAAATAATCTCGAAAGGTCTTTCCTGTGCTTTTTTACCTTTCCTTTTGGATAAAAGAAAAGTCGGTGGCGACTCTTTCTATTCGCAC
Source organism: Vicia faba (assembly GCA_948472305.1). NCBI lineage: Eukaryota > Viridiplantae > Streptophyta > Magnoliopsida > Fabales > Fabaceae > Vicia > Vicia faba. The sequence continues at coordinate 310,254,733 of OX451736.1, forward strand.
AAATGCGATCAAAACGCAAAACACCTCAAGTCAGTTCTCCTACCGTATCACAGAACTGGCGACTCTGCTGGGGAAAATTCTAAAAGTGGGGTTACCTTAGGGTTAGATCACCTTTACTTGCTTTCATTATTTGATTTGTGTGCTTTATATTTAGTTCTTTGTATTGGGCTTGCTTTAATCCTCCACCCGGATCTGGGACACCTTTTTTAGGTAAATAGTAATACATTGTGGAAACTGTACGGCATAGACCGATACGGTTGAAACAATGGTTATGTTAGTGTGACACATTTGTGGGTACCGGTATCCCTCATGGTGAATAGAGGAGAATACAAGCCCTCTAAGTGGCATCATAAAGCACTAATTGACTTTAGAACCCTAATTGAACAAACTTGGCCATTAGGGCGTAGTGAGATAGCCGGTTTCGGTGTAGAGCTGAAAATTGGTTGATACTCGATACTACACTCATTGAGGCTGGACTTTTGGGATATCTCGGCCGCAAGAAAAGATTGTTGTACTGAGACAATGCCTAAGAGAAAGGTCGGTGATATTGAGATCCTTTAGAACCCGATTACTATTACTATGATAGGTTGAGCCAACTAAACTTCAAGAGGGTACTTACCTACAAAACTCATGCAAGCCTAAAACATAGGGACTTGTTTGTTGTGTGTGTATATATTTACTTGTACATAAACATCATAAACATCATGAACATCATACGCATGCTCGCTAACCATTTCAAGGATTTAGAAATTTATCTTTGTTTTTGTTTTGTAGGACATGAATTCTCTCCGAAGAAACACCATCCGAATTAGCTTTGTAAAAGCACACCCTCAACTTCAAGAGCTAGATTCAAGAGTGCCCGAGGATTCTCCTTTTACCAAGAAGTATGGTCGACTCCTCAGTTTAGCTACATCCAACTTCCAAGAAGAGATGATGTGTGTACTATTCCAATTCTTTGATCACGTACATCATTGTTTCACCTTCCCAGACTATCAGTTGGTACCTACACTGGAAGAGTTGTCTCTACTCTTAGGGGTTCCCGTGCTTGATCAAATACCGTTCACCGGTCTAGAAGGGATTCCAAAACCTGAAGTCATCACCGAAGCTTTACATATGAAGAGGGCCGACGTCAGAGCCAATTGGGAGACAAGAAGCGGGGTTAAAGGCTTTCTAGCTAAGTTTCTATTGGAAAAAGCTCGTTCATTCTGGGATAACATGGATTTCCAAGCTTTCGAAGACGTCCTAGCTCTTCTCATTTATGGTTTGGTTCTGTTTCCCAATTCGGACCAATTCATAGACGTTAATGCCATCAAAGTCTTTATCTCTCGCAGTCCTATACCTACCTTACTAGGAGACATCTTGCATTGCCTTCATACCTGCACCATGAAGAAAATAGGTACTCTTTTGTGTTGTATCCCTTTAATCGCTAAGTGGTTCACTTCGCACCTACCTCAGTCAGCATTGAAGAACGAGCAAAGACTGACATGGTCCTAAAGGATGATGTCTCTCACCCACTCTGATATCCGTTGGTGTTCGAGATCCTTGGAAGATGTATCTATCATTGACCGCTGTGGAGAGTTCCCTAACGTACCTCTGCTTGGCATTATGGGGGTATCACCTACAACCCCTTCTTAGCTCTTTGACAGTTTGGGTATGCCCAAAGAGACGGCCCTAACGAGATGCTCATCCAAGGTCTGGTGTTCGACTACGACAAAGAAGACCAAGGTTACCGCCAGAGGTTTACACGTGCTTGGGGAATGGTGAACAAGATGGACAGTAGGACTTTGGGTACGGGCTCGTGCTCAGAGTCTCTTGATGCCTTACCCTTCCATCCTTTCTGTCATCATGGAGCCTGTTGTTGAAGGAGACGTCCCATACACCGTTCTTCATCCTGACATGCCTACCTCTCTCGAAGACTTGCATAAAGCTTGGGTCCAGTTGAAGAAAGAGCGAGACACCTTTGAAGCCCAATTTTACGCCAGTGAGAAGAAGGTTCTGGAGCTCACCAAGCCGCTTCACGAAGAGAAAAACCTGAATGACTACATCGCTCCAAAGAGGACGTGTTCAGTCTTTTTGTCTTAGGAGTTTTGTTGTATTTTGTTTCTTTCATTGTAAGCCCAAGGAGGCATGATGTATTCAAACTTGGTTTTATTAATATAACGTGTGTTCCTTTTTGGTTTGAACAAATTTAAATCTCTAAATTTCCTTGAAATCACTTGCATATTGCATCTTCATTCATCATAACATCATACAGGTTTCTCATAGCAGGCCTCCTTATCCTTCTACTGTTTATTTTAGTGAGATGGATGTTGAACAAACTGTGAAAGATCTTCAGGCGCATAACACCCAGTTTCAACAAATGCTCTTGGCTCTGAAGAAAGGACAAGAGGAGTTGAAGACTCTGCTGGCCAAAGAGAAGAAGAAGAAAGCGAAGAAATCAACCAGTGTTGTGATCATGGGAAGAAGGTTTAAAGGACAAGCCAGACGAACTTTGGACTTTGCAACATCATCGGGTGAAGGAGATAATCAAGGAGACAGGACCCAGGAAGTGAAAAACGACCCAGCATATGCGGAAGAGGAAGAGCCTGATTACTTTGAGGAACAATATCCTCCTACTAATGATAAATACAAACAGCTAGAGGATCATTTGAATTCTATGGAGATTCAGAGGGTACCCGATTTGGATTTTGAAGAATTAGGACTCATCTCAGGGGTTGTTATCCCACAGAAATTCAAGGTCCCCACTTTCGCCAAATACAACGGTGTCTCTTTCCCAAAGCTACATCTAAGGTCATACGTCAGAAAGATTCAACCCCATATGGCTGACAAGAATCTGTGGGTGCATTTCTTCTAAGAGAGCTTATCTGGGACGCAGTTGGATTGGTTATATCAATTGGAAGGGACCAATGTTCACATTTCGGAAGAGTTGGCCGCTGCTTTCTACAAACAATATCAGTACAATGCTGATTTGGCTCCGACTAGGACGCAATTGCAAAGCATGTCTATGGGAACAAGTGAGGGTTTCAAAACCTATGCTCAAAAATGGAGGGATCTCGCAGGCAGGGTCCATCCCCCCCTATCTGACATAGAATTAGTGGATATGTTCCTAGGCATCTTGTCGGGACCATTTTTCAATCACCTGATTGGGAGTTCCTCAGCTGGATTTACTGAATTGATCATGACTGGTGAGCGGGTCGAAGCTGGTATAAAAAGCGGCAAAATTCAAAGAGATACATCCTCAAGTATGACGAAGAAGCCCTTTGTTGGAAAAAGGAGGTCAGTGCTGCATATGACTATAGGAATCAAAACAAAACTGATCGTCGCCCAGCGGTAGGGGCTGTTATGATTTCTAATCCTATGCCAAATCAGCAGCGAAATTATCAGCGCAAATCGGAAGCGCCCATGAGACGATTTACTCGGATCAACATGACCATGTCTCAACTTTTGCCACACCTTCTGAAGACCAATCTGACAACTTTAAAAGAAGCTCCCAAGAACCCCAATACTGCTTCTCCTTGCTACAACCCAAACACTCGATGTGCCTATCATTCTGAAAGACCAGGGCACGATACAAATGACTGTTGGACCTTAAAGAATAAGGTGCAAGACCTTATCGATGCGAAAGAGATTGAGTTTGATCCCCCCGGAAACGCCTAATGTAATAACGGCGCCAATGCCCAGACATGGCCAAGGTATCAACGCCATTAATGATGATCGTTTTGTCTCCTCTTTGAATGACTTAGTTACTCCTCTGTTAACCATTAAACAGAATCTACTGCAAGCCGGTTTGTTCCTGGGCTGCGATAAAGTTTGTCACTTATGCAAGTCTCTACCGAACGGCTGTTTGTTACTGAAGATAGGCGTCCAGCGCCTGATGACTAGTAAAGAAATCCTATTTGAAAAGCTTCCTCTCACCAGAAGTTCCTATCAAGATGTTTTGATAATCACCATTCCGACAATCCTCCCAGGGTCTCCACCAAAAGACCTGTCAGGATTACATCTGTTCCAAGGTCTGCACCTTTAATCATCACTATGCCAAGACCAATATCTTACTCTTCGGATAAAGCTGTTCCCTAGAGTTATGGGGCTGACGTTTATTACTATGGCGTCAAGCAAGATCAGTTGGTTGTCAAAAACGAAGTTGTGAGAAATATTGATCCTGACGTCGGTAATATCACTGGGACCAGCAAAATAACAAGAAGTGGAAGAGTCTTCTCACCTGAGATTTCTCCAAAGACCGTTGCTACTCCTGTGATCATTCCTACTGCCACTCCTACCGACACTCCCAATGATACTCCTACTGTTATCTCTGCTACTGATACAAGGGGCAAAGAGGCTTTGATTGAGCATGTCCAAGCAAGAGAGCATCCCGAGATCATCCTTGAAGCTTCTAGAGAGGAGATAGAAGAAATACTGAAGATAATCAAGAAAAGTGACTACAACATTGTAGAACAGTTGGGGCAGACCCCCTCGAAGATATCGTTGTTGCCCTTGCTTTTGTGTTCTGAGGCCCACGCCAAAGCCTTGGTAAAGTTTCTTAAGACCGCCCACGTGCCCCAAGAGACCTCCATCGACCAATTTGAAAACTGTGTGGCCAGTCTAACTGCTGATAATGGATTGGGCTTTTCCGACGCTGATTTAACCTCTAAGGGAAGGAAGCACAACGATGCCTTGCATATTTCCATTGAATGCAGGGGCACCACACTTGCCCACGTTCTGGTGGATACCGGCTCATCATTGAATGTCTTGCCCAAAAATGCTCTCGACCGACTGGATTGCGAGGGGCTCATCTTGAAACCTAGAAACATCATAGTAAGGGCCTTTGATGGTTCCAAGAGGACAGTGCACGAAGAAGTTAGTATCCCCATAAAAATTGGAACTCAGACTTTTGACTCAATTTTCTATGTGATATGTAAGTGTTTAGTTATTGGCATGTATTTTTGGTAAAACCAGGTGTGCGAATGTCATGACTGATGTCATAAAATTCTGGATTATTAGGTACTTTATGCAGAAAAAGAATGGCATACAGTAGCTGCTATTTATGAGTGTGTATCTGAGCATTTTGCAATGATCACATTTATTACTTTCTACCAAAATCAGTAAACAGGATTTATGTTGTCATAACAAATGTTAAGACATCCTGTACTGATCTAACAGTTATGCAGTTTGGTTAATTCTGAGATTTTTCAGGAATTTGGTTCATACATTCCAGAACAGAATCTCACGTGGACTTTAGGTTAACCTAGCTCAACCCTAATCTGGTTGATAAAGTCTTGTGACCAAGTCTTGAGGTTAACCCTAATTAACCCTAGCTTTTCATGGAAGCCCTAACTGAAGAAACAGCTGCATATATATTCAACAGGAAAGCTGATTGGAAATTAACTTTTTGACAGAAGATCAATTAGGGGCTGTATAGTTTTAACTGCTGTAATCCAAGCAAGTATCATTGTGATAAGTGACTTGGAGTAGGTTTTGATTGTAAGGGTTGTGTATCACTCAAAGCTTTAAAGCAAGAGTGTTTTGTGTCACTTGACTAAAGCTTTGAAGCAAGGTCAAGTTAGGTTTATGTATCACTCAAAGCTTTGAAGCACGAGTGGTTGTGTTACTTGATTAAAAGCTGTGAAGCATAATCAAGTGTATGTTCTGAAGAGTGTCTTCATTAATTCATTAGTCAATTGTTTAGTATCACTGTTGTGATTGAGGGGGAGTGAGTAGGAACTCAGGTTTAAGTTGAACTTAGATTGAATTTGCATTGGGTAGGTCTTAAGTGAAGGAGATAAACTGGTTGGTTTATTCCTGAATTAATATCTCTTATAGTGGATTTCCTCCCTGGCTTGGTAGCCCCCAGAGTAGGTGTTGTTTCACACTGAACTGGGTAAACAATTGACTGTGTTCTTTACTGTTTTTTATTTATTGTCTTATAGAAAGTCAGATACAGTGTCATAACATTCACTGTGACATTGAGTATCCGCTGCCAGAATTTCAATTGGCATCAGAGCAGGCACCCTGCCTGTCTTACTGGGTGAGATCTAGGGATATCACTTTCTGGCGCTATGGACAAAGAAGGAGTTTTTGGCAACAGACCACCCATTTTGGATGGATCAAATTATGACTACTAGAAACCTCGTATGATTGCCTTCTTAAAATCACTAGACAAAAAGGCTTGGAGAGCTGCTGACAAAGGATGGAACCATCCCACCATAACTGAGAAAGATGGGACAATCAGTCTGAAGCTTGAGGAAGAATGGAGCAAAGAAGAAGATGAGTTAGCCCTGGGTAATTCCAAAGCTTTAAATGCATTGTTCAATGGAATTGATAGAAACATATTCAGACTAGTACATCAATGTGAACTGGCCAAGGAAGTTTGGGACACTCTCAAAACTACACATGAGGGCACATCCAAAGTAAAAATGTCAAGGCTTCAAATGCTGACTACCAAATTTGAGAACCTAAGGATGATGGAAGATGAAACCATTCATGAGTTTCACATGAACATCTTGGAAATTGCCAACACCTCAGGAGCATTGGGAGAAAAGATGTCAGAAGAAAAACTGGTGAGAAAGATTCTCAGATCCTTGCCTAAAAGATTTGCAATGAAGGTAACTGCTATAGAGGAAGCCCAAGATATCAGCAAGTTGAAGGTAGATGAACTCATTGGGTCTCTTCAGACCTTTGAGATGGGGATCAGTGACAATGTTGACAAGAAAAACAAGAGCATAACACTTGTATCCAACACTGAAGATGAAAACAAGGAGGATGAAGAAGAAAATATTTCAGAAGCTATAGCCATGCTTGGAAGACAATTCAACAAACTCATCAAGAGAATGGATCCAAAGTCAAGGTCAAATGTTAAGAACATTCCTTCTGACATTAATAGATCTTATGACTCCAGCAGAAGACCAAAGTCTGAAGAGATGGGAAATCAAAGCAGAGGAATTCAATGCCATGGATGTGAAGGATATGGGCATATTCGAGCTGAATGTCCTACCTTTCTTAAGAAACAAAAGAAAGGAATGTCTGTTACCTGGTCTGACTGTGATTCAGAAAGTAATTCTGAAGAAGAATCTGCCAAACTAGTTTCTGCACTAACTGGTGTTTGTACCTCTGAAAGTGACACTAAGGATGAGGAAGTGACATTTGAAGAACTGGTTGATACCTACAAGAAATTATGTTTCAGAAGTGCTGAAGTCTGTCAGCAAAATGAAAGACAAACAAAACTCATAATAAAGTTGGAGGCTGAGAAAAGGGCAGACATTGAAACTATAAGTCATCTAGAAGGGGAAGTTCAATTGCTGAACTCAAAACTAAACCAGATGACCAAATATGTCAAAATGCTAACAAATGGAACTGACAAATTGGAAGAAATCCTTCAGGTTGGACAAAATGTGGGAAACAAGTCTGGTCTAGGATTTGTGGCAGCAAAGAAATCTGGTGCAGACAAGAAGATCAGGCCTGATAAACAAATGTCAAAGCAGATGTCACAACATAGCACTGAACATCGGGAACAAAGAAATATGAAGAAAAAGTACCAAAGATGGAGATGTCATCATTGTGGGAGGTTTGGTCACATAAAGCCATTCTGCTTCAGATTGTATGGATACCCTAATCAGAACCCAGGTGTCAAACCTAAGTCTAACAAGGTACCACATACTCCACAGTGGAAGAGAAAGGCTACTGCCCTGATAGCCCACACTTGTCTTAGAGTCTCTGCAAAGGAAGACTGGTACTTTGACAGTGGGTGTTCTAAGCACATGACTGGAATCAAGAACCTTCTCAATAATGTTAAACCTCACACCACTAGTTTTGTGACCTTTGGAGATGGTGCTAGAGGAGAAATCAAAGGAGTTGGTAACTTGGACTGCCCTGGAGTTCCAAATCTAAATGAAGTATTATTGGTAAAAGGCCTGACTGCTAATCTCATTAGTATCAGTCAATTATGCGATCTAGGATTCAAGGTCAACTTCTCAAAATCTGAATGTCTTGTAACTAATGAGAAACAAGAAGTTGTAATGAAAGGAGTCAGATCTAAAGACAAATGTTACTTGTGGGAGCCTGAGAACACTAATTACTCCACTGTGTGTTCTATTGCCAAAGAAGAAAAAGAGGTGAAACTGTGGCACCAAAAACTTGGCCATCTTCATCTAAGAGGAATGAAAAGGATTATATCCATGGAGGCAGTCAGAGGGATTCCAAGACTGCAAATTGATGAAGGAAGAGTTTGTGGTGAATGTCAGGTTGGTAAGCAGACTAGGATGTCACATCCAAAGTCAAGACATCTGACCACCTCTAAGGTTCTAGAACTACTACATATGGATCTGATGGGACCAATGCAGGTGGAAAGTCTTGGTGGAAAAAGATATGCCTATGTTGTTGTGGATGATTTTTCCAGATTCACCTGGATTAACTTCATTAGGGAAAAATCTGATGTATTTGAAGTTTTTAAAGAACTGTGCAAAAGAATTCAAAGAGAAAAAGAAGGGTGTATTGTCAGAATCATAAGTGACCATGGCAAGGAATTTGAAAACAGTAAGTTTAATGAGTTCTGTTCCTCAGAAGGAATTAGTCATGAATTCTCTTCTCCTATAACTCCTCAACAAAATGGAGTTGTAGAAAGGAAAAATAGGACCATACAGGAATCTTCCAGAGCAATGATACATGCCAAAAGACTTCCTATTCATTTTTGGGCTGAAGCTATGAATACAGCCTGTTATGTCCATAACAGAGTCACTTTGAGAAATGGAACCTCATCCACCATTTATGAACTCTGGAAAGGAAGAAAGCCCACTGTGAAGTACTTCCACATATTTGGTAGCAAATGCTATATTCTGGCAGATCGTGAACAAAGGAGAAAGCTGGACCCTAAAAGTGATGAAGGAATATTTCTAGGATACTCCACCAACAGCAGAGCTTATAGGGTATTCAATTCCAGGACCAAAGTCATGATGGAATCAATAAATGTCATAGTTGATGATTATCATGAGGAAACAGATGTCCCTTGTAATGTTGAGACATTCTTTGAGACTCCAACTCAACAGAATGACCTACCCAACACCACTGCAGCAGACTCTGAATCCAAGGAAGCTAGCAAAATCCCTTCCATCAGAATTCAGAAAGATCATCCTAAAGAACTCATCATAGGAGATCCTAACAGTGGAGTCATTACAAGATCTAGAGAAAACATCTCAAACTCTTGTTTTGTGTCTAAAATTGAACCAAGAAATGTTAAGGAGGCTTTAACTGATGAATACTGGATTGGTGCAATGCAAGATGAATTGAACCAATTTAAGCAACATGAAGTTTGGGAGTTAGTTCCTAGACCAGAGGGAACAAACATCATTGGCACAAAATGGATATACAAGAACAAATCAGATGCTGAAGGAGTTGTCACCAGGAATAAGGCAAGACTTGTTGCCCAAGGATACACTCAAGTTGAAGGGGTTGATTTTGATGAGACCTTTGCCCCTGTAGCCAGACTGAAATCTATCATACTCCTATTGGGAATTGCTTGTCTCCTGAAGTTCAAGTTATTTCAAATGGATGTAAAAAGTGCCTTCCTAAATGGGTACTTAAATGAGGAAGTTTATGTGGAACAGCCTAAAGTTTTTATGGATCCAAACCACCCTGATCATGTCTACAAATTGAGGAAGGCTCTATATGGCCTGAAACAAGCTCCTAGAGCATGGTATGACAGGTTAACAAAATTTCTCTCAGACAAAGGATACAGAAAAGGAGGCTTGGATAAAACCCTCTTTGTAAAAAATGAAGGAGGGAAGTTAATGGTAGCTCAAATATATGTTGATGACATAGTGTTTGGGGGAATGTCAGATAGAATGGTTAAACATTTTGCTGACCAAATGCAGGCTGAATTCGAAATGAGCCTCATGGGAGAATTGACCTACTTTCTTGGACTGCAAGTCTCACAGATGGAAGACTCAATTTTTCTATCTCAAAGCAAGTATGCAAAGAACATTGTCAAGAAGTTTGGTATGGAGAATGCCAGTCACAAAAGGACTCCTGCTCCTACTCATTTAAAGCTATCCAAAGACTCAAGTGGGGTTAAGGTGGACCAAAGCCTGTACAGAAGCATGATAGGAAGTCTGCTGTACTTAACAGCCAGCAGACCTGACATTGCTTTTGTAGTTGGAGTCTGTGCAAGATACCAAGCTGATCCCAAAGTCAGTCATATCAACCAAGTGAAGAGAATCTTGAAGTATGTAAGTGGAACTTACAACTATGGCTTGCTATACTCTCATGGTTGTGAACCAACTTTGACTGGTTACTGTGATGCTGATTGGGCTGGAAGTGCTGATGATAGAAAAAGCACCTCTGGAGGATGTTTCTTCTTAGGAAACAATCTGGTCTCCTGGTTCAGCAACAAACAGAATTGTGTGTCTCTCTCTACTGCTGAAGCTGAATACATTGCAGCTGGTAGTAGCTGTTCTCAAATGATCTGGATGAAACAAATGCTTACTGAGTATAATGTCACACAAGATGTTATGACATTGTACTATGACAATCTGAGTGCAATCAACATTTCCAAGAATCCTATTCAGCATAGCAGGACCAAGCATATTGACATTAGACATCACTTTATCAGAGACCTTGTAGAGGAGAAGATGATTAAACTGGAACGTGTTGCCACTGAGCTACAACTGGCTGACATTTTTACCAAGGCACTTGATACAAATCAATTTGAAAATTTGAGGGGCAAGTTGGGTATTTGCCAACATGAGGAATTGTAGCAATTAATTTTGCTTAAAACAAGGGTTGAAGGAGTTTTGTTTGTTAAGTCTATTTTGATTGGGTTAATCACATGTTTTCCCATTTCTTTCAAAATTATTAAGAAGTTGAATAGACACTCATTTACTTCCTTCCTCTCTCGGTTCTGCAACAAATCCCATTCTCTAAATCAAAGATTTCTCTCTCGTTGCTACTGGTTTTCTAAGACTATCAAAATGTCTCAAACATCATCCTCATCCAATACGACTGTTTCATCTGCTTCCTCTGATCGAGATTCTAGGGCAATCACAGCATGCATGGATTCTGAAGTCCTGGAGATTACTCCTCTTAGAGTACTGGAAACTAACCCCTCTAAGGTTAAAAAGCTGAGAACAAGGCATGCAGGAAGGTCTCAAGCTACTTCATCCGGTAATCCCTCTCAACCCTCATCTTTTGTTCCAAATAGGGAAGGCTCAGCTTATGTTCATCAAGCAATAGCCAGGCTTGTTACAAGAATTCTGAGTGAGAACCACTCTGTGCCCGACATTTCTGTTCCTTTAAATCAAGAATCAGCAAGTCCAAATGTTGACATAAATCCAGATGTCTCTGAGAATGTTGAGACACCGAATGACAACATTCAGAAATCATCTGATAATCTTGATGATCTCCAGAACCCTTAAGAGAAGGAGGTTGGACCCCCCGTTATTGATGTGGATGAAGACTACTCAGACAATGACCTAATTGCAAATATCAACCCTATCATAGCTAGGAGAATGATGAACAGAAAAGGCAAGCAGGATACTGCAAAATGTCTGACCAAAGAGAACTGGGTTCCTACCAACCATAAATCAACCATCTCCACAGGATTGGGAAGATTCATTTATGCTGTTGGAACCAGGACAGAATTTGACTATGGCAGGTATATCTTTAATCAAACTTTAAAACATGCTGGAAGCTATGCTGTTAAAGGCCTTATTGCCTTTCCCTCCCTCCTATGTGGTATTGTCCTTGCTCAGTATCCTGACATTCTAGTGGAAAGAGATATTGTATGCAAAAGATCCCCTGCTCTTGGGTTGCACTATAAGCTATTCCAGGGAACTCATGTTCCTGACATTGTCATGACATCGGCTGAGACATCATCTGTCAAAACCCAGTCCAAGACATCTGATGTTATAGCTGTGCTGAAAGAAACCTGCAAATAGCTGGAGACAAGGAAAAGGACTCTTGAGAACCTAATTGCTAGATTATAACAGGAGGAGACTGAAGGACAAAGAAGGGAAGAGGATGCTACTGAAGATCAGCTTAATGCTGAAGAAAGTGCCTCCTCTGAAGATGACAATGCTTAAAAGTTATGTGGAGTTGTCAAGCTTGATGCTGGTTCCTGATTGCTGCAAGTGATTTCAGATTTTTTGTTGTTTTTATCACTCATTTTGGATGACTGTATAACATATAAGTACATGTATCTTTGGCCTATTTGTGGCTAAAGAGGGGGAGATATTTTGTGTTAATTACTTGGTAGACATTATTTTTTTCTACAGACATATTCATTCTGCTGCTCTCTATTCTCTGATTGCTTAGGGGTTTTAGCCAAAAATTTGCCAAAGGGGGAGTTTGTAAGTGTTTAGTTATTGGCATGTATTTTTGGTAAAACCAGGTGTGTGAATGTCATGACTGATGTCATAACATTCTGGATTATTAGGTACTTTATGCAGAAAAAGAATGGCATACAATAGTTGTTATTTATGACTGTGTATCTGGGCATTTTGCAATGATCACATTTATTACTTTCTACCAAAATCAGTAAACAGGATTTATGTTGTCATAACAAATGTTAAGACATCCTGTACTGATCTAACAGTTATGCAGTTTGGTTAATTCTGAGATTTTTCAGGAATTTGGTTCATACATTCCAGAACAGAATCTCACGTGGACTTTAGGTTAACCTAGCTCAACCCTAATCTGGTTGATAAAGTCTTGTGACCAAGTCTTGAGGTTAACCCTAATTAACCCTAGCTTTTCGTGGAAGCCCTAACTGAAGAAACAACTGCATATATATTCAACAGGAAAGCTGATTGGAAATTAACTTTTTGACAGAAGATCAATTAGGGGCTGTATAGTTTTAACTGCTGTAATCCAAGCAAGTATCATTGTGATAAGTGACTTGGAGTAGGTTTTTATTGTAAGGGTTGTGTATCACTCAAAGCTTTAAAGCAAGAGTGTTTTGTGTCACTTGACTAAAGCTTTGAAGCAAGGTCAAGTTAGGTTTATGTATCACTCAAAGCTTTGAAGCACGAGTGGTTGTGTTACTTGATTAAAAGCTGTGAAGCATAATCAAGTGTATGTTCTGAAGAGTGTCTTCATTAATTCATTAGTCAATTGTTTAGTATCACTGCTGTGATTGAGGGGGAGTGAGTAGGAACTCAGGTTTAAGTTGAACTTAGATTGAAGTTGCATTGGGTAGGTCTTAAGTGAAGGAGATAAACTGGTTGGTTTATTCCTGAATTAATATCTCTTATAGTGGATTTCCTCCTTGGCTTGGTAGCCCCCAGAGTAGGTGTTGTTTCACACTGAACTGGGTAAACAATTGACTGTGTTCTTTACTGTTTTTTTATTTACTGTCTTATACAAAGTCAGATACGGTGTCATAACATTCACTGTGACATTGAGTATCTGCTGCCAGAATTTCATGATGGACATCCGTCCTTCGTACTCTTGTCTATTGGGTCAACCCTGGATCCATGGTGCTGGTGCCGTCACTTCAAACTTTCACCAAATGCTAAAATACCCGATCAAAGGAAAGATTGTCACAATTCACGGCGAGGAGGAGTACATGGTTAGTCATTTGAACTCTTTCAGGTATGTTGAAATGGATGGTGAATTCATCGAGACTCCCTGTCAAAACTTTGAGGAAGTTCCAGCAACGGTCGCGGCAACCAAGTCTACTCCAAAGGTCACGAATATTACCAGACCTCCACTGAAGATGGCCTCTTTGAAAGATGCTCGAGCGGTAGTTGAATAAGGCGGGTGTACCATCTGAGGTCAGCTTCCGGATATTCCCTACAAGTCCGACAAATTTGGGTTGGGGTTCACTTCAGAGGCCCAAATAGTTGTTCGACGTTCTCGCACTGGGGGACCACCTCTGCGTATCAACAATTAAGGAGTTAATGTAGTGGAAGACAATGATGGCATCTGTGATATGGACGAATGGATTTTCCCAACCATCAGCGGAGGGCTCAACAATTAGGAGGCCAAAGATTTCATTCCTATTAATTTTATTCAAGAGTAATTGTCTTTTAATGTTTTCATTCTTGTAATATTTAAACAATTCAGACTTTTAAAAAAAACCTTGTGTCTTACCCGAGGCACAACGGTTCATTTGTGAGGGTTGTCACTTCATTCTCATATGTCATTAATGAATCATGGACATTTTTGCATCAAATTTTGTGTTCTTTGTCTTTCTTTCTTACATTTTATTTCTTTCAAAAGTAGCTATGCTCTTACACACACTCACATATTAAAATGCAGATCTACATCCACTCAGGATCCCATGGGTAACGGTTCTGCTATGGCCAATTGTGATTTTGAAAATCCGATCTACCAAGCCGACGACGAAAGTGAGGAAGATTGTGAGGTGCCAGGGGAGTTGGCTAGGTTGTTACAACAGGAAGAAAGGACCATTCAGCCTCACGAAGAGCCGGTTGAAACATTTAACTTAGGTACTGAGGAAGACAAAAAGGAGGTCAAGGTGGGTGCCAATTTGGAACCCAGTGTCAAGGAGCGTATGATTCAGTTATTACACAACTATGTTAAAGTATTTGCCTGGTTGTATGAAGACATGTCGGGACTTGATACAGACATTGTGGTACATCGTCTTCCGACAAGAGAAGATTGTCCTCTAGTAAAGCAAAAGGTTCGCCACATGAGGCCTGATATGTCGGAAAAGATCAAGGCAGAAGTCAAGAAGCAATTCAATGTTGGATTCTTGGCTGTCACCTCTTATCCCCAATGGGTTGCCAATGTTGTTCCTGTGCTCAAGAAAGACGGTAAAGTGCGAATGTGTGTGGACTACAGAGATTTGAATAGGGCAAGCCCCAAGGATGATTTCCCACTCCCCCATATCGACATTCTAGTTGATAATACGGTACAATACAAAGTGTTTTCCTTCATGGACAGTTTCTCAGGCTACAACCAAATCAAAATGAAGCCTGAGGAAATGGAGAAAACAACCTTTGTTACACAATGGGGTACATTCTGCTATAAGGTCATGCCATTCGGACTGAAGAATGCTGGGGAAAATTATCAACGCCCCATGGTAGCTTTATTTCATGACATGATACATCATGAGATAGGGTCTATGTAGACGATATGATAGCTAGATCGCAAACGGAAGAAGAGCACCATGATCACTTACAGAAGTTGTTTGAGAGGCTGAAGAAATATAAGTTGAGGTTGAATCCAAACAAATGCACGTTCGGAGTACAGTCCGGTAAACTCCTAGGTTTTGTCGTCAGCAACAAAGGTATCGAGGTTGATCCTGCAAAGGTTAAAGCGATACAAGAAATGCCTTCTCCTCATACTGAGAAGGAATTCAGAGGATTCTTGGGATGTTTGAATTACATCGCCAGGTTCATTTCTCACCTGACAGCTACTTCTGAGCCAATTTTCATGCTCTTGAAGAAAGATCAAGTAGTCAAATGGAATGACGAATGCCAAGTTGCTTTTGAAATAATCAAAGAATACCTACAAGAGCCTCCTGTGTTGTTACCACCCGTCGAGGGAAGGCCTTTAATCCTATATTTGACTGTTTTAAAAAACTCAATAGGGTGTGTGTTGGGGCAGCATGACGAGTCTGGCTGAAAAGAGCATGCTATTTATTATCTGAGCAAAAAGTTTACCGACTGTGAAACAAGATATTCATTGCTCGAGAAAACTTGCTGCGCTCTGGCATGGGCTGCTCGCTGGCTGAGACAATATATGCTGACCCATACTACCTTGTTGATATCTAAAATGGATCCGATAAAATACATCTTTGAGAAGCCCGCTCTTTCTGGGAGAACAGCGAGATGGCAGATGATCCTAACAGAATATGACATACAGTATACTACCCAGAAGGCTATAAAAGGTAGTGTATTAGCTGATCACCTCGCTCACCAAGCTGTGGAAGGCTATCAGTCCATGAAGTTTGAATTCCCGGATGAAGACATCATGACATTAGACGACTGTGAAGAAATCAGGCCATATGACGGACCTGAACAAGGATCCTGATGGACCCTGTTCTTTGATGGAGCATCCAATGCACTTGGAAATGGTATCGGTGTTGTACTCATATCTCCGGAAGGATGTCATACTCCCTTTACTGCCAGACTTTGCTTCAACTGTACAAACAACATGGCAGAATACGAAGCATGCATCTCCAGTCTCAAAGCTGCCATAGACTTGGGGATCAAATCCTTGGATGTATTTGGAGATTCAACTTTGGTCATTAGTCAGATCAAAGGGGAATGGGACACCAAACACCCCAACCTTATCCCTTACAAGGAACATGTGTTGACATTGTTGCCGCATTTTGAGAGGATTACCTTCGAGCATTTACCGCGAGAAGAAAATCAGCTAGCAGACGCACTAGCTACAATGTCATCTATGTTTAAACTTAATTGGGATAACGAGGTTCCTCAAATCACCATTGAGCGAATGGATGAACCTTCCTACTGTCATAAGATCGGTACTGAAGAAGTAGTGGATTGACCTTGGTTCCATGAAGTTAAAAGGTATCTCGAGTCCCAGGAATATCCAGAAGGAGCTTCAGTGAATGACAAGAAGTTCCTAAGAAGATTCTCGGCTAAATTCTTCCTTAGTAATGGCATTTTGTACAAACGCAGTCATGACTCTGTATTACTTCGGTGCGTAGACAAGGTTGAAGCTGAAAGGATCATGGTTGAATTACACGAAGGCACTTTTGGTACCCATTCCAGTGGGCATACAATGGCAAAGAAAATCCTACGGGCAGGCTATTATTGGTCTACCATGGAGGCAGATTGCTATCAACACTCTCGGACTTGCCATAAGTGTCAGATTTATGCTGATAAAGTGCACGTACCTCCGGTTCCTCTGAATGTCCTGACGGCTCCTTGGCTCTTTGCTATGTGGGGAATCAATATGATTGGGGAAATCAAGCCAACGGCCTCCAATGGACACCGCTTCATCTTAGTGGCCATCGACTATTTTACAAAGTGGGTTGAGGCAGCTTCTTTCGCTTCCGTTACCAAGAATGTGGTCGCCCGGTTCATCAAACAAAATCTCATCTGTCGGTACGGTATCCCAGAGAGAATCATCACTGATAATGGTACGAATCTAAACAACACTATGATCATCGCCTTATGCGAGCAATTCAAGATTCAGCATCATAATTCTTCCCCTTACCGGCCAAAGATGAATGGCACTATAGAAGCTGCTAACAAAAACATTAAGAAGATCATACAGAAAATGACATTCACATACAAAGACTGGCATGTGATGCTACCATTCGCTCTCCACAGGTATCGTACCACAACTCGCACATCAACTAGGGCAACACCCTTTTCTCTAGTATACGGCATGGAGGTTGTCTTACCTATTGAGGTCCAGATCCCCTCTCTGAGGATCATGAAGGATGCTGGCTTGGACGAAGAAGATTGGATCCAGACTCGACTTGACTAGTTGAACTTGATTGATGAGAAGAGGCTTGCAGCTACCTGTCATGGTCAGATATACCAAAAACGCATTATCAAAGCTTTTAACAAAAAGGTCAAACGTCAGCTATGTCGGGTCGGTGACTTGGTAATCAAGCGTATCATTTTGCCACAAGGTGATCCCAGGGGAAAATAGACTCCTACATATGAAGGGCCGTTTATAATCAAAAGCATATTCTCTGGTGGGGAAATGATCTTAACCACTATGGATGGCGACGACCTCCCGCACCCTGTAAATACGGACATAGTTAAAAGATACTACGCATGAACAAGGACCCGCTAGGTTGACTAACCTAGGCAAAAATTAGGGCATCCCGACGAACCAAAAGGTTCGGGCAAAAATTAGGGATAAAATACAAAACAATTTGTACACCCGGCAAGTCGAAAACCCGAAAGGGTGGTTTGGGCAAAAAAGGGTATCCCGGTGGATCGAAAACCCGAAAGGGCGGTCCAGGCAAAAGTTATGGAATTAAAGCGTATGACTATGTCCCGTTGGATCATCTTGCAGACAATTCTCAGTATTGACCGATTAACTCAAACGGTTCTAATCAATCCAATCAACTTTGTCGAGGCGAAAAGTGGACAAGACACTCAGAGACATGAAGACTATAGCAGAATGGAAATCCCATGGGATTATTTCATATAGCTATCTATTCTTTGTATGAATTTTCATTTTTTACGACGAAATTCTCTCGCTAGAATGCTCGTCTCATTGTACAAAAAATACTTATTCAAGTTAATACAAAGATATCCCTTTTGGAAGTACAAAACCATATGTTTTTCTTTGTTTCTATGTTGTGTTTACAAAAACGTCCAATGATTTATTTTTGAACATATGCATTTGAACGTGATTACTGTTACAAATAAATAAAAAAACAGAAAGACAATTACTAATGACTTTAAGAAATAGGATAATATCTATAGGCCATTCCATAAGATCCCCGCAGGTGCCTTCTCACGCAAGAACGGAAGCGAATACATCCTACTATAGAATCGCTGACGTATCCCCAGTATGCAGCCTGTTGGTATCAAGCACTCTCATACCCCTGACAGGGCAAAGCTTCCAACTACCACTCCAGAGGTTCCCCAGTAAGTTGCCCAACTGCTCAGGTTTCCCCAGCAGGAATTCACGAAGTCTACAAGCAAAGTCCGACGTTTCCCTTCTACAACAGAGTTTATTTCTCTAATGATTGGAAACTCACTCATCAGTGCTTCAAGAGGGATTTATTTTCCCCGCTTCCAACAACACTACGACACGAATACTCTTTAAGTCCATACATTTGCATTCATACGTCATAACGTTAACAACACGAGTACATACAGTGCAATCTCATTTATTTTGAGAAACAACATCATACCACGCATTGCATGCATCATAGCATTGCATACAATTAACTATTCACCTTTTGCAAAAAAGAATCAATCGACAGGAAATTATCATCAATAAATTTCCAACAGACAAATATTTTCAACAAGTCAAATACAGATCAATTCCCAAGAAAAGACTGGTCGACCATCTACATAGCAAAATATTTCTTTCAGATTCTTACTGGTTCAAATAAATCTCTCAATGGTTTATTCTAATTCATTTCCAGTTTCTTACTGGTTCAGATAAATCTCTCAACGGTTTATTCTGATTCATTTCCAGATTTTTACTGGTTCAGATAAATATCTCAACGGTTTATTCTGATTCGTTTCTAGATTCTTACTGGTTCAGATAAATCTCTCAACGGTTTATTCTGATTCGTTTCCAGATTCTTACTGGTTCAGATAAATCTCTCAACGGTTTATTATGATTCATTTCCAGATTCTTACTGGTTCAGATAAATCTCTTAACGGTTTATTCTGATTCGTTTCCAGATTCTTACTGGTTCAGATAAATCTCTCAACGGTTTATTCTGATTCGTTTCTAGATTCTGACTGGTTCAGATAAATCTCTCAACGGTTTATTCTGATTCGTTTCCAGATTCTTACTGGTTCAGATAAATCTCTCAACGGTTTATTCTGATTCGTTTCCAGATTCTTACTGGTTCAGATAAATCTCTCAACGGTTTATTCTGATTCGTCTCCAGATTCGTCTCCAGATTCTTACTGGTTCAGATAAATCTCTCAACGGTTTATTCTGATTCATTTCCAGATTCTTACTGGTTCAGATAAATCTCTCAAGGGTTTATTTTGATTCGTTTCCAGATTCTTACTGGTTCAGATAAATCTCTCAATGGTTTATTCTGATTCATTTCTAGATTATTACTGGTTCAGATAAATCTCTCAATGGTTTATTCTGATTCATTTCCAGATTCTTACTGGTCCAGATAAATCTCTCAATGGTTTATTCTGATTCGTTTCCAGATTCTTACTGGTTCAGATAAATCTCTCAATGATTTATTTTGATTCGTTTCCAGATTCTTAATGGTTCGGATAAATCTCTCAACGGTTTATTCCGATTCATTTTCTGTTAAAATCAAGTTCAGACTTTCTGTCAACAATCATTTTTGGATGGCATTTACAAGCCCATATCCGACAATTCTCCATCATTTCTCCAAAAGGTATCTGTTGTACCCCAAAATTTGCCTCTCATTTATCAAGACTTTTCTCACAAGATCTCTTTGACTCAAGACTAGATTAGGGTTTGGTCAGCTCAGGACGTCTCATCTCACACTGATGACCCAAAATTAGGGTTTGAGTTTGCCCAAGGATTTTTGGGCTATCAATGCTTCATATGACTTTCGAATATCATTATGGACCCTTAAGATTACTCCTGACAAGTTTCAAGCTTTGAACCACATTTATGATCAGTGAATTGGACAATTGACCTAAAAATCAGCTGTATTGGAAAAAAAAGTCAACCATGGCCAATTTACAGTCAAACTTCATATTTTTTGATCCACATTAACATTTTAGACTCATATGTATCATTTGATCAAGTTTGGATCACAATTCCTCAAGAAATTTGATCAAATCATCAAAAGGGCAAAATGGTCAAAATTAGGGTTTTGACTGGGAAATGGCAATTTCTGATTTTTGACCTAGAAAATGATCAATTGGTTTAAGGCATGATCTCAAGAGTCCAATTGCATCATTTTACCTAATAACATGGTTCAAAACATTGCAAGTCCATTGGATTGATAGATGAATTTTGCAATCAACTAATCAAAAGTCAACTGTATACTGAAAAGTCAAAGTTTGACTCTTTGGTCAAATTCAAGTGCAAAAGATCATAATTCATCAAAACATGTCAAAATATGAAACTTATTCATCAAGAAATCAAAAAGTCAAGATTTCATTTTGAAAAGTCAAAATTTCTAAACTTAGAAATTTTTCTAAGTGTTGGAAATTTCATGTTTTTTCATAAACTTTGAGCAAAATTCTCACCATGATGCAAGATGATTCAAGAGAAACTTCCAACATGAAAGTTGTAGATCTCCATGATATCTACAACATTTCTTTACAAAACTTCTCCTAAATATGCTTGGATTTAAAGTTATAAATTCATGAAGTCATGACATTTTCATTTAACACAGAAATTTTCAGCAGTTTTGGTCAGGTTTTTATCCCAACTTCTTGGAATTTTTTCACATTGTTCCAAGATGATTTTGTCAAAATGACCAACATGAAAGTTATAGCGGATGTTTCAAGCTTTCCAAAACATCCAAGAGCATAAATTTATCATACTTGAGCTAGGAGATTCAAGGGCTTGAAGTTGGCCATCCATCTTTGAATTGCAAGTCATTCTAAGTGAAGAACACATAACAAAACTCTCATGATTTGCTGCATAATCTTATGTTGCAGGTTTCTTTTCTTGAAAATATCATCATAATTTAATGCTTACACCCACTCTTGAGCTATTACCCATGTTTTTAAACCATTGTCCAAAAGATCTTTCCATTTATGGCATAAAGGCACCATTGTTATTCTTGAAAAGCAAGCTTTTTGTACAAAGTTTGTCTTGAGCCCATACCTTGCTGGTTGCTGATTTTACTTCACCATAAATCATGGGAAGTAGCTCCTCAATACCAGAAACTTTGGTACTTCATCTTGGGACTATGGAGTACTTGACTTAGTTTGATCTTTGTAATCCAACCAAACCATAACATGCTGTCTTATAAACAAACCCCTTGCCTATAAATAGAAGAAGCATTTACAAGAGAAAGAGGTTAGAAAAAATAGAGAGAAAGGACAAGGAGAAAATCTAGAAGTTATATTGGTAAACCCTCAAAATCTCATTCATTAAAAAAAACCAGTTATGTTCTTATTCAAAACAGAACCCCAACCCATCATTCCACCATACAAACTCTCCATAAGCCAAACACTTCATCACATACAAAGTTTGTACAAACATAAAAACAGTCCTTGTAGTGCTATTCATCTTCACCATCAAAAATACCAAAAATATTACAGTACAGTCCAACTCAGTTCCAGCAGTCCGGAGCAGCTTTCTGAAAACTCACAAAGTCATCACAGCATTTGGAAAAACATTCAGATCTAAAACAACCAGTGCAGCCCAAAGGTAAGTCCTCTTGACTTGATATCTTTTTATACATCATTAACAATATGTTGTTCTTGAAGATAAGATGTAGTCTTTTATTATCCCTTTGAACTAGTCGTTTGTTTATGATTTAGGCGTATTCACTCATTTGTTATTTACATCTATCCATCATATGTTGTAAGCTAACCTGTACAGACAAGAAAAACAATGTTTAAGGCAGGAAAATACAGCATGTATCGACACATAACCCCCATGTATCGACCCATACTGAGTTCAGATTGCAAAACAGAAGCTGGAAGAGCCTATGAGTCGATACATACACGTTTCGCATCGATACAAGAAGGTGCATGAGTCAACACATCCCATTATGTGTCGACCCATACTGAACTGATTTTGTTTTACAGGAGTAGGGAAAAGCTATGTGTCGATGCATAACAACATGGGTCGACACATAGCAGTTCAGAATACATTTTTCCCTTTGTTTTGCACTACTTTTACATTGTTTTCATTATTATTCGATATGGTTGTAATATTTCAGTCTCCATTTCATCCCTATTGTTAAATTGTATCCCCATCCCCCTAAAGTGATGTAATAGCTTAGATTTTATTTTCCGCATTTTTACTTGCTTTTCATATATTGCTAGTAAATAGGATGTATGGCAAGATAAAATCAATAAATAGATAACTTTCAAATATAAGACAAAATACATGCAAACTAATACACTTGCACACTAACACCTCTAGGGTAATCTCACTTTGTTGCCTTTCGGAAAATAGTCATGTCCCTCGAATATGGGACGTTTTAGCAAAGACCATTCGATAAAAAAGATCGTAGTCCTTCGATGACCCTCGATGTTGCTTTCGGTAAAACGATCTAGTCCCAAAACGACATTGCTAAAACGTCACATAAGTTGCCTTCTATGACTATTCAAACGTCCCACGCTCGTCCCTTCACATCCAACAATGGGGCTTCTTACCAAATCAATGGTAAGATAGAAACATCTAAAGGAGGAGGAAAAGAACATCTAAGACCTTTTGAGTGGGTAGGTTCGCTCTTAGTTACTCGCTTGCTCACAACAAAATGTTTTTTACACCAACACTCTCATTTGAAACATCTTCAAAAGACAACACTTTGTATGCGTTCTTATAGAGACGAGAATCATCACAAAGACACCTTTTCAAAATCACTTTCAAAAACACATCTCACAAACACCTCTTTGAACTATTTCCGAAAAAAACACTTTGTGTGCGTTCTTATAGAGACGAGAACCATTACGAAGTTCCATTTTCAAAAATAGTTTCAAAAACCACACACAAAGCACAATTTCAAACAAAAGCAAGTGATCTAGCAGAGTAACTAAGAGCCCATGGAAAACCATGGATGAAAAGGGTGCTAATACCTTCCCTTTCCATAATCTACCCCCTGAACTCAAAAAAATCTCTAAAAGGTCTTTTCTGTGCTTTTTCACCTTTCCTTTTGGATAAAAGAAAAGTCGGTGGTGACTCTTGCTAAACCGTAACATTTGCAAACACAAACGCAAAACACCCAAGTCAGTTCTCCCACCGTATCACAGAACTGACGACTCTGCTGGGGAAAGTTCTAAAAGTGGGGTTACCTTAGGGTTAGATCACATTTACTTTCTTACATTGTTTGACTTGTTTGCTTTACATTATGGTTCTTTGTTTGGGTTTGAAATCCTCTACCCGAATTTGGGATACATTATAGGTAAATAGCAATACATTATGGAAAATGTGCGGGGTATACCGACATGGTCTAAGCAATAGCTATGTTAGTGAAACATATTTGTAGGTACCGGTAGCCTTTGAGTCAATCAAAGAGAATACAGGGCCACTGAGTGATGTCATGAAGCACTAATGAACTTCCAGAACCCTTTACTTGGCCAACTTGGCCTTTAGGATGTAGTGAGATGACCGACTTTGGTGCAGTCCGAAGTTGGTAGATACTCGATACTACACTCATTAAGGGTTGGTTTCTTGGGATATTTCGGTCGCCATTAAAGAGTCTTGAGATGAAACAATGACCAAGGAAACAATCCGGTGATATTGAGCTCCTTAGAACCCGATTACTCTTATTAGGACAGGTTTAAGCCAACTAAAACTTCAAGAGGGTACTTACCTATAAAACCCCATGCAAGACTAAACTAAGAACTTGTTTTCTTTGCTTGTATATGCATACTTGTACATAACATCATGGACATCATGAGCATCATATGCATCCACTAACCATTTCAAGGTTTTGGAGATTCATCTTTGTTCTTGTTTTGTAGGATATGGATTCACTCCGCAGGAAAACTATCCAAGTCAACCTTGTAAGAATTCCTCCATAACTCAAGGAGATAGCTTCAAGGATCCCTGAGAACTCTCCATTCACCGAGAGGAATGATCGTCTACTCAACTTGGTCACCTCCAACACAGATGAGGATATGATGAAGGTGCTCTTCCAGTTCTTCGATCCTTTGCACCATTGCTTCACATTTCACGACTATCAGCTTGTGCCCACTTTGGAAGAGTTATCTCAACTCTTGAGGATTCCTATTCTCAATCAACTACCTTTCAACGGTACGGAAATAGACCCAATGCCAAAATATATTGCTCAAGCTCTGAACTTGCACTCATCTGATGTCACAACTTATTGGGAAACTAGAAGTGGTGTCAAAGGCTTCTTAGCAAAGTTTTTGTTTGAGAAAGCCCAAAGCTGTTGGAATTCCTTAGACTTGCAAGCTTTTGAGGAAATTGTGGCTCTCCTCATCTATGGGATGGTCTTATTTCCCAATCTTGACTAACTCATAGATGTGAGCACCGTCAAAATCTTCATGTCACGCAATCCGATGCCTACATTGCTAGGGGATATCCTACACTCTTTTCACACTTACACAATGAGGAAAAGAGGTGTCCTTATGTGTTGCACTCCTTTCCTGGAAAGATGGTTTATTTCTCATCTTCCCCAATTAGTCTTAAAGAATGAGCAATGATTAAGGTGGTCACAAAGGTTAATGACGCTCAAACATTCAGATATTCATTGGTGCTCTCGATCCAAAGAGAACGTTTTCATTGTTGACCGTTGTGGGGAATTCCCTAATGTCCCTCTACTTGGAATTAGGGTAGGCATCACCTACAACCCATGCTTAGCTCTAATACAATTTGGTTATGCCCGAAGGGATGGCCCGCACGAGATGTTGTTTCAAGGCTTGGTATTCAACTACGACAACGACGATCAAGGTCTTCGCCAGAGATTCATCCGAGCCTGGAGGATGCTAAACAAGGTGGATAGCAAGACTTGGGGATACAAGAATTCCATCCATCTTGAGCCTTACCTCAAGTGGGTACGAACCTGTGCTCAAAGTCTTATGATGCCTTATCCTTCCATTCTCCCGGTGATCATTGAGCCTGTTAAGGAAGGAGAGGTTCCATACACTATCCTACATCCTGACATGCCCACATCTCTTGAAGACCTACAAAGGGATTGGATACAGCTCAAAGGAGAGCGAGATACTTTCGAAGCCCAATTCTACGCAAGCGAGAAGAAGGTTTTGGAACTCACTAGGCTACTTCGTGAGGAGCAGACTTTAAATGCCTACATTGCACCAAAGAGGATGCACACTACTTTTTTATCTTAGAGTGTTGTATTATTTTTCCCAAGGGGAATTGATGTACTCAAACTCTATCTTATTAATATAACGTGTGTTTCTTTTTGTCTAAAACGAGCTTGAACCTTTAAAAATCCTTGAAAACATTACATATGCACATATCATTCATCATAACATAAGCAAGTCTTTTGCAATGAGTTTCCTCATCCCTCTACTATTTATTTCAGTGAGATGGATCTCGAACAGACAGTCAAATATCTTTAAGTTCAAAACACGCAGTTTCAATAGTTACTCATGACCCTAGCCAAGGGACAAGAAGAGTTGAAGAATCTGTTAGCTGAAGAAAGAAAGAAGAAAACAAAGAAGGTCACTGGGGTTTTGAACATGGGGAGAAGGTTTCAGGGACAGACTAGAAGAACCTTGAATTTTGCAACCACTTCCGGGGAAGGAGAAGGGAAAGGAAAAGAAACAGCGGTTCCGTCAGAATCTGAAGAGGAGGAAGAAGTAGAAGACTACTCCGAGGAACAATATCCTCCAGTAGATGATAAGTACAAGCATCTTGAAGAGCGTTTGAGCACTATGGAAATACAAAAGGTTCCAGGTCTAGACTTTGAAGAATTGGGACTAGTGTCGGGAGTCGTGATCCCACCGAAGTTCAAAGTGTTGTTGTTTGCAAAATATGATGGGGTGTCATGTCCTAAGATGCACCTCCGATCATTTGTGAGAAAGATCCATCCGCACTCCGCTGATAAAGACTTGTGGGTGCATTTTTCCAAGATAGCCTATCTGGAACACAACTCGATTGGTTTTACCAATTGGAAAGGGCCGACGTCCGCAACTGGGAAGATCTTGCCGTAACTTTCTATAAGCAATACCAATATAATGCAGATTTGGCGCCTACCCGTACTCAACTTCATAGTATGGCTATGGCTTCCAATAAGGGTTTTAAGGATTACGCACAGAAGTAGAGAGATCTAGTTGGGAGAGTGCAATCCCCTCTGTCTGAAAGGGAGTTGGTGGATATGTTCTTAGGCACTCTTTCAGGCCCTTTCTTCAATCATCTGATTGGAAGCTCATCTGCAGGATTTACTGAGTTAATACTAACCGAAGAGAGGGTGGAAGCTGGCATAAAAAGTGGAAAGATTTAGAAGGATTCATCTGCCTCTACAACTGTGAGAAAGCCTTTCACGTGGAAGAAAGAAGTAACTGTTGTATATCCACAAAGGAACCAAGGGAGAGCCGAGCGCCGACCAATGGTGGGGGTTGTCATGATCCCAAAGCCCACATCTGATCAACCGAGAAGTAATCAACTGAGGGTGGAGAGGCCAGTCCGGCAATTCACCATAATCAATATGACTCTAGCCCAGGTTTTACCGCACCTTCTGAAATCCAATTTGGCAACTTTAAAAGAAGCTCCAAAGAACACCAACCAAGCGTCCCCTCATTATTACCCAAATGCCGGATGTGCATATCATTCTGAAAGTCCAGGTCATGACACTAACAACTGTTGGGCCCTGAAAAACAAGATTCAAGACCTTATAGAGGCAAAAGAGACTGAGTTTGATGCACCCGAGAAGCCAAACGTCATTTCTGCTCCTATGCCTACACATGGCCATAACACCAATGTTGTTGAAGAAGATTTGTTTGTTACCACAATTGATGAACTCTTGACTCCACTCCCAATCATTAAGATAAACTTGTTAAAAGCCGGTGTATTCCCGGGTTGTAATGAAGACTGTCATCTTTGCTTATCCTTACCAACTGTTTGCCCTTTGTTGAAAACAGGCATTAAACGCTTGATAGACAACAAAGAGACTCTGTTTGAAAGTACTCCTGTTTCACCTGTTCCTGTTGAAGAACTTTTGTGATACGGTGGAAGAACTGACTTGGGATTTGCGTTTGTGTTCGCAAATGTTGCGGTTTAGCAAGAGTCGCCACCGACTTTTTATTTTATCTTAAGGAAAGGTCAAAAAAGCACAGGAAATACCTTTGAGATATTTTCGTGGGTTCGGGGGGTAGATTATGAAAAGGGAAGGTGCTAACACCCTTTTCATCCATGGTTATCCATGGGCTCTTAGTTACTTGTTTTAGATCACTTGCCTTTATTTTTTTAATTGCTTGAAATGGTGTTTTGTGTGTGTGGTTTTGAAAATGTTTTGAAAAAGATGCCTTGTCTAGGCAACCTTTGTAACAATTAGTTTGAATGTTTTACAAAGGTGTTTGTCTTTTTGAAAAGATGTTTCAATATTTTGAAAGTTGTTTGGAATTTGTTTTGTGATGTGTGTTTGAAAAATGGCAAGGATGTTTTACAAGGTTGATCAAGTAACTAAGAGCTATCTACCCTATTTTACTCAAGAGATCTTTCTTATGTTTTTAACCCTTTTAACAGTGTTGTTTCACCATTGTATTTGGTGAACAACCTTGTGTTAGGATGTTGAACGGGACGGGCATGGGACGTTTAGTCATAGAAGGTAACATATGGGACGTTTTAGCAATGTCGTTTTAGGGACTAGATCGTTTACCGAAGGCAACATCGAGGGTCATCGAGGGACTACGATCTTTTATCGAGGGTCTTTGCTAAAACGCCCATGCTCGAGGGACATGACTATTTTCCGAGGCAACAAGTGAGATTACCCTAAGGGTCCATGTGTGCAAAGTGTGTTTTATTGCATGCATTTGTCTTTGATTTTTAGGTTGTCTACTTGTTGGTTTTATCTTGCCATACACACCTAGTTACTAGCATTTGTACAAAAGTAATAAAAAGTGCAAAAAATAAATCCTACACTATTACAACCATATTGAAGTGCATAGAAATGTAAAGGAAAAATAAATATAAAAAGAAGAAAAAATGAGCTCCTTCGATTTGGGCAGGAACATCCTTCGATTTGCATTCTGCTGGCCTCCTTCGATTGGGAGTTCGCACCAGTGGGACAACATGTTATGCCTTTCGACTGGGCCTGGAACCTGTATAAGATGTTGTTGTACCCCAAAATTTGCCCTCTCTTTTTCACAAGAAATCACAGCTTCGGACTTTTCTTGATTTTTCAGATTGGCTCAGGAATCGGTCAAACAGACTTTTCTTATCAGTCTACCCAAAATTAGGGTTTCTATTGATTTGGTTGAGTTTGGCTCAGGGTTTGATCAAGCAGACGTTTCTTTGACAATAAATCCCAAATTAGGGTTTGCACACGCATTCTCAGAAGGAATCGATTCCACAGTTCTTTTCAATTGACTGTCACACTGCTTTGATGCTTGTTCAAGATTTCTGTTTGTTTCTCAAAGCCTAAAACATCTGGGATATAAGGTGAGGCTTCTGATTAAAAGTTTGAAGCTTTAGTTTGATTAGTAAGGTAAAAGGCGTATGGACGTTTGTTTGTTTAACTGTGCAATGCATTTGGTTATTTGGAACGCCGGGCGTCTTGTTGGTTAATGCAAAGTTGCAAGACCGCAAAGTTTGTTGATATTTATTTTATCTTAGTTAAAATTATTGGGGTGTACTTCCAGTTATTTTAATTCAAGAAACTTAAATAAGTTAAATCGACTGTGCAGAAGAAATAAAGAAATATCTGACAAAGGATTTTTATTTATTTTAATTATTGTTACAAATGTTATTGGGATACTGTAAATTTATTTACAATATTTACAATGATGTTTTATTACAAATAATTGAAAAGAAAATCTATATTCTAAGTCTCTTGAAGTCTTCATCTTCTACTGCTGCTTCCCTTGCCCGAACTGGTATTTACCTGCAAAGACAGAAGAAAGAAGTCAGTACAGTTAAATTGGAAAAGCATTTTCAGACAGATAATTAAAAAACTCATCATTAAAGATTGTTGGTCGGAATCAGTTTGTTTTGATTTTCATCATATTTTGCTCATTCTCTTTGCATAACACAAGAAGATTTCTCTTCTTGGTTCACAAAGAGGAAAGTAAAATTATTTTGCAAACCTACAAATCAATTAAACAAAATGCACAAAGCTGCATAAGTCCAAACTGAACAAACCTAATTCTGAAGCAAAACAATGTCAACCCTAACAAAAACTTGGTGTAACACATCTGGGCCTGCCCCTTGAACCAAACCCTAAAAGCCCAATACAAACTGGAGCCACACCCCCCTTTTCTTATCTTTTTTTTTATTTTATTTTTGGGCTAAGAACATCCTTTAAAGCCCACTTCCCTTTTTTATATTTTGAAAACATTTTTATATTACCATATTTTCATAACCTATGTTTGTTAAATAAAAAAAATGATGTACTAATTTTTGTATAAAAATTATTAATGTTTTTCATTACCTTAAAACACCAAAAATATATAAATATTAGATTTTTGTTAAGTTAATTAATTTTCTCTTTAAAACCCTTTTTGTTTATATATAATTAACAAAAACACAAAAAATAATAATATTACTTAATTTGCATTAGGTTAACATTTTGATCATTTGTAAATAATCATATGCATTGCACAATACTTTTGATTCTCTTTGATTCTTATACATTACTATATTTTTACATTGAGAATGCGACGATTCGATTTGGTTGTAAATAATATTTGAACACTACTATTTTGATAAGACTCATCCCCATTTGTAAACATTTGTACCCTCATCCCCGGATACTTATTTGTAATAGCTTAGACTTTAAATTCCTGCAATTTATCGCTTTCCATATACTGTATAGTAATTAGGGTTTGTATGCGAAGATTTAAAATCAACCGCTAGATAACCTAACACAAAGATAAATGCATGAAAATTAATACACAATTCACACTTGCACCTCTAGGGTAACCTCGCTTGTTGCCTCGGAAAATGCAATCATGTCCCTCAAGTATGAGACACTCTAGCAAATGTCCGATAAACAAAGATCATAGTCCCTCGATGACTCTCGATGTTGCCTTCGATAAAACGATCTCGTCCCTTATAAAATTGCTAGAGCGTCTCACAAGTTGCCTTCAATGATTGTATACGATGACCCGCGCCCGTCCCGTTTAACATCCTAACGCAAGGTTGTTCATCAAACACAATGGTGAAATAACACTGTTAATAGGGTTAAAAAACATAAGAAAGATCTTTGAGTAAAATAGGGTAGACCACTCTTAGTTACTTGATCAAAAATCTTGCAAAACATCCTTGCCATTTTTCAAACACACATCACAACACAACTTCAAAACAACTTTCAAAAACATCGAAACATCTTTTCAAAAAGACATACACCTTTGTATATACTCAAACAAGAGTCATTACAAAGGCTGCCTAGACAAGGCATCTTTTTCAAAACATTTTCAAAAACCACACACACAAAGCACCGTTTCAAACAATTGAAAAGCAAAGGCAAGTGATCTAAAACAAGTAACTAAGAGCCCATGGATAACCATGGATGAAAAGGGTGCTAGCACCTTCCCTTTTCATAATCTACCCCTCGAACCCACGAAAACATCTCAAAGGTCTTTCCTGTGCTTTTTGACCTTTCCTTAGGATAAAATAAAAAGTCGGTGGCGACTCTTGCTAAACCGAACAAGTGCGAATACAAAATGCAAAACCTTAAGTCAGTTCTCCCACCGTATCACAGAACTGGCGACTCTGCTGGGGAGATTTCTAAAAGTGGGGTTACCTTAGGGTTTTAGATCACCTATACATGCTTGCTTTGATTGCTTTGATTGCTTTACTTTTCAGGTTCCTTGTTTGGGTTTGTTGTAAATCCTACACCCGGATTTGGGGGCACCTTTTTAGGTAAATAGCAATAAACTGCGAGGGAACTGTGTGGGGTATACCGACATGGTTGAAGCAGTAGCTATGTTAGTGTGACATATTTGTGGGTACCGGTAGCCCTTGAGTAGTCAAGGAGAATACGGGGCCGCTGAGCGATGTCATGAAGCACTAATGAACTCTTAGAACCTTACTTGACCATCTTGGCCTTTTTAGGGGTAGTGAGATGATCGACTTTGGCACAGTCCGAAGTTGGTAGATACTCGATACTACACTCATTGAGGATTGTTTTCTTGGGATATTTTGGTCGCCAGTTAAGTGGCTAAACCAAAACAATGAACACAGAAAATAATCCAGTGATATTGAGCTCCTTAGAACCCGGTTTCTATTTTAGGACAGGATGAGCCAACTAACTTCAAGAGGGTACTTACCTACGAACCCCATGCAAGCCTAAACCTAAGGACTTGTTTGCTTTGTGTGAATATGACTACCTGTATATACACTTACTTGCTTTTGCATACATGTACATAACATCATAACATCATGCCATAGCATTTTCAATAACCATTTCAAGGATCTCGAGGGTCTTTTGATGCAGGGTCACGTTGAACCAGACGTCTACCAAAGGGTAAGGGGTTTCATTTTCCTCTAAACAAACGCCATCAAAGATCAAGTGCAACAACTTGAATCGGGGGCTATGACCCACTTGATATGGTGAGCTTGATTCTCGTGGAAAGACATCCACCATTACAAAGTTCTCCAATTAAAGATATTGATCAAAGTTCAACCTCTAACATTTTTCTTGTGTTTACCCCGAGAGATTCTTGAAAACATGCATCCACATATCATGCATTGTATCATAACAGGTTTTCCTTTTCAGGTTTCCTTATTCTCCTACTGTTTATTTCAGTAGAGATGGCTCTAGAGCAGACTATCAAGGACATCCAGGCTCAAAACGCTCAACTTCAAGAGATGTTCTTGAACCTATCCAAGGGACAAGAATAGGTTAAGGCGCTCCTCACCAGGGGCATGATTGTGGGAAATCCTGGGGACGCCAGAGATGACCAGTTGGAGCTACAAATTGAGATAGCCATATTGAAGGGGCAACTGGTGAGTCAGATGGCTCTCATCCAGGACTTGGCTCAAAGACAAGAAGAGCTCAGGGTTCTCATCAACAAACTGCTTCGAGATAACCAAGTGGGGTAGACAACTGGGGCTGAAGATCAAATCATCATTCAACCTCCCCTGAGACAAGAAGGCAAGGGAAAAGCCCCTTAACTTGCTTCAGGGTCACAAGCCCAACAACATCTTACGCCTTCTCAACAAAGACAGGGGCATCAGCATAAGGAGGTCGCGCCTAAAATACAATATACTAGGATCAACATGTCACTAGCTCAAGCGCTACAACACATGTTGAAGAAAGAGCTGATTACATTAAAGGCTCCTCATCCGAACCCTAAGACTTCTTCTCCTAACTACAACCCGGATGCAAGATGTGCTTATCATTTTGGTAGCCCAGGGCATGACACAAACAACTTTTGGGCTCTGAAGAACAAGGTCCAAGACATGATTGATGCCAAGGAGATCGAGTTCGACCCTCCGGAGACTCTAGCATAATCACTACTCCTTTGGCAAATCATTGAGAGCGTCTTTGTTCCATTTGAATTTTCAAATTGTAATCTCTTTTGTTATTCAAACAATTATCTTTTAATGTCAAACTATGTTTCATTAATGCATTGCATATGTTTGTCTTGAATTCATCCATTCGTTTTCACTATTCTTAAACTATGCTTTCTACTTTCTTTATGATATTTAACTCTTGATAAAAAGCTGCAAGCCTTTAGAGGGAGGATGACGAAACAATGCCATAATCTCATACAGTATGCTTTTGAACAGACCTAGCTGATGATGTACATGCGTTTATTTCAAATCCTAAACACTGGAGTTATAAGGAAGATAATCCCTAGTCAACCCCTTTGAGCCAAAGAAGTAGAAGATTTCTGTTTTAACACAAATTGAAACCTTTAATCAAACCTGGGGAAGGGTAGTCTCTCAGTTAATTCAAACGCGCTTTAAAGTTGCAAACTCTCACTTCGTAACACAACGAATGACAAAAAAAAAGAAGCATTCCTCTGGAATCAAAAGACAGTGGTGGTTCCTTATCTCATAGGCAGACAATCTCTCAAAAGAGAAAAGCCCACTGAGCCAAAACCTATAAAGAAGGCTTAAGAAAGCTGGGGCATCCCGCTGACTGTAATCTCGAAAACAGGAACAGTCAGGCAAAAATCAGGGATAATGAATCAAAAGAAAGAGGTCACTACAAATCCTCAAACAACATGAAAAAATGTTGCAAAAATGATGACTGCCTTCCATAAAATTCAACTAGTGTGAGCCATCACCAAAAAGTCGTTCCAAACTCGAATAGAGTTCGACGCACAATTAACTGAGTTTAGGATCGAAGGACATCACGAAGAGCGGGTGGGAACAAATATACTTTGAGCCTTTATCCTTTGTTTCTTAAACCGTGAACCAAGCCACGTTACAACCCTTCAAAAGTCCTAATTGAAGCATGGGTTAGTTCGAAAGCATACTGTTACAAAAGGTATCCTGACTCCTGTAAGGCTTTGCCCTAAATCTTGTGTTGAATTTGTCTTATAAAAAGTTTTCTGCTAAAAAAATGCATTTTTCAAAACTTCAAGACAAGCATAAACTTTGCATTATTTGAATATCATTGTTTGCACATGGTTTACTTGTTTAAACAGCAAAGAAATTCATACAATGAATGTTCGGAGGAACGAAAGCTCTCTCAGTGAATGAAATCACTTCAAGTGGGATGACACTTCCGTTACAAAAATTTTCTATCAACAAAAGGGGATTTTATATGGTATTGTCCAGTAAACATGGGGCAGTCCAGTCAAGGTTTCAACAGATCTTTCAAAGTTCAGTGAACCTGGGGAAGTCCAGCCAAGATTTCAAGAAATCTCTCAATTGCAGGGTAACCAGGGGCAGGCCTCCCTCACCATCACTTGGGGAGTTGAACATCAAATCCCAGTGAAGGGTTACATACAATGCCACAAACATTCGCTACTAGGGGCAATGACAAGTCTCCCCAAAATCCTTTTCATAGGATGGCTCCTCAGCAAGGGTTTAATCTCTGAAAACCTTTCCCCAGCTGAATCAACCTCAAGAATCCTCGAGGACTTCCCCCAACGAAGATGTCACCTCTCTAGCGGACTGACGACAAGGTTTATTTCCCCAACAACACCAGGATTCCCCAGCTTGAGTTCGCCTCTCTGACTACTACAAATCAAAGGACCACAACTCCTCTTCTCCAGTAGACTACTCTACAATCCCCAACAAGTTACTGCGAAACCTGGACCCGACCAAATATCAGTTCAACTTCGACTCGCCAGTAGAGCAACGGACGACTAAGACTCCTAAACTCTTTCCCCCAAGCAAGAATCAACACTCCCCACAGAGTTTTCAATATCCCCCAGTGGAGTTCTCCTCAAACAGGAATCCATTGGAAATATTCTAAGCAAAGATTGAAGACACACATACTCTTCAACAACAGTCCAGGATTTAATGACTCCGCTACACTTGTCAAGGATTTATTCTCCAAGACAAAATTACACTTCAACAACATTCATAACATATGCATACAAAATACATATGAAACAAATCTCATTTATTTTGAGAACATCATTACACAATGCATACATCATGACATTGCATACAACTAACTCTTTACCTTTTCAGGAAAGATCAATCAACAGGCATAGATCATCATCTTCCGAGATTCCTTCTAGAGACAGTTCAGATGTGACCCAGATATGGCGACATTCTGATACTTATTCCATATTCCTTCTAGAGACAGTTCAGATGCGACCGAGATATGGTGACATTCTGATACTTATTCCAGATTCCTTCTAGAGACAGTTCAGATGCGACCCAGATATGGCGAC
Source organism: Vicia faba (assembly GCA_948472305.1). Classification (NCBI taxonomy): domain Eukaryota; kingdom Viridiplantae; phylum Streptophyta; class Magnoliopsida; order Fabales; family Fabaceae; genus Vicia; species Vicia faba. The sequence continues at coordinate 310,289,940 of OX451736.1, forward strand.
ATTCTGATACTTATTCCAGATTTCCTTCTAGAGACAGTTCAGATGCGACCCAGATATGGCGACATTCTGATACTTATTCCAGATTCCTTCTAGAGACAGTTCATATGTGACCCAGATATGGCGACATTCTGATACTTATTCCAGATTTCCTTCTAGAGACAGTTCAGATGCGACCCAGATATGGCGACATTCTGATACTTATTCCAGATTCCTTCTAGAGACAGTTCAGATGCGACCCAGATATGGCGACATTCTGATACTTATTCTAGATTTCCTTCTAGAGACAATTCAGATGCGATCCAGATATGGCTGACATTCTGATATTTATTCCAGTTTCCTTCTAGAGACAGTTCAGATGCGATCCAGATATGGCTGACATTCTGATACTTATTCCAGATTTCCTTCTAGAGACAGTTCAGATGCGATCCAGATATGGCTGACATTCTGATACTTATTCCAGATTTCCTTCTAGAGTCAATTCAGATGCGATCCAGATATGGCTGACATTCTGATATTTATTCCAGATTCCTTCTAGAGACAGTTCAGATGCGACCCAGATATGGCGACATTCTGATATTTATTCAAGATTCCTTCTAGAGACAATTCAGATGCGACCCAGATATGGCGACATTCTGATACTTATTCCAGATTTCCTTCTAGAGACAGTTCAGATGCGATCCAGATATGGCTGACATTTTGATACTTATTCCAGATTCCTTCAAATACAGTCTATATACGATCCAGATTCGGATGTCATTCTGTCACTCATTCAAAATACAGTCCAGATATGATCCAGATTCGGATGTCATTCTGTCACTCATTCAAAATACAGTCCAGATACGATCCAGATTCGGATGTCATTCTGTCACTCATTCAAAATACAGTCCAGATACGATCCAGATTCGGATGTCATTATGTCACTCATTCAAAATACAATCCAGATACGATCCAGATTCGGATGTCATTCTGTCACTCATTCAAAATACAGTCCAGATACGATCCAGATTCAGATGTCATTCTGTCACTCATTCAAAATACAGTCCAGATACGATCCAGATTCGGATGTCATTCTGTCACTAATTCAAAATACAGTCCAGATACGATCCAGATTAGGATGTCATTCTGTCACTCATTCAAAATACAGTCCAGATACGATCCAGATTCGGATATCATTCTGTCACTCACTCAAAATACAGTCCAGATACGATCCAGATTTGGATGTCATTCTGTCACTCATTCAAAATACTGTCCAGATACGATCCAGATTCGAATGTCATTTTGTCACTCATTCAAATTACAGTCCAGATACGATCCAGATTCGGATGTCATTCTGTCACTCATTCAAAATACAGTCCAGATACGATCCAGATTCGGATGTCATTCAGTCACTCATTCAAATACATTTCAGATACGCTCCAGACACGAACACCATTCTTTGGCTCATACAAACTCAGTCTCCAGATACAGTTCAAATGCATTCCAGACACGGATACCATTTTGATCCTCATTCTTCTGACCTACAACATTGTAGTTCAACAAACACTCTTGGATGGCATCTTTAAGCCCATCTCCAGCAAAATTCTACCATCTCCAAATGGCATCTGTAAGCCCATTCCCGACATCACAATACCTATAGCAAGCCAGGAAACTATCTTTCTTTCTCAGGTCAGATATTAATACCTGAAACCAGACAGGACAAATATCTACTCGACCAACTCATGCTTATTCAACTTCAAGACTTCTGAAAATAGTTTACGGGTGCTTCCAAATACGGATGTCAATCTATTGCTTATTCAGACCCCCCAGTTCAGAGATGTCCCAACATGGATACCTTTCTGATATTCACCCACTCACCAACGACATACAGTTCAACGAACATTCTTGGATGGCATATTTAAGCCCATCTCCGACAAGATTCTGTCACATCTCCAAATGGCATCTTTAAGCCCATTCCCTCAACTACGCTTTGACGAGTGCAAATTTTTTGGGTACTCTAGTGTCCAATCTCCTTTTACCCTCGAGTCGCGAACGGCAGAACTGCCAATCTAACTCTTCAGGTTCAAGAAGATTGAACAAGGGAAACTGTTGTACCCCAAAATTTGCCCTCTCTTTTTCACAAGAAATCACAGCTTCGGGCTTTTCCTGATTTTTCAGATTGGCTCAGGAATCGGTCAAACAGACTTTTCTTATCAGTCTACCCAAAATTAGGGTTTCTATTGATTTGGTTGAGTTTTGCTCAGGGTTTGATCAAGCAGATGTTTCTTTGACAGTAAATCCCAAATTAAGGTTTGCACACGAATTCTCAGAAGGAATCGATTCCACAGTTCTTTTCAATTGACTGTCACACTGCTTTGATGCTTGTTCAAGATTTCTGTTTGTTTCTCAAAGCCTAAAACATCTGGGATATAAGGTGAGGCTTCTGATTAAAATTTTGAAGATTTAGTTTGATCAGTAAGGTAAAAGGCGTATGGACGTTTGTTTGTTTAACTGTGCAATGCATTTGGTTATTTGGAACGCCGGGCGTCTTGTTGGTTAATGCAAAGTTGCAAGACCGCAAAGTTTGTTGATATTTATTTTATCTGAGTTAAAATTATTAGGGTGTACTTCCAGTTATTTTAATTCAAGAAATTTAAATAAGTTAAATCGACTGTGCAGAAGAAATAAAGAAATATCTGACAAAGGATTTTTATTTATTTTAATTATTGTTACAAATGTTATTGGGATACTGTAAATTTATTTACAATATTTACAATGATGTTTTATTACAAATAATTGAAAATAAAATCTATATTCTAAGTCTCTTGAAGTCTTCATCTTCTACTGCTGCTTCCCTTGCCCGAACTGGTATTTACCTGCAAAGACAGAAGAAAGAAGTCAGTACAGTTAAATTGGAAAAGCATTTTCAGACAGATAATTAAAAAACTCATCATTAAAGATTGTTGGCCGGAATCAGTTTGTTTTTATTTTCATCATATTTTGCTCATTCTCTTTGCAAAACACAAGAAGATTTCTCTTCTTGGTTCACAAAGAGGAAAGTAAAATTATTTTGCAAACCTACAAATCAATTAAACAAAATGCACAAAGCTGCATAAGTCCAAACTGAACAAACCTAATTTTGAAGCAAAACAATGTCAACCCTAACAAAAACTTGGTGTAACGCATCTGGGCCTGCCCCTTGAACCAAACCCTAAAAGCCCAATACAAACTAGCGCCACACCCCCCTTTTCTTATCTTTTTTTTATATTTTATTTTTAGGCCAAGAACATCCTTTAAATCCCACTTCCCTTTTTTATATTTTGAAAACATTTTTATATTACCATATTTTCATAACCTATGTTTGTTAAATAAAAAAAAATGATGTACTAATTTTTGTATAAAAATTATTAATGTTTTTCATTACCTTAAAAAACCAAAAAATATATAAATATTATATTTTTGTTAAGTTAATTAATTTTCTCTTTAAAACCCTTTTTGTTTATATATAATTAACAAAAACACAAAAAATAATAATATTACTTAATTTGCATTAGGTTAACATTTTGATCATTTGTAAATAATCTTATGCATTGCACAATACTTTTGATTCTCTTTGATTCTTATACTTTACTATATTTTTACATTGAGAATGCGACGATTTGATTTGGTTGTAAATAATATTTGAACACTACTATTCTGATAAGACTCATCCCCATTTGTAAACATTTGTACCCCCATCCCCGGATACTTATTTGTAATAGCTTAGACTTTAAATTCCCGCAATTTATCGCATTCCATATACTATATAGTAATTAGGGTTTGTATGCGAAGATTCAAAATCAACCGCTAGATAACCTAACACAAAGATAAATGCATGAAAATTAATACACAATTCACACTTACACCTCTAGGGTAACCTCGCTTGTTGCCTCGGAAAATGAAATCATGTCCCTCGAGTATGAGACACTCTAGCAAATGTCCCTTCGATAAACAAAGATCATAGTCCCTCGATGACCCTCGATGTTGCCTTCGATAAAACGATCTCGTCCCTTATAAAATTGCTAGAGCGTCTCACAAGTTGCCTTCAATGATTGTATACGATGACCCGCGCCTGTCCCGTTTAACATCCTAACGCAAGGTTGTTCATCAAACACAATGGTGAAACAACACTGTTAAAAGGGTTAAAAAACATAAGAAAGATCTTTGAGTAAAATAGGGTAGACAACTCTTAGTTACTTGATCAAAAATATTGCAAAACATCCTTGCCATTTTTCAAACACACATCACAACACAACTTCAAAACAACTTTCAAAAACATCGAAACATCTTTTCAAAAAGACATACACCTTTGTATATACTCAAACAAGAGTCATTACAAAGGTTTCCTAGACAAGGCGTCTTTTTCAAAACATTTTCAAAAACCACACACACAAAGCACCATTTCAAACAATTGAAAAGCAAAGGCAAGTGATCTAAAACAAGTAACTAAGAGCCCATGGATAACCATGGATGAAAAGGGTGCTAGCACCTTCCCTTTTCATAATCTACCCCCCGAACCCACGAAAACATCTCAAAGGTCTTTCCTATGCTTTTTGACCTTTCCTTAGGATAAAATAAAAAGTTGGTGGCGACTCTTGCTAAACCGAACAAGTGCGAATACAAAACGCAAAACCTCAAGTCAGTTCTCCCACCGTATCACAGATGCAATCTGCCTTTCTGCCTCCTTCGACTGGGGGTTGAAAGCAGTGAGGGAATGCCTTTCGATTAGGGGCTGGAAGTCAGTGAAGGCATGCTTTTCGTTTGGGCCTAGAAGTCAACATGGTTTTCCTCCTGGTTATCCCTTTCGTTTGACCTGGAGAAAGAGGGTAGAAGCCAGAAGCTTCGTTTCCTATTTCATGTTTCCTGTTTCTTTTATTTCAAGCATTAAATGGCAACATGGCCCGAGGCCATGCTAGTATTTGTCTTTCAAACAGTTTAACAGTTAAAGCAAGTTCAGGTAAACAGAAAGCAAAAACGAAAGGGTTTAGCTCTGAAAACATATTAAGTAGGTGGAAACGAAAAGAACCAAAGTGTTATGTACATGTTTTGAAATGAAAGGGAAGATTATTCACATACTATGCCATGAAACAAAAGGTTCAAGGGTAAGAGTGACTTACCTTGCTGGAGGATTTGAATGGGTGTGGGACCTTGAGTGGAGGCCCGGGGTTTTGGATTTGAAAGAGGGGGCCAACAGTTGCGCCTGGAATGCTGGATTCGAAGGAAGGAAAGAAACAAGTCTTATGTTTCTTTCCAAACTGGATTCGAAGGATACTGAAGAGTATTTGTTCTTCAGAATCGAAGAAAGTAAGTATGTGATTCTGGGTTTTTTCTCACAAGTGTTGAAGGGACATAAGAGATTTATTGTGTTTGAGAAAATTTGGGGGATTCGTTCCTCTGGTCCAAAGATCCTCCTTAAACATGTGTTGGAGCCTCTTATTTATAGGCAAAGTTGGCTGAAGCTTTTGGAGTGAAAACAAAATAATTTGAACAATTTGAGTAAACTGCTCTTTGTAGCTTTTGAGGGACAGTGCTTTATTGCCATTTTGGTGCAAGGAATTGGGCGGCAGTGCAGGACTGCTGTGCAGCAGTTTTGGAGTTTTATGGAAAGTGAATCAGGCCCGAGCCTGGCAGCGCATGTGACTTGGTCGACAAATGCCTTTGGCCTCTCATCCTTTTGTCTTGACTCCCTAGACTCACCTTTCGACCAGACTTTCAGTAACCATCTCCTTTTTTCAATCGAAGTGACGTTTGAATGACTTCCCTAGACAATCCTTCGAATGGGCCAAATTAATGCTCTTAGGATGGATCAGTAATATATATCCTTCGAATGGGGACATCCAAACATGCCTGACAAAACTCTTCGAATGCACCACCAAGATGCTTTCTTCGCCTGAGGCAATGACATAGTGAAGAGTTTGTATGCTTGGAACAAGCCATTTCTAACAGGAAATCCTTCCCACTCAAATTTACCTACAAAGGGGCCATATGGCCAAACGAAAGAATGACGAAACACTTGTGCCCAAGGATTTACACCCCCAAGCGAAGGATGTGTGCCAGGGATGGAAGGCTCAGTCGAAGCTTGCAACGCCATGGGGTACATGTGGTCAAACGAAAGGCAAAATGTTCATATTCGAAAGAGACAAATAGGGAGCAAGAGGTGCAAATCGAAGGATGTTAAAAGAGAGCCTTTTGCCTTGGAAATGAAATAGATTACAAGAGGCTCTTTTCCTTGTGAATCCAAACCAAACTGCGTCAGAGGCCCATGCCCAGTCGAAGGATGCAAGCCAAGCTTGTGTCGGAAGAGGTCAAAAGGCCAATCGAAGGATGCAAGCCAAGCTTGTGTCGAAAGAGGCCAAAAGGCCAATCGAAGGATGCAAGCCAAGCTTGTGTCGAAAGAGGTCAAAAGGCCAATCGAAGGATGCAAGCCAAGCTTGTGTCAAAAGAGGCCAAAAGGCCAATCGAAAGAGCTGAAACATAGAACACTTGTATTTCTCCAATTTTTGTCAAAATAATATTTTTATCTATTTTCTCCCTTTTTGACAGTTTCTTTTTAAGTTTGGTACTGGAAAATCCAAATGCACTTGTTCAAGCTTGAACCTTGAAAATCCTTGTAAGAAAGGCCTTGAGAATTGAGAGGGAAAATTTTGGGGTACAACACGTTTCAATCATCACCATCTCCGCCAATTCTTCCAGGGTCCCCAAAAGACCCGTTAGAATTACATCGGTTCCAAAAACTACTCCTCTTATAATCACAATGCCTGGGCCAGTCCCGTGTGAATCAGACAAAACTGTGCCGTGGAATTACGGTGGGGACATCTACTACCATGGCATCAAACAAGATGGGCTGGTCATTAAAGAGATAAACTCCGAAGAAGAAGACTCTGACATTAGCAATATTGCTGGAACCAATAAGATTACTCGAAGCGGTAGAATCTTCTCTCCAGAAATTGCTCCCCCAAAGGCAGTTTTTGGACCCGTGGCTGCTCCAAAGGTTACCTCCGTACCAATAATTATATCTACAAGTGCTCCTATCGACGAAGACGAGAAAACCCCTGTTATCATTCCTACCAACACTCTTGTTGCTGAAACTCGAGGAAAAAGTATTCAAGAAGAGCCTGTCCGGACGAAGGCTCAACCACTGGCTATCCCCGAAACCTCCAAGAAGGAATTGGAGGAGATCCTGAGAATAATAAAGAAGAGCGACTACGACGTAGTTGAACAGTTGGGGCAAACTCCCTCCAAAATCTCCATGCTGGAATTGTTGCTGTGCTCCGAGGCACATGCGAAAGCCCTGGTGAAGTTCCTAAAGACAGCCCATGTGCCTCAAGAGACATCTGCTGACCAATTTCAAGATTGCGTGGCCAGCTTGACGGTAGATAACGGCCTAGGCTTCTCGGATGCTGATCTGACACCAAGAGGAAGAAAGCACAACAAGGCATTACATGTCTCTGTGGAATATAGAGGAACAACTCTGGCCCATGTCTTGGTGGACACCGGCTCATCTTTGAATGTTTTACTGAAGAAAGCTCTCGACAGACTAGACTGCGAAGGACTGACGCTGAAACCCAGTAACATAATCGTGAGAGCGTTTGATGGCTCAAAGAGGATGGTGCACGGGGAGGTGAATATCCCCATAAAGGTTGGGACTCAAACTTTCAACTCAACCTTCTATGTAATGGACATCCGCCCCTCTTACTCCTGTCTGCTAGGACGATCGTGGATCCATAATGTCGGTGCTGTCACCTCTACACTACACCAGATGCTAAAATACTCGGTCCAGGGAAAGATTATCAATGTCCCTAGAGAGGAAGAGTATATGATTAGCCACCTCAATTCTTTCCGGTATGTGGAATTGGATGGCGAGTTTATTGAAACTCCTTTTCAACATTTCGAAGAGGTCCCCCAAGAGGTAGCAGTGACCAAGACTGCATCCCAGATTCCCAAGATTACAAGACCTTCACTCCGGATGTCATCTCTGGAGGATGCCAAGGCAGTAGTAGAGGAGGGTGGATGCACCATCTGGGGGAAACTTTCGGATATTCCGTATAAATCCGACAAGTTTGGTCTAGGGTTCACTTCAAGTGCTCAGAAGGATGTGCGTCGTGCCCGTGCTGGAGGGCCACCCTTGAAGATTAGCAACCGAGAGGTCAATGCGGTGGAAGATAGTGAAGAGGATTGCAGCTTGGAGGATTGGATATTTCATACTATCAACGGAGGACTTCGCAATTGGGAAGCCAGAGACGTTGTCCCAATAACTTTCATCCCTCGATAATTTATCTTTACATTTCTGTTGGACTTATAATATTCACAAACAATTCGCACATTTAAAACCTTGTGTCTTGCTCGAGGCACAATGGTCCATTTGTAAGGGTTTTTATTTCATCTTCATATGACATTCAATGAATCATGGATGTTTTTTTCACATACTGCTCATTGTTTTTCTTTTACATTTTATTTTTAAGGATGGCTATACCCTTACACACACCCACACTCATAAACGCAGATACCCCTCCATTCAGGATTCCATGGGTAACAATACTGCTATGGCCTTTTGTGACTCTGAGGATCTAATCTACCAAGCCAAAGACGAAGGTGAGGAAGATTGTGAAGTACCAGGGGAACTGGCCAGACTACTGCAACAAGAGGAAAGAGCCATTCAGCCTCATGAGGAACCTGTGGATACAATCAACCTGGGTACCGAGGAGGATAAAAAAGAGGTCAAAATGGGTGCCAATCTGGAGCCCAGTGTCAAGGAGTGTCTGATTCAGCTGTTGTATGATTATGTTGAGATCTTTGCCTGGTCATATGAAGACATGCCAGGACTTGATACAGACATCGTGGTGCATCGTCTACCTACAAGAGAGGACTGTCCACCAGTAAAACAAAAAGTTCGCCGCATGAGACCTGGTATGTCAGAGAAGATCAAAGTGGAGGTCATGAAACAATTCAATGCTGGATTCTTGGCTGTCACTTCCTATCCTCAATGGGTTGCCAACATTGTTCCCGTACCTAAAAAGGACGGCAAAGTACGAATGTGCGTGGACTATAGAGATTTGAATAGGGCCAACCCTAAGGATGATTTTCCACTCCCTCACATAGATATCCTGGTTGACAATACTGCCTAGCACAAAGTGTTTTCCTTCATGGACGGATTCTCAGGTTACAACCAAATCAAAATGACACCTGAGGACATGGAGAAAACTACATTTGTCACACAGTGGGGCACATTCTGCTACAAGGTGATGCCATTCGGACTGAAGAATGCTGGGGAAACCTATCAGCGCGCCATGGTAGCTTTGTTTCATGACATAATACATCATGAAATAGAGGTCTACATAAACGATATGATATCCCGATCACAAACAGAGGAAGAGCACTTGGATCACTTGCAAAAGCTGTTTGAGAGACTAAAGAAGTACAAGCTAAGGTTGAATCCAAACAAGTGCACATTCGGAGTACGGTCTGGTAAGCTCCTAGGCTTTGTCGTCAGCAATAAAGATATTGAGGTCGATCCTGCCAAGGTTAAAGAAATACAAGAGATGCCTGCTCCTCGTACTGAGAAGGAAGTTAAAGGATTCTTGGGACGCTTGAACTATATTTCCAGATTCATTTCTCACCTAACAGCCACTTGCGAGCCAATCTTCAAACTTTTGAAGAAAGATCAAGTAGTCAAATGGAATGATGAATGCCAGACTGCTTTCGACAAAATCAAAGAGTACTTACAAGAGCCTCCCGTTTTGATGCCACCAGTCGAGGGAAGACCACTGATCATGTATCTTACTGTTTTAGAAAACTCAATGGGGTGTGTATTAGGGCATCATGACGAGTCTGGCCGAAAAGAGCACGCTATTTATTACCTGAGCAAAAAGTTTACCGACTGTGAAACCAGATATTCACTGCTTAATAAAACTTACTGCGCTCTGGCACGGGCTGCTCGCCGGCTAAGACAGTATATGTTGACTCATACTACCTTGTTGATATCTAAGATGGATCCGATAAAGTACATCTTCGAGAAGCCCGCTCTCTCTGGGAGAATAGCTAAATGGAAAATGATCCTAACAGAATACGACATACAATATACTAACCAGAAAGCTATAAAGGGCAGTGTGCTAGCTGATCATCTTGCTCATCAAGCTGTAGAAGACTATCATTCCATGAAGTTTGAATTCCCAGATGAAGACATCATGACATTAGACAACTGTGAAGAAATCAGACCATATGACGGACCTGAACAAGGATCCCAATGAACCATGTTCTTTGATGTAGCATCCAATGCACTTGGTAATGGTACCGGCGCTGTACTCATATCTCCGGAAGGGTGTCATACTCCCTCTACTGCTAGACTTTGCTTCAACTATACAAACAACATGGCGGAATACGAAGTGTGCATCTTTGGGAATCAAATCTTTAGTTGTGTTTGGAGATTCAGATTTGGTCATCAGTCAGATCAAAGGGGAATGGGATACTAAGCATCCAAACCTTATCCCTTACAAAGAACATGTTTTGACATTGCTACCACATTTTGAGAAGATTACCTTCGAGCATTTCCCGCGAGAAGAAAATCAGCTAGCAGACGCTCTAGCCACAATGTCGTCTATGTTTAAACTTAATTGGGATAATGAGGCTCCCCAGATCACCATCGAACGAATGGACGAATCGGCACACTGTCACGAGATTAATACTGAAGAGGTAGTGGACCAGCCTTGGTTTCATGAAGTCAAGAGGTATCTCGAGGCTCAAGAATATCCAGAAGGAGCTTTAATCAATTATAAGAAGTTCTTGAGGAAATTCTCTGCTAAGTTCTTCCTGAGTAATGGCATCCTGTACAAACGTAATCATGACTCCATTATGCTTCGGTGTGTGGATAAGGTTGAAGTAGAAAAGATCATGGCTGAATTACACGAAGGTACTTTTGGCACCCACTTCAGTGGGCATACGATGGCGAAGAAAATCCTACGGGCAGGCTATTATTGGTCTATTATGGATGCAGATTGCTATCAGCACTCTCGGACCTGTCATAAGTGTCAAATTTATGCTGACAAGGTGCACGTACCTCCAATTCCTCTGAATGTCTTAACGGCTCCTTGGCCCTTTGCTATGTGGGGAATTGATATGATTGGAGAGATCAAGCCTACAACCTCCAATGGACACCGTTTCATCCTAGTGGCCATTGACTATTTGACCAAGTGGGTTGAAGCAGCTTCCTTCGCTTCCGTTACCAAGAATGTCATTGCCCGCTTCATCAAGCAAAATCTCATTTGCCGGTACGGTATCCCAGAAAGGATCATCACTGACAATGGTACAAATCTTAACAACACTATGATCGCTTCCTTGTGCGAGCAATTCAAGATTCAGCATCACAATTCTTCCCCTTATCGGCCAAAAATCAATGGTGCTGTCGAAGCTGCAAATAAAAACATTAAGAAGATCATACAAAAGATGACAGTCACATACAAAGACTGGCATGAGATGCTACCATTCGCTCTCCACGGGTATCGTACCATGGCTCGCACGTCAACTGGGGAAACACCATATTCTTTGGTTTACGGCATGGAGGTTATCTTAACTATTGAGGTTCAAATCCCCTCTCTGAGAATTATGAAGGATGCAGGTCTGAATGAAGACGATTGGATCCATACTCGACTTGATCAACTGAACTTAATTGATGAAAAGAGACTTACTGCTGTTTGCCATGGTTAAATGTATCAAAAATGGATGATTAAGGCTTTCAACAAGAAAGTCAGACGCCAAGTATATCAAGTTGGGGATCTAGTGATCAAACGTATCATCCTGCCACAAAGTGATCCCAGGGGAAAATGGACTCCTACCTATGAAGGACCATTTGTAATCAAGAACATATTCTCTGGTGGGGCAATGATCTTGACCACCATGGACAGCGACGACCTGCCACACCCTGCGAACGCGGACATAGTCAAAAGATACTACACATAAGAGACCCGCTAGGTTGACATACCTAGGTAAAACAAGGGCATCCCGGCGAACCAAAAAGGTTCGGGCAAAATTTAGGGATAAAAATAAAAAAAATTTGTACACCCGGCAAGTTGAAAACCTGAAAGGGCGACTTGGGCAAAAAAGGGTTTCCCGGTGGACTGAAAACCCGAAAGGGCGGTCCAGGAAAAAGTTAGGGAATTAAAGCGTATGACTATGTCCCGTCGGATCACTTGACGGACAACATTTGACTCCCACTGACAAGCTCAGAGTTTCTGATCTATTCAATCATCTTCGGAAGAAGCAACAAATAGACAAGATATTCTGAGATATAAAGGCTATAGCAGAGTGGTAACCCTATGGAATTATTACACATAGCTATCTTCCTTTATATAAATTTTTCTTGTTTTATGGCACCATTCTCTTACTAGAATGATTGCCTCCTTTGTACAAAATAATTATTCAAAGTCAATACAAAGATATCCCTTTGAAAGTGCAAAAAACTATTTGTCTTTTTCTTTACTCTTGTGTTTTGTTTGCAAAAACGTCCAATGATTCATTGATGAACATATGCATTTGAATATAATTACTGTTTACAAATAAACAAAATGAGAAGGACAATTACTGATAGGTTGAAAAGACAGGAAAACATCTCTAGGCTATTCCATAAGTAATCCCCACAGTACGTCATTTGAATCCCCAGTAGAACTAAAACTTCAAATTATTAATCCCCAGTAGAAATCGTCAAATTCTCAGGATTCCCCAAGCAAATCTTACAAGCAGTACATGGCGTTGCCCTTACAACAAAATTTACTTCTCTCAACAAGAGTTCGTCAGTACTTCGAATTCAAGACATGGAAATTCAACATATCCTCAGTAGCATTCAAGGATTTATTTTCTTCGATCAAACAGCAAATCAACTTACATCGCAAACATTGCATCCACATATCATAAACATTGATAAGGCAAATACATTACATCATATATTTCATGCAACATAACTGTGTATTTTAGCTAACATTTCACCCTTTTCAGGATAAGATTAGCAATTACCATTGACAATATGCAATCAGATACAATACGGATACGCTCCAAACACGAATGCCATTTTGATACTCATTCAGATTCAACTTTCAGATACAGTATGGATACGCTCCAAACACGGATGCCATTCTGATACTCATTTAGATTCAACTTTCAGATACAGTACGGATACGCTCCAAACACAGATGCCATTCTAATACTCATTCAGATTCAACTTTCAGATACAGTACAGATACGCTCCAAACACGGATGCCATTCTGATACTCATTCAGATTCAACTTTCAAATACAGTACGGATACGCTCCAAACACGGATGCCATTCTGATACTCATTCAGATTCAACTTTCAGATACAGTACATATACGCTCCAAACACGGATGCCATTCTGATACTCATTCAGATTCAACTTTCAGATACAGTACGGATACGCTCCAAACACGGATGCCATTCTGATACTCATTCAGATTCAACTTTCAGATAGAGTGCAAATACGCTCCAAACACGGATGCCATTCTGATACTCATTCAGATTCAACTTTCAGATACATTGCAGATACGCTCCAGACATGGATGCCATCCTGACACTCATTTAGATTCAATTTTTAGATACAGTTCAGACACGCTCCAGACACGGACGCAATTCTGATACTCATTCTTTCAGCTTACAACTTGCAATTCAATAAACATTCTTGGATGGCATCTGCAAGCCCATCTCCAACAAGATTCTGTCACTTCTCCAAATGGAATCTTTAAGCCTATTCCCTCAAACTACACATCGTCGAGTGCAAATTTCTGGGCATCCTAGTGTCCAATCATTCTCTCACCTTCGAGTCACGAATGGCAAAACACGCCAATCTAACTCTTCAGGTATAAGAAGATTGAACAGGGGCAGCTGTTGTACCCCAAAATTTGCCCTCTCATTTATCAAGACTTTTCTCACAAGATCTCTTTGACTCAAGACTAGATTAGGGTTTGGTCAGCTCAGGACATCTCATCTCACACTGATGACCCAAAATTAGGGTTTGAGTTTTCCCAAGGATTTTTGGGCTATCAATGCTTCATATGACTTTCAAACATCATTATGGACCCTTAAGATTACTCCTGACAAGTTTCAAGCTTTAAACCACATTTTTGATCAGTCAATTGGACAGTTGACCTAAAAATCAGCTGTATTGGAAAAAAAGTCAATCATGGCCAATTTACAGTCAAACTTCATATTTTTTTGATCCACATCAACATTTTAGACTCATATGTATCATTTGATCAAGTTTGGATCACAATTCCTCAAGAAATTTGATCAAATCATCAAAAGGGCAAAATGGTCAAAATTAGGGTTTTGACTGGGAAAGGGCAATTTCTGATTTTTGACCTAGAAAATGATCAATTGGTTTAAGGCATGATCTCAAGAGTCCAATTGAAACATTTTACCTAATAACATGGTTCAAAACATTGCAAGTCCATTGGATTGACAGATGAATTTTGCAATCAACTGATCAAAAGTCAACTGTATACTGAAAAGTCAAAGTTTGACTCTTTGGTCAAATTCAAGTGCAAAAGATCATAATTCATCAAAATATGTCAAAATATGAAACTTATTCATCAAGAAATCAAAAAGTCAAGATTTCATTTTGAAAAGTCAAAATTTCTAAACTTAGAAATTTTTCTAAGTGTTGGAAATTTCATGTTTTTTCATAAACTTTGAGCAAAATTCTCACCATGATGCAAGATGATTCAAGAGAAACTTCCAACATGAAAGTTGTAGATCTCCATGATATCTAAAAAATTTATTTACACAACCTCTCCTAAATATGCTTTGATTTCAAGTTACAAATTCATGAAGTCATGACATTTTCATTTAACACTTAGAGAAATTTTCAGCAGTTTTGGTCAGGTTTTTATCCCAACTTCTTGGCATTGTTTCACATAGTTCCAAGATGATTTTGTCAAAATGGCCAACATGAAAGTTATAGAGGATGTTTCAAGCTTTCCAAAACATCTAAGATTATAAATTTATCATACTTTAGCTAGGAGATTCAAGGGCTTGAAGTTGGCCATCCATCTTTGAATTGCAAGTCATTCTAAGTGAAGAACACATAACAAAACTCTCATGATTTGCTGCATAATCTTATGTTGCAGGTTTCTTTTCTTGAAAATCTCATCATAATTTAATGCTTACACCCACTCTTGAGCTATTACCCAAGTGTTTAAACCATTGTCCAAAAGATCTTTCCATTTATGGCATAAAGGCACCATTGCTATTCTTGAAAAGCAAGCTTTTTATACAAAGTTTGTCTTGAGCCCATACCTTGCTGGTTACTGATTTTACTTCACCATAAATCATGGGAAGTAGCTCCTCAATACCAGCAACTTTGGTACTTCATCTTGGGACTATGGAGTACTTGACTTAGTTTGATCTTTGTAATCCAACCAAACCACAACATGCTGTCTTATAAACAAACCCCTTGCCTATAAATACAAGAAGCATTTACAAGAGAAAGAGGTTAGAAAAAATACAGAGAAAGGACAAGGAGAAAATCTAGAAGTTATATTGGTAAACCCTCAAAATCTCATTCATTAAAAAAAAACCAGTTTTGTTCTTATTCAAAACAGAACCCCAACCCATCATTTCACCATACAAACTCTCCATAAGCCAAACATTTCATCACATACAAAGTTTGTCCAAACATAAAAATAGTCCTTGTAGTGCTATTCATCTTCACCATCAAAAATACCAAAAATATTACAGTACAGTCCAACTCCGTTCCAGCAGTCCAGGGCAGCTTTCTGAAGACTAACAAAGTCATCACAACATTTGGAAAAGCATTCAGATCTAAAACAACCAGTGTAGCCCAAAGGTAAGTCCTCTTGACTTGATATCTTTTTATACATCATTAACAATCTATTGTTCTTGAAGATAAGATGTGGAATTTTATTATCCCTTTGAACTAGTCATTTTTTTATGATTTAGGCTTATTCACTCATTTGTTATTTACATATATCCATCATATGTTGTAAGCTAACCTGTACAGACAAGAAAAACAATGTTTAAGGCATGAAAATCTAGCATGTATCGACACATAACCCCCATGTATCGACCCATACTGAGTTCAGATTGCAAAACAGAAGCTGGAAGAGCCTATGAGTCGATACATAGGCGTTTCGCATCGATACAAGAAGGTGCATGAGTCGACAAATATCATTATGTGTCGACCCATACTGAACTGATTTTGTCTTATAGGAGCAGCGAAAAGCTATGTGTCGATGCATAACATCATGGATCGACACATAGCAGTTTAGAATACATTTTTCCCTTTGTTTTGCACTGCTTTTACATTGTTTTCATTATTATTTGATATGGTTGTAATATTTCAGTCTCCATTTCATCCATATTGTTAAATTGTACCCCCATCCCCCTAAAGTGATGTAATAGCTTAGATTTTATTTACCGCATTTTTACTTGCTTTTCATATATTGCTAGTAAATAGGATGTATGGCAAGATAAAATCAATAAATAAATAACTTTCAAATATAAGACAAAATGCATGCAAACTAACACACTTGCACACTAACACCTCTAGGGTAATCTCACTTTGTTGCCTTTCGGAAAATAGTCATGTCCCTCGAATATGGGACGTTTTAGCAAAGACCCTTCGATAAAAAAGATCGTAGTCCTTCGATGACCCTCTATGTTGCTTTCGGTAAAACGATCTAGTCCCAAAACGAAATTGCTAAAACATCACATAAGTTGCCTTCTATGACTATTCAAACGTCCCACGCTCGTCCCTTCACATCCAACAACAGGGCTTCTTACCAAATCAATGGTAATATAGCAACATCTAAAGGAGGAGGAAAAGAATATCTAAGACCTTTTGAGTGGGTAGGTTCGCTCTTAGTTACTCGCTTGATCACAACAAAAACATTTTTACACCAACACTCTCATTTGAAACATCTTCAAAATACAACACTTTGTTTGCGTTCTTATAGAGACGAGAATCATCACAAAGACACCTTTTCAAAATCACTTTCAAAAACACATCTCACAAACACCTCTTTTAACTATTTTCAAAACAAACACTTTGTGTGCATTCTTATAGAGACGAGAACCATTAGGAAGTTCCATTTTCAAAAATAGTTTCAAAAACCACACACAAAGCACAATTTCAAACAAAAGCAAGTGATCTACCAGAGTAACTAAGAGCCCATGGAAAACCATGGATGAAAAGGATGCTAATACCTTCCCTTTCCATAATCTATCCCCCGAACTCAAAAACATCTCTAAAAGGTCTTTCCTGTGCTTTTACACCTTTCCTTTTGGATAAAAGAAAAGTCGGTGGTGACTCTTGCTAAACCGCAACATTTGCGAACACAAATGCAAAACACCCAAGTCAGTTCTCCCACTGTATCACAACATCTTTTAAGCCCATTCCTAGAACAATCAACCATCACACCATCGAGCGCAAATTTCGGGCACTCTAGTGTTCAATCATCTTCCATCTTCAAGTCACGAATGGTAGGTCTGCCAATCTAACTTTTCAGGTTTAAGAAGATTGAACAGGGGCAGCTGTTGTACCCCAAAATTTGCCCTCTCATGTCTCAAGGACTCTTAGAATTACTTCAGTCAAGTTTCATGCCTCATACCACATTTTCTAAGAAGAATCATTCAAATTATCAAAAGGGGGCAAAATGAGCAAAATCAGAGTTTCAGCCGGAAAAGTCAACCGGACACTGAAAAAATCAAACTTTGACTTTCTGACCAAATTTGAGTCTCAAAGATCACATTATGTCAAGACATCTAAAAATGAAGTTTGATCATCAAAAATCAAGAGAATCAAAAATCCAACTTTGCAAGACTTTGAAATTTTTCTAAGTATTTTCTATACTTGGTTAATTTCATTTACTTCATGACATCTTTTATTACAATTCCAAATAATTCAAAATGATGCAAGTAATTCAAGTTATTACAAAGTGGTATTTTTGCAAAATTACAAATTCTAAAACTATGTCTTGATTGAGTTCTCTCAAAGAAAGAAACCTTACCACAATATCTTTGCCCTTGACATAATATGCATGAAATATTCCACAAGACCAAATTTGTGACATGCTACAAATCATATTGTCCAAGTTGAACAAAATGTGATATGCCACATTGCCACAACACCCCATGCTGCCCTACAAGAAACCTTGTGATATGCTGCACCCCAAGTATGCATGTTGCCCAATACAGTCCAAAACTGCTCTAGGCAGTCTGCCCAAGCCTGCATCATAACAACCCCAAAATTGCACCAAAATGGCAAAGGAAAATTGTGTGAAGAAAGTATCAAAACAGTAGGCAAACAATTCAAAATAACTTATTTGATTTCCCCCCTAAACCACAGTCAAAGGTCTACAAAAGGGGACTGTCTCATAAGACAAAGAGGATGTATTTTTTAAAGGAGAGAATAGAGAGTTTTGTTGAGGAGAAAAAACAGTATTCTTGTTAACCTTGACTGATTTTTCAAAATCAAATCTGTTCTTGTTCAAAACAGAAACCCAATCCATTATTCAACCAGACAAACTCTCCCATAAGCCAAACAACTCATCACACATAAAGATTGTCCAAACATAAGGACAGTCTTTGTAGTGCTATCATCTTCACCCTCAAAACATCAAAACATTACAGTACAGTCTAACTCAATTTCAACAGTTCGGGGCAGCTTTCTGAAGATTCACAAAGTTATCACAGCATCTGGAAAAGCATTCTGATTTAAAACAACCAGTGCAGCCTCAAGGTAAGTCTTCTTGACTTGATATATTTTCATACACCATTAATAATTTGTTTTGAAGATGAGATGTAGCATTTTATGATCCTTTTGAACTGTTTACTTGCTTATTGTTTAGGCTTATTCAATCATTTGTTGTTTATGTTTATCAATCATATCCTGTAAACTGACATGTATGGACAGCAAAACAATATTTAAGATAGGAGAATGCAGCATGTATCGAGACATATCCTCATGTGTCGACTCATCCTAGTGAAAAAACAGGGTATGAGTCGACACATAAACCCCATGCATCGACCCATACTGGAACTCAGGTTGCAAAACAGAAGCTGGAAGAGCCTATGAGTCGATACATACCAGTTTCGCGTTGATACAAGAAGGTGTATGAGTCGATACATCCCATTATGTGTCAACACATACTGAGCTATTTTTGTTTTACAGGAGCAATAAAAAGCTATGTGTCGATGCATAACAACATGGGTCGACACATAGCAGTCCAAAATTCATTTTTCCTTTTATTTTACACTGTTTTTACATTGCTTTCTGAAGAAGTGAAAAACACAAGAAGGGGGATTGAATTGTAAAACTTGAAATCAAATGTAGACAACACGTTGTTTTTATCCTGGTTCGTTTGATCTCAAACTACTCCAGTCCACTCGTCAAGGTGATTTCGCCTCTCTCCAACGAGGTCTTAATCCACTATATTCAACTGAATATTACAACTACTTTAACAACTGCTAAAGCCTTTTTGAGTCAAAACCACAAACCGGTTTCTCAAGGAAATACTTTCTTACAGATAAATGAAATCTAAGTGTGTTGAATGTTTTCTACAAAACTGTTTATCACAACTATGATACTACACAAATTAAGCTTATGAGAACGAGAATGCTAAAACAATAGAGTGAGTAATTTGAGAGCTTTAGAAAACTGTGAATGAGGATGAAGATGAATTGCTTTAGGCGTGTAGAGAGTTGTAGAGCATTAGCCAATCCGTTCCTCACTTGCTTGTTTATATAGCATTGGAAATGATACGTTGGAGTCAGTTATTCCGTTTCAATGCCAATTACATTCTTTCCATATTGAGAAGATCTTTGTCTGGAATAATGTTGTTGACAATAAAGTATCTTGAATGCACAGTACCATTGCCAAATAAGCGTGTTCTGGCTTTGGCTTATTCTGACGCTGCAAGGTGCTGATGAATTGTTGTGGTCTTGATCAGAGTTTAGATTGTTATGCGCAGATCTATTCATCAAGCTTCAGCGTAAGCACATGCTTTGATCTTCTGATTCTGGAATTTGATATAACATCCTCTGATGCTGATGTTGATATTTCATCTTCTGACGCTGATGCTGATATTCTTATGCTGATACTCATCAGAGTTTCTGTAAAATACAATATAATTTTTAGGTAGCATATATGTCTTACATGACTCATACAATTTATATATTCTTGCATTTTGTTATCATCAAAACTTTAACTTAGGGTAGTAGATTCAAACTTTGTTCTAACAATCTCCCCCTTTTTGATGATGACAAAAACTAGATTTTTTTTCAATTGGAAATTAACGAGAAAAGTATCAGAGATAACCAAATAATAAATTGTATCAGAATTAAATAGGAAGTTATCAAAGGTAAGAAGATAAGGGATAAAAAGGTATCAGAGTTTAGATCAGAAATACTCCCCCTGAATTTATTACTTCCCTTTAATTCCATGAGTTCTTTAGGATCAGATCTTTATTGACTTTCTTTGAACATCAGAACATCAGAGCTTCAGTGTATTGGAGTTCATCAGATTCTTGTACCTGTAAGCTATGTAGAACAAGAACATTCAAGTATATCAGAGTGTTAGAATGTTTGAGACTTTTGTCTCAGTAAACCGTTATTGAAAAATATCAGTCTTTCTCCCCCTTTTTGTCAGCAATCAAAAAGTGCACATAATTGAGGAAGTAAAAAAATAATTGAAGTAAGAGAATCAGTGCAGAAAAACGATTGTATTCAGTTCAGAGCCAGAAAAATAGTACAGATGATATGCAAAGAAAACAATGAAAATATCAAGAGAGAAAAAAAGCTAAGGGGCAGGTGGAAGGCGTGTGAACAGAGCCTCAAGCATGTTCTTAATCTGATCAGTGGTTTCCTTCTGCTGATGCACCATGCTGGCTACTGAGTCAATCTTGTTGTCCTGAACATCCATCCTTGCTTTCATCCTTTGATCACTTTCATCCATTCTCTCCTACAGACGAAGATCATTTTGCTTCAGCTCTTCAAGAGTCTGCCTGTCCAAGGCAGCTTGAGAGATGTCAGAGTCAGGGTGCTTCTGAGAGCTTTCTGCAATGTCTTCTTCTTGACACATATCTTCTGCTGGTTGAACTGTTGACGCTGGAAGCTTTTCAGACCATGGCTCACTATCCAGAAAGAGCACTTCCTCCTTCAGCAGCTGACTCATGACTGGACCTTCAACTTCTTTCAGCAGCTTGCTGAAGTTCTGTTGAGCCTGTTCATAGTTTATGTCTTGCAGCTTAAAGGATTCAGCGCGTACCCACTTTCTGAATTGTGTCCAGAGTTGGTCTGACGCAGCAGGATCAATAATTCTCGGACAAGCCTGCTTTAGAGAAGCAATCCAATTCTGCATGCCTGTTTCAAAATTCAAGATGCTAGAACCAACATCTAGTTGTTTGGGTTTTGGAATGGAGGTTTTATATTTAAGGGAAGCAAGGCGGTCAAGGACTGTTAGATCAATGAAGGTCTTGCTGTGGTCATCTGTATTTTGTTTGGGTGAGGGAGTAGGAGAGCCAGAAATGACTATTGGACAGTGTGGAGTATTAGGAGGGGTAGTTTCTGGTGAGGATGGCAGTTGGGGTATGTTTACAATTGTACCACAAGGTAGTTGAATGGCCAAGGGTTGTGGTTCATAGAATTCAGGTGGTTGAGGTTCAGGGGTTTGAGGTTCAGGTGATGGAGTTCCAGAGTGTTGAGACTCAGGTTGTGGAGATGATGGTTGAGGTGAAGGTGGATTAAGTTCTGGTTGTGGAGAGGGAGGTGGAGAAGTTTCTGGTTCTGGTGATTGTGGATTTTCTGGTATTGGTGAGAGTGTATATTCTGGTTGAGGTGAATGGCCAGTTTCTGGTTGAGTGTTTGGATTTTCTGAGAGGGGAGCGGAAGAACGTTGATCAATTTCAGAAAGAATTTTATCAAGTTCTGATTCTGTTGATGTTGTGGGTTTTGGATTTTGAGGTTTGGTGTGGGATCTCCTGAGAGTTAGTGACTCAGAAGGGTCAAACTCTGGTTCGGTATCATCAATTGTTGGTATGGGAATTGGGAGTTCATATGAAGCTGGGGTTGGAATCAATGTTGGAACAGCAGATGAATTTAAAACATTAACAGCAGATAGATTACCTCTCTTTTTTGGGGTCTGCTGAGACGGTCCTTCTGAAGCAGCCTTTCTCTTCTTAGTATTCTTCAAGGTAACCTCTGGTGCTTGTTGGTGCAGATCTTTGATGTTCAGATCAGGATCTGTGCCATCATCTTTACACGCGTCCAAGTATCTGAGAACAGTGACTGGTTTAGAGTCAATCTCAGAGAATATGGGAAAGTCGCTCAGAGGGACTCTTCTGCTGGTGATGTCAGCAAGAGGAGTGATGCTGGGCTCCTTTCTGATATTCTCTATCAATTTCATCTTCTTCAGATTCTTGGCGTTCAGCTGCTTGCCAACAGCTGGTTCTAGAGAGCTTATTTCCTGTGCCTCTGTCAGGTGTTCTATCAGCCTATTCTCAGTTAGAATATCTGATATTAATCTTCTGAAGGGTATCCAATCCCTTTTAGTCTTATCTTCTTCTCTCGTCTCCTTGACGCTGGTCTTCAGATGATTGAACAGAAGACGAGCAAGGTTGATCTTGGTCTTCTTTGCATTAAAATAGAGCAGAAATTGCTGATCTATGTTGATGTAGTTAGGAGAGCTTGTGGGCTTCCTGTGGTTGAAGCAGCCCAAGATGATCTTTGCTCAGATACTGTGCTGATCCATCAAATCTCTGATCTTGCTGGATGGAACCCCATGCGTGAAAATCTGTCTAGCAACTATGCTAGTGTTTCCATCTCTTTCTTCCATGTCAATACAGTGGATGCCACCACCGTTGTATCCAATCAGTCTAGCAATGTGATCTT
Organism: Vicia faba; assembly: GCA_948472305.1. Classification (NCBI taxonomy): domain Eukaryota; kingdom Viridiplantae; phylum Streptophyta; class Magnoliopsida; order Fabales; family Fabaceae; genus Vicia; species Vicia faba. Next base: position 310,312,863 of record OX451736.1, read on the forward strand.
CAGTAATCACAATCTTCTTGCCCATGACATATGAAGTAACCTGATGTGTTGATGAAGATGCATGTATCCAGAATTCTTTGACCAATACAGGGAACGTTGGACCCACCAACCTATCAAAATACCTTTCCCATCCTTGTGCCCTAATTTCTTCAGTCAAATCAAAGCCATTTTCTTTCAAACTGGTGAAATCAACGATCAGTTCAGACAGAACTTCCAAGTTCTTCACCGGTGTGAGTAGATTTCTGAAGGGAATTTGGTACTGATCAGAAGAAGCATCTTGCTGAGAACCTGCAGAAACAGTGCTAGAGGACGCCATGTTCACACTAGGGTTTTTTGAGAAAAAAACTTGAAAAAGGGTTTCTTTGGAAAAAGATGAACACACAAGTAAGAATGCAGAAAATATTTAGATGATTGCAAGAGACGGTAAAAAGTGAATGAATGGAGTGATGGTGTTTAAATAAATTTCAAAAAGTGTTTTGAAAACATAAACGTTTTTAAGAGAGAGAATTAACTCATGATTATGCGCATTTAATGTTGGCTGATTTTGGGGGATTTGAGAAAGATATTTAGAACGGTTACCAGTGACATGTGTCTCAATGCATCCAATCAGCGTTTTGCCTTCTCAGAAGCGTGCACGCGTGTTCTGCTTCAGAGATTAGCTGATAACTGGATGACACTTGTTTGATTTGGTGAACAGCACATCTATCCTTGAAATGAGACGCTCAGATCTTTATGGATAGACTCTGATACAATTTGCATGTCTAACTTTCTGAAAGAAGATTGATCAGAAGTTCACAGTAAAATAAAAAAAATTCTGAAGGTTAACATATAAACTTAAAACATTTTCACTCTGGGCAGAGCTTCATGCTGAGATGTTTCAGAATGAAGTTGAACCTATCTTCAGAAAGTGGTTTAGTGAAGATATCAGCCCATTGATGGTCTGTATCAATAAATTTTAAGTTCAAAATTCCTTTCTGAATATAGTCCCTAATGAAATGGTGTTTTATTTCTATATGCTTAGCCCTAGAATGCAAAATTGGATTTTTACTTAAGCAAATGGCAGAAGTATTGTCACAGAGTATAGGGATGTTACTCTCAAAAATCTGGAAGTCTTCAAGCTGACTTTTCATCTAGAGCATTTGTGTGCTGCATCCTGCTGCTGCTATGTACTCAGCTTCTGCTGTTGATAGCGCAATTGTGGATTGCCTTTTACTGGACCAAGAGATCAGATTTTTTCCCAGAAACTGGCAGCTTCCAGAAGTACTTTTACGCTCTACTCTGTCTCCAGCAAAGTCAGCATCGTAGTAACCTACTAAGCTGTAATCACTAGATTTTCTATAAAATAAACCCAGATTAGTAGTACCTTTCAGATACTTGAAAATTCGCTTAACAGCTGTTAAGTGAGATTCTCTAGGATCTGATTGGAATCTTGCACAAATACATACGCTGAATAAAATATCAGGCCTTGAAGCCGTTAGATAAATAAGAGAACCAATCATACCTCTGTAGACCTTCTGTTCTACCTTTTTGCTTACCTCTTCTCTTTCCAGTATGCACGTGGGATGCATTGGAATCTTTGATGACTTACATTCTGAGAGATCAAATTTCTTCATAAGTTCTCTGACATATTTGCTCTGATGAATGTAAGTTCCCTCTGGATTTTGATTGATCTGAATTCCCAGAAAGAATTTCAGTTCTCCCATGAGGCTCATCTCAAATTCTTCCTGCATACACTTAGCAAAATTTCTTCCAAGAGAAGATTTAGTAGATCCAAAAATAATATCGTCAACATAAATTTGACAAACTAAGATGTCATTCTTAACTGACTTACAGAATAAGGCAGTGTCCACCTTCCCTCTGGTGAATTCTTTTTCTAACAGAAAGTTACTTAGTCTTTCATACCAAGCTCTGGGAGCTTGTTTCAGACCATATAGTGACTTCTTTAGTTTGAAAACATATTCTGGATTTTTTGTACTTTCAAAACCAGGGGGTTGGTGCACATAAACCTCTTCTTCTATATATCCATTTAAGAATGCACTCTTGACATCCATCTGATACAGAGTGATGCCTTTATTAACAGCAAACGAAATTAAAAGTCTGATAGATTCTAACCTGGCGACTGGGGCAAAGGTTTCTGTATAGTCTATCCCCTCTTGCTGACTATAACCTTGTGCTACCAGTCGTGCTTTGTTTCTGATAACTTCACCTTGTTCGTCCAGCTTGTTTCTGAACACCCATTTTGTTCCAATGACGTTGAATCCTTTTGGTCTGGGAACAAGATCCCATACGTCATTTCTGGTGAATTGATTCAGCTCTTCTTGCATTGCTAGAATCCAGTCGTTGTCCAGAAGTGCTTCATCAATTAAGGAAGGTTCAATCAGAGAAACAAGTCCCATGAGGGATTCTTCAGAGTTTCTGAAGCTGGCTCTTGTTCTGATTGGATCTTCCTTTCTTCCTAAGATAGTTTCTTCTAGGTGATCCAAGCTGCTTCTGGGTAGTATTTTCTGAGGTTGGTCAACAGGTGTTGCTGGATTGCTAGCAATGCCTCTTTCTGATGTTGAAGGAGTGTCTTTATTTAGAGCTTCTGATGACTTGTCTTCAGAACCTGTAAATTCAACTTCCATACCTGCAAAAACTTCATTTTGCTTTGACTTTTCAGAGTCAAGCTTATCATCAAAACGAACACTGCTTGATTCTTCCACAATCTGTGTTTCTGTATTGTATACTCTGTACCCTCTTGAGCGTTCAGAGTATCCTAACATAATACACTTCTGTGCTTTAGAGTCAAACTTGTTCAAATAATTTTTTGTATTTAACATAAAGCAAGTACATCCAAATGGATGAAAATATGAAATGTTGGGCTTTCTGTTCTTCCACAATTCATATGGAGTCTTTTCCAGAATAGGTCTTATGGAGATTCTATTCTGAATGTAGCACACTGTGTTTATTGCCTCTGCCCAGAAGATCTTAGCAACGTTTGTCTCATTGATCATGGTTCTGGCCATTTCTTGCAATGTTCTGTTCTTTCGTTCTACAACTCCATTTTGCTGGGGAGTTCTAGGACAAGATAAATCATGCAAAATGCCTTTGTCATTAAAGAATGACTCAAAATCTTTTTTTTCAAACTCTCCACCATGATCACTTCTGACTTTAACGATTCTAAGATCCTTTTCATTCTGAACTTGGTTACAGAAGGTGACAAACACAGAGTGTGACTCGTCCTTGTGTCTTAAGAACTTTACCCATGTCCATCTGATATAGTCATCTACGATTACTAACCCATACTTCTTGCCACTGACTGAAGCAGTTTTAACTGGTCCAAATAAGTCAATGTGCAGAAGTTCTAATGGCTTAGAGGTGGAAACAACATTTTTAGATTTGAAAGAAGGTTTTGCAAACTTGTCTTTTTGACATGCTTCACACAGAGCATCTGAATTGAACTTCAGATTAGGAAGTCCTCTGACCAGATTGAGTTTGTTAATCTGAGATATTCTTCTCACACTAACATGCCCCAATCTTCTGTGCCAGATCCATTTCTCGTTGTTAACAGACAGAAGACACTTTACATTCTGACTTTTCAGTTCAGAAAGTTTGATTTTATAAATGTTGTTTTTCCTCTTTCCATTAAATAGGATAGTCCCATCTTTCTGACTAACAACTTTACATGATTTTTGATTAAAGATTATATCATAACCGTTATCACTTAATTGACTTATGGATAACAGATTATGCATTAATCCATCTACTAACAGAACATTGTTTATAGAGGGAAGATTTCCATTACCTACAGTTCCAGAGCCAATGATCTTTCCCCTCTGATTGCCTCCAAAGCCTACGTGGCCTCCAAGCTTAAATTCCAGGCTTTGGAACATATGCCTTCTTCCTGTCATGTGTCGCGAGCAGCCAGAGTCCAGGTACCATGACTGGTGTTTCTAATTTGCTGCTAAAGATATCTGCAACATGTATTATTTTATCCTTAGGTACCCATATTTTCTTGGGTCCTGATTTGTTAGCTTTACCAAAACTCTGGTTGAATTTTGGTTTCACATAATAATTGCTACTAGTATATTTAATGTCATGTGTGTGGCCAAACACAAAGTGTGAATTCAGAGGAGTGTGTTTAATAATTAAATCCATGGCATTCTTTGGTGTAGGTACCTTACTTTGGTATCCTATTCCCTTTCTGCCGTTTCTGATAACCCCATAGATCATTGAAGTCATTTTGCTTCTATCTATGCTTTTAGCAAGGAACTTCTGAAAGCTATGATCATACTCCTTGATGATCTCATCAGCGCTGCTGGGAGTTTCAGAAATTGTTTCCTTCTGAGAGTTTTGTAAAACATTTTCTAATTTTGAAATTTTATTTTTCAACTCAGAATTTTCCAATTTGAGACTCTAAGTTTTGTCAGAGTCAGAATCAAGATTCCTTTTCAGGTTTCTGAATTTAACTCTGATCTGCTGGTACCTTTCCAGAATTTCGTTAAGGCTTTCAGCAAGTTCAGCCTTAGTAAAATTAATTGCAAAGTCAGGAAATACCTCTTCGGTGTCTGATTCTGAGTCTGATTCAGAAGCTTTACTGTCTTCTGATATGTTGGCCATGAGAGCTATGTTTGCTCTCTCATCATCTGATTCTGAGTCAGCTTCAGACGAGTCAGAGTCATCCCATGTAGCCATGAGACTTTTCTTCTTTTCTCTTCCAAACTTATTTTTGGGATTTTCCCTCTGAAGCTTTGGACAGTCACTCTTATAGTGTCCTTGCTCGTTGCATTCATAGCAAGTGATGTCCTTGGTGTTTGGCTTTCTGCTTCCTGAAGAGCCTTCAGATCTTCTGTATCCAGAGGAAGAGTCTGACCTTCTGTATCTGGAAGAGGACTCATTCTGATCAGATCTTCTGGGATTCCTGAACTTCCTTTACCTCTGCTTCCATAGTTGGTTCACTCTTCTGGAGAGGAGGGAAAGTTCGTCTTCTTCTGATGAGGACCCATCAGATGTTTCTTCAACTGCCTGAAAAACTTTAGAGTCAGATTTTCTGTTAGATTTTAATGCTAGAGGCTTACCTTGCTTCTGAGGTTCATCAGCTTCTAGCTCTATCTCATGACTTCTGAGGGAGCTGATAAGTTCCTCCAGAGAAATTTTGTTGAGATCTTTAGCTAGCTTCAGCGCTGTAACCATTGGCCTCCACTGTTTTGGCAAGCTTCTGATGATCTTCTTGACATGATCAGCAGTAGAGTATCCTTTGTCCAGAACCTTGAGACCAGCCACCAGAATTTGGAATCTTGAGAACATTGTTTCAATGGATTCACTTTCTTCCATTTTGAATGCCTCATACTTCTGAATGAGCGCAAGAGCTTTAGTTTCTTTGACATGAATGTTGCCTTCATGCGTCATTCTGAGTGAGTCAAACATGTTCTTTGTTGTGTCTCTGTTAGATATCTTTTCATATTCAGCGTAAGAGATGGCGCTGAGAAGAATGGTTATGGCCTTGTGGTGATTTTTGAAGTCACGCTTTTGTTGATCAGACATTGCTTTCCTGTCAATCTTCTGACCACTTGCATTCACTGGGTGCGTGTAACCATCTGTCACCATGTCCCACAGATCAGCATCATGTGCCAGAAAGAAGCTTTCGATTCTGTCTTTCCAGTAATCAAAATTCTCTCCATCAAAGACTGTAGGTTTGCCGCTGAATCTCTCTATCTTCATTGTTGTCATTGCTGCTGTGTTGATATGTTCCTGCCATTGTGTTTTTCTGACGCTGGATCTTGTACTGACACGGTTAAGTGTTTTAGCTCAGAACCAGGCGCTCTGATGCCAATTGAAGAAGTGAAAAACACAAGAAGGGGGGTTGAATTGTAAAACTTGAAATCAAATGCAGACAACATGTTGTTTTTATCCTGGTTCGTTTAATCTCAAACTACTCCAGTCCACCCGTCAAGGTAATTTCGCCTCTCTCAAACGAGGTCTTAATCCACTATATTCAACTGAATATTACAACTGCTTTAACAACTGCTAAAGCCTTCTTGAGTCAAAACCACAAACCGGTTTCTCAAGGAAATACTTTCTTACAGATAAATGAAATCTAAGTGTGTTGAATGTTTTCTACAAAACTGTTTATCACAACTGTGATACTACACAAATTAAGCTTATGAGAACGAGAATGCTAAAACAATAGAGTAAGTAATTTGAGAGCTTTAGCAAACTGTGAATGAGGATGAAGATGAATCGCTTTAGGCGTGTAGAGAGTTGTAGAGCATTAGCCAATCCGTTCCTCACTTGCTTGTTTATATAGCATTGGAAATGATACGTTGGAGTCAGTTATTCCGTTTCAATGCCAATTACATTCTTTCCATATTGAGAAGATATTTGTCTGGAATAATGCCGTTGACAATAAAGTATCTTGAATGCACAGTACCGTTGCCAAATAAGCATGTTCTGGATTTGGCTTATTCTGACGCTGCAAGGTGCTGATGAATTGTTGTGGTCTTGATCAGAGTTTAGATTGTTACGCACAGATCTGTTCATCAAGCTTCAGCGTAAGCACATGCTTTGATCTTCTGATTCTGGCATTTGATATAACATCCTCTGATGCTGATGTTGATATTTCATCTTCTGATGCTGATGATGATATTCTTATGCTGATACTCATCAGAGTTTCTGTAAAATACAATATAATTTTTAGGTAGCATATATGTCTTACATGACTCATACAATTTATATATTCTTTCATTTTGTTATCATCAAAACTTTAACTTAGGGTAGTAGATTCAAACTTTGTTCTAACACTTTCATTATCATTCGATATGGTTGTAATATTTCAGTCTCTACTTCATCCCCGTTGTAAATTTGTACCCCCACCCCCCTAAAGTGATGTAATAGCTTAGGATTTATTTTCCGCATTTTTACTTGCTTTCATATATTGCTAGTAATTAGGATGTATGGCAAGATAAAATCAGAAAATAGATAACCTTTCAAATACAAGACAAAATGCATGCAAACTAACACACTTGCACACTAGCATCTCTAGGGTAATCTCATTTTTTATGCCTTTCGGAAAAATAGTCATGTCCCTCGAACATGGGCGTTTTAGCAAAAGACCCTCGATAAAATATTGTAGTCCCTCGATGACCCTCAATGTTGCCTTCGATAAACGATCTAGTCCCTAAAAGGACATCGCTAAAACGTTCCATGGGTTGTCTTCTATGACTATACAAACGTCCCAACGCCTGTCCCTTCACATCCAACGATGGGGCTTCTTACCAAAACAATGGTAAGATAGCAACATCTAAAGGAGGAGGAAAAGCACATCTAAGACCTTTTGAGTAGGTAGGTTCGCTCTCAGTTACTCGCTTGCTCACAACAAAAACATTTTATACACCAACACTCTAATTTTGAAACACTTTTGAAAACAACACTTTGTACGCGTTCTTATAGAAACGATAGCCATTACAAAGAAAACCCTTTTCAAAATCACTTTCAAAAACACATCTCACAAACACTTTCTTGAAAATATTTTTAAAACAAACACTTCGTACGCATTCTTATAGAAACGAGAATAATTACAAAGTCACATTTTCAAAATACTTTCAAAACCCACACCACAAACACATTCAAACAAAAGCAAGTGATCTAGCGAGTAACTAAGAGCCCATGGAAAACCATGGATGAAAAGGGTGCTAATACATTCCCTTTTCATAATCTACCCCCCGAACCCGAGAAATAATCTCGAAATGTCTTTCCTGTGCTTTTTTACCTTTCCTTTTGGATAAAAGAAAAGTCGGTGGCGAATCTTGTTATCCGCATAAATGCAATCAAAACGCAAAACACCTCAAGTCAGTTCTCCCACCGTATCACAGTTGGGATTCTGAGGAGGGTCCCTTAATATAACCAACTTGGCCTTCAACAGGTGTTGCAATGCTTGCGCCAATGACATGTTGATTTCGTTGAAGCGCTTGGATGTATTCTTCTTATGCTGATTTCCCCTTTGTTGTTGGCGAGGTTGTGGTTGGTCTTGTAATGTAGTAGCAATCTGGAAAGGTCTGTTCCTGACCAAACCAACCTCCTCTCTCACTAGGGGCTGATCAATGCCTTGATCCATAATTTTAACCGTTTGTTTCATGGATCTGCATCTATCTTGGTGAAGCTTTTTGAGGAAAGCTCTTAGCCCTTCTTGTCCTCGAGCTAATTTTTGGATAAGAGCCATCTGCCCCAGCATCTGGATTCTCATTGCTTCTACCTCAACTTGCAGTTGTTCTAATTGTTCATCCTTGTTGTTGTCAGGATGTTCCTTGGTCAGATTCCTGGTGAAAAGTGTTTTCAGGTCTTCTTGCCCCTTGTATAGATTCAGGAGAAATTCCTTGAACTGGGTATCTTGAGATCGGAGATATCTGTTGTCTTGTTGGAGAGCCATTGCTGAAATAAACAGCGAGAACATGAGAGACCTGCTTTGAAACCTGCTTATGCAATGATATGTATTATATATGTATGCAATGTTTTCAAGGATCTCGCGGGGTAAACAAGAAAATGTCAGAAGTTGAATTTTGCAGCTTTGATTGAAGAACTTTGTATCGTTGAGAGTCCTTCTACGAGAGTCAAGCTCACCATATCAAGTGGGTCATAGCCTCTGACTCAAGTTATTGAGTTTTGATCTTCTGACGACATTGGCTAGAGGAAAATAAATCCCCTTGCTAGTTGTCTGATTTATCATAACCTGCATCACAAGCCCTCGAGATCCTTGAAATTGTTAAGGAAATGTTAAGGCATGATGTTATGATGTGTATGCTATGCTTTTAAGCAAAGGTTCAAAGTGATGTAAGCAAGTAAACCTTGCAAGAAATCCAAGTTATTGGATAATAACTGTAAACAAAACCTGCAAGGAACTCAATGTTGTCAGGTAATAACTCTGCAAGTAGTTCAAGTTGAAAGCACACAAGTCACGCAAACAACCTTAGGTTTAGGCTTGCATGGGTTTTAAGGTCGTACCCTCTTGAAGTTTAGTTGGTTTCAAACCTGTCTTAGAAAAGTAACCGGGTTCTAAAGATTCTCAATATCACTGATCATCTTTTATCGGGCATTGTTTCAGCTCAAGCAATCTTTTCTTGAAGCCGAAATATCCCGAAAGTCTGATCTCAATGAGTTTAGCATCGAGTATCAACCAATCCTCAGTTTTATACCGAGGCCGTCTATCTCACTACTTTCTAATGGTCAAGTTTGTTCAACTAAGGTTCTAAGGTCCATTAGTGCTTCAAGGCACCACGCGGAGGCCTCGTATTCTCCTCGTTTCCACACGAAGGATACTGGTATCAACCAAAGTGTCACACCAACACAGCCATCGCTTAAACCATATTGGTCTACGCCATACAGTCTCCATGATCTATTGCTGTTTACCTAAAAAGTGTCCCTAGATCCGGGTGTAGGATCTTTAATAATACCCAAACAAAACCCATGAATTTAAAGCAGGCAAGGCAAAACAAGAAAGCAATTTTAAAATGACCTAGATCCTAAGGTAAACCCCACTTTATATTTCCCCAGCAGATTCGCCAGTTTTGTGATACGGTGGCAGAACCGACTGCTAATACTGGTTTACATTTTTTGTTCGCAAATGTCGCAGTAAACAAGAGTCGCCATTGACTTTTATTTTATCCAATCAGGAAAAGGAAAAAAGAACAAAAAAAAACCTTTTTTGAGATATTTCTGAGTACGAGGGGTAGATTATAGAAAGGGAAGGTGTTAGCACCCTTTCTATCCGTAGTTTTCCACGGGCTCTTAGGTACTTGCTCACTTTTGAAATTGCTTGTGTGTGCTTGTTTTGAAAAGTTTTGTTCTACTTCGTTTTAACCCTTGTTTTTGTCCTCAAGAGTGTTACGAAGTTGTTTTTAAAACTTTGTTTGAAAAGTGTTGGTGTGAAAAGTTTTGTTTGAGCAAATATCTAGGAGCTAATCTACCTACTCGAAAAAAGTCTGTTTGTTTTCCTTTAGACAATGCTATCCTATTATTAAGGAATAGGTAGCACCGTCGTTGGAGTTTTTTAGGGACATTCGACGGGACAAATACGATCACAAAAGAAATGTTAGTAATCATCCTAAAGCCTTAAAGATATTTTTCCGAGGCAACATCCGAATGGGTCATTTTAGATCTTTCGGGGCTAGAGGACAACCACTAACAAACCCTATACTTCATGACCGTTTATCGAAGGCAACCGGAGTGGAGTAAACCCTAGGAGTGAGCATGTGCGAGTGTAATTTTCAGTTAATTTATCTTTGCACGTTTATGGTTTTCTACTGTATTAATTTTCAGTTAGTCTTTCCATACAATCCTATTAATATCTAGGCGGTTTATAGTTTGCAGAAATAAAATGAGAGAAAGTTAAAAATCCTAGCTATTACAGGGCTTTTGCAGATACATAATTATTTTGGACTGAATATAAAGATGCGGAATTGAAACCCTAATTACTATTACAAACTCGGAGCAGTTACAATAATAATAAAAAGGAAATTAAAAAAATGTGCGCGGCGAATTAAATGCGAGAATAAATAGCAAACCTAAAAAATCTAGTTGAAAAAAATTTAGGTTATTTTTTAGAAAAAAAAAGATTAAACTATGTACAAATTAACCCTAATTTCTAATTAATTTAAATTATGAAAAAAAGGAATTAAATTGCCCTAAATTAAGTTAATCTAATTAATTAAGGAAATAAAATATTTTTTATGAAAAAAAAAAGATTTTTATGTTTTTTTGTGATTTTTTGATTTAATGATAAAAAATGATTTTGTGTTATTTTTGTAAAAATAAAATTAGTAAATAAAAAATAAGAAATAAAAAGAAAAGAAAGAAATTGGGTCTGTTTGGAATTTGAAAAAGGGGGTGCATTGTTGAATTTGTTTAGGCCCAAGAACTGCTGAGCCCATTCAACGCGCCTGATTCAGTGTGATACTCTTTTTGACGGTCCATGGTATGACATGAGCGTTGGGCGTTGGATCTGGGACAAAGAAATTGGAAAATATGAAAACGTGAGATTCTGGGATCGAACCCAGAACCCTTTGCTTCATCGCCTGCGCCTTTGCCATCTGTGCTGGGATGGTTAGTTGTACATATAATAACATAGATAAAATATAAAGGAAATAAAGTGATCTTTCCCAAACGCGCGCGTGAGTTAAATCACCCAATGAGATTCTTCCACCTAATTGTCTTCTTCCTCATAACTGTTGTTTTTTGCCACACTTTTACCTACAGTCGTTTCCGTCACTAAAAGCTATAGTGACAAATTTTGTTCGTAGCCATAAACCTGTAAAATTCAAAAAATGAAGCACAAGTAGAATAAATTCAAACCAAAGACATGGATCAATTGCAAATCATCTTCTAAGCATGATAGTACCCCTGATTTTGTCCAATTTTTCCTTTATATAGAATTCCCAATTTGGGACCTCAAAACCCTAATGTAGGTGTTTAGGTATTGGCTTGCATTTTTGGTAAATTCCAAGTGTATGTGTGAATGTCATGACTGATGTCATAACATTCTAGTTCAGGTTGTACTAACTCTTTAGGTACATATGCAGAAAAATATTGTAACTCAAATACTGATGTTTATAAGTGTGTATCTGAGCACGTTTGCAAAATGATCACATTTAGCTAATCAGTAGACAGGTTTTCTCAGATGTCATAACAGATGTTATGACATCCTGTTCTGAACTAGCAGGATTACAGGATTGGATAAGTCTGAGTTTTTTCAGGAAATAACTCAGTCCTTCCTAAACAGAATCCTGCGTTTTCTGAGGAGTAACCTCGCTCAATCCTAACCTGATCAACAAAGTACTGTGACCTGGTCATTAGGTCAAAAGGAATCAACCCTAGGTTTTTGGAAACCCTAACTGAAGTTGCAGCTGCTATATATTCAACAGAGCTGCGGTTTTTGAAGCCATCCCTGCTGATTGTTTAGAAGATCAAGTTTGTAATCTGTATAGATTTGTTTATTGTACTCCAAGCAATTATCATTGTGATAAGTGTCTTGGAATAGGCTTAAATTGTAAGGGTTGTGTAGCACTCAAAGCTTTGAAGCAAGAGTGTTTGAATGTTACTTGACTAAAGCTGTGAAGCAGAGTCAAGTTAGTTGTGTACATCACTCAAAGCTGTGAAGCACGAGTGATTGTGTTACTTGATTAAAAAGCTGTGAAGCTTAATCAAGTGTGTGTTTTGAAGAGTGTCTTCAACAATTCTCAAGTCAAATTTGTTTATGTATCACTGCTGTGATTGAGGGGGAGTGAGTAGGAACTCAGGTTTAAGTTGTACTTAGATTAGAATTGCATTGGGTAGGTCTTAAGTGAAGGAGATAAACTGGTTGGTTTATTCCTGAATTAACATCTCTTATAGTGGATTCTCTCCCTGGCTTGGTAGCCCCCAGAGTAGGTGTTGTTGCACACTGAACTGGGTAAACAATTGACTGTGTTATTTACTGCTTTTGTATTTACTGTCATATAGTAAGTCAGATACGGTGTCATAACATTGGACGTGACATTGAGTATCTGTAGCCAGAATTTTCAATTGGCATCAGAGCAGGCACCCTGCCTGTATTACTGGGTGAGATCTAGGGATATCACTTTCTGGCACTATGGACAAAGAAGGAGTTTTTGGAAATAGACCACCCATTCTGGATGGAACTAATTATGACTACTGGAAACCTCGTATGATTGCCTTCCTAAAATCTCTGGACAAAAAGGCTTGGAGAGCTGCTGACAAAGGATGGATTCATCCCACCATAACTGAAAGAGATGGGACAATCAGTCTGAAGCCTGAGGAAGAGTGGAGTAAAGAAGAAGATGAGTTAGCTCTGGGAAATTCAAAAGCCTTAAATGCCTTGTTCAATGGAATTGATAGAAACATCTTCAGATTAGTACATCAATATGAACTGGCCAAGGAAGTTTGGGACACCCTCAAAACTACTCATGAGGGCACTTCCAAAGTAAAGATGTCAAGGCTTCAGATGTTGACCACTAAGTTTGAGAATCTAAAAATGATGGAAGATGAAACCATCCATGAATTTCACATGAACATCTTGGAGATTGCCAACACCTCAGGAGCACTGGGAGAAAAAATGTCAGAAGAAAAATTGGTGAGGAAGATTCTCAGATCCTTGCCTAAAAGATTTGCAATGAAGGTAACTGCCATAGAGGAAGCCCAGGACATTAGCAAGTTAAAAGTGGATGAACTTATTGGGTCTCTTCAGACTTTTGAGATGGGGATCACTGATAATGGTGACAAGAAGAACAAAAGCATAGCACTTGTAACCAACACTGATGTTGAACACAAGGAGGATGAAGAAGAAAACATATCAGAAGCCATTGCCATGCTTGGAAGACAGTTCAACAGGCTCATCAAAAGAATGGACCCAAAGTCAAGGTCAAATGTTCATAACATTCCTTCTGACATTGACAGTTCCAGCAGAAGACCAAGATCAGAAGATAAGGAAAACCAAGGCAGAGGAATTCAATGCCATGGATGTGAAGGATATGGACATATTCGAGCTGAATGTCCTACCTTTCTTAAGAAGCAAAAGAAAGGAATGACTGTTACTTGGTCTGACTATGATTCAGAAAGCAATTCTGAAGAAGAATCTGCCAAACTAGTTACTGCCCTAACTAGTGTTTGTACTTCTGAAAGTGACTCCAGTGATGAAGAAGTAACATTTGAAGAACTGGCTGATGCCTACAAGAAATTGTGTATCAGAAGTGGTGAAGTCTGTGTGCAAAATGAGAAACAATCAAAACTCATTGTAAAGCTGGAGGCTGAAAAGAGAGCAAATCTTGAAACTATAAGTCATTTAGAAGGAGAAGTTCAACTGCTGAACTCACAACTGAATCAAATGACCAAATCAGTCAAGATGTTGACAAATGGAACAGACAAATTGGAAGAGATTCTTCAGGCTGGACAAAATATGGGAAATAAATCTGGCCTAGGATTTGTGGAAACAAAGAAATTTGTTACCAGGAAGCAAATGTCAAACCAGATGTCTCAACATTACTCTCAACATCAGGGACAGAGACACATGAAGAAGAGGTACCAAAGATGGAGATGTCATCATTGTGGGAAATATGGTCACATAAAGCCCTTCTGCTACAGACTACATGGATATCCTAATCAGAAATCAGATGTCAAACCTAAGTCTAAAAAGGTACCACACGCTCCTCAATGGAAGAAAAAGGCTATTGCACTGATAGCACACACTTCCCTGAAGATCTCAGCAAAGGAAGATTGGTACTTTGACAGTGGATGTTCCAGACACATGACTGGATTCAAAAATCTCCTCAATAATGTTATGCCTCACACCACCAGTTTTGTGACCTTTGGAGATGGTGCTAAAGGAGAAATCAAAGGAGTTGGTAATTTGGACTACCCTGGAGTTCCAAGTCTGAATAAGGTACTGCTGGTAAAAGGGTTGACTACTAATCTCATCAGCATCAGTCAATTATGTGATCTAGGATTCATGGTCAACTTCTCAAGATCTGAATGTCTAGTGTTTAATGAAAAACTAGATATTGTGATGAGAGGAATAAAATCCAAAAATAACTGTTATGTGTGGCAGCCTGAGAACACTGATATCCCCACTTTGAGTCAAATCATCAAAGATGAAAAAGATATGAAACAGTGGCAGCATAAACTTGAAGGAATGAAAAGAGCTATTCCTATGGAAGATGTCAGAAGAACTCCTAAACTACAGGCTGATAATATATGTGATGTGGCAAAGAACAAGTCTCATAAATTCTGTTCTCAAAAATTCTGGTCAACACAGATGCTGTCTGAAGACAATGTTACACAAGATGTTGTGACATTGTGGTGTGATAATCTGAAAACATTCAACATTTCCTTAAACCCTATTGACTTTGGAGAGAAGAAATCATTTAAACTGAAACATAGTTTCTCTGAGCTTCAGCTAACTGATTCTTCTACCAAGGTGCGTGTTGGAAATCAACTTGAAAATTTGAGGGGCAGATTGGGCATTCACCAACATGAGAAATTATAGCAATTAGTTTTGCTGAAAACAAGGGTTAAAAGGATTAATTCTATTAAGTCTATATTTAGTGGGTTAATCATATTCACTCACAATTCCTTCAAAAGCCTTCAGAAGTTGAAAAGACTCCCTTGTACTCCCTATCTCTCTCATCCTTGCAACCTGTTTTCTCCTCTCAATCAAAGAGTTTTCTCAAACTGCTACTGCTACTCAACGTTAAACACAATGTCTCAGACATCATCTTCCAACATGGCGGCTTCGTCTCACTCATCATCATCATCATCTGATCAAGATTCTAGGGCAATCACTACATGCTTAGAATCTGAAGTTCTTGAGGTCACTCCTCTCAGGGAGATGGCAACTGACCCAACCAGAGTCAAAAAGCTCCGGACCAGACATGCAGGAAGAGCTCAAGCTACAATCTCTGGTAACTCTTCTCTTCCTTCGTCTTCTACACCTAATAAAGAAGGATCAGTTCAAGTACACCAAGCTATTGCTAGACTGGTTTCCAGCATTCTGAGTGGCAACCAATCTGTACCGGGGATTTCTATCCCTTTGAATCAATCAGAAAGTCCAAATGTGGAAGGTTCTGAAAATATAGATGTCACTAAGGATGTTGTGACACCAAAAGACAACATTCAAAAGGCTGCTGATCCACCTATCATTGATGTGGATGAAGATTACTCAGATAATGAACTGATTGCAAATGTGAACCCTAGCATTTCTAGGAGATTGATGAAAAGAAAGAGCAGTGAGACTGTTAAGCCTGATGTTAAGAAATCCAAGGCTGAAGGGTTGGCTGAGAAAATTCAGACTAAAGGGAAGAAGGCACAGGTGCAGACTGCTAGACAACCTGAAACTTCTGATTCTGAATCAGAATTTGAGGTTGACATTGACAATACTCCCATCAGAAGGAAGCTTCCCTCCAGCAAGATTGCTAGAGTGCCTGAAGTGCCAACAGACAACATCTCCTTTCATCATCCTGATAATGCAAACAGGTGGAAGTATGTTTGCTTGAAGAGAATAGCCTTGGAAAGAGAACTCAACAATGATGCTTTGGAGTGCAAAGACATCATGGAGTTGATCAGGAATGCTGGGCTAATAAAGACTGTGTTGAAGTTTGGCAAATGCTATGAAAATCTGGTTAAAGAGTTTGTAGTGAACTTATCCAATGATTGTGCTGATGGGAGGTCAGCTGACTTTGAGAGTGTGTTTGTTAGAGGAAGAAGGGTCAAGTTCTCTCCATCAGAAATCAACAAGTTTCTTGGAAGAACAAATAAGGACTGTCCTGACCTAGAGGCAACTGACAATGAAGTATGCTTGACCATTACTGCCAGGCAAGTAAAGTGCTGGCCATTGAAAGGGAAGTTGAATGCTAGTAAACTCAGCATGAAATTTGCCATCTTGCATAAAATAGGTGCAGCAAACTGGGTGCCTACAAATCACAAATCAACCATCTCCACAGGATTGGGGAGATTCATCTATGCTGTAGGAACCAAGACTGCCTTTGACTATGGAAGGTACATTTTTGAACAAACCTTGAAGCATGCTGGCAGTTATGCTGTCAAAGGACCAATTGCCTTTCCCTCCCTCATTTGTGGAATCATCCTTGCACAATATCCTGACATACTTGTAGCAAGAGATACAGTCTGCAAAAGAGCCCCTGCCCTTGGCCTGCACTACAAACTGTTTCAGGGATCCCATGCTCCAGACATTGTCATAACATCAGCTGAGACATCGTCTGCAAAGAGCCAGTCCAAAACATCAGATGTCATAGCTGTCTTAAAAGAAACTTGCAAAGATCTGGATGCTAGAAAAAGGACCCTAGAAGCACTAATTGCCAAGCTAGAAAAGGAAGAAGCTGAAGCAAGCATGAGGGAAGAAGATGAAGGACAGCTCAACATTGAAGAAAGTGGCTCCTCTGAGACTGATGACAGTACTTGAAGGATGATTGCTGCTTGGTGGTGTTGCTGGTGGAGTTTGGAAGTATGTTCTGCTGTTGTCTGCTGCTGATCTCATTATTTTGTCTTGGATAACTGTATTACTTTATAAACATGTAATCTTTGGCCCATTTGTGGCTAAAGTGGGGGAGAATATTTTTGGTACTGCCTAATTAGTACTTAACACTATATTTTTCTGCTGTCACTTATCTCTGCTGCTATCTATCTATCTCTGATTGTTTAGGGACTTTAGCCAAAAATCTGCCAAAGGGGGAGTTTGTAGGTGTTTAGGTATTGGCTTGCATTTTTGGTAAATTCCAAGTGTATGTGTGAATGTCATGACTGATGTCATAACATTCTAGTTCAGGTTGTACTAACTCTTTAGGTACATATGCAGAAAAATATTGTAACTCAAATACTGATGTTTATAAGTGTGTATCTGAGCACGTTTGCAAAATGATCACATTTAGCTAATCAGTAGACAGGTTTTCTCAGATGTCATAACAGATGTTATGACATCCTGTTCTGAACTAGCAGGATTACAGGATTGGATAAGTCTGAGTTTTTTCAGGAAATAACTCAGTCCTTCCTAAACAGAATCCTGCGTTTTCTGAGGAGTAACCTCGCTCAATCCTAACCTGATCAACAAAGTACTGTGACCTGGTCATTAGGTCAAAAGGAATCAACCCTAGGTTTTTGGAAACCCTAACTGAAGTTGCAGCTGCTATATATTCAACAGAGCTGCGGTTTTTGAAGCCATCCCTGCTGATTGTTTAGAAGATCAAGTTTGTAATCTGTATAGATTTGTTTATTGTACTCCAAGCAATTATCATTGTGATAAGTGTCTTGGAATAGGCTTAAATTGTAAGGGTTGTGTAGCACTCAAAGCTTTGAAGCAAGAGTGTTTGAATGTTACTTGACTAAAGCTGTGAAGCAGAGTCAAGTTAGTTGTGTACATCACTCAAAGCTGTGAAGCACGAGTGATTGTGTTACTTGATTAAAAAGCTGTGAAGCTTAATCAAGTGTGTGTTTTGAAGAGTGTCTTCAACAATTCTCAAGTCAAATTTGTTTATGTATCACTGCTGTGATTGAGGGGGAGTGAGTAGGAACTCAGGTTTAAGTTGTACTTAGATTAGAATTGCATTGGGTAGGTCTTAAGTGAAGGAGATAAACTGGTTGGTTTATTCCTGAATTAACATCTCTTATAGTGGATTCTCTCCCTGGCTTGGTAGCCCCCAGAGTAGGTGTTGTTGCACACTGAACTGGGTAAACAATTGACTGTGTTATTTACTGCTTTTGTATTTACTGTCATATAGTAAGTCAGATACGGTGTCATAACATTGGACGTGACATTGAGTATCTGTAGCCAGAATTTTCACCTAACAATGGCATTGTGCCATTCCTGCACTTAAACTTCAATCAAACCAATAAAAAACATTGCAAATATGATAGCAAGCATGGATATATGATCAAAACATGTTTATGATGGATAAATCATTGAAAACTAATCTTGAAAAAAGATGCAAACAGTGGCACTGTGAGGCGTGATTTCTGAAGGTTTTAAGGCTGGAGAACGATTGGAATAGCTTCAAGAAATTTCCAGGAACAGATTGCTGGCCTTGGAATTGCTTGAATCAGTCTATGGAGGAATATGTGATCAACACTTTTTTGACAAAAAATTGAAGCTGACCTACCTATTTTCATGACCCAAAAACCTTCCTTATGCTTTGGAAATGTTGTGTATATATCATAGAATGATTTAGGTCAACAAAAACTGATCATATCTTTGCAAATTATGGAGATTTGATTTCATTCTTTGCCTTGTATGATTTGTTTCCAAAATAGACCAAATTAAGATCTTTTCCAATCAATTATCTCTTGCACGAATTTTTTTATTTGCTATCTGTTCCTTGACTCATAAAATGCTCATAAAATCAAATCTTTGATTTTATTTGATTATTCTACTATTTAAATTGATTTATTTTGATTTAAATGGATAAAAAATCAAAGTAAATAATAAAAATAATAAAATAATAAGTGGATAAGCTTAGGGGTCGTGGGTCCTCTTAGGAACAAGTTTCAAACAAAAAAACATGGGCCCATTTGGAAAAAAAAGTCATTTTGATCAATGTTGACTTCATGCACATTTCCAAAAATTGGTCAACTTTGACAATACACATCTCTCTCATTTTTAACCATAAGGTGTTCGTGGACTTTTTAGAAATCTTAGGATATCCCCTAAGCAACCCTTTTGGTTTAATCTCAATTGGGTCTTCCATGTTCATGTAATAAGCTTTGACCCAAAAGGTGTTTTGTTGACTTTTCAAAAGGACCTATAATATAGAAATTCATATATTTCCATGAGTGCATTTTTTGAACTTGAGGGATGAAGATGAGTTATAGGAAATTGGATTCTCTTCAAAATGAGCCTTGGATGAGAAATTTCAGATAAAGTATGAGAAAGTTATGTTTGGTCAAAGTTTGGTTGACTTTTCCTAAGAAACCTTAATTTAGCAACTTTTGAGTTTTGATGAATTTGGGACATTCCTTGAGGAATCATGATCAACTTTTGATCAAATGATGAATATCACTTCAAAATGTTGATGTTGACCAAAAAATCTTGAAGTTTGACTGTATATGGGCCACAGTTGAGTTTTGACCTAGTATAGTTGATTTTTAGGCATCTGAGCAAGCTTCGTGTGCAAGGCATGCAACTCGACATGGATGATCTTGAGAACATATTGGGACCATGGAAGGAATTTGGGACCTTTGGATTTCCCACAATGTGATGCAAATGGAAACCCTAGTTTGAGGTGCTTTGCCTTAGGAGAGAGTTTATCTGGTCCACTCTTGGGCATCCTTGAGCAAGTTGAGGACCTCAATGGGCATGTGTTGTGTAAAATGAGAGAGAAAATTTTGGGGTACAACACTATCACGTTGAGAAATATATTTAGACCCGGGGCAGTTACGTCGAGATTCGACAAATATCTCCAAGAAAGCTGTAATCAAGAGCAGTTTATTTCATGACTTAAGACATTGGGGCAGACCACCTCATATCATATTGTGCCACGGACATTATGGTCTTCAATTCAGCATAGATCCTCTCAAAGATCCTCCAGACAGGGGCATTCCTTATCTATACTCGTAATGTTTCTCAAGCCAATTATGTTGTACGAGACGACTACAATCAAGCTAAAAGCATCATAACGGTCATCCCAACCTGGTCAATGCATGAAGTCATTTTCATCTTCTAAAGACATCTTCAGACCTGAATCACCAGGTGAATTCGGAAAGTCTAGAGTCATCGTTTGACTTGGCACACGCAAGTGCACGACCCCCAAGAGATAAACTGGGGCATTCACTAAGTTGAACCGGGGCATCCCCAATGGAGTAAACCGAGGCATTCGTAGGCGTCCGTGTCCATATTTTATCCCCTAGTGATTTAAGAGGTAGTTCCCCAGCGTGGTGTAAACTTGGGTCATGTATTCGAATAGATCCACATGGTGTTCAGTATTCGTTCCTCAGCATATTCAGTTCTACCATCCTCCAGGTGGTTCAGGATATAGAGAAGTCGGGCCAGATTATCACTTCCCCAACAACACGATTCAGAATTCAGTGGCGTGCCTGAAAACTCACTTCGTCAACAATCCAATCTTCAACGGAGTCATCAATAATCTTTGCTACCATGAGCTCCTAAGTGCGAATTCTTATCAGTATTCCCAATGATCTTTGGTAATGCAGGTTTCCAGCACTGGTTCTTATTGGCATCCCTGGTGATGAGCAATAATTCCCAACAAGCCTTCGCTTATCCCCATGAAATCTATTTCTCTATGTTGCATATAGCTATCACTGCATAGCATTTCATCTTCAAGAGCGTGTATCTGATCCATCAGAGTGGGTATTTACGGTAAAATAAATTCAAGCATGCATACGAAGCATAAGCCAGGTCGGTACCTTACATGAAAGACCTAAATTATTCAAGGACGGTAATACATCCCCACAAGGGGATATCGTTCCCAAGCCCGAATTGATGACCTTCACCTTCACAATGTCCAGTTAATTATTCCAATACCTTGTACCCCTGAATTCCCAGCAAAATCAATACACCAAATTCTAAACCCAGTTCTCATCTGGTATTCAGTTCTCATCTGACAATCAATTCTAAACCCAGTTCTCTTCTGGTAGTCAGTTCTCGTCTGACAATCAGTTATAAACCCAGTTCTCGTCTGAAAATCAATTCTAAACCCAATTCTTGCCTGGTAGTCAGTTCTCGTCTGACAATAAATTCTAAACCCAGTTCTCTTCTGGTAGTCAGCCCTCGTCTGACAATCAATTCTAAATCAAGTTTTCATCTGACAATCAATTCTAAATCCATTTCTCGTCTGTGTCAGTTCTCCAAACACTCGTCTGTGTCAGTTTCCTAAAAACTCGTTCATGTAATAATTTCCCTAATACATGTCCGTATCTTCTCTCGATACTCGTCCATATTTATTCCAAACACTCGTCTGTGTTTAACTTTTCCTTGATACTCGTTCGTATCTTCTTACGATACTCATCCATATTGATTCTAAACACTCGTCTGTGTAATCCTTTCTTGATACTCGTCTGTATCTTCTTTCAGTACTCATCTGTATTGATGCAAACACTCGTTCGTGTTATCCTTTCTTTGATACTCGTCTGTATCTTCTTTCGATACTCTCATGTATTGATTCAAACACTCGTCTATGTTAAACCTTTCTCTAATACTCGTCTGTATCTTCTTTCGATACTCGTCCATATTAATTCAAACACTCGCCTGTGTTAAACCTTTCTTTGATACTGGTCTATATATTCTTTTGATACTCGTTTGTATTGATTCAAACACTCGTCTGTGTTTAACCTTTCCTTGATACTCATCCGTATTTTTCTTTCGATACTCGTCTGTATTGATTCAAACATTCATCTGTGTTTAACCTTTCTTTGATGCTCGATCGTATCTTCTTTCGATACTCGTCTGTATTGATTCAAACACTCGTTCGTGTTAAACCTTTCTTTGATACTCATTCGTATCTTCTTTCGATACTCGTCGATATTGATTCAAACACTCGTTCGTGTTAAACCTTTCTTTGATACTCATCAATATCTTCTTTCGATACTCGTCCATATTGATTCAAACACTCATTCGTGTTAAACCTTTCTTTGATACTCGTATGTGTCCTCTTCCGATGTTCTTCAAAATTGTTTCGAAATTGCGTCTGTGTTAATCTGTTACGGATCCTCGATGAAGTTTTTATTCCAACACTCGTTGTGTTATCTTCAGGCGCTCGTCATGTCATTTACCTTCGCTCGTGGTGTCGGTTTATAAACACTCGCTGTGTTATCTTCATACGCTCTTTGTTTCATTTACCTTCGCTCGTCGTGTCGGTTTCTAAACACTCGTCGTGATATCTTTAGACGCTCGTCGTGTCATTTACCTTCGCTCATCGTGTCAATTTCTAAACATTCGTCGTGTTATCTTTAGACGCTCTTCATGTCATTTACCTTTGATCTCCGTGTCAGTTTCTAAACACTCGTCATGTCATATTTAGAAGCTCGTCGTGTTATTTACCTTCACTCATCGTGTCGGTTTCTAAACACTCGTCGTGTTATCTTCAGACGCTTATCGTGTCATTTACCTTCTCTCGCCGTGTTGGTTTCTAAACACTCATCATGTTATCTTCAGATGCTCGTCGTGTCATTTACCTTTGCTCGTCGTGTCGGTTTCTAAACACCCATCATGTTATCTTCAGACGCTCGTCGTGTCATTTACCTTTGCTCGTTGTGTCGTTTTCTAAGCACTTGTCATGTTAACTTCAAACACCCGTCGTGTCATCTTCTAAACACCTGTTGTGCCAATTTCTAAACACTCGTCGTTGTTAACTTCTAAACACTCGTCGTGTCGGTTTTAAAGCACTTTTCGTGTCGGTTTCTAAACCCCATTTCGGCACTATTTCCATGTTACGAGCAATCATCTTCCAGGTTCATCCATAGACCTTTCTCACCAAGAAAAAACCAAATTCTTTCCCCAACAGATAGCACAAAAATACATAACCCGTTCACACTATCCCTTCAGGACAAATTTCAGGCATTGGTATTTAATCATCTTCTACCTCGAACGTCCGAAAGGCATACGCCTGTCGTACTTTCAGATTTAAGATGATTAAATAGGGGCAGCTGTAATACCCCAAATTTGTCCTACCTTCTTACTTTTATCAGGCTTATGCATCTCGCACTTTTCTCATGTACATAACTTCCATTAGGTCATTTTGCACATCATGCATCATTCGTCAATAATTTGGCATGGGATCGATGATATTGTGGAATTAGGTTTGTTTTATTGCTTTAAGACTCTCGTCTTCAGTCAAGGTTACTTCAATTGGTTTCTTCATCAATTATGGTTGGAAGCTAGGGTTTTAGTTTCATGATTATTATGAACTTCTTCTACATCAGATTACAAGGCCTCCTTGGTCAGAGAGTATCATTTATTTCCATATGCTTGGATTGGTTAGAGGAATCAGGTTTTTGCTCTAAAATCATCATGGGCATTCTTTCTCAACACTTGGGTTTTGTTCATCATTTAGAAAAAATTAGGGTATTCATTCAAATTCAAGATTGGATCAAAGTTTATTAAAGATTGTTTGAGGTTTGCAAGATTGGAAGGTTTGTTTATTGGGATTTTAAGGAATGGATTGCAAATAGAAAGGCATATTCACTCATCCATATACCATTCAAATTCATTCAAAATCCAAGTAGCATCCACCATTTTCAAGTAAGCACCACGGGTCCTAATCATTTCGTTTGATGGTTATTAAAAGTGAAATCCGTTCAAGGATATTCAAGATTGCAAGGGCAATTTCATTCCCACCATACAAAAGGGGGCCTAAACTTGGTCCTAATCTATATGTGCCAAGCCTTGCCACGATGTTTCTTCAAGAGGCTATTATGCTTCCAAATTCCATTATGATTTTAATATCTCATACAATGCGAGCTCTAATCTATCATCATTTTTTTCAAAATAAGAAAAGGAAAAGAAATCCATTGAAATATTTTATGCTAAAATGTGAGGTTTCTTCATTGATTTCAAAATTCATTACAAAGAGCCTACAACATCATGTTCACATTACCAACATTGAGTATATAAAGTTCACATCAAAATCTATTCTAAGGCCTTTAGCCTGAACCTAATCCTAAGCTCGATCCTTCCTCCAAAATCCATTCCATAAGCAAGTTTCAAGTAGCAGCCTTACCTCACATGTCTCCTTTCTTCTCCTCTCATGCTCGAAGTAAAGAACACGGCACCTTTTGTCCATCTTCCATCTTTAATCGGCCATGGCTTAACATCAGCTTGCCTTTACAATAATTACAGCCCTGTACAAACAAAAGGATCAGTTCATATTAATACCGCTACTGTGTCTCCATGGCCTGTTCCAAGATTCTACACAAATTAGAAAAAAGAATTAAACCTGAGTGTAATACGGTGGGAGAACTGACTTGGGTATTTTGGGTTTTATCGCAATTATTGTGGATAGCAAGAGTCGCCATCTAAATTTCTTTTATCCAATAAAGGAAAGTGTGAAAAGAACAGGAAAGACCTTTTTTAGAATTTTATTGAGTTCGGGGGGTAGGTTATGAAAAGGGAAGGTGTTAGCACCCTTTTCATCCATAGTTATCTACAGGCTCTTAGTTTCTAGCTCACTTTGAAATATGTAACTAACTTAAGCTATGGATTAAAGATGAACACGAATTTTGCTTGGTACCAAATTTGACCTAACTTTTTCAGGAAGTTCAAACTCAAAATTCACATTACTCAAGCAATATAAATGAAATCTAAGGGCATGGTTAGCTTCAGGGCTATGATGTCTACATTTTATCTTCACAAATCAGAGACAAATGATACTTGTATGAAGAGATAGAAGTTCAGAAAACTCGCCTTGTAGATGGAGATCGTATTTTGAGTTTGAGCACTTTTCAAGATGTTGTGATGATCTGGTTAGCTTCAATGGACCTCTAGGAAGCTAATGTAAAAGTTACTCTGAGCTGAGAGTGTCTGAATCGTGCTGGAGAAGTCAAAGTGCAAGGTGTTGTTTTTAAAAATGGAGAATGATGATGGAGGTGTTACAGTCGTGTAACAGGTGTTTGGTTAGATTCTAAATGATATATATATATATATATATATATATATATATATATATATATATATATATATATATATATATATATATATATATATATATATATATATATATATATATATATATATATATATATATATATATGCTTTGTGATTGATTTGGAGTGAAAACGCACGAGTGGAATGTGAACTTGAGGTGCAAGGTCATAATCTGCACAAAAATAGTGCTTCAAGGCAATTTCTGGCTTGAGGGAGTTTTGGAGAGGTTTAGAGCTTGCTAATTTGTGTCCTTGGCTTGTAAACAATGTCTCAATTTATAGGAAAAGGTTTGAGAGCTTGATGTGGTCAGAAATAAACAATCACATGTTGTGTTTACTTGACTTGTCTTTGAAGCAAGTTTGACAAATATGGTTTCAAGGCAATGTACAAGGCTTGTAGGGTGGCTAGAAACTTTAAAAATTCTTGCTCTGGGGCCTCTGTGCCATAAATGGAAATGTGGCTTGGATAAAGGTTCAAACACTTGGATCAAAGATATAACAGTTATGTAATCAATTAATTATGGAGTGAAATGCAAGTTATAAGCTTACAAAGTGAGATCTATACAACATGGCTTGAGATTTGGTTATGCGTTCATCAAGAAAATGGTTTGTGATTCAAGAATGGATGCCAAACTTATTGCCTTCAATTCTCTTAGTTCAAAAATGATCTCTTCAAGTTCTTGGACATTTTGGAAATCTTGAAACATCATCTACAACTTTCATTTTGACCATTTTGACAAAATAAAATTGGAACTAGGTGGAAATTGGTCAAGAAGTTAGGTAAAAAATCTGCCTAAACTAGGTGAAAATTTCACTAAGTGTTTTAGAAAAAGGGCATGACTTCATGAGTTTATAGTTCAAAATCCATGCACTTCTAGGACCTGATCAGAAAAGAAAAGTTGTATATTTCATAAGGATCTACAATTTTTATGTTGAAATTTTTCTTTGAATCATCTTGCATCTTGGTGAAAAAATGTCATGAAGTAGTAAAATTATCAAGTTCAAAACACTTCGAAAAATTTTTAAGTATTGAAAAGTTTGACTTTTTGATGAATTTTTGACTTTCTTGATTCTTAATGGTCAAGGTTCATATTTTTGAATGTCTTGATGAATCTTGATCTTTGAAACTTAATGTTGACCAAAAAGTCAAAGTTTAACTTTTGGTTTATCAATTGACTTTTCATCAGTTGACCAAATTTCAACTGTCAACTGTTTGATCTTGAGAAATGAATTGAGTCATGTAATTAGGTCAAAATGATGTGTTTGGGTCCTTAATATTATACTTCAAGTCATTAGATCATGTACTAGGTCAAAATTCAAAAATCAGTCATTCTCAGTCAAAAACCCTAATGTTGACCATATTGCCCCTTTGATGATTTGAACACTTTTCTTGAGGATTTGTGATCCAAACTTGATCAATTGATGAATATGACTTCAAAATGTTGATATTGGCCAAAAATCTTGAATTTTGACTGTAGGTTGACCACAATTGATTTTTTTACCAATATAGTTGATTTTCAGTTATCTGAGCAATTGATTGAGCAATTTTGAGATGCAAGACTTGAAACTTGGCATGAGTACTCTTGGAGGTCTATGATGAACCATGAAAGTCATTTGAGGCATTAGAAGTCCAATTTCCTTGTGAAAATCAAAACCCTAATTTGGGGTCCTAGTGCTTAAGAGGTGATTTTACCTAGTTAATACTTGTGTAAACTTGAGCTATTGAAGATCCTTGTGAGAAATGTTTTGTGAAAAGAGAGAGAAAATTTTAGGGTACAACAGCTGTCCCTGTTCAATCTTCTTAAACATGAAGAATTAGATTGGTATGCCCGTTTTGATCGGTGGATCTGGAACTGACTGTTTAAAGCTGGTTCGCGAAATGTCGCGGAAGCAAGAGTCGCCACCGTCTTTTATTTTCTCCAAATGGAAAGGACAAAAGCACAGAAAAATTCCTTAAAGAGATTGCTCTCGGTTCGGGAGGTAAGTTATAGAAAGGGAAGGTGTTAGCACCCTTTCTATCCATGGTTATCCATGGGCTCTTAGATACTTGCTCACTGGTGTTTTCAAAAATGGTTTGTTTGCTTTTCAATGTGGGTTTTAAAAAAAGTTTCTTTGAAAATTCCAGTTCGACTCTTGTATCGGTCCTCAAGAGTGTTTGAAAAATTACTTTCGAAAGCTTTTTGAAAAGGTGTCGGTGTGAAAAGTAATTTTGATTTGTTTTTGAAGTTAGAGCAAGTATCTAGAGTCGTCTACCTACCCTAAGGAATTCGTCTGTGTAGATGTCCTTTAAAGTAGTACCATCCCACCATTGAGAGGTAGGTAGCACCACCGTTGGAGGTGTTCGGGTCAATTTGAAGGTTCGGGACATGGTGATCACCGGAGCAATAGGAAGACACCTTAGAAGCTACCCTCATGCCAGGTTCCCGGATCATGAGGACTTACTAAGACATCCTCTACTCGACGATCACCTTTCGAGGCAAGGCAACAGTGAGGCGTACCCTAGGGGTGGTGTGTGATTTGTGTGTCATATTCATTTATTTTTGTCTTGTCATGTCATGGGTGATCTACGCTTTTGTTTTTATTTTAGACATTCATTCTTGCATGCAATTATTAGCGGTTTAAAAGGTTGTGAGAAATATAAAATTCCTAAACTATTACAAAGGCGCGGGTCCACATCGCCAAATTAAATCCAGGACCCGATTTGACAGAAAATAAAGAAGTAAAGTGCGAGAAATATAAATTTACACGGCTTTGGGAGAGTTACATAAATATCATAAGAAATAAAATAAAATGCGCGAATTAAATTAAAATTGAAAGCGAGGGCGTTGGACCCTTTTTAATGAAATTAAATTATTATATTAAATTAATGAAAAAGAAATTATTTTTGAGGTTTTTTGTATTTATGGTTTTTTTTATGTGAATTAAATGAAATTTAAACCTAATTTTAGCTATTTTTAATTTATTAAGAAAATATGAAAATTAAACCTAAAATTAAACCTAATTAATTAATGCAATTTGATTCATAAAAATAAATAGTTAATTATTAGTGATGAGAAAATAAAAGAAAAAAGTAATAAAATTGATTAAAACCTAATTCTACAAGTTTTTAATTTATTAAGAAAAGATATTAAAATTAACCCTAGAATTGAAAACTACATTAAATGATATTATTTATTTACAAAAAAAAAGATAATATTTAAATAAAACATATTTTAATTTTTGGCTTTTCTGATTTTTTGTTATTTTATATTTGATAAAAATAAATTAATTGAAAGAATTATATTAAAACTAATTAAAATAAATAAAATAGAAAAAACATGAAAAAAAGGATGAAAGGCAAACCATGGGGGGTTCTGTCCCCAAATTGGAGGTTTTTTGGCTAGTAATCAGGCCCAATAGCCCTTGGCCTTGTTGACTTTTTTGCTAGCGTGTAACTCCATTGACTAACGCTTATGGTATTCACCAGATCTGGGCCTTCAGATTGTCTTCAATGGCCATGTGGCACACCTGGATTAGGGCGTATGATAGGCCTTTGGATAGAATGTTGCACAGGATGATATTAGAAAAAATATTATGGAAAGGGAAGGGGACCTGGGATTCGAACCCAGGTCCTAGAGGTTACCAATGCTAAGCCTTGCCACTGGAGCTCTTCACGCGTTTTGATTATATAGTGGCAAACAAATATTATAAGAGAAAAGTGGTCAGTGATGTAAAAATAACAAAAAGCGCGCGTTGATTTCAAATTAGCCTATCACGCTTTGCCACCTAATCTTCTTCTTCCTTGTTTTGCTTTTCCCTGAAACATAAAAAGAGTTAGCGGGGGTTTTAAACCCCCCCAAAATATGCAGTTTTCTAAAATAGCGAATAGGCCATGGTATCACATAAATTAGGCGCGAGGGGTGTGTTGTATTCGTCCAAGCTCCCTGATTTCAACCATGGTATTAAGGAGTCTCAATTTTACAGTATGTGAAAGTTCCCAAATTGAAACTTGAAGAACCCTAGCTGGCTTTAATGGTGAAATCACGTATAGTACATAAAAACTCAATTAAATTATCTGGTTAGATTCAGAAAGGTCTAATTAGCATAAATCCATAAATAAAATGCAATGAGAATGCCTAAGAATCGAAACACGAATATGCACATTATATGAGAAATTCTAAGTTCTGTATACCGATTCAAGGTGCTATGCGCGTGGAAAACTATTCAGTTAGCTTTAGTAACACTTTTGCAAGCTATTGGGATTAATCTTTGCTTATGAATCGTCCTCTAAGGCCACTTTCAGTTTTGAACTTTTTTGATAAAATTGCAAGTTTGACTCTTGAGATGGGGCGCAGCTTCGTGGTTCTGATCACTAGGGTTAGGTTTACACTTGTATAGAGAACGAATTTGACCAATAATCCAAGCCCATAGCCTTGCTTTTAATGGTTTTCAAGATTTGATTTTCAAGAATCTTTTCCAATATTTCTTCATGCATATTTGCTTCAAATCATGTCCAATCACCATAATTCTTTCCAAATCTGATCATGCACGAAATCTTAAGCCTATTCCATGCACAAAAAGATTTAAAAAGTTAGGTTTAGTATTTTTCATATATTTTAATTAATTAAATGAATATTTAGCAATTAAAAATTCAAATAAATAAAATAAAAATGATGAAAAACTTCCCTTTGGGCCAAATGGTCGTGCACATGCTTTGGATGATGGATTTTGGAAGAAAAAGAGGCCCATTGGCATTTTTAAGACTTTTGAAGCAATGTTGACTTTTCAAAATATCCAAACATTTCCCAACTTCCACAAGGCATAACTTGCTCAATTTTTAAGCTTTGCTCATGTTCTTGGACATTTTGGAAAGCTCTTTGAGTCCTCTAACCAATTCCTTTGGTCCCATGTCATTTTTATTTACCAATCTCAAGTTATGGCCTTTGACTTAAAGTCTCTTTTTGTTGACTTTTGAAAATGACCTATAATGTTGAAATTGATAACTTTTTATGAGAGCATTTCTTGGACTTGAAGTGTGAAGAGGAGTTGTAGGAAATGTCTTTCTCTTCAAAATGAGCTTTGGATGGAATTTTTCTGATAATCCATGTGGAAGTTATGCCTTGGTCAAGTTACAGTTGACTTTTTCAACTGTCCAAATATGGAAACTTTTGCATCTTGAGACTTTTTGAGCCAAGCTTTGAGAATCATGATCAAGCATTGATCAAATGATGTTTGTGGCTTCAAAATGAGATGTTGACCAAAAATTTGAACTTTTGACTGTCAAATGACAATTTTGCCCCTGCAGTTGACTGTAGTGCAATTAGGGTTTTTGACTGTGCAATTTTGTGCTGTAAGTCTTGAAACTTGGTATGAGGATACTTGACCATGTTTATAGGCATGTGGGACTTGATTGGACCCTTGAAAACTTCATTTACTTTGTCAGAACCAAAACCCTAATTTTTGACTGTTATGAGGCCCTTGAACTGTGCAACCCTTGGGGAATTTTGAAGCATTGACTTGGCAAATTTTGAAGAATATGGGAGGGCAAATTTTGGGGTACAACACCCATCATTCGTGACTTGAAGGTAGAATATGATTGAACACTAAAGTTCCCAGAAATTTGCACTCGTTTGTGCATGAAGTAGTGTTGTTGGTCGATTATCGGGAATGGGCTTAAAGATGCCATTTGGAAAGGTAATGAAAAGTTGTCAGAGATGGGCTTATAGATGCCATCCAGAGTGACTGTTGGTAAGTCTAGTGCTCTACTCGCTCTTTAAGAGGTGTAGCCGAAAGAGAGTCTACATGTAACTACTACTTTAATGGATAATGAAGGAATCTACAACGACTACTACTTCGAAAGGTAACGAAGGAATCTATGAAGACTACTACTTCAATAGGTAATTAAGGAATCTATGATGACTACTACATCAACAGGTAATGAAGGAATATATGACGACTACTACTTCAACAGGTAATGAAGGAATCTGTGACGACTACTACTTCAACAGGTAATGAAGGAATATGTAAATAGTAATACTTCAATAGGTAATGAAGGAATCTATGACGATTACTACTTCAACAGGTAATGAAGGAATCTATGACGACTACTACTTCAACAGGTAATGAAGGAATCTATGATGATTACTACTTCAACAGGTAATGAAGGAATCTATGACGACTACTACTTCGACAAGTAATAAAGGAATCTATGACGACTACTACTTCAATAGGTAATGAAAGTATCTATGACGACTACTAATTCAACAGGTAATGAAGGAATCTATGATGACTACTACTTCAATAAGTAACAGGAGGAATCCTAGCTTAATTTCGTATCGGAGAGATATTCTTTAGAATGACTCCCTGAGGCGAGTCTTCTATGGAAATACTTGTCAGAAACTTTTCTGATTATGTAGATAGTTGATGATATTCATCTGTTGATCGATCTTTCCTTGAAAAGGTAAAGAGTTAGTTGTATGCAATGTCATGATATATGAAATGTATTGCTCAATGATGTTCTCAAAATAAATGATATTATGTTGTATGTTTCGTATGCATATGTCGTGATGTATGAATGTTGTTGAAATGTATCTTTGTGTGGGAAAATAAATCCCGGACTATTTATGTGGATGAAGAGTATATATATCTTCAATTTTGTCTAGAACACTACCGCTGGGGATTCCTGTTTGCTGTTTGAGTAAACTCTACAGGGGATGTTGATTTTTGATTAAGGAGTAGAGTTTAGAAACCATGATTGTCCATTGCTCTCTTCGGGAATTTAATTCTTATATGTCCTGACTGGGGATAAAAAAAGATGATTAAACTTCCGATTTTTCTGGGGAGGATGAAATTAACTGTTATCTGGTTGGATTCTAGGTTTTATAGTAACTCTCTGGGGATAATATCAACTTTATTGGGGAAGAGGATTTTTGTCAGTGATTTGTAGTAATATGAAGAATAGACTTAAGTTAGGGGATTGTAGTCTGTTGGGGAAATAAGCCCTGTTGAAGAAAGTATTCTGGCGACCTTACTGGGGAAATGAATTCTTCTGGAGAAGAACTTTTTTCAAGGTTTCTTTTCCAGTTCTTGGAAGAACAAACTCGGTTGGGGAAGAGAATTTCCCAGGGATATGTTGATTGGAACTCCAAAAAGATATTTTGAGAATGTATCGATTTTCTCTGTGGGGATTTATGAGTGTTATCCTGGTTCCTTGAGTAAGTATTTATTCTGTTCTTACACGTATATTTTTTAACAATTAATCATGTTCATATGTATATGTTCATTTAGTTTTAGTCATTGGACATTTTTTGCAATCAAAACAGAAAAAACCAAAAGTTTGCACTTCAAAGTATATTTGTAATGATGTTTTTCCTATAAACATGCATTTTTGTACAAAGAGACGAAAATCCTAATAAGAGGAAGTCGTCGTGAAATGAAAAGAATACAAAGTAAAAATATATATAGCCATGTGGAAGTGATCTTATCAGATTCCAACTCTGTTATTTCCCCTATGTCTTTGAACATCTCATCCTTTGTTGTCAGAAGAAGTTGATTGGACTGATCTTGTACCATTTGAACTTTTGACCTTGGTAATAAAGCTGGTTGTAGTGATCCAACGAGACATAATCGTACGCTTTAATCCATAACTTTTTCCTAGACCTCCCTCTCGAGTTTTCAGTCCACCAGGATACCCTTTTTTGCCCAAGCCGCCCTTTCAGGTTTTCGACTTGCCGGGTGTATAATCTTTTGTATATATCCCTAATTTTTGCCTAAACCTTTATGTTTTACCGGGATGCCATTATTTTTGCCTAGTTATGTCAACCTAGCGGGTCATTCTTATACGTAGTATTTTTTGACTATATCTGCGTTCACAGGGTGCGGGAAATCTTCACCGTCCATAGTGGTTAGCTTTATAGCACCACCAAAGAATATTTTCTTGACAACAAATGTCCCTTCGTAAGTGGGAGTCCATTCTCCCCTGGGATCGCCTTGTGGTAAAATAATGCACTTTATTACCAAGTCACCAGTCTGATATACTCGAGGCTTGACCTTCTTGTTAAATGCCTTGATCATACGCTTTTGATACATTTGACCATGACAAACAACGATCGATCTCTTTTCATCAATCAAATTCAACTAATCTAATCTAGTCTGAACCCATTTGTTTTCTCCTAAGTGTGCTTCTTTCATAATCCTTAAAGAAGGAATTTGAGCTTCGACAGGCAGGACAACTTTCATGCCATAGACTAAAGAGAACGGGGTTGCTCCAGTTGATGTTCGTGCCTAGGTACGGTAGCCATGAAGAGAAAAAGGTAACATCTCATGCCAGTATTTATAGGTCACCACCATCTTTTGCACAATCTTCTTTATATTTTTGTTGGCAGCTTCTACCGCGCCATTCATCTTAGGTCTGTATGGAGAAAATTATGATGCTTAATCTTGAACCGGGTGTAGAGTCCAGTAATTATAGCATTGTTGATGTTGGTACTGTTGTCAGTGATAATCCTTTTGAGGATGCCGTATCGACATATGAGGTTGTGTTTGATGAACCGAGCTATAACATTCTTGGTAACTGAGGCAAATGAAGCCGCTTAGACCCATTTAGTGAAGTAATCAATGGCGACAAGGAAGAAATGATGTCCATTAGATGCAATGGGCTTGATTTATCCGATCATGTCAATGCCCCACATTGCAAATGGCCATGGAGCAGTCATAACATTTAAATGTATTGGAGGTATATGAACCTTATCGACATAAATCTGGCATTTACGGCAAGTCCTTGAGTGGTGGTAACAATTAGTTTCCATAGTCGACCAATAATAACCAGCCCTCAGAATTTTATTGGCCATAGTGTGTCCACTATAGTGAGTTCCAAAGATACCTTCATGCATATCCTCCATGATCTTCTCTGCTTCCTTCTTGTCCATACAACAGAGCAGAGTTGAATCATGGTTGCGCTTGTACAAAATCCCATTTCTTAGGAAGAACATGGCTGAGAACCTCCGCGGGAATTTCTTGTCGTTGATTGATGCCCCCTCAGGGTATTCTTGCGCTTCAAGGTACCTTTTCACTTCGTGGTACCAAGGCTTCTCCTCATCAGTGCCAATCTCACAATAGTGTGCTGGTTCGTCAAATCTTTCGATAGTAATTATGGGAGCTTCGTTGTCCCAATTGATCTTGAACATAGATGACATAGTTGCTAAAGCATCTGCCAACTGATTTTCTTCCCTTGGGATATGCTCAAAGGTGACCTCTTCAAAGTATGGGATCAAGGTTAGCACAAGCTCTTTGTAAGGGATCATATTTGGATGTTTGGTATCCCACTCTCCTTTAACTTGACTAATTACCAGGGCCGAATTTTCGTATACGCTTAAGAATTTTATTCTTAGGTCAATAGAAGCCTTTACACCCAAGATGCATGCTTCATACTCAGCCATGTTGTTTGTACAGTCAAAGCAGAGTCTAGTAGTGAATGGAGTGTGACAACCTTCGGGAGAAATGATCACAACACCAATTATGTTTCCAAGAGCGTTGGAAGCTCCATCAAATACCATAGTCCATCGGGATCCTTGTTTAGGTCCTTCATATGGTCCAGGCTTTGCACAGTCGGTTATCAGCACGATATTCTTGTCCCGGAATTCAAAGTTCATGGATTGGTAGTCATCAACAGCTTGATGGTCCAAATGATCTTCAAATACATTTCCTTTTATTACTTTTTGTGTAGTGTACTAGATGTCATATTCAGTCAAAATCATTTTCCATCTGGCTATTCGTCTGGAGAGAGGTGGCTTCTCGAAGATGTACTTGATGGGATCCATCTTAGAAATCAATAGAGTAGTATGAGTCAACATATATTGTCTTAGTCGGCGAGCAGACCATGCCAAAGCGCATCAAGTTTTCTCGAGCAATAAATATCTAGTTTCATAGTCGGTAAACTTTTTGCTAAGGTAGTATATTACATGCTCTTTTCGACCAGACTCGTTATGCTGCCCCAACACACACCCCCATTGAATTTTCTAACACAGTCAAGTACATGATCAGAGGTCTTCCTTCAACCGGAGTAATCAGAAATGGAGGTTCTTGCAAGTATTCCTTGATCTTGTCAAAAGCTATTTGGCATTCATCATTCCATCTGACTACTTGATCTTTCTTCAACAGTTTGAAGATTGGCTCGCAAGTAGCAGTTAAGTGAGAGATGAATCGGGTAATATAGTTGAGTCAACCTAAGAAACCCCTGACCTCCTTCTCAGTACAGGGAGCTGGCATATCTTGTATGGATTTGGCTTTTGTAGGATCGACTTCAATACTTTTCCCACTGACGACAAATCCTAGGAGTTTTCCAGACCTCACCCCGAAGGTGCATTTGTTGGGATTCAGCCTCAACTTGTATTTCTTCAACCTTTCAAATAGCTTATGCAAATGATCAAGGTGTTCTTCCTCACTTTGTGATCTTGCACTCATGTCATCAACATACACTTCTATCTCATGATGAATCATATAATGAAATAAATCTACCATAGCCCGTTGGTAAGTTACGCCTGCATTCTTTAAACCGAAAGCCATGACCTTATAACAGAAGGTGTCCCATTGTGTGATAAAAGTGGTTTTTTCATGTCTTCAGGTGCCATTTTGATTTGGTTATATCCAAAGAAGAAATCCATGAAGGAGAATACTTTATGTTGAGCAGTGTTATCAACCAAGACATCAATACGGGGTAGTGGGAAATCATCTTTGGGGCTTTCCCTATTTAAATCTATGTAGTCTACGCACATACAGACCTTTCCGTATTTCTTTCGCACTTGGAAAACATTTGCAACCATTAGGGATATGAAATCACTTCCAGGAAGCCTGCATTGAACTGTTTCATTACCTCAGCCTTTATTTTCTCAGACATATCTGGCCGCATGCGACAAACCTTTTTCTTGATCGGAGGACAAACTTCTTTCATTGGTAGACGATGAACTACGATATCAGTATCAAGCCCCGACATATCTTCCTATGACCAAGCAAAGACCTCAACATAGCCATGCCACATCTGAACCAACCTGCCCTTGACACTGTCTTCCAAGTTAGCACCAATCACGACTTCCTTCTTATCTGCCTCAGTACCCAAGTTTATCACTTCAACTGGTTCTTCGTACGATTGAATGGCATTTTCCTCTTGTATCAGGAGTCTGGCGAGTTCCTCAGGTATCTCATAATCTTCTTCACTTTCGTCTTCGGCTTGATAGATTGGATTTTCAAATTCATAAATGGAAATAGCAGAATCGTTGTCAATGAGATCCAGAGTGGACGTGGATCTGCAAATGTGTGTGTGTGCATGTAAGGTCACATGGCTATTTAAAAATACAGTAAAGTAAAGAAAGACAAGGAGCGCAAGATTTGAATGAAAAATAGTCCAATGTTTTTCATTAAAATGAGCATATGGCATATGAAAATGACAAACCCTTAACAAACGGACGATTGTGCCCCGGGAAAGGAACATGGTTTAAAGTCATTGTTTTAATGGGAATTACAGACAAATTTCTCAAAGTAATAAAAAATAGGAAATGGCAATTACTCTTGGCTGAAGGATATTGAGATGATGTCCTTGGTTTTCCAATTGTTGAGTCCTCCATTAGCAGTTGGGTAGATCCAGTCGTCCCAGTCCCCGTCACTGTCAGAGTCTCCAAGAGAATTAACTTCATTGTTACTCATATGGAGAGGTGTTTTCCCTACACGAGCACGTCGAACCTCTTTTAAAGCCTCGGTAGTGATGCCCAACCCAAACTTGTATGGGATATCAGGAAGTTGTCCCCAAATGGTTCAACCTCCGTCTTCAATTACGGCACGAGCATCTTGAAGAGAGGCCATCCTTAGTGTATCTTTAGCAGCTTTGGGAGTGACACGAGTGACCTTGGCAACAACAACCATTGGAGGGACCGCTTCAAAAGCTTGACAAGGAGTCTCAATGAATTCGCCATCCACTTCGACATATTTGAACGAATTCAAATGACTGATGTTGTACCCCAAAATTTTCCCTCTCATATTTCTCAAGACATTGCAAGAAAAATCTGCAAGTGGCTCAAGCTTACTCAAGAGTTGGTTAGACAAGCTATCTCCTAAGGCAGTCAACCCCAAGTTAGGGTTTTGTGTTGCATCAAGATCCTTGAATCCAAATGACCTAAAATTCTCCCCAATGTCCTAATATGTTATCAAGATCATCCATTCCAAATTTCAAGCCTTGCAAAGGAAGTTTGCTCAGTCAATTGCTCAAAGGGTCCAAAAATCGACTGTGCTAGGGCAAAAGTCAACTGTGACCTATAAACAGTCAAACTTCAAGATTTTTTGTCAAAATTATCATTTTGAAGGATATTTCATCATTTGATCAAGGGTTGATCATGATTCATCAAGGATTTCTCAAAATTCATCAAAACTCAAAAGTTGCTAAATTAGGGTTTTGCAGGAAAAGTCAACTCAACTTTGACCAAGCATACCTTTCTCATACTTTATGAGAAATGACCCATCCAAAGCTCATTTTGAATCTGATGCAATTTCCTACAATCCATCTTCATACCCCAATATCAGAAAATGCATTCACAAGAAGTTACAAATTTGGACATTATAGGTCATTTTTGAAAGTTAACAAAAACACCTTTTTTTGTCAAAGCTTATAACTTGAGTATGGAATGTCAAAATGAGTTGAGACCAAAAGGGTTGGTTATAGGACATCTCAAGATTTCTAGAAAGTCCAAGAACACCTCCAAAAGTTCAAAATTGAAGAAGTTATGCATTGTTGAAGTTGGGCATTTTTGCAAAATTGCCAAAAGTCAACTATCCCCAAAACTTCAAATTTTGTCAAATGGGTCCATTCTTTTCCACTTAATTTGAGCTTCCCCCATTGAACACGTGTCCTAGCTTCAGCCTTGAGATCATATTTCTTTTTTATTATTTTATTTGATTTTTTATTGAATTATTTCATTTTTAATCAAATTAAATCAAATAAAATCCAAATATTGATTACTTGAGATCTTTTTGGCTATTTCAGGTTGAGATCATCATCATTAATCTCATCAAATTCGTATCACACAAGATCATGTGCAAAAAGATGGATTTTTGACAAATTTGGCAAGCTTTCAAAAGTGAATCAAATCAAATATGGGTGCATTGATTTAGAGAGATTGAATCCATGATTCTTAACCTAATGCATTCCATAATACATAAGGAGGCTTAAGGCACGAAAACAAGGTTTGGAGGCTGTAAGAGCAAGCAAAAAAAACTTGAAAAAGTGGTGAAAAAGTTGGAATTCGAAATCATAGCAAGAGAGGTTTTCAGAAGCCAAGAAGCATCCCAATCGATTCCTGGGTGATCACATAATCCTCCTGGATCCAAAGCACGCATTCTCAAGCCTTCTAGAGCTCTGTAAGTATCACGATGCCAAGCTCTGTTCTTGAATTCATAAAGCATTATTCTTGCATCATTTGTACAAATTAATTGCATATTCATAATCCTTATAACATTTTTGAACTTTTGGCAATATTCAATTTGGTTTATATGGACTGTAACCTCAAAATGCCATGGCTAGGGTTACGTTTTGTGTTTTAGGGATTTTTGTTTCAGGTGAAATTGATTCCTATAAAAGGCATGGTTGCACTCAGGAGAGGGAGACGAACCTAACCATGTCTTTGAAGGTCGTTTTATGGCTTGGAGTTGATTTTGGGATCGAGCTACGCTTTTAGCTGCGGATTTAAATCCGCAAGTAAAGTTACAGGGGCTGGAGGTAGGGGACGATGGCGTGTCACTTCCCAAGTGGCCAATTCAAACCATGGCGCGCTTAATTTTGTTGTGCTGGCATATTAATTCGTTTTCTCTTATTATTATCATTTTGTATATAATTAACAAATGAAGCACAACAGCCAAGTGGTAAGCGTGCTTGCCAATATCCAACAGGACCTGGGTTCGAATCCCAGGTCCCCTCAATTTCTTAATATATTTTTTCTTAAGATAATCACATGCAGATCCAGGCTTGTAGCATACCGTGCACCTTCACATGTCCAACAACCAGATGGCCCAAGGCCAGATCTGGTGATCCAAATTGAGTCCACCATGGAGTCAAGTCCAAACGCGCACAGGGAATCAAAAAAGTCAAACGAGGCCATATTTAAATGGGCCTCAGCTTGCTATTCTGACCCCCTTTTCAGGCCCAAACCCTCTATCTCTCTCTATTTCATTTATTTTGTTTTAATTGTTTTATTATATTTATTTAATTAACTAACCAATCAAATTTTTTCCTTTTATAAAATTAAAACCACAAAAAACATTTTCCTTATCAAATTAAATTTTAGTATTTTATTTTTTATTAACAAATTTATTAATTAATTTAGGCTATTAATTAGAAATAACTTTAATATATTTTTGTAAATAATTAAAATCAATTAGACTTAATTAGGTTTTTACTAACATTAATTTATTTTATTTTATTTTATTTAAATACCAACAATCCAAAAAAATTAAATAATTGATTTTCATTAATTAATTTATTTATTTATTTAATTTAGTAATTAACTTAGATTAATTTCTTTCGCTTAATTCAAAAACAACAAAAAAAAATCTTTTTTCTTTAACAAAGGGCCAAAACCTTAAACTCGCACTCGATTTAATTTTCTGCACGCGATCTAGTTATTCGATATTGTACTTGTTCCCAGAATGTAATAGATAATTAGGACCATTTAATTATTTTTATCGCTTTATTTATTCGCATTTAAATTTCAAAGGGTTGCTTTTGGCGATGTAAATACCCGACGCCTTGTAATTTAATTCCCGCAATTTATTTTCCGCAAAAATAACTGTTAGATGTTTGATAATAGGAATGCATGACAAGACTTAATGCTTTAACCTAAAATCAACTTAGATCACCATTAACATGTACAAAGATAAAATTAACTGAAAACAACACACTCGCACATGCGCACTCTTAGGGTACACCCCACTTGGTTGCCT
Source organism: Vicia faba (assembly GCA_948472305.1). NCBI lineage: Eukaryota > Viridiplantae > Streptophyta > Magnoliopsida > Fabales > Fabaceae > Vicia > Vicia faba. The sequence goes on from OX451736.1 coordinate 310,352,943, forward strand.
CCGTACGCGGTCATTAAGTATATGTAGTTTTAGAGGTCGCCCTCTTGTCTAAAAGATCATAGTTGCCTCGAAACGGTTGCCTTGGATATTGTTGCCTCAAACAAATAATCTAAGACATTAGGGTTACCGCTAAGGCGTCCTAACATTGCTTTGGTGACCGTAAGTCCCTAATTCGAATTGACCCTTAAACTCCAATGACGGTGCTACCTACTCATCAATAGTAGGATAGCATTGTCTAAAGGAAGATATCATAGAACGATTCCTTTTTCGAGTAGGTAGATGGTTCTTAGATACTTGCTCTTTCAAAAACAAAATCTTTTTCACACTTACACTTTTCAAACAAAGTTTTCAAAAAAACACTTCATACGCTCTTAAGGACAGAAGCAAGAGTTAAATCGAAGTTTCAAATAAAAACTTTTTTTCAAAACCCACAAGCACAAATAAAGCAATTTTCAAAACAATATGAGCAAGTACCTAAGAGCCCATGGATAACCACGGATAGAAAGGGTGCTAACACCTTCCCTTTCTATAATCTACCCCCCGAACCCGAGAAATATCTCGAAAAAGGAATTTTTCTGTGCTTTTTTCCTTTCCTTGTTGGATAAAATAAAAGACGGTGGTGACTCTTGCTTACCGTGAAATTTTGCAAAAACAAACGCAAAACGCAAACCAGCATTCCAAAAAAAATAGTTAGTTCTTCCCACCGTATCACAGAACTGGCGACTCTGCTGGGGACGCTTAATAAGTGGGGTGTACCTTAGGAATAGTTCATAATGTTTTCAATTGCTTGACTTGTATGCTTTATATTTATGGGCTTGTATCGGAGTTACTATAGATCCTAACCCGGATCTGGGGGACACCCTTTAGGTAAGTAGCAATAAACTGTGAGGGAACTGTACGGCGTAGACCGATACGGTTGAAGCAGTAGCTATGTTGGTGTGGCACTTTAGTATGTACCGATATCCCTTGTGGCGCAACGAGGAGAATATGGGCCTGCTAAGGGGTCATTAAGCACCAGCTGACCTTAGAACCTTTAAATTGACCAACTTGGCCATAGAACTGTAACAGTATGCTACACTCATTGAGACTAAACTCTCGCGATGATTCCGGCCGCAAGAAAAGGTTGCTAAACTGGAATTATGACCGATCGAGGGTAGTTAGTGATATTAAGATCCTCTAGAACCCGATTACTATTTTTAGGACAGGTTTGAACCAACTGAACTGAAAGAGGGTAGTACCTAGACTCCTTGCCAGCCTGAAATCTAAGGGCTCTGTGTGTGACTTGTGTGCCTTTACCATGTTTGCTATTTGTGGATACTTGTGGTGTGCTTTCTATCATGATATCATGACATCATAACATTGCATACATCTTCCATTGGACTAACCTATTTCAAAGACATGAGGGATTCATCTTTGTTCTGTTTTGTAGGTCATGGCACCTATGCGTAGGAACACCATCCGGATCAACTTTGTCCAGGTTCCCACTTTGCTTAGAGAGTTGGTTGCAAAGATGTCAGATACTACTTCCTTTATCAGAAGACATGGGCATCTTCTTGGTTTGGTCACATCCAAATTGGACGAGCAGATGATGAGTGTCCTAGTCCAGTTCTTTGATCCATTGTACCATTGCTTTACTTTTCAGGACTACCAGTTGGTCCCTACCTTGGAAGAGTTCTCTGATCTGCTCGGTATCTCTATTATGGAGCAGACCCCGTTTACAGGTTGGGAGAAGATCCTTAGGCCGGAAGAGATTGCTTCAGCCCTTCATCTGACAAAGGCTGAGGTAATGGCTAATTGGGAAACTCGTAGTGGAGCAAAGGGCTTTTTGACTAAGTTCTTGGTTGGTAAGGCTAATCATTTCTGGGATAGTCTAGACTTCCAGGCATTCAAAGATATTCTGGCTCTTCTGGTATATGGCTTGATATTGTTTCCTAACTCTGACTCCTTTATTGATGTGAATGCGGTAAAAATCTTTATCTCTGGTAATCCTGTACCCACTCTCTTGGGTGACATTCTTCATCAGCTTTATGCCCGTACTGCTCGGAAGTGGGGAACCTTGATGTGCTGTGCTCCATTGTTGGCGAGGTGGTTTATTTCTCACCTCCCCAAATCAGTTCTGAAGAATAAAGAAGGCATGGGTTGGGTCCATCGGATTATGTCTCTCTCTCACAGTGACATCATTTGGACTATTAAGGGTATGGACGAGGTGGTTATTATTGATCGTTGTGGGGAATACCCCAATGTTCCACTGATAGGAACCAATGGAGGAATTACTTACAATCCATGCTTGGCCTTACGTCAGTTCGGGCGAGCCAGAAGGGAAGGACCTCATGAGCTACTAATGCTTAGTATAATCTTTGATTTCCAAGGGGATAGTGACGAGCAATGCGGCAGATTCATAAGGGCTTGGGATAGAGTACACAGATCTGATCCACACGAGCTGGGTGCGACGAATTCTCTACCAATGGAACCATATCTCCGATGGGTTCGCATACGTGCCTAAAAGCTGGGAATGCCCTATGAAGCCGTCTTGCCTATCATTGTTGAAGTTGCTGACGAGGAAGGGGTTCCTCATACTATCTTACACCCTTACATGCCTATTGACATTGGGGCATTGAAGAGGTCCTGGATGTAGCTAAGGGAAGAGCGGGATACTTATAGAGAAAAGTATCACGAGCAAGAGCGAAAGATCCAGAAGTTGACAAGACAGTTGGAAAATGAGCAGATCATCAGCGACTATGTCAGCACTAAAGGAAAACGTCCATGGGAGCGCTGATGTCTTTTGATTATTTCCAGTTTTTATTTACTTTTCAGTATTTCCTTTCTTGTAACGCCTTAAGGGAATTTGTTGAACAATTGAATTTCAAGTTTATCTAATAAAGGTGTGTTTCATGTTTGATTTACGAATTTGAATCTCTTGATGTCTTTGAAATCATAGCATACGCATTTCATTCCATGCACTTCATAACAGGTATCCCTACAGGTTTTCTCATCTTCTTCGCAGTTTATTTCACCATCATGTCTTCTGAACCATCAACTGAACAAGCGATCAAGGCTCTACAGGCTCAAAACGCCCAATTCCAGGAGTTGTTCATGAATTTGGCTAAGGGTAAGCAAGATCTGAAGGCCCTTATCTTGAAAGAGAAGAAGAAGAAGAAGAAGAAGAAGAAGAAGAAGACGGTCCTATTTAACATGGGCCACAGGTTTGGAAATAGGTTACGAGATGAAGTTGATTTGACCACCTCATCTAGAGGGAAAGATAGTCAGGAAGAAAGGAGGGCTCCTAGCCCTGTGGTTTCAGACAACGAGACGGACTTCGATGAAGACCAGTATCCTCCGGCCGAGGATAGATACAAGCAACTGGAAGACCGGTTGAGTGCGATGGAAGTACAGAAAGTGCCTGGTCTGGACTTTGGTGATTTTGGTTTGTCATCTGGGGTGGTGATTCCCCACAAGTTCAAAGCACCAGCCTTTGCTAAGCACGACGGAGTTTCTTTTCCGAAACTGCACCTCCGTTCGTATGTTAGGAAGATTCAGCCGTACACCGCTGACAAGAATCTCTGGATCCACTTCTTTCAAGACAGTCTCTCAGGGACTCAGCTTGAATGGTTTTACCAGTTAGAAGGAGCTAGCATCCGTAATTGGGAAGATTTGGCTGCTGCTTTCTACAAGCAGTACCAATACAACGCCGACCTCGCTCCCACGCGTACCCAGCTCCAGGGTATGTCAATGGGTGTGGGCGAAGGTTTCAAAGATTATGCTCAAAAGTGGAAGGACCTCACTGGAAGAGTGCAACCACCCTTGGCTGATCGGGAGCTCGTGGATATGTTTCTGGGGACCTTGGCTGGTCCGTATTTCAACCATCTGATTGGAAGTTCTTCGTCCGGGTTTATGGAGCTGATTATGACCGGGGAAAGGATTAAGTTTGATATTAAGTATGGTAAAATACAGAAGGGTGCTTCATCAGGCACCGAGAAGAAGCCTTTTAAGAAGGAGTCCAGTGATGTTTACAGTTCAAAAAGCCAGAATAGACCTGAACGCCGCCAAGCTGTTAATGCGTTTGTTATTTCAAGACCTGCTGGTGCTCCTCAGTGCAACAATCAGCGAAGGGCCGAGAAACCTCAAATATAATTCACTCAGCTCAACATGACTTTATCTCAGATTCTGCCACAGTTATTGAAAACCAATCTAGTGATTCCAAGGGAGGCCCCGCAGAATCCCAACACTACATCACCAAAGTACAACCCTAATGCCCGCTGTGCTTTTCACTCTGATAGCCCGGGGCATGATACAAATGATTGTTGGGTTTTGAAGAACAAAATACAGGACTTGATTGATGCTAAGGAGATTGAGTTTGAAGCACCTGAAAGACCTAATGTTGTGACAGCTCCTATGCCCAAGCATGGAGTAAATGCTATAGAGGAAGACTTGTTTGTGGTTTATGTGAAGGATATTGCTACTCCATTGATGACTGTAAAGAAGAACCTTTTGTTAGCCGGTTTATTTCTGGGTTGTGATGAAGGTTGCCGTATGTGTTCTGTCCTACCTACCGGTTGCCATATTTTGAAGTCAGGTGTCCAACGCATGATGGATAATAAAGAAATTATGTTTGAGAAGACTCTTGTTCCTTTGATCCCTACTGAAGAAGTTGCTATTATCACCATTTTCGACAATTCTTCCAAGGCTTCCTCGAGAAAGCCTGTTATAATTACATTTGTTCCAAGAATCGCATCGTTGATCATCACTGTTCTAAGGCATATCCCCTATAAATCTGATAAAGCTGTCCCTTGGCACTACGGGGCTGATGTTTATTATCATGGAGTTAAACAAGATTTGGATGTTGATACTGACGTCAACAACATTGTTGGACCTGCCAAAGTCACCCGCAGCGGAAGACTTTTCTCCCCTGATATCTCCACCAACTGCCCGGAAACCTGTTGTTGTTACATCTGCCAGTGTACCTGCTACTATTTCGGTTCAAGTTCCCATTCTTACCCCTGTTGCCAAGTCGTCCGACACTCGGGGCAAAGGGACCACTGATGAGCCTTCCCGGACGGAGGCACCAAAGAAAATTACTGTGGAAGCCTCTAGACAAGAGATGGAGGAAATTTTGAAGATCATCAAAAAGAGAGACTACAATGTAGTCGAGCAGCTGGGGCAAACCCCATCCAAAATCTCTATGTTGTCTCTGTTGCTATGCTCAGAAGCCCATGCCAAGGCTCTGATTGCTTTCCTAAATACTGCACACGTACCTCAAGAAACATCAGCTGATCAGTTTAAAGATTGCGTGGCTAGTCTGACTGCTGATAATGGGTTGGGTTTCTCTGACACCGACTTAACTGTGAAAGGGAAGAATCACAATGATGCCCTGCATGTCTCCATTGAATGCAGAGGCACTACTCTTGCTCATGTATTAGTGGATACTGGTTCCTCATTGAACGTTTTGCCTAAGAAAGCTTTAGACCGGTTGGACTGTGAAGGGTTGGAGCTGAAACCAAGCAACATCGTCGTCAGGGCCTTTGATGGGTCTAAGAGGATGGTGCATGGAGAAGTGGATATTCCGATTAAGGTTGGTTCTCAGGTTTTTGCATCTACATTCTATGTAATAGACATTCGGCCATCTTATTCTTGTTTGCTGGGTCGTCCATGGATCCACAAAGTTGGGGCAGTGACGTCTACACTCCACCAGAAGCTAAAGTACCCAGTGAAAGGGAAAATTGTGACAGTGCAAGGAGAAGAGGAGTACATGGTGAGCCACCTCAACTCTTTCCGATATATAGAGATGGATGGAGAGTTCATTGAGACCCTGTTTCAGCATTTTGAAGAGGTTCCCCAAACACTGGCATCAACTGAGACTGTTGTTGAAGATCCTCCCATGAAGATGGCTTCCCTCAAAGATGCCCGAGCTGTTGTCAAGAAAGGTGGGTGTGCAAATTGGGGCCAACTCCCTGATTTTGCACAGAAGACTAACAAGTTTGGTTTGGGTTTCACTGCAGAAGCTCAAAAGGCTATTCGGAATGCACGGATTGGAAGACCTCCCTTGTTCATCAGCAATTCAGGAGTGAATGCCATTGAAGACGATGTTGAAGAGTTTGAGTTCGACAGTTGGATCTACCCAACGACCGACGGTGGACTAAGCAACTGGACAGCAAAAGACTTCATCCCAATTTCTTTTGTTACCCAGTAATGAGACTTTTTGTTTTGAATTTGTAACAGACAATGTTTTAAACTTTACGGCCTGGTGTCTTACCCGGGGCACTGTGGCTTCATTTGTGAGGGCTTTATGTGTGTCATCTACATATATCATTAATAAAAGCATTGGACGTTTCTTGCATTTCAAATTTTGAGCTCCTTGTTTTTCTTTTATTATACATTGCAAAACAGCTATTTTACACACACTCACATACACAGGTCTACATCCACTCTGGATCTCACTGGTAACGACTCTGCTACTGCCAGTTATGACTTCGAAAGTCTGATTAAATTAGCCGAAGACGAAGGTGAAGATAATTGCGAAGTGCCTAGTGAACTTGTAAGACTACTACTCCAGGAAGAGAGGGCTATTCAGCCGCACGAAGAGCCGGTAGAATCAGTAAATCTGGGTACAGAAGAGGACAAGAAAGAGGTTAAGATCGGTGCAAATCTGGAACCTAGTGTGAAGCAACGGTTGATTCAGATGCTGCGTGACTATGTTGAGATCTTTTCCTGGTCTTATGAAGATATGCCTGGGTTGGATACCGATATTGTGGTTCACCGATTACCTACCAAGGAAGACTGTCCTCCAGTGAAATAGAAGGTCCGCCGAATGCGCCTAGAGATGTCTGAGAAAATCAAGGCTGAAGTTATGAAACAATTTGATGCCTGTTTTCTAGCAGTTACTTCTTACCCACAGTGGGTTGCCAACATGGTTCCTGTACCAAAGAAGGATGGTAAGGTTCGAATGTGTGTTGACTATAGGGATCTGAACAGGGCAAGCCCCAAGGATGATTTCCCTCTACCTCATATCGACGTTCTGGTTGACAACACCACTCAACATAAAGTCTTCTCCTTCATGGATGGTTTCTCCGGTTATAATTAGATTAAAATGGCTCTCGAAGACATGGAGAAGACGACCTTTGTTACTCAATGGGGTACCTTTTGCTACAAGGTCATGCCTTTTGGATTGAAAAACGTTGGGGCAAAGTATCAGCGCGCCATGGTCGCTTTGTTCCACGACATGATCCATCATGAGATTGAGGTATATGTTAACGACATGATTGCAAGGTCCCAGACTGAGGAAGAACACCTTGACCATCTTCAAAAGCTATTTGACAGATTGAAGTTGTACAAGCTGAGGTTAAACCCGAACAAGTGCACCTTCGGGGTGAGGTCTGGTAAGCTGCTGGGTTTCGTCGTAAGCGATAAAGGTATTCAAGTGTATCCTGCAAAGGTGAAAGCTATACAGGAAATGCCAGCTCCCAAAACAGAAAAAGAAGTCAGAGGCTTTCTGGGACGTCTGAACTACATTGCCCGATTCATCTCGCACCTAACTGCTACTTGTGAACCAATCTTCAAGTTACTGAAGAAAGATCAAGTGGTACTATGGAATGATGAATGTCAGGCCGCTTTCGAAAGGATCAAAGGGTATCTCCAAGAGCCATCCATTCTGATGCCTCCAATTGAAGGGAGACCTTTGATCTTATACTTGACGGTACTCGACAACTCAATGGGGTGTGTGCTGGGGCAGCATGATGAGCCTGGCCGAAAATAGCATGCTATTTATTACCTTAGCAAAAATTTTACCGACTGTGAGACCCGATACTCACTGCTCGAGAAGACTTGATGCGCTTTGGCATGGGCTGCTCGCCGGCTGAGACAGTATATGCTGACTCACACTACTCTATTGATATCAAAGATGGATCCAATCAAGTATATCTTCGAAAAGCCTGCCTTGTCCGGAAGAATATCAAGATGGAAGATGATCTTGACTGAGTATGACATCCAATACACGATCCAAAAGGCAATCAAGGGAAGTGTGTTGGCAGACCATTTGGCACATCAGGCAGTGGATAATTACCAGTCTATGAACTTTGAATTCCCGGACGAGAATATCATGATAGTAACAGACTGCGAAGAACCTGGACCGGATGAAGGACCTGAGGAAGGATCCCGATGGTCTATGTACTTTGATGGAGCTTCGAACGCTTTGGGCAATGGAATTGGCGCTGTGATCATATCTCCTAAAGGCTCTCATACTCCATTTACCGCCCGACTATGTTTCAACTGCACCAACAATATGGCGGAGTATGAAGCGTGCATCATGGGTCTTCGAGCAGCAATTGATCTAAGGATTAAATTCTTGAGTGTCTTCGGAGATTCCTCTCTCGTGATCAGTCAGATAAAAGGCGAGTGGGATACGAAACACCCTAATCTTATTCCTTACAAGGAGTATGTGTTGACTTTGCTTCCGCACTTTGAGGAGATAACCTTTGAACACTTCCCTAGAGAGGAGAATCAGTTGGCGGACATGCTGGCTATGATGTCTTCTATGTTCAAAGTCAATTGGGACAACGAAGCTCCCCGAATTATCATTGAAAGATTGGATGAACCTGCACATTGTTGCGACATTGAGACTGAAGAGGTAGCAGATAAACCCTGGTTTCATTAGGTGAAGAGATATCTCGAGGCTCAGGAGTACCCCGAGGGTGCATCTGTTAATGATAAGAAGTTTCTGAGGAGGTTCGCGGCGAAGTTCTTCATCAGCAATGGCATTCTCTACAAGCGTAACCATGATTCAACCTTACTGCGATGTGTGGATAAGAACGAAGCAGAAAGGATCATGGCAGAGTTACATGAAGGTACTTTCGGAACTTATTCCAGTGGACACACCATGGCGAAGAAAATCCTACGGGCAGGATACTATTGGTCCACAATGGAAGCTGACTGTTATCAGCATTCTCGGACATGTCACAAGTGCCAAGTTTATGCTGATAAGGTGCATATACCTCCGGTTCCTCTGAACGTCTTGACAGCTCTGTAGCCTTTTTCAATGTGGGGCATTGATATGATCGGCGAGATCATACCTACAGCATCCAACGGGCATCGTTTCATCCTGGTAGCAATTGATTACTTTACAAAGTGGGTTGAAGTAGCTTCCTTTGCTACAGTAACCAAGAATGTCGTGGCATGGTTCATTCGGCATAATCTGATCTGTCGATACGGTGTACCGGAGAGGATCATTACGGACAATGGTACAAATCTCAATAATAAGATGATCACCGAACTCTGCAAGCAATTCAAGATACAGCATCACAACTCTTCTCCTTACCGGCCGAAGATGAATGGGGTTGTCGAAGCGGCTAATAAGAATATTAAGAAGATTGTGCAGAAGATGACAGTGACATACAAAGATTGGCACGAGATGTTACCATTTTCTCTTCATGGGTACCGTACCTCAACGCGGACGTCAACAGGGGCAACACCCTATTCTTTGGTAAATGGTATGGAGGCAGTATTACCCATTGAAGTTTAGATACCCTCTCTTCGGATTATGAAGGATGCAGGTTTGGGCGAAGATGACTGGATTCAGACCCGGCTTGATCAGCTGAACTTAGTCGACGAAAAGAGACTTACTGCTATTTGTCATGGTCAGACTTATCAAAAACGGATGATAAAGGCATTTAACAAGAAAGTCAGACGACAAGAGTATCAAGTTGGGGATCTGGTCATCAAGCGCATTATTCTACCTCAAGGTGATCCTAGAGGCAAATGGACCCCTACTTACGAAGGGTCATTTGTGGTTAAGAACATTTTCTCAGGAGGAGCTATGATTCTAACCACCATGGATGGTGACGACCTTCCTCACCCCGTCAATGCAGACATAGTGAAAAGATACTACGCATAATCAAAGACCCGCCAGGTCGACTGGCCTAGGCAAAAATAAGGGCTTCCCGACGAACCAAAAGGTTTCGGGCAAAAATAAGGGATGAAAATAAAAAAATCTGTACACCCGGCAAGTCGAAAACCTGAAAAGGCGGCTTGGGCAAAAAAGGGTATCCCGGTGGACTGAAAACCCGAAAGGGCGGTCCAGGAAAAAATTAGGGATCAAAGCGTAACATTATGTCTCATTGGATCACCTTGCATCCAGACTTCGGTATCAACTATCAAGATCGAACGACACTAATCAATCTGATCTACCTTCAATCAAGTAGCAAAGAGATGAGATGCTCGAGGACATAAAGGCAATAGCAGAGTTGGAACCCAATGGGATTATTCACATAGCTGTTTTGTTTAGTTTTTCACAAATTGTGTAAATTCTATTATTCAGCGGCGTTCTCTTACTAGGACGTCAGCCTCTTGTACAAAAACGCCTATTTACAGGCCAAACTTCAAAATCAATACAATTCATTTTCAAAGAAATTTCAAACTGTTTTTCCTTTATCTGTTTTGTTTTGCAAAGAACGTCCAATGTTCATTTTTGATATATGCACTTGACATTAATTGCTGCTCATAAATATTTGCATGCGAAACAAAAGACGATTACTGGTAATATCAGAAACAGGGGCAATAAAAATTGTCCAAACTGTATAGTTGCTCTGTCCATCAGGTACAAGGTAGGTTCAGCTGAAGAATATGGTTGAGATGCATTCACTCCCCGCAGAGTAAGACAGTAATGATAACTCTCCCCAACTGAGACACGCAACTGTGAATGAATGAGTCAGTAATATCCTCCCCCCAAGTAGAGTTTATCTACCATCAACACTGAAAAGGCTTAATATCCCCGGCAGTCTTAATATTCCCCAATGGAGTATAAGAATATTCCCTGGCATAATACAAGATATCCCCAGTGGAGTTAAAATTTTCCCAGCGCAGCATGAAAAAGCTTCCCCAGTGGAGTTGAAGAATCATCCCCAGTAGACTCCGGAAGTTCGTCCCTGGCGGAGTATAAAAATAAATATCCCCAGCCGAGTTCAAAGGAAGAATGTCCCCAGTAAAGCTCAAAGGATAATCCCCATAAGATTCTAACAGGTTATCCCTAGTGAATTCGCAACTGAAAGATCATCCCCAACGGAGTTCTTTCCTTTCACAAACAGGAATTCAATCCCCAACAGGATTCAATATCACCAGCAACGGTAATTTGTCCCCAACAGAACTTATCAGTGGAATCCTCAGCAGAGCATCCCTTCCCCACAGAGTAATCTCCTCATCAGCTTATTCTCCAACAGAGTTATCCTCCCCTGTAGGTTTATTCTTGCAATCATATTCATTCGCTACCCTCAGCGGAAACAAAGAATTCAACTCTATTCTCTAGCAGCTATCTGGGATTTATTTTCCCCAGCCAAAAACATTGCATTTCCATACATCATAATACATGCATATACGCATCATACAACACGATCTCATTTATTTTGAGAACATCAGTGCTTGATCCATATCATGCATTGCATATGACTGACCTTTACCTTTCAGGAAGGATGCAGTTAAGTTCTCAGCAGTCGAAGACCTGACCGGTTCTTAAATCTCAACTGAATTATCCTCGGTTGAATTTCAGATAAGGTTCTCAATCTCGACAATTTTCCTCCGATATAGTGTGGACGAGTTCTACAATCTCAACAGTATACTCCGTTGAAGACCAGACAATTCCTAGATCTTGACGAAGATGTTTCCCTTAGTCGAAGACCTGACCGGTTCTTAAATCTCAACTGAATTATCCTCGGTTGAATTTCAGATAAGGTTCTCAATCTCGATAATTTTCCTCCGTCATAGTGTTGACGAGTTCTACAATCTCAACAGTATACTCTGTTGAAGACCAGACAGTTCCTAGATATTGATGAAGATGTTTCCCTTAGTCGAAGACCTGACCGGTTCTTAAATCTCAACTGAATTATCCTCGATTGAATTTTAGATAAGGTTCTCAATCTCGACAATTTTCCTTCGTCATAGTGTGGACGAGTTCTACAATCTCAACAGTATACTCCGTTGAAGACCAGACAGTTCCTAGATCTTGATGAAGATGTTTCCCTCAGTCGAAGACCTGACCGGTTCTTAAATCTCAACTAAATTATCCTTGGTTTAATTTTAGATAAGGTTCTCAATCTCGACAATTTTCCTCTGTCATAGTGTGGACGAGTTCTACAATCTCAACAGTATACTCCGTTGAAGACCAGACAGTTCCTAGATCTTAATGAAGATGTTTCCCTCAGTCGAAGACCTGACCGGTTCTTAAATCTCAACTTAATTATCCTCGGTTAAATTTCAGATAAGGTTCTCAATCTCGACAATTTTCCTCCGTCATAGTGTGGACGAGTTCTACAATCTCAACAGTATACTCCGTTGAAGACCAGACAGTTCCTAGATCTTGATGAAGATGTTTCCCTTAGTCGAAGACCTGACCGGTTCTTAAATCTCAACTGAATTATCCTCGGTTGAATTTCAGATAAGGTTCTCAATCTCGACAATTTTCCTCCGTCATAGTGTGGATGAGTTCTACAATCTCAACAGTATACTCCGTTGAAGACCAGACAGTTCCAAGATCTTGATGAAGATGTTTCCAGCATTCGAAGACCTGACCGGTTCTTAAATCTCAACTGAATTATCCTCGGTTGAATTTCAGATAAGGTTCTCAATCTCGACAATTTTCCTCCGTCATAGTGTGGACGAGTTCTACAATCTCAATAGTATACTCCATTGAAGACCAGACAGTTCCTAGATCTTGATGAAGATGTTTCCCTCAGTCGAAGACCTGACCGGTTCTTAAATCTCAACTAAATTATCCTCAATTGAATTTCAGATAAGGTTCTCAATCTCGACAATTTTCCTCCGTCGAAGTGTGGACGAGTTCTACAATCTCAACAGGATCGTACTCTGTTGATGACCAGACAGTTCCTAGATCTTGATGAAGATGTTTCTCCCCAGTTGAATTACGGACAAGTTCTTAAAACTCAACAGAGGCATTCTCTCAGTTGAAGCACAGGCAAGTTCCTAAATCTCAACAAAAACCAGGCTTCCCCAGTGGAATCTTCCACAACAACAGGTATGCAAGTTCTCGCTAAGGAATCTCTTATGCGATCGACACTCATGCATATGGAATATTTAAGCCCATCCTCCCGCCAGCAATCTCCAAACAGCATCTGTAAGCCCATTCCCGACATCACAAGGCTGATACCACTTCATGCGAGTGCAAATTTCTGGGCACTCTAGTGTTCAATCATCTTCCACCTTCGGATCAGAAAGGCACGATAGCCAATCTACATCCTCAGGTTTAAGAAGATTGAAAAGGGGCAGCTGTTGTACCCCAAAATTTTCCCTCTCATATTTCTCAAGACATTGCAAGAAAAATCTCTAAGTGGCTCAAGCTTACTCAAGAGTTGGTCAGACAAGCTATCTCCTAAGACAATCAACCCCAAGTTAGGGTTTTGTGTTGCATCAAGATCCTTGAATCCAAATGACCTAAAATTATCCCCAATGTCCTAATATGTTATTAAGATCATACATGCCAAATTTCAAGCCTTACAAAGGAAGTTTGCTCAGTCAATTGCTCAAAGGGTCCAAAAATCGATTGTGCTAGGGCAAAAGTCAACTGTGACCTATAAACAGCCAAACTTCAATATTTTTTTGTCAACATTCTCATTTTGAAGGATATTTCATCATTTTATCAAGGGTTGATTATGATTCATCAAGGATTGCTCAAAATTCATCAAAACTCAAAAGTTGCTAAATTAGGGTTTTGTAGGAAAAGTCAACTCAACTTTGACCAAGCATAACTTTCTCATACTTTATGAGAAATGACCCATCCAAAGCTCATTTTGAAGAGGATGCCATTTCCTACAATAAATCTTCATACCCCAAGATCAGAAAATGCACTCACAATAAGTTATAAATTTGGACATTATAGGTCATTTTTGAAAGTCAACAAAAACACCTTTTTTGTCAAAGCTTATAACTTGATCATGGAATGTCAAAATGAGATGAGACCAACAGGGTTGGTTAGAGGACATCTCAAGATTTCTAGAAAGTCCAAGTGTAAGTCTCAGAGTGCATAAGAGGGGGGGGGGGGTGAATTAGGTCTTATAAAATTTATTCGGTTTTATGAGAATGCTTGGTAGTAATTTTTGGTTAAGTGTTTGAAGGTTTTGATTATATCTTTATCTTTTCCTGATTATGGTGATGAAAGCGATAAATGCGGAAAAGTAAAGAACACGGTGATATATCCTGGTTCCCCTCACAATCCGAGAGTACTCCAGTCCCCTTTCCAACACGAAAGAGATTTCACTATAGTTAGAATGATTGTACAGCCTATGCTTACTATCTAACCTATAGGGTGATCAAAGGTTCTTAACACCTTTAAGACCAAACAAACACTAATGTGAATGAAGAACAATCCTCTTCAAATCACAACACTTACTTCCAACAATCCTGGATAGTAAGGGAATAATTTCTTTAAGTAATACAATGATTTAGTTTGAAGTATATGGAGAGCTTTATCAATCTTCAATTGATCTTCTTCTTCAAGATAAAAACAATTCTCAACAATGTATATAAATATTCACAATGTATGAATGAAACTTGTAATGATAATGAAAGTGTATATGGCAAGTTTCACAAAATTATGAACACATGAAAGTTTATGTGCAAATTTGAATGAATGAGAAAATTGTTAATATGAAGAAGGTTTTTGTTAATTTGAAAATTGAAGCATTAAGCATTGTTTGAAATAAGAAAATCTGCATTTTATAAAGTCATAAGAACCTCTTCATTCATGCCAATTCATATGAAAAGTTGCAATGCATTCATGAACAGATACCACTTGAAAAATGTTCAAAAAACAAAGTAAAAGCTGCACTGGTTCGCTAGGAACCGGTTCCGACACTGACAGAACCAGGTTCTTAGTGAATGTTATAAGTTGGAATTCAAAAATATCATGCAGGAACCGGTTCCCCTATTGGTACAACCCGGTTCCTGCAGGAACTCGGTTCCCTGTTAGGGAGGAACCGGTTCCTAAAGGTTTATTTTCAAAAATACTTTTTGAAAGATATTTCAAACAAAGTTTTCTTGATCTTAAAGTTATGTAATATGTATATGTTGATGAATGCATATTGTGAACATCTATATTCAAGATTTTAAGAATTATTTATACCATATTGACATTTGATGATTTCTTCAATAATTCTTCAAAAATCTTCAAGACTTTTATTTGATGTTGATAAGCTTTTTGCACATCCTTTGAATGTTGATGTCCATGTTGTCTTCATCAAAACACATGCTTTAAATATGACTTGAGAAGCTTGCAATTACATTCTCCCCCTTTTTGATGATGACAACCAAGTCTTGAAAACGATTTCTTGAAATGTTTTATGTTGTTTTGTATAGTAAACATGTTGAGCAAATGCAAGGCTCCCCCTAAATTGTATGCTCCCCCTAAGTCCATGATTCTTTGAATTTTGGAGTGAGTTTGATATTTATTTGGGCCTGCAATTTCTTTGAAACAAAACAACACACATGCATATTCTTCTCCCCCTTTGTTAACATCAAAAAGGATGGGGAAAAAGAGTGAAATAGATACATATAAAAATTAAGACGTGCATCTTAAGAGAAACATTAGATATCACCTTCATCCAAAATACCAAGTTCTCTTCCAAGCTTTTTGTTCTTGATGGACCAAAGAGATCCATGTGTAACAATTGTAGTGGTCTTGTAGTAGACACCACATTCTTAGATTTGAAAGTTGTTTTGGTCTGTTTGCCCTTTTGGCATGCATTACATAATTTGTCTTTGATGAACTTCATCTTTGGTAGACCAATAACTAAGTCATGCTTAACCAATTTGTTCAAGTGCTCCATGTGAATGTGAGCGATCCTCTTGTGCCATAACCAAGCGTCATTGTTGTTTACCATAAGACATTGTACCTTCAGAGACAAATTATCTAAAGTAATCATAAAAATATTGTTAGTTCTTATACCTTTGAGTTTTACCTCATTGGTTGCCTCATCCATAATGAGACATTCATCTTTGTTGAATTTGATCTTGAACCCTCTATCACAAAGTTGACTTATGCTAAGAAGATTTTGCTTTAATCCTTCAACATAGAGAACATCCTCAATTTGAATGGATGGAGGTGTGCCAACTATTCCAACACCAAGAATCTTTCCTTTGGTGTTGTCTCCATAGGTGACATACCCTTTTGCTTTATGTACTAGATATGAAAATTGGTGTACATCTCCTGTCATATGCTTTGAACATCCACTATCAAGATACCAAACATTTGATGTGGATTTCAAGCATACCTACACAAACAAATTATTCTTTGTTAGGTACCCAAGTTGCCTTGGGTCCTTCATAGTTAGTTCCCTTTTTCACCCACACATAATGCTCACTTGCTATACTAAAGTTTCTAACATAGCAAGCATTAGGTGTATGGCCTTTAATACCACAATAAAAACAAGTAGGTTCAAAGTTACTTCTATATCTAGAAGGATAAGATTTCTTCTTAGGAAATATTTTCTTTTTCGATACATTACCCTTTTTCTTTTGATGATTATGAACAACTTGCTTCTTTTCTACTTTCTTGGGTTTGGAACTATTACTAGCCTTTACAAAAACAGTGGGATTGTTACTTGGTTTCTTAGAATTCACATAACCAAGACCCCTTTTATCATTAGGATAATGTTGTTGGCTTAGTAATCCTTCCAATCATATTTGTCCTTTTTCATATCGTTCAATGACTCTTTTCAATTGAACAATTTGAAAGACATTTGATTCACACTTGGAGCATGCAAAGTTTTCTTTTTCTTTAATAAAATTCTGTTTTTGAACTTCAAAATCTTTAGTCATGGTGTCAATTTTTTCTAAACAACTTAGAAGTTCTTTTTTTTTGATTTGACACCTTTTTGTATAAACTTTTGCATTCTTTCAAGAGTTCATCAATAGCATCTTGAACATCATCATCAAAAAGATTAAATTCATTACTAACCTCTTCTTCATCGTCGGAGTGATGTGAAGCCATCAATGCTAGATTTGCACATTCCTCGCTTTCCGAATCGGATGAAGAACTTATCTCATTATCTTCCCATGCAACATAAGCCTTTTTGTTCTTGAACTCCTTTTTGCCTTTGAATCCATTTTTCTTGGAGAGTTTTGGACAATCCGGCTTTATGTGACTTTGCTTTCCACATTCATAACATGTGACATCTTGTGTTGATGTGGAGGCTTCTTTATCTTTATGATTATAAAATTTCTTCCTTTTGACAAAGTTAACATTATGAAGATTATTTTTATGACCAAAATATTTTCCTAACCTTTTTACAAGAATCAAGAAGTTTTCATCTTCCTCCGATGCATCTTTATCTTGACTTTCTTTTGAATCAACTTTCAAAGCAATGCCTTTGGATTTCTTCTCTAAATTTTCATGTTTTTCAAGTCTACCGAGTTCCGTTTCGTATTCTTGAAGTTTTCCAAATAATGTAGCGGAAGTCATTGCGGAGAGACTCTTCTTTTCCGAGATTGCCGTTACCTTTGGTTGCCATTCCCTAGTCAATGATCTAAGGATTTTCAAGTTGAGTTCATCATTTGTCAAGGTTTTACCAAGAGCATTTAAGTGATTTGTCAAATGCACAAATCTCTTTTGTAAGTCAAGAATGGATTCTCCGGGCTGCATTCGAAATAGTTCATATTCTTGACTCAAGGTATTTAGCCTTGATCTTTTTACTTCAGCCGTTCCTTCATGAGTTTGAACCAGGGTATCCCATATTTCTTTTGCTGTCTTGCAGTTCGAGACACGGAAAAATTCGTCCATACTGAGTGCACCTTGAAGAAGGTTTATTGCCTTTTTGTCATAGAGAACTTTCTTTTTATCATCGTCGTCCCATGCAGTTTTGGGTTTTACAGAACCAATGCCATTTATTACTGATATTGGGATAAATGGACTATTTTCAACAGCATCCCATACTTCCTCTCCTTGCGCTTCTAAATGCGCCTTCATGCGTATTTTCCAGAAGTCAAAATATTCACCACAAAATAGAGGAGGCTTGTTGTTACTACCACCATCTCTGAAAACTGGTTGATGATTTGCGGAAGCCATTCTGGATCTTTAGGAACAAGTTACCTATAACTTGCTCTGATGCCAATTGTAAGTCTCAGAGTTCCTAAGAGGGGGGGGGGGGGGGTGAATTAGGTCTTATAAAATTTATTCGGTTTTATGAGAATGCTTGGTAGTAATTTTTGGTTAAGTGTTTGAAGGTTTTGATTATATCTTTATCTTTTCCTGATTATGGTGATGAAAGCGATAAATGCGGAAAAGTAAAGAACACGGTGATATATCCTGGTTCCCCTCACAATCCGAGAGTACTCCAGTCCCCTTTCCAACACGAAAGAGATTTCACTATAGTTAGAATGATTGTACAGCCTATGCTTACTATCTAACCTATAGGGTGATCAAAGGTTCTTAACACCTTTAAGACCAAACAAACACTAATGTGAATGAAGAACAATCCTCTTCAAATCATAACACTTACTTCCAACAATCCTGGATAGTAAGGGAATAATTTCTTTAAGTAATACAATGATTTAGTTTGAAGTATATGGAGAGCTTTATCAATCTTCAATTGATCTTCTTCTTCAAGATAAAAAAAATTCTCAACAATGTATATAAATGTTCACAATGTATGAATGAAACTTGTAATGATAATGAAAGTGTATATGGCAAGTTTCACAAAATTATGAACACATGAAAGTTTATGTGCAAATTTGAATGAATGAGAAAATTGTTAATATGAAGAAGGTTTTTGTTAATTTGAAAATTGAAGCATTAAGCATTGTTTGAAATAAGAAAATCTGCATTTTATAAAGTCATAAGAACCTCTTCATTCATGCCAATTCATATGAAAAGTTGCAATGCATTCATGAAAAGATACCACTTGAAAAATGTTCAAAAAACAAAGTAAAAGCTGCACTGGTTCGCTAGGAACCGGTTCCGACACTGACAGAACCCGGTTCTTAGTGAACGTTATAAGTTGGAATTCAAAAATATCATGCAGGAACCGGTTCCCCTATTGGTACAACCCGGTTCCTGGTACAAAATCCAGGGACATGTTTTTTGAGAAATTCTGTAACCCGGTTCCTTGTTAGGGAGGAACCGGTTCCTAAAGGTTTATTTTCAAAAATACTTTTTGAAAGATATTTCAAACAAAGTTTTCTTGATCTTAAAGTTATGGAATATGTATATGTTGATGAATGCATATTGTGAACATCTATATTCAAGATTTTAAGAATTATTTATACCATATTGACATTTGATGATTTCTTCAATAATTCTTCAAAAATCTTCAAGACTTTTATTTAATGTTGATAAGCTTTTTGCACATCCTTTGAATGTTGATGTCCATGTTGTCTTCATCAAAACACATGTCTTAAATATGACTTGAGAAGCTTGCAATTACACCAAGAACACCTCCAAAAGTTCAAAATTGAAGAAGTTATGCATTGTTGAAGTTGGGCATTTTTGTAAAATTTCCAAAAGTCAATTATCCCCAAAACTTCAAATTTTGTCAAATGGGTCCATTCTTTTCCACTTAATTTGAGCTTCCCCCATTTCACATGTGTCCTAGCTTCAGCCTTGAGATCATATTTCTTTTTTATCATTTTATTTGATTTTTTATTGAATTATTTCATTTTTAATCAAATTAAATCAAATAAAATCCAAATATTGATTACTTGAGATCTTTTTGGCTATTTCAGGTTGAGATCATCATCATTAATCTCATCAAATTCGTATCACACAAGATCATGTGCAAAAAGATGGATTTTTGACAAATTTGGCAAGCTTTCAAAACTGAATCAAATCAAATATGGGTGCATTGATTTAGAGAGATTGAATCCATAATTCTTAACCTAATGCATTCCATAATACATAAGGAGGCTTAAGGCACGAAAACAAGGTTTGGAGGCTGTAAGAGCAAGCAAAACAAAACTTGAAAAAGTGGTGAAAAAGTTGGAATTCGAAATCATAGCAAGAGAGGTTTTCAGAAGCCAAGAAGCATCCCAATTGATTCCTGGGTGATCAGATAATCCTCCTGGATCCAAAGCACGCATTCTCAAGCCTTCTAGAGCTCTGTAAGTATCACAATGCCAAGCTCTGTTCTTGAATTCATAAAGAATTATTCTTGCATCTTTTGTACAAATTAATTGCATATTCATAATCCTTATAGCATTTCTGAACCTTTGGCAATATTCAATTTGGTTTATATGGACTGTAACCTCAAAATACCATGGCCAGGGTTACGTTTTGTGTTTTAGGGATTTTTGTTTCAGGTGAAATTGATTCCTATAAAAGGAATGGTTGCACTCAGGAGAGGGAGACGAACCTAACCATGTCTTTGAAGGTCGTTTTTATGGCATGGAGTTGATTTTGGGATCGAGCTACGCTTTTAGCTGCAGATTCAAATCCGCAGGTAAAGTTACAGGGGCTGGAGGTAGGGGACGATGGCGTATCTCTTCCCCAGTGGCAAATTCAAACCATGGCGCGCTTAATTTTGTTGTGCTGGCATATTAATTCGTTTTCTCTTATTATTATTATTTTGTATATAATTAACAAATGAAGCACAACAGCCAAGTGGTAAGCGTGCTTGCCAATATCCAACAGGACCTGGGTTCGAATCCCAGGTCCTCTCAATTTCTCAATATATTTTTTCTTAAGATAATCACATGTAGATCCAGGCTTGTAGCATACCGTGCGCCTTCACATGTCCAACAACCAGATGGCCCAA
This sequence comes from Vicia faba, assembly GCA_948472305.1. Lineage (NCBI taxonomy): Eukaryota > Viridiplantae > Streptophyta > Magnoliopsida > Fabales > Fabaceae > Vicia > Vicia faba. The sequence continues at coordinate 310,373,681 of OX451736.1, forward strand.
GGCCAGATCTGGTGATCCAAATTGAGAGTCCACCATGGAGTCAAGTCCAAACGCGCACAGGGAATCAAAAAAGTCAAACGAGCCCAGATTTAAATGGGCCTCAGCTTGCTATTCTGACCCCCTTTTCAGGCCCAAACCCTCTATCTCTCTCTATTTCATTTATTTTGTTTTAATTGTTTTATTATATTTATTTAATTAACTAACCAATCAAATTTTTTCCTTTTATAAAATTAAAACCACATAAAACATTTTCCTTATCAAATTAAATTTTAGTATTTTATTTTTTATTAACAAATTTATTAATTAATTTAGGCTATTAATTAGAAATAACTTTAATATATTTTTGTAAATAATAAAAATCAATTAGACTTAATTAGGTTTTTACTAACATTAATTTATTTTATTTTATTTCTTTAAATACAAAAAATCCAAAAAAATAATAATTGATTTTTATTAATTTATTTATTTATTTATTTAATTTTGTAATTAACTTAGATTAATTTCTTTCGCTTAATTCAAAAACAACAAAAAAAAAATCTTTTTTCTTTAACAAAGGGTCAAAACCCTAAACTCACACTCGATTTAATTTTCCGCACGCGATCTAGTTATTCGATATTGTACTTGTTCCCAGAATGTAATAGATAATTAGGACCATTTAATTATTTTTATCGCTTTATTTATTCGCATTTAAATTTCAAAGGGTTGCTTTTGGCGATGTAAATACCCGACGCCTTGTAATTTAATTTCCGCAATTTATTTTCCGCAAAATATAACTGTTAGATGTTTGATAATAGGAATGCATGACAAGACTGAATGCTTTAACCTAAAATCGACTTAGATCACCATTAACATGTACAAAGATAAAATTTACTGAAAACGACACACTCGCACATGCGCACTCTTAGGGTACACCCCACTTGGTTGCCTTCATACGCGGTCATTAAGTATAGGTAGTTTTAGAGGTCGCCCTCTTGTCTAAAAGATCATAGTTTCCTCGAAACGGTTGCCTCAGATATTGTTGCCTCAAACAAATAATCTAAGACATTAGGGTTACCGCTAAGGCGTCCTAACATTGCTTTGGTGACCGTAAGTCCCTAATTCTAATTGACCCTTAAACTTCAACGATGGTGCTACCTACTCATCAATAGTAGGATAGCATTGTCTAAAGGAAGATAGCATAGAACGATTCCTTTTTCGAGTAGGTAGATGGTTCTTAGATACTTGCTCTTTCAAAAACAAAATCTTTTTCACACTTACACTTTTCAAACAAAGTTTTCAAAAAAACACTTCATACGCTCTTGAGGACAGAAGCAAGAGTTAAATCGAAGTTTCAAATAAAAACTTTTTTTCAAAACCCACAAGCACAAAGAAAGCAATTTTGAAAATAATATGAGCAAGTACCTAAGAGCCCGTGGATAACCACGGATAGAAAGGGTGCTAACACCTTCCCTTTCTATAATCTACTCCCCGAACCCGAGAAATATCTCGAAAAAGGAATTTTTCTGTGCTTTTTTCCTTTCCTTTTTGGATAAAATAAAAGTCGGTGGCGACTCTTGCTTACCGCGACATTTTGCGAAAACAAACGCAAAACGCAAACCAGCATTCCAAAAAACAGTCAGTTCTTCCCACCGTATCACAACTGATTATAAACTCTTCCTTCCCACAGACGATGACAATTTTACCTTTGACCGGGTACTTCAGCTTTTGATGTAATGTAGAGGTAACCGCACCTGACCCATGAATCCACGGGCGTCCGAGCAGGCAAGAATAAGCCAGGCGGATATCCATCACATAGAATGTTGAGTTGAAGACTTGAGACCCAACCTTGATATGGAGATCAACCTCTCCATGGACCATTCTTTTTGAGCCATCAAATTCTGTTACTACAATATCACTGAGTTTCAACATAATCTATCATTGTCTAGTCTATCTAAAGCTCCTTTAGGTAAGACATTGAGGGAGGATCCAGTGTCTACCAACATATGGTCCAGGGTGGTGCCTTTACACTCGATGGAAACATGCATAGCTTTGTTGTGATTCTTCCCCGCCAGGGTCAAATCTGTATCCAAAAATCCCAAACCATTGTCAACAGTCAGGCTTGCTACATAGTTTTCAAATTGGTCGGTCGTAGTTTCTTGTGGGACATGTGCATTTTTCAGGAATTTTAACAGAGCTTGGGCATGTGCCTCGGAGCATAGTAACAAGGACAACATGGAAATCTTCGAGGGTGTCTGCCCCAACTATTCCACTATCTTGTAGTCACTTTTTCGGATAATTTTTAGAATCTCCTCCATCTCTTGGGTATATGGGTCCTCAACTGCAATATCTTTTGTGGGCGCCTCCGTCCGAGCAGGCTCAATTATTTTTTCCTTTCCTTGAGTATCAGCATCATGTTTAATAGCATTAATACGAATGGGTGTAGTTGTGGTTGTCGAAGGTGAGATCTCTGGAGAGAAGATCCTTCCCGTCCTAGTAACTTTACTTGATCCAGCAATGTTTGTAACTTCAGCATTCTCATTCTCGATGATCCATGGTTCTTATTTAATACCATGGTAATACACTTCCGCCCCATAATTCTAGGGCACAACTTTATCAGAAGAGTAGGGAATTGGCCCCAGTGTGGTTATAATCAGTGGCGCTATTCTTGGTTCAGTGGAAATCCTAATAGGACCTTGGGAGGTGATCATAACAGGAGTACTTGAAATGGTAATGATGGACACATCTTCAAACTCTTGAGATATACTTTAGGTCAAACTTTATACAAATGGATTTTTCTCGAATATAATTTAATGGTTATCCTTCAGGTGTTGGACACCTTTCTTCAGCCATGTACAACCATTAATTTATGTAGCACAATGGTATCAGTCTTCAAAACAGCCTATGAATATTCCAGCTTTCAACAAATTCTTTTTAACAGTCTTTAAAGGAGTGGTCAAATCATTGCTGAAGGAAGAAAAAGAAGCATCTTCAATGGCATTGACACCCTTACCATGATTGGGCATGGGTGTGGTGATCACATTAGGGGTTGTTGGAGGGTCGAATTTAATTGTTTTGTTGTCGATCAAGTCTTGGATTTTATTTTTTAAAGATCAACAATCATTGGTATCATGTCCGAAACTGTTTGAATGGTAAGCACATCTTGCATTGAGATTGTATTTAGGAGAGGAGGTATCAGGGTTTTGGGGAGGATCTCTTAGTGTAATCAGTTCCGCTTTTAGAAAGTGTTGTAACGCTTGGGATAATGGCATATTGATCTTAGTATATTGCCTTTCTTGAAACTTCGTCCTATACCTACTCCCTTGTTGTTGTTGAATAGATGTAGGATTGGAAATTAAAACTGCCCCTACTGAATGACGATTGTCCTTCTTAGCATGGCTCCTTTTCCCATACACAACATTAGTTTCCTTTTTGCCAAAAAATGGTTTTTTTCACAACATTAGAGGCGGAGGCCATTGGTATCTTCCCGCTTTTAATCACGCTTTCAACCCTCTCGCCAGTCAAGATCAATTCAGTAAATTCAGATCATGAACTTCCAATCAGCAAGTTGAAGAATTAACCAGTCAATGTTCCCATAAACATGTCTACCAATTCTATATCAGTTAAAGGTGGATGCACCCTATCAGCCAAGTCTCTCCACTTTTAGGCGTACTCTTTGAAACCGTCATTTGAACCCATGGTCATGCCTTGCAATTGCACTCGGGTCGGTGCCAAATCAGCATTATATTGGTATTGACGATAAAAGGCCGCAGCCAGATCCTCCCAGGTATGGATGTTTGTCCCTTCCAACTGGTAAAACCACTCCAACTGCACTCCAGATAGACTCTCTTGGAAAAAGTGCACCCATAGTTTCCTATCGGTGGTATGCGGTTGGATCTTGCAGACGTATGATCTGAGATGAAGCTTTGGACATGAGACACTGTCATACTTGGTAAAGACAGGAATCTTAAATTTGTGTTGAATGACCACCCCAGGAACCAAGCCCAAGTCTTCAAAGTCCAATCCAGGCACTGCTTGGATTTGTACAACGTTTAGTATGTCTTCTAGCTGCTTGCATTTATCTTCGACCGGTGGGTATTGCTCATCAGAATAATCCACGTCCTCGAAAATTGGGTTATTCCCACCCCTAGCACGGGTGCTTCTAGCAACTTCTTCTTAATTATCATCCTCGGAGGAGGAGTCATATTCAATTTGAACTTGTCGGGCGGGGCCTTTGAACCTTTTCCCCATGTTGATCACAACTTTCTTCTTGGTCTTTTTCTTCGTGACGGGGAGCGTCATCATTTCTTGATGACCTTTTGCTAAGTTGAGAAGAGTCTCTTGGAATTGAGAGTGTTGAGTCTGCAAGTCCTTGAAGGTTTGCTCGAGATCCATCTTATACTAAAATAAACAGTAGAAAGATGAGGAAACCTGTTTCAGAAAACCTGCTTATGATATGATGCATGTTATGCGAATGCAATGTTTTGAAGGACTTTTAAGAGATTTAAATTTGCTTAACCAAAGAGGAAACAAAACATCAATTGTATTAATAAGTTCAAAGGTTACAAATGCCTCTTGGGCTTATAATGGAAAAATAAAAAGACAAAGTAGACTCCTAAAACAAAAGGCTCGAGTTTCCCACTGGCGCATCCTCTATGGTGCAATGTAAGAATTCAGGCTTTGCTCCTCGTGAAGTTTCCTTGTGAGCTTCAACACCTTCCTCTCGCTTGTATAGAATTGGGCTTCAAGGTGTCTCGCTCTCCCTTGAGTTGAATCCACGATGTTGTACCCCAAAATTTTCCCTCTCATGTTTCCCAAAGTCTTCCCCCTGCATGGTTGATCACAAACTCTTGCCTAAGGAAAAGGAAAATTTTTGAGTGGTGCTTTAAGTACATTTCGATTGGCATTCTGAAAGAACCTTCGATTGGTGTTCTGAAGGAGCCTTTCGATTGGCATTCTGTCAAGCTCTTCGATTGGCATTCTGAAGGAGCATTTCGATTGGCATGGACAAGCACTTCGATTGGCATTCTGAAAGACCCTTCGATTGGCATTCTGAAGGAGCATTTCGATTGGCATGGACAAGCACTTCGATTAGCATTGTGTCAAGGCAGCTTCGACAGGCATGATTAACCATGTCCTTTGATTGGCATGAACAACACCTTTCGATTGGCCTGTTAACAAAGCCTTTCGATTGGGATCCTTCGATTGATATTTGGACAAGGGCCATTCGAAGAACACCTAACAGGCCATTTGGAAGAGGCCATCAAAGGGAACTCAGAAAACATGTCCAGGTACACTAAACATGAGAAAATGGCATGTTTCCCTTGAAAATATGGAAATAATTAAATGCTGATTGTGGATTTAATTCTTGAGTTAAAGGCCAGATTCTTGCCTTTTCTGTTCCTAAAGAGCTTATTCGACCAGAGTGTTTCTGTTCAACTCAAGACCATTCAAAGAAGAATTCAGAAGGCTCATTCGAAAGGTACATGAGAAGTCCATTCGAAGGAGGCAACTCAAGGCCAATCTAAGAGCATTGCATGAAGGCATTCGAAAATCAAAAGTGTCCAGGTTCATTCAAGAGACATGAATATTTCAAAAAAGGAAAACTTTTAATGTGTCAGTTTCTTGTCTCATGACATTTAATGGCTTGTTTAATGGCTGTCTCTTTCCATTATTGCACCCTCACACCCCTATAAATACAGAGGCCAGCATACATATCCAACAGACAAAAAACTCTACAGGAAAATAGAAAACACAAAAAAACACACAACAGGAGAACAAAAAACATTGGAGTTACGCTGCCAAAAGTCATCAACATTTTCATAAGTAATCCAGGCCAAAGCAACCCTTCAACAAAAGCATCCACGCCCATAAGCCCCAAATCAAAAGTGCCTACATCCAGGAAGTGCCCAGATCGAAGGTGCCTACATCTAGGAAGCGCCCAAATTAAAAGTCCAATCTGCTGGTAAGAAAGGGTAAACTATCCAACCTTATATTTGCATAACACATTATTACTTGTTGTTACCTTTGATTTGCCATCCTAGACAGGATCGAAAGGCCTGGGTTTGGCGCCCAGGTCATGTTCTTCGTTTGCCAACACTTGCTGCAGACATAGCCTGAAGAAACCCAGCAAGCGCAGGATCAAAGGGCCTGGGGTTCAATACCCAGGCCCTGCGTTTTATTTCGCTAATATGCTTTTGCAGGTATAACATCCCAGATCGAAGGAGACCCCTTCTCTGGATCGAACCCATTAGCATGCTGGATCGAAGGAGGCATCTCATTCCTGGATCGAAAGCCATGACCTCCATGATCGAAAGGACCATGACCCTCTCTGGATCGAAGCTTCCATTCCCTCCCTGGGTCGAAATTCCTTTTTTTCCCTGGATCGAAGGATCCCCCCTTGTATTTTATTTTTGTTTTCATTGACATATTTTTATCTTTTTTAATTAACATTAAAATAAAAAAACCACAAAAACATTAGGCTAGTTTTTTCTATTAAAATTAACTTTGTTAATTAATCTCTTAATTATCCTAACATTTTTTCAAAACTAAAAATAAGTAGATTTAGATCATTTTCCCAAAATAAAATAAAACAACAAAAAGATCATATGCTTAGGATTTTTAAGATTCACGCGCGTTTATTTTATTGTAACTGCTTATTATTCCCCCAACTTTGGACATGTAAATAATCCCCCTCCCCGAAGCCTTGTAATAGCATAGGATTTATAATTCCCGCACTTTAAATTCCTGTACATATATTAACTGTTTAGATGTATGCTAACTAGGAATGTGTGACAAGATATAAAAACAAATGGTAGAACACCTAAAATTACAAAGATGATATAAATTGAAAATTGACACACTTGCACATGCCACTCCTAGGGTACACCTCACTTGGTTGCCTCGAGCATGGTCATTAAGTATAGGATGTTTTAGAGGTCGTCCTTTTGTCCCAAGATCATAAGTTGCCTCGAAATGGTTGCCTCGATAAAAATGATCTAAGACATTAGGATTACCACTAAAGCGTCCTAACGTTGCTTTAGTGACCACACGTCCCTTAAATCGAATTGACCCGAAAACTCCAACAATGGTGCTACCTACTCCTCAATAGTGGGATAGCACTGTCTAAAGGACATTTGCATAATTTAATTCCTTTTTGAGTAGGTAGAGGTTCTTAAGTACTTGCTCATTTAAAAAACAAAACAAAACTTTTCACACTTACACTTTTTGAACAAAGTTTTCAAAACACTTCATTACACTCTTGAGGACAGAAGCAAGAGTTAAATCGAAGTTTCAAACAAAAACTCTTTTCAAAAACCCACAAACACAAAGAAAAGCAAACTTTTGAAAACATAGTGAGCAAGTACCTAAGAGCCCGTGGATAACCATGGATAGAAAGGGTGCTAACACCTTTCATTTCTATAATCTACCTCCCGAACCCGAGAAACATCTCGAAAAGGAATTTTTCTGTGCTTTTGTCCTTTCCTTGTTGGATAAAATAAAAGACGGTGGCGACTCTTGCTTACCGAGACATTTTGCGAAAACAAAGGCAAACGCGAACCAGCATTCCAAAACAGTCAGTTCTCGTTCCCACCGATCATAGAACTGGAGACTCTGCTGGGGAGTAATAAGTGAGGTGTACCTTAGGACTAGATCACTTGTGTTTTCATTTGTATTGCTTTGAATTTTGTGGGCTTGTATCGGAGTTCTATAAATCCTCCACCCAGATTTAGGAAACATTCATAGATAGCAATACGTTATGGAAACTGTACGGGGTATACCAACACGGTTGAAACAATAGCTATATTAGTGCGACATATTTGTGAGTACCGGTAGCCTTTGAGTCAATCAAAGAAAATACGGGGCCGTTGAGTGATGTCACTAAGCACTAATGACCTAGAACCTTACTTGACCATCTTAGCCTTTAGGGGTAGTGAGATGACCGACTTTGGTGCAGTTCGAAGTTGGTAGATACTCGATACTACACTCATTGAGGATTGTTTTCTTGGAATATTTTGGTCGCTAGTTCAGTGGCTAAACCAAAATGATGAACATAGAAAACAACCCAATGATATTGAGCTCCTTAGAACCCGGTTACTATTTATAGGACAGGTTTTGAGCCAACTACACTCAAGAGGGTACTTACCTATGGAACCTCATGCAAGCCTGAAACTTAAGGCTATTTGTGTGACTTGTGTGCCTTCAAATCTGAACTACTTGCACATACTTGTTATCTGACAACATGAGTTCCTTGCAGGTTTTGTTTACAGTCCTTATCCAATAATTTGGACTTATTGCAGGGCTTACTTACATCACCTCACACTTGTGCTTAAACGCATAGCATACACATCATAACATCATGCCTTAACATTTCTTTAACCATTTCAAGGATCTCAAGGGTCTGTGATGCAGGTTATGGTACATCAAATGTCTAGCAAGGGGCAAAGGGGATTTATTTTCCTCTAGCCAAGGTTGTTTAGAAATCAAAACACGATAACTTGAGTCAGGGGCTATGACCCACTCGATATGGTGAGCTTGACTCTTGAAGAAGGACTCTCAGCAACATGAAGTTCCTTCAATCAAGCTGCAAAATTCAAATTCTAACAAGTTTCTTGTTTACCCTGCAAGATCCTTGAAAACATTGCATACATATACCATACATATCATTGCATAACAGGTACCCTTTTACAGGTCTCTTATCTTCTTCGTTGTTTATTTCAGCAATCATCATGTCTGCTGAACCTTCCACTGAGCAAGCTATCAAGGCCCTCCAGGCCCAAAATGCCCAATTTCAAGAGTTGGTCATGAGCCTAACTAAGGGTCAGCAGGACTTGAAGACCTTGATTCTGAAAGAGAGGAAGAAGAAGAAAAAGAGAACCATCCTGTTCAACACCGGACGCAGGTTTGGAAACGGGCTGCAGAATGAAATTGATCTGGCCACCCCGTCTGGAGAGAAAGACAGTCCACAAGAAAGGAGGGCTCCTAGCCCTATGGTCTCCGACAACGAGACAGACTATAATGAAGAACAGTATCCTCATGCTGAGGATAAGTACAAACAGCTGGAGGACCGTTTAAACGCTATGGAAGTACAGAAGGTGCCCGGTCTGGACTTCGGAGATTTGGGTTTATCATCTGGGGTGGTGATTCCCCACAAGTTCAAGGCACCTGCCTTTGCCAAGTATGACGGAGCTTCCTGTCCCAAGCTGCACCTCCGGTCATATGTGAGGAAGATCCAGCCTTACACCGCTGATAAGAACTTATGGATCCATTTCTTTCAAGACAGTTTTTCAGGGACTCAGCTTGAGTGGTTCTATCAGTTGGACGGAGCCAGTATTCGCACCTGGGAGGATTTGGCTCCTGCGTTCTATAAGCAGTATCAGTATAACTCCGACCTCGCTCCTACGCGTACCCAACTCCAGGGTATGTCAATAGGGACGGGTGAAGGATTTAAAGAGTATGCTCAAAAATGGAGAGACCTTGCTGGAAGGGTGCAACCACCTTTAGCTGATCGTGAACTTGTTGATATGTTTTTGGGGACCCTGTCTGGTCCATTCTTTAACCACTTGATCGGAAGCTCTTCAGTCGGGTTCACCGAGCTAATACTGACCGGCGAAAGGGTCGAAGCTGGCATCAAAAGTGGGAAGATTCAAGAAGCTACACCTTCTGATGCTCAGAAAAATCCCTACAATGGGAAGAAAGAGTCCAGTGCTGTCTACAGTTCAAAACGACATAATAGACCTGAACACCGCCAAGCTGTCAACGCGGTTGTTATTTCAAAACCTGCTGGTGCTCCTCAGCATCACAACCAACAAAGAGGCGAGAAACCTCGAAGGCAATTCACTCATCTCAGCATGACTTTGTCTCAGATGTTGCCACAGTTGCTGGAGACCAACCTGGTGACTCTAAAAGAAGCTCCGAAGATTTTAAATACAACATCTCTGAAGCATAACCCTAACGCCCGCTGCGCTTATCACTCTGATAGCCCGGGGCATAATACGGATGATTGTTGGGATTTGAAGAACAAGGTTCAAGACCTGATTGATGCCAAGGAGATCAAGTTTGACCCTCCGGAGACTCCAAACATAATCACTGCTCCTATGCCAAATCATTGAAGGCTTTTGTTTCATTTGATTTTCAAGTCGTAATATCTCTTTGTTAGTCGAACAATTATTTATTAATACCAAACTTTGTTTCATTAATGCATTGCATATGTTTGTCTTGATTTGATCCAGTCATTTTAATTACATTTAAACTATGTTTTTTACTCACTTTATGACATTCAACTCTTGCTAAAAGTTACAAGCCTTTAGAGGGAGGATGACGAAACAATGCCATAATCTCATACAATATGCTTTTGGATGGACCTTGCTGACGATGTACAAGCATTTCTTTCAAATCCTAAACACTGGAGTTATAAGGAAGATAATCCCTAGTCAACCCCTTCGAGCCAAAGAAGTAGGAGTTTTCTGTTTTAAACACACATTGAAACCTTTAATCTAAACCTGGGGCAGGGTAGTCTCTCAATCAATTCAAAAGATGCGCATTGTAGTCGCAAAACTCTCAGTTCATAATACAACGAACGACATCAAAAGCATTGCTCTGGAATCAAAAGACAGTGGTGGTTCCTTATTTCATAGGCAGTCAATCTCTCAAAAGAGAAAAGCCCACTGAGCCAAAACCTATAAAGGAGGCTTAAGAAAGCTGGGGCATCCCGCTGACTGTAATCTCGAAAATAGGAACAGTCAGGCAAAAGTTAGGGATAACAAATCAAAAGAACGAGGTCGTTAAAAATCCTCAACAACATGAAAAATGTTGCAAAAATGACTGCCTTCCAACAAATTCAACTGGTGTGAACCATCACCAAAAACGTCGTTCCAGACTCATTTGGAGTTCAAATGCACAATTAACTGAGTTTAGGATTGAAGAACATCACGAAGAGCGGGTGGGTACAGATATACTTTGAGCCTTTATCCTTTGTTTCTTAAACCGTGAACTAAGCCACGTTACAACCCTTCAAAAGTCCTAACTGAAGCATGGGTTGATTCAAAAGCATACTGTTACAAAAGGTATCCCGACTCCTGTAAGGCTTTGCCCTAAATCTTGTGTTGAATTTATCTTATAAAAAGTTTTCTGCTAAAAAACGCATTTTTCAAAACTTTGAGACAAGCATAAACTTTGCATTATTTGAATATCACTGTTTGCATTTGGCTATTTGTTTGACAGCAGAGAAATTCACACAACGAATACCCGATGAACAAAAACCCTCTCAGTGAACAAAATCACTTCAAAAAGGATGACACTTCCATTGATAAATCTCCTATCAACAAGGGGGCATGACACGTCACTATCCAGCACGCCTGGGGCAGTCAAGTCAAGATTCAAGAAATCTCTCAAGATGCCAAATAGCCAGGGGTAGATCTCCATCTGAATCACTTGGGGCATTGGACATGAATTCCGGCAACGAATCTTGCATGATCAAACATCTTCTGGTAGTATGGCAACACAACACTATCGATAGTGACAACTCCCTACACTCTGAGAGCGTGGACATAGTCAAAAAAGTACTGCGCATAATCAAAGACCCGCTAGGTCGACTGGCCTAGGCAAAAATAAGGGCTTCCCGGCGAACCAAAAGGGTTCGGGCAAAAATAAGGGATAAAAAATGGAAAAAAAATTGTACACCCGGCAAGTCGAAAACCTGAAAAGGCGGCTTGGGCAAAAAAGGGTATCCCGATGGACTGAAAACCCGAAAGGGCGGTGCAGGCAAAAATTAGGGATCAAAGCGTACGACTATGTCCCGTCATCTCGTCACTTACCTACCAGAAGAAGACGTGTCATAGGTTGGGATAATACTCGATCCACAAGGCCTCCACAGGCACCTTGTCCCGCATAAACAGGGGCAATAAGAATTGTCTGAACTGTGCAGTTGCTCTATCCACCAGATACCTTCCCTCCCCGCAGAGTAAAGCAGTAATGGTAGCTCTCTCAGCTAAAACTTTCAACTACGGACGAGTCGGCAATACTCTCCCCAAGCAGAGTTAGTCTACCATCAGCCCTAAAAAGGTCGGGTATCCCCAGAAGGTCTTAATAATCCCCAACGGAGTATAAAGACATTCTCCAGCAAGTGTAAGAGCATCCCCGACAGTCTTAATATTCCTCAACAGAGTATAAGGATGTTTCTCGGAGGAATACAAGATACCCCTAGTGGAGCCATTTCCCCAGCGCAGTCTAAAAAAGCTTCCCCAGTAGAGTTGAGTCATCTTACCCAGTAGATCCTGGAAGTTTGTCCCCTGCAGAATACAAATGCATCTCCTCATCCAAATTCAGAAGGTTATCCCCACAAGAGTCTAACTGGGTTACCTTTAGCAAGTTGCAACTGAAAGATCATCCCCAGCGAAGTTCTTTCTTTCCCCAAGCAGGACTTCTATCCTCAACAGGTTAAATATCACCAGCAACGGTAATCCATCCCCAGCAGAGTTCATCTTTGAAATACCCAACAGAGCTTATCAACGGAATCCCCAACGGAGTTTATCATTAAAATCCTCAGCATAACATCTCTTCCCCACAGAGTAATCTCTTCACCGTGTTTATTCCCCAACGGAGTTCCTCTCTCCTGCATGTTTATTCTCACAACTATCTTCGTTCATCATCCCCAGCCGAAACGAAGAACTCAACTCTATTCTCCAGTAGCTCCGGGATTTATTTTCCCCAGCTAAAAACATCACATCTTCATACATCATGACTTGCATACGCATCATACAACACAAATCTCATTTATTTTAAGAACATCATGACATCATGCATTTCATACATCATGACATTGCATGCAGCTAACATTTTACCTTTTTCAGGAAAAGGTCAATCAAAAGATGGCTACCATCAACCTTTTCAAGTTCCAGATCAATACCTGTAGCAAGCCAGGAAAATATTTGTGGACGAGAGATTGAAGATTAACACCTGTAACAAGCCAGGAAGACCTTTCTTTCTCATGTCAGAGATCAATACCTGAAACCAACCAGGACAACTATCTCCTCGACCAACCTTTTCAGGTCCCAGTTTAATACCTGTAACAAGCCAGGAAAATATCTGTGAACGACTTATTGTAGATTAACACCTGTAACAAGCCAGGAAAATTATCTACATGAAGAGATTGAAGATTAATACCTGTAACAAGCCAGGAAGACTTTCTTTCTCAGGTCATAGATCAATACCTGAAACCAGCCAGGACATCTATCTCCCCGACCAACCTTTTCAAGTCCCAGTTGAATACCTGTAGCAAGCCAGGAAAACTATCTGTGGATGACGGATACCTGTAACAAGCCAGGAAAACCATCTACACAAAAAGATTGAAGATTAACACCTGTAACAAGCCAGGAAGACCTTTCTTTCTGAGGTCAGAGATCAATACCTGAAACCAGCCAGGACAGCTATCTCCTCGACCAACCTTTTCAAGTTCCAGATCAATACCTGTAGCAAGCCAGGAAAATATCTGTGGACGGATGATTGTAGATTAATACCTGTAACCAGCCAAGAAAGTTATCTACATGAAGGGATTGAAGATTAATACCTGTAACAAGTCAGGAAGACCTCTCTTTCTCAGGTCAGAGATCAATACCTGAAACCAGCCAGGACAAATATCTCCTCGACCAACCTTTTCAGTTCCAGATCAATACCTGTAGCAAGCCAGGAAAATATCTGTGGACGACTGATTGTAGATTGATACCTGTAACAAGCTAGGAAAATTATCTACATGAAGAGATTGAAGATTAACACCTGTAACAAGCCAGGAAGACCTTTCTTTCTCAGGTCAGAGATCAATACCTGAAACCATCCAGGACAGCTATCTCCTCGACCAACCTTTTCAAGTTCCAGATCAATACCTGTAGCAAGCCAGGAAAATATTTGTGGACGACTGATTATAGATTAATACCTGTAACCATCCAGGAAAGTTATCTACATGAAGAGATTGAAGATTAATACCTATAACAAGCCAGGAACACTTTCTTTCTCAGGTCAACAATTAATACTTGGAACCAGACAGGACAAGTTCTATAACCTCAACGGTATACTCCCGGTGAGCACGAGTCAGTTCCTAAATCTCAAACAAAGTTAGACTTCCCCAGTGGAATCTTCTACAACAACAGGTATGCAAGTTCTCGCTAAGGAATCTCTTAAGCGATCAACACTCCTGCAGATGGCATCTATAAGCCCATCCTCCTACCAACAATCTCCAAATGGCATCTATAAGCCCATCCTCCTAACAACAATCTCCAAATGGCATCTGTAAGCCCATTCCCGACGTCACAATGTTGATACTTCACCATACGAGTGCAAATTTCTGGGCACTCTAGTGTTCAATTATCTTCCACCTTCGGATCACAAAAGGCTCGAAAGCCAATCTATATCCTCAGGTTTAAGAAAATTGAACAGGGGCAACTGTTGTACCCCAAAATTTACCCTCTCATGTTTCCCAAAGTCTTCCCCCTGCATGGTTGATCACAAACTCTTGCCTAAGGAAAAGGAAAATTTTTTAGTGGTGCTTTAAGTACATTTCGATTGGCATTCTGAAAGACCCTTCGATTGGTGTTCTGAAGGAGCCATTCGATTGGCATTCTGTCAAGCTCTTCGATTGGCATTCTGAAGGAGCATTTCGATTGGCATGGACAAGCACTTCGATTGGCATTCTGAAAGACCCTTCGATTGGCATTCTGAAGGAGCATTTCGATTGGCATGGACAAGCACTTCGATTAGCATTGTGTCAAGGAAGCTTCGACAGGCATGATTAACCATGTCCTTCGATTGGCATGAACAGCGCCTTTCGATTGGCCTGTTAACAAAGCCTTTCGATTGGGATCTTTCAATTGATATTTGGACAACGACCATTCGAAGAACACCTCCCAGGCCATTTGGAAGAGGCCATCAAAGCGCACTCAGAAAACATGTCCAGGTACACTGAACATGAGAAAATGACATGTTTCCCTTGCAAATATGGAAATAATTAAATGCTGATTGTGGATTTAATTCCTGAGTTAAAGGCCAGATTCTTGCCTTTTCTGTTCCTAAAGAGCTGATTCGACCAGAGTGTTTCTGTTCAACTCAAGACCATTCGAAGAAGCATTTAGAAGGCCCATTCGAAAGGTACATGAGAAGTCCATTCGAAGGAGGCAACTCAAGGCCAATCGAAGAGCATTGCCTGAAGGCATTCGAAAATCAAAAGTGTCCAGGTTCATTCAAGAGACATGAATATTTCAAAAAAGGAAAACTTTTAATGTGTCTGTTTCTTGTCTCATGGCATTTAATGGCCTGTTTAATGGCTGTCTCTTGCCATTACTGCACCCTCACACCCCTATAAATACAGAGGCCAACATACATATCCAACACACAAAAAACTCTGCAGGAAAACAGAAAACACGAAAAAACACACAACAGGAGAACAAAAAACATTGGAGTTACGCTGCCAAAAGTCATCAGCATTTTCATAAGTAATCCAGGCCAAAGCAACCCTTCAACAAAAGCATCCACGCCCATAAGCCCCAAATCAAAAGTGCCTACATCCAGGAAGTGCCCAGATCGAAGGTGCCTACATCCAGGAAGCGCCCAAATTAAAAGTCCAATCTGCTGGTAAGAAAGGGTAAACTATCCAATCTCATATTTGCATAACACATTATTACTTGTTGTTACCTTTGATTTGCCATCCTAGACAGGATCAAAAGGCCTGGGTTTGGCGCCCAGGTCATGTTCTTCATTTTCCAACACTTGCTGCAGACATAGCCTGAAGAAACCCAGCAAGCGCAGGATCAAAGGGCCTGGGGTTCAATACCCAGGCCCTGCGTTTTATTTCGCTAACATGCTTTTGCAGGTATAACATCTCAGATTGAAGGAGACCCCTTCTCTGGATCGAACCTATTAGCATGCTGGATCGAAGGAGGCATCTCATTCCTGGATCGAAAGCCATGACCTCCATGACTGAAAGGACCATGACCCCTCTCTGGATCGAAGCTTCCATTCCCTCCCTGGGTCGAAACTCCTTTTTTTCCCTGGATCGAAGGATCCCCCTTGTATTTTATTTTTGTTTTCATTGACATCTTTTTATCTTTTTTAATTAACATTAAAATCAAAAAACCACAAAAACATTAGGCTAGTTTTTTCTATTAAAATTAACTTTGTTAATTAATCTCTTAATTATCCTAACATTTTTACAAAACTAAAAATAAGTAGATTTAGATCATTTTCCCAAAATAAAATAAAACAACAAAAAGATCATATGCTTAGGATTTTTAAGATCACGCGCGTTTATTTTAATGTAACTGCTTATTATTCCCCCAATTTTGGACATGTAAATAATCCCCCTCCTCGAAGCCTTGTAATAGGATAGGATTTATAATTCCCGCACTTTAAATTCTTATACATATATTAACTGTTTAGATGTATGCTAACTAGGATTGTATGACAAGATCTAAAAACAAATGGTAGAACACCTAAAAATACAAAGATGATATAAATTGAAAATTGACACACTTGCACATGCCACTCTTAGGGTACATCTCACTTGGTTGCCTCGAGCGTGGTCATTAAGTATAGGATGTTTTAGAGGTCGTCCTTTTGTCCCAAGATCATAAGTTTCCTCGAAATGGTTGCCTCGACAAAAATGATCTAAGACATTAGGATTACCACTAAAGTGTCCTAACGTTGCTTTAGTGACCACACGTCCCTTAAATCGAATTGACCCGAAAACTCAAACGACGGTGCTACCTACTCCTCAATAGTGGGATAGCACTGTCTAAAGGACATTTGCACAGTTTAATTCCTTTTTGAGTAGGTAGAGGTTCTTAAGTACTTGCTCATTTTAAAAACAAAACAAAACTTTTCACACTTACACTTTTCGAACAAAGTTTTCAAAATACTTCATTACACTCTTGAGGACAGAAGCAAGAGTTAAATCTAAGTTTCAAACAAAAACTCTTTTCAAAAACCCACAAATACAAAGAAAAGCAAACTTTTGAAAACATAGTGAGCAAGTACCTAAGAGCCCGTGGATAACCACTGATAGAAAGGGTGCTAACACCTTCCCTTTCTATAATCTACCTCCCGAACCCGAGAAACATCTCGAAAAGGAATTTTTCTGTGCTTTTGTCCTTTCCTTGTTGGATAAAATAAAAGACGGTGGCGACTCTTGCTTACCGCGACTTTTTTCAAAAACAAACGCAAACGCGAACCAACATTCCAAAACAGTCAGTTCTCGTTCCCACCGATCACACACGACCTTTGCAATTCCTCGAGATTAGTAGGCATATCGGGGTGGAGAATGGTATAAGGAACATCTCCCTCAGTAATAGGCTCTACAATTATTGGTAAGATGGATGGATACGACATCATAAGGTTTTGAGCACGAGCTCTCACCCACTTGAGATAAGGCTCCAAAGGAATAGAGTTCTTATACCCCAAAGTTTTTCTATTAACCTTGTTTACCATTCCCTAAGCTCGTACAAATATTTGACGATAACCTTGGATATTGTTCTCACAGTCGAAAACAATACCTTGGACAAGCGCGTCATGAGGACCATCCCTACGAGTATAACCAAATTTTCGTAGAGCCAAGGAAGGATTATAAGTAATACCTCCCCTAATGCCAAGGAGTGGGACATTAGAGAATTCCCCACAGCGATCAATGATGGTAACATCCTCCAAAGATCGAGAACACCAATGAATATCTGAATGCGGGAGCGACATCATCCTTTGAGACCATCTCAAGCCTTGTTTGTTCTTCAAAACTTATCGAGGAAGGTGCGAAATAAACCACCTATATAGAAATGGTGTGCAAATCATAAGAATCCCTCTTCTCTTCATGGTACGGGCGTGAAGAGAATGCAAAATGTCTCCGATCAACGTAGGCACCAGATTACGAGATAGGAAGATTTTGACCGCATTCACATCTATAAGTTGGTTTGGATTAGGGAACAATACCAACCCATAGATTAGAAGAGCCAGGACTTTTTCAAAAGCTTTCAAATCCAGAGCATCCCAAAATAGTTGGGCTTTCTCAAACAGAAACTTGGCTAGAAAATCTTTGACACCACTCCTTGTTTCCCAATTAACCACAATTTCAGACCGTTGTAAATGTAAGGCTAATTCAATCTCCTCAGGTCGTGGATATTTCTCAATACCGGTGAAGGGTATTTGATCAAGAATAGGTACTCCCAATAGTTGAGAGAACTCTTCCATGGTAGGCACCAATTGATAATCAGGAAATATGAATTAATGATGTTTAGGATCAAATAATTGAAAGAGCACATGCGCCATATCTTCTTCAAAGCTTGAGGTAACCAGATTGAGAAGTCGACCATATCTCTTGGTGAAAGGAGAATTTTCAGGGACCCTTGATGCTAACTCTTTAAGTTGAGGAGCCACCTTGATAAGGTTGATTCAGATGGTATTTCTGCTAGTGGAAGCCATATCCTACAAAACAGAACAAAGATAAATCTCTAGGTCCTTGAAATGGTTAGTGAAAATGCTATGGCCTGATGCCATGATGTTATGTACATATAATCATATACAAGCAAAGCAAACAAGTCATTAGGTTTAGGATTGCATGGGGTTTATAAGTGAATACCCTCTTGAAGTTCAGTTGGTTCAACCTGTCCTAAAGAGTAATCGAGTTCTAGGGAATCTCAATATCATTGATCTTTCTTCATCGGTCATTGTTTCAGCGCAACCCTCTATTTTGGCGACCGAAATATGCCGAAAGTCCAATCTCAATGAGCGTAGTATCGAGTATCAACCAACTTCGGACTTCCCCAAAGCCGGCTATCTCACTACTTCCTAATGGCCAAGTTGTTCAACTAAAGGTTCTACGGCCAGTTACTGCTTCATGACACCACACAGCGGCCCTGTATTCTCCTTGATTCGCCACAAGGGATACTAGTACCAATAAATGTGTCACACTAACGTAGCTATTGTTTCAACCATATCGGGCTACGCCATACATTCTCCACAATATATTGCTACTTACCTAATAATTCCCCCAGATCCGGGTAGAGGATCTATACAAAACCCAAACACCCTTTTAAGAGTAAAGCAAGCAAGTCAAACAATGAAAGCAATAAAAGTGATCTAGTCTCTAAGGTAACCCCACTTTTAAGTTTGTCCCCAACAGAGTTGCCAGTTCTATAATACGATGGGAGAACTAACTTAGGTGTTTTGTGTTTTATCTCAATTGTTACAGATAGCAAGAGTCGCCACCGAATTTTCTTCTATCCAATAAAGGAAATGGTGAAAAGAACAGGAAAGAACTTTTTAAGAATTTTCTTGAGTTCAGGGGGTAGGTTATGAAAAGGGAAGGTGTTAGCATTATTTTCATCCGTAGTTATCTACGGGCTCTTAGTTTCCAGCTCACTTTGGAAATGCTTTGTAAATGTGCTTGTGTTTTGTTTGAAAGTATTTTTGAAAAGTGCCTTTGTTTAGGCAAACTTTGTAATGATTCTCGTCTCTATAAGTATGTATACAAAGTGTTGACTTTTGAAAACATTTCATGGAAGTGTTGGTGTGTTTGAAATATGTTTTGTTTTGAAATGTTTGTGAGCGAGCAACTACTAGTGTTCTACCCACTCAAAAGAAAGTCTTTATTCTTTTCCTCCTCCTTTAGATAGTGCTTTTCTACCATTAGTTAGTAGGAAGCCCTATCATTGGATGTGAAGGGACAAGCGTGGGTCATCGTACAATCATAGAAGGCAATAGGTAGGACACTTAAGCAATTATTGTAAGGATCTAAGATCGTTTACCGAAGGAAACATCAAAGGGTCGTCGAGGGACTACGATCTTTTAATCAAGGGTCTTTGTTAAAGTATCCCACGTTCAAGGGACATGATTGTTTTCATCTAAGGCAACAAGTGTGAGTTATCTCTAGAGGTGCATGTATGCAAAGTGTTTTGATTTCATTCAATTTTGTCTTGAATTAGGGTTGTCTATTGTTTGGTTTTAAGTCTTGCCATACAAACCCTAATTACTAGCAATAATATGGAAAGCGATAAATTGCATAAATTAAAAGTCCTACGCTATTACAATACTTTAGGGGATGGGGATACAAATTACAAATGGGGATGACAAGTAAGTAAACCCTAATTACTATTATAAGGCTTTGACAATTACATAATTGTGAAATAATAAAATATACAAAGAAATATAAAGAGAAGAGAAATTGAAAAGAAAATTGTTTTTTATGGTTTTTTTGATGAAAAAGAGTTTAACCTAATTAATTTGAAAAGAAGTTAATAAAAATCTTAATGTCTAAATTAAATTAATTAAAAGAGAAAGTTAAAATAAAACCTAAAACTAAATTAATTTAATTAAGAAAAGAAATTAATTTGTTAAGAAGATTTTTTTTTTGGCCTTTTGTTTAAAGGAAATAAAATAGAGCAAAAATAAAATAACAATTTTTAGTCTAAGTATTTAACAAAAAATATATATTTTTGTATTTTTTTATAATAATAAAATAAAATAAAATAAAGAGAGAAAATATATAAATAAAAATAAAAAATTTAAAGAGTAAGGGGGCTTGAAAAGAGATTAGGATGTTAGAAAGTAAAACAGTTTTTGTTTAGGGCCCAAACATTTTTTTTTGTACAAGTCAGAAAATAAAACAAAATAAAATAAAATGTGATGGGCCTGCATGGTGTGAAGTAATCAGGGGGTGATGTTGAGAAAAATATGATGGCCCAAGAAAGAGAAGTCCAAACGCGCTAGCAAACAAAAAAGGAATCAGAAATTAAAGTGAAAAATAATAAAATGTGGCACTGGGGCTCGAACCCAGGTCACAAAGGTCATAGACGCGTGCTTTAACCACTGGGGTGGTGATACACCTGTTGATTTATGCACAACCAACATGTTATATTATAAACGCGCTTCTGACTGTTTTATCTTCTTCTTCCTCGCGCCATAACCAGGGAAACATGTTTGAATTTGTAACTTACTCATTTCTCAACCATTCCAGAATTGTAAACATCAAACTCGTTAGAAATTTCACCATGATTTCAAATATGTAACTAACTTAAGTTATGGATTAAAGATGAACACAAATTTTGCTTGGTACCAAATCTGGCCTAACTTTTTCAGGAAGTTCAAACTCAAAATTCACATTACTCAAGCAATATAAATGAAATCTAAGGGCATGGTTAGCTTCAGGGCTATGATGTCTACATTTTATCTTCACAAATCAAGGACAAATGATGCTTCTATGAAGAGATAGAAGTTCAGAAAACTCACCTTGCAGATGGAGATCGTGTTTTGAGTTTGAGCATTTTTCAAGGTGTTGTGATGATCTGGTTAGCTTCAATGTACCTCTAGGAAGCTAATGTAAAAGTTACTCTGAGCTAAGAGTGCCTGAATCGTGCTGGAGAAGTCAAAGTGCAAGGTGTTATTTTTGAAAATGGAGAATGATAATGGAGGTGTTAAAGTCGTGTAAAAGGTGTTTGGTTAGGTTCTAAATGATATATATATGCTTTGTGATTTATTTAGAGTGAAAACGCACGAGTGAAATGTGAACTTGAGGTGCAAGGTCATAATATGCACAAAAATGGTGCTTCAAGGCAATTTCTGGCTTGAGGGAGTTTAGGAGAGTTTTAGAACTTGATAATTCATGTCCTTAGCTTGTAAACAATGTCTAAATTTATAGGAAAAGGTTTGAGATCTTGATGTGGTCAGAAACAAAAAATCACATGTTGTGTTTACTTGACTTATTTTTGAAGCAAGCTTGACAAATTTGGTTTCAAGGTAAGGTACAAGGCTTGTAGGGTGGATAGAAACTTTAAACATGCTTTCTCTGATCTTGTAGATGAAGCTTGTGCAGAAGGAACAAGTGCAAAGCTCAAGACGAGTTGACATTGTGATTAAAGCAACTTTTCAAGAATGGCAATGGTGCCTTTGTGCCATAAATGCAAATGTGGCTTGGATAAAGGTTCAAACACTTGGATCAAAGCTCTAACAATTGTGTAATTAATTAATTATGGATCTAAATGCAAGTTAGAAGCCTGCAAAGTGATATCTATACAACATGTCTTGAGATTTGGTTATGTGTTTATCAAGAAAATAGCTTGTGATTCAAGAATGGATCCCCAACTTCTTGCCTTTGATTCTCTTAGCTCAAAAAGGATCTCTTCAAGTTCTTGAATATTTTGGAAAGCTTGAAAAATTATATAAAACATTCATGTTGACTAGTTTAACAAAATAA
The DNA here is from genome assembly GCA_948472305.1 of Vicia faba. Taxonomy (NCBI): domain Eukaryota; kingdom Viridiplantae; phylum Streptophyta; class Magnoliopsida; order Fabales; family Fabaceae; genus Vicia; species Vicia faba. The sequence continues at coordinate 310,395,879 of OX451736.1, forward strand.
AATTGGAACTAGGTGGAAATTGGTCCAGAAGTTAGGTCAAAAATCTGCCTAAACTAGATGAAAATTTCACTAAGTGTTTTAGAAAAAAGGCATGACTTCATGAGTTTATAATTCAAAATCCATGCACTTCTAGGTCTTTATCAGAAAAGAAAAGTTCTAGATTTCATCAAGATCTACAACTTTCATGTTGAAAGTTTTCTTTGAATCATCTTGCATCTTGGTGAAAAAATGTCATAAAGTAGTGAAATTATCAAGTTCAAAACATTTAGAAAAATTTCCTAGTATTGAAAAGTTTGACTTTTTGATGAATTTTTGACTTTCTTGATTCTTGATGATCAAGCTTCATATTTTTGATTGTCTTGATGAATCTTGATCTTTGAAACTTAATGTTGACCAAAAAGTCAAAGTTTGACTTTTGGTGTATCAGTTGACTTTTCATTAGTTGACCAAATTTCAACTATCAACTGTTTGGTCTTGAGAAATGAATTGAGTCATGTAATTAGGTTAAATTGATGTGTTTTGGTCCTTAAGATTATACTTCAAGTCATTAGATCATTTACTAGGTCAAAAGTCAAAAATTGGTCATTCTCAATCAAAAACCCTAATTTTGACCATTTTGCCCCATTGATGATTTGAACACTTTTCTTGAGGAATTATGATCCAAACTTAATCAATTGATGAATATGACTTCAAAATATTGATATTGGCCAAAAATATTGAAGTTTGACTGTAGCTTGACCATAGTTGACTTTTTTAACCAAATACATCTAATTTTCAGTTATCTGAGCAATTGACTGAGAAGTTTTGAGATGTAAGACTTGAAACTTGGCATGACTACTCTTGGAGGGCTATGATGAACTATGAAAGTCATTTGAGGAATTAGAAATCCAATTTTCCTTGTGAAAATCAAAACCCTAATTTGGGGTCCCAGTGCTTAAGAGGTGATTTGACCTAGTCAACACTTGTGCAAACTTGAGCTATTGAAGATCCTTGTGAGAAATGTTTTGAGAAAAGAGAGGGAAAATTTTGGGGTACAACATTGAGGAAGTAAAAACAAGGGTTTCAGTTGGGTTCTTCATCAAGAAGTATCAGAGTTAAGATTCAATTATTCAGGAAACAAGAAAATCTCAGCAGCCACTGCAAGGTGTCACAAAAGTTGAGAACAAAAATTAGCTCCCCGAAAATTCTTCCTCTTGCAGATTACTATTGAAAAAGTTGAAACGCTAAACTCCTCCCAACTAACTTGCCAACTTTCAAATAGAATTTAAACAAAACTCACACCTCCAACCAACTGGCAAAACATAACTCACACCTCTAACCAACTGTCAAAACTAACTCTCCCAACCTCATAACAAAGTCATAACTGACTAATGACAAACTTCTATGCCATCCAAATCCACCACTGACTAACTGACAGAATTACCAAACTGACTTCACAACAGAATCCTATTACTATTTTTAATAGAAAAAGTTTATAACCCTCTAACTAACCAAATTCTAACAGAAAACTAACTTAGCCCAACTAACCAAAGAAGTTACTAACAGAATCCAAAATCTCTAAAAAACTTTTTCAACCTCTAACAGTTTATTACCAGATTCATAACAGATTTCAGGAGGAGGATTGAGATAGATAGAACTTTTCATGATAATTTATCATAATCACAATTAAATCATGGACAAAAGAAAAACTCACCAGGATTTATTGATTCTTTGAACTCTTTGAAGAATGACAATCAACTTCTCTCTTCTTCTCTCATATTCATCTTCATCAATTCTTCACTCCTGAGGAGAATCATCAACAAAATTGTGAAAAAGCTTCTCTGCAAACTTGGGATCTTCATCTCAATTATCTGATTTTATTTCTCAGATCTTGTCTCTGCAAGAAGCTTCATCTTTCACCATATTCCCTTCTCAACAAAATCTCTGCATACTCTGCACCCTCCCTACATTGTAACCTTCATCCTCCATCATTAACCTTGCACCTTCAAGCTTCCGCAACAAACTTCGTCGCAACACCTTCAATCATCTTCTACATTCAACGATTTTATCTAACACGCAACAACTTCACTACCTCACTCTGCAACATAAGCAATAACCAGGAACGAGTCAAGAACACACAAACTCGCAGCAATAGCAGAAGAAATCACTAATAAAATAAGAAGAATACTCAGTGTTATTACCAAAATACAAGCGTCGTGGTATCTGTCTCAAGGCTTCTCAGAAGTCAAGATCCGTCAGATTTTTCTTCCGGTCGGTAACTCCTTTCTCTTCACTATTTATGTTTTCAAATTCGCGATTGTTTGCTTAATGTGGAGGTGTGAGAGACAAGAGGAAGACAGAGCGAACTAAGCTTTGAATATAATGTAAACCGCAGTGGATGAGCGGACTCGAGCGGAAATATTTGATTCGATCGGAGGTGATACGAAAGTTGTTGAATGAAGGATCGGAGGACCAGGCCAATTGAACGTCGTGCGCCGCAACCTGAGAAACACCCTTAACCTATCTCTGAATCCTGCGTTTCACCATATCTCATGATTTCCTTTGTATTTTTTTGGATAAAGAAATATGATGATACTGAAAATTGGATTTAGGTTGGATGGCAATTGGATTGAACTGAATTTTCTTCCCCAGGGCACATTCCTTTTTTTGGTAGCTGGAAAGCTTTACAACAAAAAACTGATATTGGACCATTTTTTATGGGCCTAGTGCCCAGATTTTAATTACTATAAAGCATCACGGATCCAGCATTGCACCCTGCTGAAGCCTCATTTTCCATACTTTTTTTAAATTTAATTATATATTCGTCGTAGCTGATTTTTAATTGATCAAATGATTTTATTAAAGATTTCTAGAGGTTTCGAAGCTAGCTAAGAGCATAATGTTCAATAAAGGAAATTCAAATAGGCTTTCGGTAGACTTTTCTCATCGCTTGAAAGGTTTTGAAGAGGCAACATACCTTCTCCCTTAGGTATCATCGCAACTTCATTTTATTCCTCATTTCCGCACTTTACCGCTTTTTTAGAAATCATGATGTAATACGATGGGAGAACTTACTTGTTTTTGCGTTTTATCGCAAATGTTGCAGATAATAAGAGTCGTCACCGACTTTTCTTTTATCCAATAAGGAAAGGGTGAAAATAACATGAAAGACCTTTGAGATTTTCTTGAGTTCGGGGGGTAGGTTATGAAAAGGGAAGGTGTTAGCATCCTTTTCATCCGTAGTTATCTACGGACTCTTAATCACTTAGCTCACTTTGTTTTGAAAATTGCTTTGTGTTGTGCATGTTTGAAAATATTTTGAAAATGCCAATAGTAAGGCAAACTTTGTAATGATTCTTGTATCGGTCCTCAAGAATGCGTATAAAGTGTTTGTTCTAAAATATTTATTGAAAAGTGTTTGTGTGAAAGTTGTTTTGAAATGTTTGTGAGAAAACGACTACGAGCGATCTACCTACTCAAGGTCTTTATTGTTCTATACCTCCTCCTTTAGATATTGTTATCCTACCATTAGTTAGTAGGAAGCCCTAAGATGTGAAGGGACAGGAATAGATCATCGTACAATCATCGAAGGCAACTTATGAGGATGTTTCATCAATTTTCGTTTAAGGGACTAGATCGTTTATCAAAGGCAACATCGAAAAGGGTCATCGAGGTACTACGATCTTTGTTTTTGAGGGACAATGCTAAAGCATCCCCACGTTCGAGGGACATGACTATTTTTATCGAAGGCAACAAGGGAGGTTGCCCTAGAGGTGCGGGTGTGCAAAGTGTGTTGTGATTCAGTTATTTTAATCTTTGAGTTTAGGTTAGCTATCATTTATTTTTAGCCTTTCCGTACAAGACTTAATTACTAACAATAATATAGTAAAAATAATAAAAAGCAATAAAGTGCGGAAAATAAATGTTCCTACGCTATTACATGGCTTCGGGAATGGGGGGTACAAGTTTATGAATAGGGATGTATCGAATAGCTGACACGAATAAAAGTCTAAATAAGCAAACCAATACAACCCAAAGGAATTAATTAAATAACTAATTAAATTAAATCCTTTTATTTAATAAAATTAATGAATAAATTAATTAATCATATTAAATATAAGTCTTCAAAATAATTACTTATTTAAAACAAGTATATTTTTTATATTTTTATTTTTTGATAGAAATAAATAAAAAATAAACAAAACAATACAAAAATAAAAAATATAAAGAAAAAAAGGGTAAATAGGCCTGAAATGAAGCATTTGGGGGTGAGGGATATAAATTCGCTAGGCCTAGAAGAAGAAGCCCAAGATGAGATGTCTGTTGGATCTGATGTGCTGCAGCTCTAGGGGGCGTAGCGTGAGGACTCGCTCTGGGTCTGTTGGATCTGGATCTGTTGAGATCCAAGGGTGATGATGAGAGGGTGTATGGAATGGTCGCTGTGAGTACCTGCACATAGTCATATAGTGGCCACAAGGGTGGTGACAAGTGTCACTGTCAAATTAGTTCCTAAATCAAATAGTAAATAACAAAATAAAATGTTAACAAAATAACTTAATCAAAAAAAAAACACAGATCACCATCCATTTGTCTTTCTCGCCCTCTCTCCTCACTCTATGTTATCTTAACAAATCTTGTCAGAGAAGAGACATATGCTACACCGAAAATCGCCTCGCGGCGGAGGCAGAGGCGAGAAGGCACTACCTGTTCCAATTTTCAATTTTCTTGCATTTTTTACTTCGTCTCTATCTTCTAAACACTAATCCAGCCTCTGATTTTGTAGATGTTGCATAAATTTGAGTAGATCTTGAAAGGGGTTTCAGAAACCCTAGCGCTCGGATTCGACCTCCTTCGATTTTTCCTATTTATATTCTATACTCACTTCCTCTTCGTCTCTCTCAAGTTTCTGAAGGGTTTGTGTGTGGAAAATGATAATAGTTCTTAGGGTTTTCTTATTGTTGTTGTTGCATAAATTTTGGTTTCATGAACTGTTTCCACTTCCCCTGAAAACTGTGCAATGATTAGTTTTTTATATCATGAAATTAGGGTTTCTGCTTGATAACCGATTTCAGACAGGATGGCTTGTTATGGGCTTTGTGATCCGATATGTTTTTTTTTCTTTTTATTTGTGATTTCTAGAATCTGAATACGTTTTACTGAACTATTGTGATGTTATTTTGAGTTGTTAACAGGCCTTGGAGAAATTTTGCTTGGGCTTAGCAATTTGTTATGTTTCAGTTTCACAGAGGTGTTTCTTGCTTTAGGAAAATGCTTTTTGAACCTCTACTATGAACCAAGTTTTGGAATTTTCTTGTGATTTGCAATAGAGGTTTTTGGCCCATGATGAGATGTACTTCTGACTTTTACTTGAGACCACAATTATGAGGCTTGAGCATTGGGACTAGTACATGATTTACAAACCCTCCCTATATTTTGATTCCTACACAACCCTTATTTTGATTTTGAAAAGAAAACCTCTTTGAAAATTCGTATTCTCTTGTTAATAGTTATTATTGATTGCTAACTAATTTCGTTTTCTTATTTCATGTGATGGTGACAAATGGTGAGCAAGGAGAATAAGAATCCGTGGCCTAGCATGAAGCTATGGAAGGAGGTGACAACTTGAAGTTTGGAGGGAGATTCAAAATAAATAAATGCAATGAGGAACTCTCTTATCATAGGTTTAGGCAACAGAATATGTAACGTTGGTTGTACGTTTGAAGCTTTAGGCAATTGAATGTTTTGTAGAGAACTTTGTAAAACTTGTAGATTTGATATAATTGTACTCAAATTTAGGACAAATTTGAATGATGAGAGGAATGGCTTAAATTGTAACATAAAATATTCTTTGATTAATGAAATATGAGAGATCTTGAAATCTCTTTGGTTAAATTATTTGCAAATTATAACAATTAAACCAATCTTGTCCACAATGCAATAGAATTCATTGGTTCAAAATAACTAGCTTGTAATCTCTCTTCACTTATAATCTTGGAAAGAAAAGTGAAAAACATTCTATGTAGCCAAAAGGATAAACTTTCCCTCTAATAGCCTCTTTAACATTCAAACTCTAAAAAGCCCAAAATTTACTCTAAAAAGCCCAGAAGATCTTTACTAGCCTCTGCATTATAACTTCACCATTTGAACTAAAAAATTGAACCAAAAATCCACTTGATTTCCAAATAGAATCCTCCTAATTAAAATCCACATGGAATATTTCCTTAATCACTGAGCTTAAGAATGATATCTTGCCTTTGAAGAATCTTCGAAAAAGATAAAAATGAAATCAAAGAAGAACACTTCTAATGATCCTTAGTTTATGATAAAAAGTATACTGAAATAATACTCGTGATGATAATGATTCAAGAATTCAGTCAAGAAAGACGTCACACACTTCAATAATCAACACCCTAGTACAAGAACCAATAGATATGAGAAAACGTGATTCACTTCGAAACACTTGCAACCTTGAACCCCTGATGAAACAAAAAATCAATTGACATGTCCTAAGGACTGAGAAGCCTTGGTAGTCTTGAGAAATTTAAAACCCTATGAGCATGAAGAATATATCTTGGAGAAAATGGGAGGGCAAATTTTGGCGTACAACAACTGTCCTTGTTCAATCTTCTTAAACCTGAAGAATTAGATTGTCATGTCATCCATTCGTGATCTGAAGGAGAAGAGGATTAAACACTTAAGTGCATAGAAATTTTCACTCGCATGTGTAAGAGGTAATGCTATTGGTTGATAATATTGCTTGAATAGGCTTAAAGATGCCATTCAGAGAGGTGACGGAATATCGTCGGAGATGGGCTTATAGATGCCATCAAAAGTAATTGTTGATAGAAGTATCAGAATGAGTCTACGCCTTACTGTATCTGAAGAATGCTTTCCAGAATAAACCTCTAAGGAAAGTGCTTTAAGTAGCTTCTTATCAGATTTAGTCTCTGAGGGAAATGCTTGTCAGAATTCAGTCTCTGAGGGAAATGCTTGTCATGTAGATAGTCGCCCCGTCCTGTTTCGGGAATTGATCTACAATCTGCTTTTTGGTGGTAAACACGTCCTGTTTCGAGAGTTCATACCACTTGGTCATATCAATAGTTTCCCCATCCTGTTTCAGGAGTTAATCTTTGCCTGGTTATAAAGATAGTTTCCCCTTCTTGTTTCGGGAGTTAATCTTTGCCCGGTCATACAGATAGTTGCCCCGTCTTATTTCGAGAATTAATCTCGGACCTGCTTTCTGTTGGCGAACCCGTCTTATTTTGGGAACTCTTACCGCCTGGTCGTACAAATAGTTGCCCTGTCTTGTTTCAAGAATTAATCTTGGACCTGGTCATTCAGATAGTTTCCCCGTCTTGTTTCAAGAATTAATCTACGACCTGTTTGAGAAATATTGATGATATTCGTCTATTTGTAGACTTTTACCTAAAAAGATAAAAAGTTAGTCCTTATGCAATGTCATGATGTATGTAATGTATTACGTAATGACGTTCTCCAAGTAAATGAGAGTGTGCTATATGCATTTCGTATGCATATGCTATGATACTTGTAAATGATGTATGAATGTGAGATGTCATTGAAGCATGTTCGTAGCTTTGTATAACATCTTTGACCGGGGAAAATAAATCCCTGACTGCTGCTAGGGATGAAGAATATGAATCTTCATTCTTGTTTAGAATGTCTCTGCGGGGGATTCCCGTTTTCTGTTTGAGGAAACTCCGCTGGGGGATTTGACTTCTGCTTGAGGATAGAAGAGTTCAGGAACTTTGGTCGTTCATCACTCGACTGGGGAATTTAGTTCTTATATACCCTAATTGGGGATAAAAGAGATGGATAATCTTCAGAGGTGTCGTATGGCCGAGTTTTAGGTACAAGCGTCAACTCTTCTGGGGGAGGACAAAGTTAAATGATGTCTGGCTCGGTTTCAGATTCCGTAGCAACTCTCTGGGGATAGCAACATGGACTATACTTTGCTGGAGAAGAGAATATTACTGGGGATTTGAAGTAATCGGAGAGATGAACTCTGCTTGAGAAGTTAAATTCTGTTGGAGAAATAAACCATGCTGGGGAAATAAACCTTGCTGGAGAAGTAAACCTTACTGAAGGAGAGAATTCTGCAGGGGATTTTGCAGTGTTGGAGAAATAACTCAGCTAGGGAATTGAATTTCTATGAACTGTGTTGAGGGAATCATTTCTGATGGGAGTTGGAATTTTGTAGGCTGTGTAGTGGAAGTTCCCATTATATGTTGGAGAAATGATCAAACTCCTTTATCTGGTAGGGGATCTGCCTTGGATTATGGTCATGTTAACTGCTGAAGGATGCCCCAATTTCTGTCTTGAAAGCATATTAGACATGCGGGGGAATGTATCTCCGTCGAGGATAAGGTTGTGAAGGTAAATTTGTGGGGATAATCCCATGGAGGTTGTTTTGTGGGGCTTTGTGGATGACTTGAACATTATCCCAATTCCTATAGTCTTGAGTAAATGATTATCAGAGTGATAAATCTTCTACTGATAAACAAGTGATGAGATAACAGTACATATTTGTACACTTTAATCCCTAACTTTTGCTTGGACCGCCTTTTCAGATTTTCAGTCCACCGGGATACCCTTTTTTGCCCAAGCCGCCTTTTCAGGTTTTCGATTTGCCGGGTGTTCAATTTATATATATATATATATATATATATATATATATATATATATATATATATATATATATATATATATATATATATATATATATATATATATATATATATATATATATATATATATATATATATATATATATATATCCCTAATTTTTCCTGAACACTTCTGGTTCTCTAGGATGCCCTTATTTTTTCCTAGGCCTGTCAACTTAGTAGGTCTCTTTTATGCGTAGTATTTTTTACTATGTTCGCGTTCACAAGGTGTGGAGAATTTTCATTGTCCATGTTAGTAAGTGTTGTAGCACTGCCAGAAAATATTTTTCTTGATCATACGTGGCCCTTCGTATGCGGGAGTCCATTTTCCCCTGTGATTAGTTTGGTGCACTCGATGCTTGAAGTTATTGATAAACCATTGATTGCCAACTATATGATAGTCTTGACCTTCCTCAATATTTTTCTAAGAATTGTCACGGCAAAATGTAACTGTCTTATACTACTGACATAGACAAGTAATTTGGTGATACCGAAGATTCAATTTTCATAGTGGCTTTTGCTGAAACTCATGATTAATGTAACATTCCCAAACTGATTCAGATGGAGATCTACCCCTGTCTATTCAACACCTTTGAGAGATTCTTTGAATCTTGACTTGACTGCCACAGATGAGTTGGACAATAACATGTCATGCCCCTTTATTTATAACTAATTGGGTACACGAAAGGTCTGTTACTGGAGGTGTCTTTCTCTTTGACACATCGTCTGAATTAATTTTGTCCATTGAGAGGATTTTCATTCATTGAATATTCATCATGTGAATTTCTCCGTTGTCAAACACTTAGTCATATGCAAACAGTGATATTAAAATGCAAAGCTTATGCCTGTCTTGAAGTTTAAAAATGAATTTTTTAGTAAAACAAAAATTTGTAAGAATGTGATATCAACTCAAGATTTATAGTAAGCCTTACAGGAGTCAGGATACCTTTTTGTAACAATATGCTTTTGAACTAACCCATGCTTCAGTTAGGACTTTTAAGGGTTATAACGTGGCCTGGTTCACGGTTTAAGAAATAAAGGATAAAGCCTCAAAGTTTATCTGTACCCAACCCATTCTCCGTGATGTTCTACAGTCCTATACTCAGTTAATTATGCATTTAGGTTCCAATAGATTTTGGAATTATGGAACTGAAACTAGGTGATGGTTCAGAAACCGAAAGTTTATTTGAGAAAGCAGCCATTTGTTCTTGTAACATCTTTCTTTTGTTGAGGATTTGTAGCGACCTCTTTTTGACTTTATTATCCCTAACTTTTGCCTGAACTGTTTTATTTGCGATTACAGTCTGTGGGATGCCCCTGTTTTTTTCCTAAGTATCCTTCATAGGTTTCGACTTAGCGGGATTTTCTTTTGAAAGATAATGACTTCCTGACTTAATGATAATGGGGGAACCATCACCTCCTTTTGATTTGGAAGGATGTCTTTGATACTACCTGTTATGTATGAAGGAAAAGCTTGCGATTGAATTCACAATTGAATTAACTAAGAAACTACCCTGCCCCAGATTATGATTAAGGGTTTCAATTTGCATGAAAAAGAAAACTCCTACTTCTTAGGCTCAAAGGGGTTGACTAGGGATTAACTTCCTTATATCTCCACTATTTAGGAATTAAAGCAACGTCTGTACATCGTCATCAAGGTCTGTTCAAAAACATCATGTAGGAGATTATGGTATCGTTTTTGTCATCCTCCATCTAGAGGCTTATAGCTTTTAACGAGAGTTGAATATCACAAAAAGGAAGTAAAAAGCACAATTTAAATATAGTGAAAATGAATAGATTAATTCAAGACAAACATATGCAATGCATTAATGGAAAGAAAACAAAGTTTGACATAAAGATAAGTGTTCGAACAACCAAAAGAAATTACGATTGAAAATTTAAATGAACTAGACGCTCTCAATTTTAGTCATGATTTGGCATGGGAGCAGGAGTCTCAGGAGGGTCAAACTCAATCTCTTTAGAGTCAATCATATCTTGAATCTTATTTTCCAAGCCCATCAATCATTTGTGTCGTGTCTGGGACTATTGGAATGATAGGCACATCTTACATTGGGATTGTACCAGGGAGAGGAGGTGTTGGGATTCTGAGGAGGGTCTCTCAACATAATCAATTATGCTTTCAATAGATGTTGTAATGCCTGAGACAATGGCATGTTGATCTTGGTAAATTGTCTCTTGGGTGCGTCTGAATTATGCTGATTGCCTTACAACTGTTGTTATACAGGCACAGGATTAGAAATTAGCACAGCCCCCACAGATTGGTTGTGATCATATCTAACACGACCCTTCTGGACATAAATAGAATTTGTCTCCTTCTTTCCGTTGAACATCTCCTTTACAATACTTGGAGAAGCGACCACTTGAATCTTTCCACTTCTGATACCCTCTTCGACACGTTCACCTGTTAATATTAATTTGGTAAAACCAGATGAAGAACTTACAATCAAATGATTAAATAAAGGCCATGTAAAAATGGCCAATAACATATCAACCGGCTCCCTATCAGATAAAGGAGGTTGCACTCTTCCCGCCAGATCTCTCCATTTCTGGGCATATTCTTTAAGCCCTTCATTCGAGCCTATAGTCATACTTTGTAATTGCACACGGGTTGATGCAAGGTCAACATTATATTGATATTGTTTGTAAAAGGAAGCAGACAGGTCTTCCCAAGTACGTATGTTGGTTCCTTCTAGGTGATAGAACCACTCTAGTTATGTCCCTGACAAACTCTCTTGAAAGAAGTGAACCCATAACTTTCTGTCAGTAGTATGGGGTTGGATCTTCTGGACGTAAGACCTCAGATGTATCTTAGGACAAGAAACATCGTCATATTTTGAAAAAATAGGGACCTTGAATTTGTGGGGGATAACAATCCTCGAGATAAGACCCAACTCTTCAAAATTCAGCATAGGCACTTTCTAGATTTCCATGGCATTCAGACGATCTTCTAGTTGTTTGTATCCATCATCAGCGGGAGGATACTGCTCATTAAAATAGTCTTCTTCATCAGGAATTTTACCATAACCAAGGTTGCTTCCCCCCTCAATTTTGATACTTCTATTGTCTTCCTCTTGATTGTCATCTTCATCTAATGGGATATCAGAGAATTGAACTTGTTTGGCGAAACCTCTGAATCTTCTTCCCATGTTAAAGATACCAATCATTTTCCTAGTCTTTTTCTTCTTGGTGATGAGCGCCATCAGTTCTTGTTGCCCTTTGTCTAAGTTTAGGAGCGTCTCTTGGAATTGGGAATTTTGAGCTTGAAGTTATTTCACAGTTTGTTCGAGGGCCATCTTTTACTGAAATTAACAGCAAGAAGATAAGAAAACTTGTCTTGGGAAATACCTGTTATGTAATGACATGCATGATATGTGGATGAAGTGTTTTCAAGGTTCTCGTGGGGTAAACAAAAGGAAATGTTAGAAGTTGAGTCTTCCTGCAGCTTTGACTGAAGAACTTTGCGTCTTTGGACGTCCTTCTATGAGAATCAAGCTCACCGTGTCGAGTGGGTCCTATCCTTTGACTCAAAAGAAAGTACTTTGATCTTTGACAGCACTAGAGGAAAATAAATCCCATTAGCCTTTGCTAGCAGTCTGATTCATAATAAATCTGCATCACAGGCCCTTGAGATCCTTGAAATGGTTAAGAAAATGCCACAATATGATGTCATGATGTTATGATTTCATGTTTGAACAAATAACAAATACAAAAAAAAGCATACAAGAGCCTTAGGTTTAAGGCTTGCATGGGGTTCATAGGTAAGTACCCTCTTGAATTAGTTGGCTCAACCTGACCTAAAGAAGTAACCGAGTTCTAGGGATCTCAATATCACTGATTTTTCTCACAGGTTTTATTTAGCACGACAACTTACTTTCCACCAAAGAAAACCTGAGATTTTAATCTCAATGAGCGTAGCATCGAGTATCAACCAACTTCGGACTGCACCAAAGTCGACTATCTCACTACCTTTCAATGGCTAAGTTGGGTCAATTAAGATTCTAAAATTCAGTTAGTGCTTATGACATCACGCGGTAGCCTAGTATTCTCCCCGACGTACTTGAGGGACACCAGTACCAACCAATGTGTCGCACTAATGTAGCCATCACTTCAACCATATCAGTGTACACCATGTAGTTTCCATGATCTATTGCTACTTACCTAAGGTATCCCCAGATCCGGGTATAGGGTCTTTTTAAGAAGAAATAAACCCGAGCAAACCCAATAAAGATAAAGCAGACAAAGAAAAGCAAGTAAAGTTATCTAACTCTAAAGGTAACCCCTCTTTTAGTATTTTCCCCAACAGAGTCGCCAGTTCTGTAATACGGTGGGAGAACTGACTTGTTTTTGCGTTTTATCGCCAATGTTGCGGATAGCAAGAGTCACCACCGACTTTTCTTTTACCCAATAAGGAAAGGGTGAAAATAACAGGAAATACCTTCGAGATTTTCTTGAGTTCGGGGGGTAGGTTATGAAAAGGGAAGGTGTTAGCATCCTTTTCATTCGTAGTTATCTACGGGCTCTTAATCGCTTAGCTCACTTTGTTTTGAAAATTGCTTTGTGTTGTGCATGTTTGAAAATATTTTGAAAATGCCAATAGTAAGGAAAAATTTGTAATGATTATTGTATCGGTCCTCAAGAATGCGTACAAAGTGTTTGTTTGAAAATATTTCTTGAAAAAGTGCTTGTATGAAAGTTGTTTTGAAATGTTTGTGAGCAAGCGACTACGAGCGATCTACCTACTCAAGGTCTTTATTATACTTTTCCTCCTCCTTTAGATAGTGTTATCCTACCATTAGTTAGTAGGAAGCCCTATCATTATATGTGAAGGGACTGGCGCGTGTCATCATACAGTCATCGAAGGCAACTTGTGAGGACGTTTCAACAATTTTCATTTAAGGGACTAGATCATTTACCGAAGGCAGCATCGAAAAGGGTGCTCAAGGGACTACGATCTTTGTTTTCGAGGGACAGTGCTAAAGCATCCCCACATTCGAGGTACATGACTGTTTTTATCAAAGGCAACAAGGGAAGTTACCGTAGAGGTGCAGGTGTGCAAAGTGTGTTGTGATTCAGTTATTTTAATCTTTGAGTTTAGGTTAGCTATCATTTGCTTTTAGTCTTTCCATAAGAGACTTAATTACGAACATTAATATAGTAAAAATTATAAAAAGCAGTAAAGTGCAGAAAATAAATGTTCCTACGCTATTTCATGGCTTCGGGAATGGGGGGTATAAGTTTATGAATGGGGATGTATCGAATCGCCGACATGATTAAAAGTCTAGATAAGCAAACATATACAACCCAAAGGAATTAGTTAAATAAATAATTAAATTAAATCCTTTTATTTAATAAAATTAATTAATAAATTAATTTATCATATTAAATATAAGTCTTCAAAATAATTATTTATTTAAAACAAGTATATTTTTGATATTTTTATTTTTTGATAGAAATAAATAAAAAATAAATAAAACAATACCAAAATATAAAAATATAAAAAAAGGGTAAATGGGCCTGAAATGAAGCAATTGGGGTGAGGGAATAGAAATTCACTAGGCCTAGCAGAAGAGGCCCAAGGTGAGATATCTCCTGGATTAAGTGTGCTGCATCTCCAGGGGGCGTAGCGCGAGGACTCGATCTGGGTCCGTTGGATCTGGATCTGTTGAGATCCAAGGGTGGTGATGAGAGGGTGTATGGAATGGTCGCTGGGAGTACCTGCACAAATTCATACGGTGGCTAAAAGGGCGGTGACAAGTCTCACCACCATATTAGTTCCTAGATCAAATATTAATTAACAAAATAAAATGTTAACAAAACAACTTAATAAAAAAAACCAGATGACCATCCATTTTTCTTTCTCGCCCTCTCTTCTCACTCTATGTTCTCTCAACAAAGCTCGCCGTAGAAGAGATATATGTCGCGCCGGAAATCGCCTCACCGCGGCGGCAGCGGCGACGACACTACCTTTTCTGATTTTCAATTTTCATGCATTTTCTTCTTCGTCTCCTTCTTCTAAACACTAATTCGGCCTTTGATTTAGCAGATGTTTCATAGATTTAAGTAGATCTTAAAGGGGGTTTCAGAAACCCTAGGACTCATATTCGACCTCCTTCGCTATTTTCGGGTGAGATTGCTCTGATGTCTCTTCTATACTCTCTTCCTCTTCGTCTCTCTCAAGTTTCTGAATGGTTTGTGTGTGTACAATGATGATAGTTCTTAGGGTTTTCTTGTTGTTTCTGCTGCGCAACTTTTGGTTTCCTAAACTGTTTCTACTTCCCCTAAAAATTGTGCAATGATTGGTTTTTTATATCATGAAATTAGGGTTTCTGCTTGAAATCGATTTCAGATAGGCTGGCTTGTTATAGGCTTCTGAATACATTTTACTGAACTGTTGTGATGTTATTCTGAGTTGTTAACAGGCCTTGGAAAAATTCTGCTTGCGCTTCGCAATTTGTTATGTTTCAGTTTCACAGAGGTGTTTCTTGCTATAGGAATTTGAACCTCTACTGTGAACCAAGTTTTGGCCTTTTCTTGTGATTTGCAGTAGAGGTTTTTGTCCCATGATGAGATGTACTTCTAACTTTTACTTGAGACCATGTTTAAGAGGCTTGAGCATTGGGCTTAGCACATGATTTACAAATCCTCCCTATATTCTGATTCCTACATGTTGTGCCCCAAAATTTCCCTCCCATTTTTCATTCAAGATATTCTCCTAGGGTTCTCAAATGCTCAAGGTGCCTCAAGAATTGATCAGACAAATTCTCCCCCTAAGCAATGGGTCCACAACTAGTGTTTGGTATTTCTCAAGGAAGATTATGTTTCCAAGGTCTCAAGTGGATTTCATGGTTCTTCATATGTATTCAAGAATGCTCATATAAAATTCCATGCCTTGCATCACTAGTTCGCTTAGTCAATTGCTCGAATGACTGAAAATCAACTGTACTGGGTAAAAAGTCAACAATCAAGATCAAGTTCAAACGATTGTAACTTCTTCATTATTCAATATTTTTTAGTGGTTCTTTTTACGTATGACTCTCCTTGACGTCATCTCCAACTTCTCTTTACAAGTCAAGAGCTAATTATGTGCCGAGGATCATTAAAATTCGAATACTTTAGAGGTCATTTTGCGAATTTAACCTAATTTCAAGTAGTTGTTGCCTGACTTCCACGGATCATAACTTCCTCAATTTTCAACATTTTAAGGAGATTCTTTTTGCACATTATCACAAGCGATGTCATCTACAAGTTTTCACCAAATATTGGAATCAAATTATGCTTAGAAGTCCATGGAATCTCTTGAAACATTATATGTCGTTTTCTTGATTCAGAATGTTCCTAACTTCTAATTTCAATTCATACCATAATCGTTTCTTCAAAGACAATGTTTCTTATGATGAGATCATTCATGAAACTAGATTTTTGAGTTTGAAGATTCTTTCATTAGCCGTTTGCTTATAATTCGAGTCCCTCGTGTTTGAGTGTTATATTATTGGATCGAAGTTGGATTTTGACTAAAGTTCTTAAAGGCAAGATTTGTACTATTGGCTCGTATTTCAAGTTACTATGAATTGAAGATATGGATTTTAATTAATAAGATTCGAGGATCCATTCAAATAATTCTTTTGACTTCAGCTCAATTCAAGCATGTGAGGCATAGTTCATTCATATGAATTTTTCTATGGTTCAAGATATTCAAAAGGATCAATATGCTTATGGCGCAAGTTTGATATATTTGAAAAAAAATTCATTCATGTGAACTATCTCGAATTCAAGGCAAGGCATTCATCAACTTCATTCATCTTCATTCAAATTTCAAAGTTTATTCAAATACAAGAATTCATTTAAGATAAAAGTCACAACATTAAGCAAAATTCACATTAATCAATGTTTCGTTTGAAGTTTTAAAGAATTCCATACTACATCATTATTTCATCAATATCATTACAAAGAAGAAAATAGCTATTGGGAAAAGTTGGCCTTGTACATTAAATTTAAGGATTCATTACAAGAAGATTACATATGTTTTTACATGGCTAAATCCAACAATGCAAGAGAATCACATGAGAATACCTAAGTTCTAAAGCCGTGATCCTAAGTCCTAAAGCCTAATACTCATTTTCAAGTTTCAAACCCTTTCCATTCTTCATGCTAATCCTAACTTTCAAGCTTCAAACTTCATCAATCTTCAAGCCAAGACTTGTCCACATGTTGTCATATTCCAAAATCATGCCTTGATGTCCAAAACCTTGTTGCTCCTTGTTGTCCACAAACCTCTTGCACCAGTCCAAAACACCCTTTTTTCGAAACAGCCTGCAACAAACATGTTGTTGTCCTGCTACACAAATAGCCTAAAGACTAACCCAAGACCTGTTGCTTCCCCTGCCCATAACCTGTCCAAAACATGCACCAAAGCAGCCACGAATTACACAAACTCATCAAAAACATAACTTGCATCCAAAAGCTACAAAACAGCCAACCAAAAGTGTTCGAACTCATAAGTTTTCCCCCCAAAACCACATTTGTTCCATTATAAAAGAGGGGCAGACAACAAGAAGCAGGAACACACAGAAAAAACAAAGAATTTGATATACTCCCTCCAACCTCTACTCGAAAAAACCATAGAATCATAACCTTAACCCTTCTGCTTAACCACCAACAGCCTAACCTACATCTACAAACCTTACATCTACTCATTTCATTAACTCAGAATCATTACCCTGTCCACTCAATACCAATAAGCTTCATTCACTCATACCCCTGCTTAGCTTAAATTCTCAACAACAAATAACTCACCTTCTGTACACACTTAACAACCTTTACACACCTTCAACAAGCGCAACTCAAATCATATTCCCCTGCGCCTTTCATCCCCAAAACAGTATCACTAAAAAAACCTTCACTCCGCAAATCCCTTACAACACAATCACATACCACTCATGCCCCTGGAATAACTCACGAAGCAGAAGAAGAGCAAGATATAAGAGAACATACCTGAAAAATATAAATCTCTGGTTTTCTCCATAGCTCCGTCTTTACCTCCGATTTACAGCAAGCACCACCCCGACCTTCATTTTTAGGCCACCACGAGTTTACAACTGTTGCCATCGGGATACACCACCACCGTCGAAGCTTCACGGAGGTCCATCATCGATTCACTCTCCTCTCTCCGATTGACGCGGAATCGCTCCACCATCCTTCTTCCTTGTCGAAGCTTTGACCTGTAACTATTTTCATTTTTATTTTTGATATTTTGAATGAGGATTGTAGATCTGTTATTGTTTGAATGTTTGAGAAATTGAAAAGGAAAGTGATGAACTTTTGAAAGAAAGGAATTGTGAGGAAATAACTAAGATGAACTAAGAAACAAATGAGAGGCAAACCGGAAGAGATAAGCTTTGTTGAGATGAAGAGATTCTGAGTTTATTGTCATTGTAAGTCGATTTTGAGAAAGAGCGTGAGAGAGAATTTCGAGAGAGGAAAAGCAATCAGTTTTTTTGTCTTCATTTTTTCCCCAGATTTTTTTGCAGAATATAGAACAAGGAAAATGGTGGTTAGAAATGGAGAAGGCATAGTTTTATTTGTTGTATTACGGTCAAAATCAAAGAGGATAACATGATAATAGAGGTGAGAGAGATTTTATTGGGTTTCCACTCGTTTAATTGAAATTTATTGGGAATTATTAAGAGTTAATTGAAAACTAATTGGTGATAGTAACAAGACAAGTGGCGGTTTATTTATGTGCTTTAGGGTTTTCTCTTGTTACATTGATTTTCAGGTGGGCTTTTGTATCATCAACCAAATCTGAATTCCATCCTTGTGCAGCCAAACGAAAAAACTATTGCCACCCATATATCTGTTCCTTTTCTCGCCCAATAATTCTTTTGTATTTTGTTTATTTCTTTCTAATTATTTTATTTTATTTTTGTTAATTATTTAGAATTGTTTTATTTTGTTCATGATAAACAAAATTTCCAAAAAAAAATAGAATAGGTTTTTTTATTTTATTTTCAAATTTTCTCACAAACAAAAATACCGAAAATAATATTTACAATTTTAATTCTTGAATCTTCATTCATAGCTTTTATTTGATTTAATTTCCTTACGATAAAATCACAAAACAATTTCCTTTTCCTTTTATTTTCGGGTAGTTTACTATTTTCGCATTTTTTGAATATTGTAACTACTTATGTAACACCCCAATTCTACCCGTCGGAATTAATTATAAAAATCAGAGTAATAAAATTTCATAAATAAATTGAGGCATCACATATCCATGGTTTCCACTTTGCAATAAAATACATCATCAAAATAATCAAAAGTCGGATATACCGATCATGTCATCATACATCAAATAAGCATAAAAATATGCACACAGCAACAAATACATCACCATCTATGCCGTATAAAAGCATATACATCAACAAAATAATCATGTTATGAAATAGACATAATCCACATAGTTATCAGGATATACAAGTATACTGCCCTAATCAAAACAACAAAAGCGCCCATCCCGAGTGTTACGCTATCAGAGCAAGGCGACTCAAAAAGTAATGACTCGAGCTAATCCACCTCATCAACGCGGGTCACCTGCACGTTACCAATATAAAGGTAACGACGAAAAAAGTAAAGGGTAAAATAATTCAAATCATATAAATAAAGAGATGATAAATAATATATAGTTTCGGAATTACAGAGATACCGATAATAAGTAATATTCAACATATATTTCAATCTCACACACTTTTATCACCAATGTAATTTATATATATCAACACTTTATCATCACCAAATAAATCATCACAGTTGTCAAAAATCATCATAAAACAACACATAACCAATGAACTCAAACAAACATAACCGACACAATGTGACTCGACTATGTATGCATTGGTACCAACACATTTTGTTCGTAATTAGGAACATTGGCTAAAGCCCTCGTCATTTTTGCAAAAGCCCTCGTCATTTATGCAATGTATGCGACTTGACAAAAGACAACACATACACACAACAACACATCAACATCGTCATAATCATCAAAATGGCCTAAGCCCTCGTCATTATATTTACCAAACATTAGAGGTAAAACATCGTCATTAACATCATCACATTTTGCGTTATGCAAATCATCATCAACAAAAATCATGCATTTACAAATTGGAAGCATTAATCAACAATATTCACAATTCAATTAATTCTGGTTACGAATTAATATTTACAAAAATATACTCGTCATAAAAATCATCCCGAAATAATCGGTATTAAACTTATTATTAAACACCACAACCGAGTCGCCAAAATGCAACTCGAACCGATCAATTTAGATATAATTCTATACGTTACCGGTCACCCGAATTCACCATTTAATTCCAATATTTCCTACTAAATCATATTGTCACAACCACGACTCAAACCGGTTAATTCGGACTTGATTCAGTTCCTTACCAGTCACTCGTTTTGTCCGATTAAATCCGCCGGTTACTTATAAAATTATTCCTATCTTACCGATTAAATTGGCGTGAAAACCACATAAGTAAATATCACAACCGAGTCACCGAAATGCAACTCGAACCGTCTAAATTGGACTTGTTTTCATCATTTACCGGTTACTCAAATTACCGGTTAAACCCAATATATTTATTATTATAAACATAATATTTCATTTCATAAATAAATATGTTCTTCTATTATATCAGTAACCTGCTACCTACATAATTTTTCTAAACTGACACTTGAGGCTAACAGATACTGAGAATATAATTTGCCTTATTATAAATTTTCTGTTAAACTCACAATTTGCCAGAACAAAACAAATGCAAAGAAAGGCACATAAAAAGAAAAATGCACACACCACTAACCAAACAACAACTAATATATTTTCATTATCACAATCCAAACACCAAATTAAACCAAGAAATTTCAAGAAAAACACCCAAATCTTCACAACTCTAACTCATATAAAATCTTTCATTAATCTATTTATAGGATAGAAATTACCAAACCCCTTACATCTAGTGTTGCTCTTCTTAATTTCCTCTTGATTATCCTCTTCAAGCCACTAATCCTAGCTCTTGTTCTTGCTCTTGTTTTCTCTTCTTCTCTCAAGACCACTTCTCTCTCACTCTATGTTTCTATTTTCCACTTCCTGATAACACTACTTACAAACCAACCACTAAATACCCTTTTATTTTGTTTCTAAGTCATAGGGTGAATTACCAAAATACCCTAAGGGTGCTACACTCTTATATCTAGTCTTGCTACTTAATAAATCAAAAACCCAAATAAACCAAATAAGCCCAAATAAATAATTACCGGACCGAATAAAATAATTACCAGACCGAATAAAATAATCTTATTTTCTCACTTCACACCAAAAACCCCTATTTTCTCTCTTTCACTCTATATTTCTATTTTCTTTTTCTGATACAAAACCAACACACTAACTACTACTACATACTAACTACTACTACTACTAGATATGTGCCTTAGCTTTGTTTTGATTCAAGACATGGGGTAATTACTAATATACCCTAAATAACACTACACTCTTAAATCTAGTCTTGCAACTTAATATAATAAAAACTCAAATAAACTAAATAAGTCCGAATAAATAAATACCGGTCCGAATAAATAATTACCGGACCGAATAATAAATCGTCGAAAAAATATAATTTATCACGAAATAAACATTTACCGGAAAGTTTAAAAATAATAATATAATTATGATATT
The DNA here is from genome assembly GCA_948472305.1 of Vicia faba. Classification (NCBI taxonomy): domain Eukaryota; kingdom Viridiplantae; phylum Streptophyta; class Magnoliopsida; order Fabales; family Fabaceae; genus Vicia; species Vicia faba. The sequence goes on from OX451736.1 coordinate 310,417,293, forward strand.
TAATAAATCGGGGCGTTACAACTCTCCCCCACTTATAAGAATTTCATCCTCGAAAATTTACCTGATTCAAAAAGCTCGGGGTAGGAATCCCGCTTCTTTCTCTCCAACTTCCACGTCGTGCTCTCACCGACCGCTCCTATCCAAACAAATTTGACTAATGAAATTTCTTTTCCACGAAGAGACTTTATCTCACGATCTTTGATCCTCAAAGGCATCGTCTCCACCGTAAGATTATCACGAACTTGAACATCATCCATTTCAATCATATGGGACGGATCTGGAACATACTTCCGAAGTTGCGACACATGGAACACATCATGCAAATTCGAAAGATTTGGCGGTAACGCCACTTTATATGCCACTTTTCCAACTCTACTAGTAATTTGATAAGGACCAATAAATCGAGGATTCAACTTCTTCGATTTCAAGGCTCGTCCCACACCGGTTGTTGGAGTAACTCGTAAAAACGCATGATCACCCGATTGAAACTCCAAATCTTTCCTTTGTTTATCATGGTAACACTTTTGTCGACTTTGAGAAATTCTCATCTTTTCTCTAATCATCTTCACCGTTTCGGTAGTCTCTCTAACGAATTCTGGTCCAAGTACCACACTTTCACCCGACTCATGCCAACATAAAGGAGTTTTATACCCCCGACCATACAATGCTTCGAATGGTGCCATTCTAATACTTGCATGAAAATTGTTGTTATAAGTAAACTCAATCAACGGAAGATAAGTATGCCATGAACCACTTTGTTCAAGAATATAGGCTCGTAACAAATCTTCCAACGATTGAATCATCCTCTCCGTCTGACCATCAGTTTGAGGATGATAAGCCAAACTAAACCTCAATTTAGAACCTAAAGCCTCTTGCAAGGTTTTCCAAAAATCTGAAGTGAACCTCAGATCTCTATCTGAAACGATACAAAGAGGAATACCATGTAATCTCACAATCACATGTGTATAGATTTCCACCAACTTTGATACGAGATAACTG